>LR812519.1:36337130-36989630 GCA_903798195.1 Danio kyathit
CTAACTGAAGGTCTCGCTGTTGCAGTGAAGTGTTTAAGGCTAGTGGTTTAGCGCTCTTGTGGGTTTGAATGCAGTGTGTTTGAAGTGACAAACTAACACACGTTAGCGAGAATCCTAGTCCCGATTGTCCTGCTTTATAGGCTATTTGAATTGTTTCTTAGTTTCTCCCTTTCTTCGAAAATGCTTTGACTAATGCAGATTTGAAAACCCTCATTGAATGCGATCTCATCGCTGGTTTTAATTACATTTGTCAAATGCTTTCCCGCTTATCCTGGCCTGTTTGATCAATACAAATGCTCATGAGTTGTTGGTTTTAGCAATGAATTATAGTTTGTTCTACAATACTATAACTTAATGCTTTTGATTGCTTAATCATCAAATTAATGCTTAATGCTTAATTACGGATTTATGCTTTTCTGAAACTTTTCAACATTATAGGAACAACCATTTCCTATGACTGTTGATATTTGAAGTTGATTTATAAGCACAGTGTTTAATGATTAATTTAATAACATTTATTTTTGGGACTTTACCAACACAATCACTATTCTGGAATTTTAATTTCATTTAATAGTTTATTGATGATTGGTTGCCCTATTTCAATAACAGTTATTGATTAATTTTAAATAAACACTTTTGATCAAATTTAATGACATTAGGAATATTACGCATTTCTTATCATCACTGATTTAGAAACTGATTTATTCTCATAACTATGATTTGCAGGAATGCTTGCTGATTAATTAAATCATAATTGTGTTTATGATTTTAATGACAACATCACTGAGTGTTAGTCTCAACCAACATTATTACTATTTGGAAATTTTTATTTCATTAATAGTTAATTGGTGTTTGGTTTCCCTTTTCTATAACCAATTGATTAATTTAATTATAGCGGCTCCTAATCAAGTTTGTGAACAAAATCAGATTTCTGAATCACTTGATGTCATTACTAATTTGAATTAGTTTTAAATTAATTCGCAATGAAGTTTTTTTTTTTTTTTGGGTCTACCTTTTTTTTTTCTATTATCCTTCAGGTATTAAATTACCTCACAGGACAGTGCTCCCCCTGGTGGTTAGTTGATGCAATTGAACAGTGTAGCCTGAGTGGCTATAACTGAACTCAAGTCATCAGTAACCTGACATACCAGTGCAGTAGCCTCCAATTAGCCTAATTAGTTATCTTGATAACACAATAAACCAACCCTTTTGATGTATTGACTCAACAGCGCCACCAATTTGTCAACTTTAATTTGAAAACTCGCTCCACTTTCTACTCTTTTTTTTTTTTTTTTTTTTTTTTTTTTTTGAACTGTGTTTTTATTAAAGTTTTTATAAACATACAAATAACATTTATTTAGGATGTTTACAATCTCAGAAAACAAAAAACAAAAAAACAAATATATAGAAAATAATAATTAATAGAAATTATAATAATAGCCAAATAATAGTGACAGCTTAAAAAATAAAAAAGGGGGAAAAAGAAAAGTAGATAGATAGATAAATAAATAAATAAATAAATAAACAAACTCCAATATAAAGGCAATACGACAAAGACAAAACCCCTGACAGCCTTTCAAATATCAAGTAAGTATGTTTCTATTAATGCCCAGGTCTGTTGGAAAAGGTCTGATTTCAACTGCAAATCTGCAGTCATTTTCTCAAATGTGTATATCTGTTTCAGCCTCTGTGTCCATTCGGTCAAAGTAGGTCGGCGGGTCTTCATCCAGTTCACTGTAATTATCTTCCTAGCTGTTATTAATAATATATGTAGTGTAGATAGGTGAGCCTTACTGAACTGATCAGGAGGGAAGCCATCAAGCAAAAAAAATACTGGGTGCATTGGTATGTCGTATCCTAAAACTTTACTAACCTCCCTTTTAACCCCCTGCCAATACACTTGTATTTTGGGACACTCCCAAAATATGTGAACATAGTCCCCCACTTCTCCACAATCTCTCCAGCATTGTGATAATTGTATAGCACTATCAAATTTGGCGACAACTAATGGAACTCTGAAAAACCTCATCTTCATCTTCCAGTCGAACTCCTTCCATATTTGACTGCTTATACCCTTATGACAACTCGTGCATATTTGTTCCCACCTTTCATCCTCTATTATAGTGTTTAACTCTAATTCCCAATTTCTTTTAATATAATAAGAGTCATCAGATTTATCCTGCATTAATTTTCTATATAAATGGGCTACATGATTTTTAGTAGGCAGACCAAGTTCAATGATATCTATAAAATATTTTTCTATATTTGTTGGAGATCTTTTAATTATATCCCATTGTTTATGATTTGTGATATAGTGTCGCAGTTGTAAATATCTAAAGAAATCATTAGATTTCAGTGTAAATCTGTTAGACAATTGAGAAAAGGATAATAAGGTCTCCCCATCAAAAAGTTGATTAATTATTTTTAACCCATTCTTTTCCCATCTGCTAAAGATACCATCCTTTATAGAAGGAAGAAATTCTGGGTTATCTTTAATGGGTATTGCACGTGATAAGGCTATTGTTTCTTTGAATGCTTTTTGTACTGTCGTCCAAATTTTTACAGTGTGTTTAATCCATATATTTGTTTTTTTTACTCCTTTTTGTGCTAGCAAATCCAAGAATGGTAGGACTTTCAGAGACACTCCAGGAAGTGAATTCTGTTCAATACTAACCCAGTCTGCTTCCTTATCAACACCAAGCCAAGCTGTGATAGCCCTCAACTGAGCAGCCCAATAATAGTACCTTAAATTGGGAAGGTTCAGCCCCCCCTTATCTTTATTTGACATTAGTATTTTAAGTCTTATTCTTGGTCTTTTATTTTGCCAAATAAATTTTGAAATCAGTTTTTCTAATTTATTAAATTCTGAGACCGGGACCCAAACAGGAAGGGATTGAAATAGAAAGAGAAGTCTTGGCAGTATGTTCATTTTCACTGTTTCTATTCTACCAAACATAGAGAGAGGTAATATTTCCCATCTAACTAGGTCTTTTTTTATAGTTTCAAAAAGCCGTGTGTAATTTGCTGTGTATAAACGTGATGCTATAGGCGTAAGGATGACCCCAAGGTATCTAAAACCTTTACTAGACCATCGAAAAGATATATCTTTGTCTAGTTGTGATGGCCAATCTCCTGATACCATCATTGCTTCGGACTTATCTGTATTAACTTTGTATCCAGAGACCAATCCATAATCTTTCAGGCATTCTAATAGGGCTGGAATAGAAGTGAGAGGGTTTTCAATGAATAATAACACGTCATCGGCATATAACGATATTTTGTGACATTTTCCTCCTTTGTCTTTTATCCCTGTATTCTACCATTACTCCTTATTAGTTCCGCCAGTGGTTCAATACTAAGTGCAAATAATACTGGGGACATTGTGTCTCCCTGACGAGTTCCCCTACCTAGATTAAAAAATTCTGAACAATGACCATTAACTCGAACTCTTGATTTAGGATTCTTATAAAAAACCATTACCCATTTAACAAAAGTGTCATTAAATCCCATGTAATTTAGAGTCTGTTCCAAAAACACCCAGTCCACCCTATCAAATGCTTTCTCAGCGTCTAAGCTGAGAAGCATTGAGGGTGTTTTGCTATCTTTTCCAATCTGTTGTAAATTTAAGGTTTTTCTTATATTATTTATTGCATGTCTTTCATTGATGAATCCAGTCTGATCTGGTTTAATTAAGTTTTTAATATGTTTTTGAATTCTAATTGCTAATATTGAAGTTAAAATTTTCATATCTTGACATAGTAAGCTTATTGGTCTGTACGCCATACATTGTGTAGGGTCTTTTCCACTTTTATGAAGTGCAGTAATGATAGCGTCAGACCATGAATGTGGTGGATCTTCATTTTGCAATACATAATTATATACCTTGCATAAATTTGGTGCCAATTCATTTCCAAATGCCTTATAAAATTCCCCGGGTAGTCCGTCCACCCCTGGTGACTTATTATTTTTTAAATTTATTATAGTTTCTCTTATTTCTTCTTCTGTAATAGGGCATATCATTTCCTTTGCCTCTGCTTCTGTTAATTTATTTAAATCAATTGTTTGCAAAAAATCTTTTACTTTTTCTTCCTTATTTACAAGATTCTGACCCTCATATAATTTTTTATAGTAATCTCCAAATGCATTCACTATGTCCTTTGGTTGAGTTAACATTAGTAGTGTATCTGGGTGTTGATTTTTGGAACAGCTCTGCTTGCTTGAGCCTTGCGTAATTGAAAAGCTAAAAGCCTACTCGCTTTATTACTCATCTCATAGTATTTTCTGCTTACAAATCTAAGTGCCCCCTCTGCTTTATATGTAAGCAAGTCATCCAATTTCTTTCTTTCCTGTTTTAAGCATTCTAAAATTTTAATATTACCTGTTTGTTTATGTTCGATTTCTAATTTCCTAATTTCATTCTCTAGTTCTTTCTGTTCAGCTAATCTTGTTTTTTTATTCCTAGATGTTATTTCTATTATTTTACCTCTTATTACTGCTTTGGCCCCTCCCACAAAATAGAAGGAGTTACCAACCCATTATCATTAATATCAAAATATTCACTTAATTGTTCTCTTATTTCTTCTTTGCCTTACAATCATTTAGTACTGACACATTTAATCTCCAGTATTTAAACTGTTTACCTTGTCCTAAATTAAGTTTTAACCTAATTGGTGCATGATCAGATATAGTTATAGAATCTATTTGGCATTCTTTGACATTATGTAAATCTGTTCTAGAAGTACAAAATACGTCTATTCTGGAGTAACTCCCATGCACATGTGACATAAAAGTAAAATCCTTCTCTTTGGGGTGTAGGTGTCTCCACACATCTACTAATCCTAATTCTTTAATTATTCCTAAAAGAACTTTTACTTTTTTTGCCTGTGGTCCCTTTCTGCTGGTAACCTATCCATATTACTATCTAGTACACAATTAAAGTCTCCACCTATTAAATAATTCCCTCACCTTTCTGTACTAATAGAGAGAAAACATTCTTGAAAAAATGTGGATGGTCTTCATTGGGTGCATAAAGGTTTAGAATTGTAATTTTTTTGCCTGCGATTGTTCCAACTACCATGACATATCTTCCTTCTTTGTCATTGTACATTTGCTCCAAGTTAAAGAAGACTGACTTGGCAAACATGATTGCTACACCTCTCTTTCCCTTTAGAAAATGAGGCATTATAAACCTGGTCCACCCACTCTCTTCTAAGTTTTAAATGCTCCTCATCCGATAGGTGTGTCTCTTGAAGAAGTGCGATAGAACATGCATTTTTTTAAGCTGATTAAATATTTCTTTCTTTTAATTGGGCTGCTCAGTCCTTTCACATTATAACTAACACAAACTACATCCTCCATTCAATTTGTTATAACACTTACCTATGCAAGTATCCAACATGTTCCAGTAGTAAGAAGTAATAATAGTAAAGTAAAGAAAAGGAAAGGAGAGGAGAGGGGGAAAAGGGTAAAAAAAAAAAATGAATAAAAATAAATATGTAAATACTTTGGCTGTCAAGGGGCAGTAATTCACTTGAACAAAAACAAGAACATAAACTATATACATGAACAAGGCTTCCACACATCCATTCGGCCCAGTTTTCCTCCCATAGGCCAAATCCCATTGTAAAAGGGGCAGAGAGTTGTGGCGTCGACTCTCTGGGGTATCAAAAGTGCACTGAGTGCTTGCAGCCATTCTGTTTTGAAACACGGCTGCCTCCAGGAGTGATTTCCACTCCGTAAAGTATCAGAAAAACATCCGACTGTTTTAAATAAAGTCAATTATCCCGATAGTAAAGGTAGAAAAACAATTGTCAATATAATCAACAAAAAACTAAAAAGTTTTCTTCTATGTTTAAACCAGAGTTTACTCGCATTCTGGAGCGAAATGTCCTTTTAATATCTGTACTGTCTACATATTTTTAACAGTTCAGTCCTTCTGCAGGAACGCTTTGAGATCCGCATCCGTCAGTGATGCCGTGTCCATTCCGCGTCCACTTTTCCCTTGCACTGACCATCTTGTTTTCAATATTTCTCTCGCTTGTCTGTCTCGTTCATTCACTCGGACTTTAATTCCCAGCTCACGCAGCTGCAGAGCAGCATCCATCAGTGTAGAAAACGTTTTTACTCCCGTCTCGAGATAGATCCTTATCTGTGCTGGATAGATACACTGCGCCCGCACATTCTTCGTCCTGAGCTGTTTCATGACGTCTCGCACCTGTGCTCTTTTCTTCTGTAACTCTGGCGAGTAGTCATTGTCAAAGTAGATCCGTTTCGCATTGTACATTACTTCTTTTTGTGACCAGGCTTGTCGCAGGATTGCATCTTTAACAGCAAAGTCCAAGAATCTCACAATTATTGATCTAGGAGGTGCGGCGGGATCTTTGGGTTTCGCTGCAAGGGCTCTGTGTGCTCTTTCAATCTTAATGACCAATTCCTGAGGCAATTGTAAAACAGTGGTAAGCAAACTTATTACAAACCCCACTGTGTTTTCTCCTTCACAACCCTCAGGGACTTGGTATATTCTCAAATTATTTCGGCGAAGTCTATTTTGTAGGTCTTCGCATCTTTCTGTGAGATCCGCCTCACGTTCCAGCAGATATCGCAGCGCCCTTTCGTGCCTCATTCCGGTTTCCTCAGCAACTCCGACACGTTCCTCAGTCTCTCCAATTCTGCTCTCTAAACCGTTTATTTTGCATTTCAGATCCTCGACTGAAGTCTCCAATTTTGTCAGTGATGTTTTCGTTTGTTTATGTCCATCTTGATTTTCTTCTTAACGATTTCAGTTCGTCCATCACTTCACAAAGCTCGGGCGCTCGTGGGCTAACATTAGCTTTAGCTTGTCTAGCAGGGCTAGGTGATCGTTTTTTGTCGTCTCTTTCTCGCGTATTCTCATTTTTCGATGTATTCTTATGTCTCGTTGACGTACTCATTCTGAAAACTCTGCTTATATTAGAACTAGTTGTATAAATCGGGATTTATAAAAAAAATAAGACGGAGCTTAACTTTTAAGCGTGTGCCATCTCTGTTGCGCCACCGGAAGTCCTACTCTTTCTTTTAACTGTCTTTTCCTGAGTTGACTACCGCTGCCATTTTGGGATTGTACCTGTGTGAACCATGAAAGCAGAGAACGTTTGAAACATTTAACAAATGTTTGTAAGACTTAAACATTTACGCTTAAATGATCTGACTCTCTCTACCCTTTCTCGCCATAGGACGCTACCCAATCAAGGACGAACCGGGTCAACCAGAAGACAGGTGTTTTCAAATTTGATTTTCGATTTGCATCCAAAGTGAATGTGTATGGTGTCAATCCTAACGATTAAGAAACCAATACTGTCATTGTTATTGCACTTTCTTTCACCTCGGAGGAAATTAAATAACAATCACAGTCCTGGTGTTTAGAGCTCCCCATTTCCAACTTCCAGCCTAGAGGCATCCTTTCACCTCACGCTTGACAAAGCTGAAGGAAACGTTCCCTCTAGGAACCTGGAAGCAGCCAATTATCATTCTACTCCTCATCAGTCTTCTTCTTTTCCTCTGTTCTCTAGCTGTCCTAACTGTGTGTGTTACTGACTGTCCCCACAGAGACTACAAGTTAGACGCACGCCCCCTAGAGGATCACAGTCACAGAGAACAACACCACCTGTTTATTCCACACTCAACAGTAGCTCACACTCGATATTACACCCAGACACTTTTGTTTGCCATTTGTTTTGTTTTTGTTTTTTGTTTTTCTCTCTCTCTCCTAGGTCTGTGTCAGTGTCAGTTTAGGTCTTCCCCCGCACCGCCGCAAACATGGCTCTCCCCAAAGACCCTGTTGGCCACTGGAAAGACCTCGAAACATGGCTAAGTGTTGCAACAGACAGCCTCCTCCCTAAGGCCGCCGAAACGCTACAGCACCTAACACAGGACCAGCTGGATGAGAACCTAAACAGCCTCATGAAGCAAGACCCAAGCAAAAGCTACAATCACAAAGACCTAGCCAAGATCACAGGTACCTTGAGTCACATTCTCATCGCCACCCTCAAACTGAGTGACCGGCATTCCGCCCAGCTTAGGCACCAGCTGACATGCGTGCAAACCAGCATAACCAGCTCGAACTGGAGGCTCAGGAACGACCGGAACAGCCAGATGAGACTGATCAAGCTGCCAAAGAGGAGATCATAAACTTCAAGAGACTCTAACGCCACCACCCAGGAAATGGAACAAGCCAAAGCCGACCATGCTGATGTCGCAACAAGCTTGAGTACGTCGAACAGCTACTAGAAGAGGTAAATGCTGACTTAAAGACAAGAACAGCAAAACAAAGCCCTCGAAGCTCACCTGCTTGAAGCAAGACAGGAGATCAGACGACTCGCACAGCAGCTGGACTCCATCAAAGAAGAGTCCAACAGCATTAAAGATGAACTTAAGCACGCATGATATGAACTGTCACGCAACGAGAAAGCTGAGGGGTCACTGCTAAAACCCTCACCAGCTCCCTCTGTTCCAGCCAGCCACGCATCACTAGGTGGCCTGGACCTCAGAGACCTTGACAAGCTAGTCAAGAACCTGGTCAAGTTCACGCCGAATTTGCCAGGCAGCCAAGATGTTCATGCCTATCTGCAAGACATTGACTTTCACCTGGAGGTGAGACCCAATGTCACTGACAAAGATAGACTTTATTTGCTCCGAGCAACCTCCAGCCCTGAAGTACGCAGCTTCCTTGATCGTCAGCCTGCTCACACCAAGACTGACTACCTTCTGCTCCGAGAAGCCCTCATCAGAGAGTTTGATGACCCAATCTGAACAAGGACTTGCAGCTGCCCTGGAGACGGAAAAAGGTCGCCATGAGTCTGCTCAAACCTACTACAGCAGACTCAGACGAGCCTACTTCGGCACCCGCAATGAACCTGAGATGGAAGAGGACCTGAACTTCAAAATTCTCTTCCTGAGAAACCTCCATCCTGGAGTAAGCCACCATCTTGGGGTTCTTGCATGCCCCCACACAATGAACACTCAGCAGTTACGAGATTTGGCACATAAAGCCTACGTCAAACAAAAGACGACTCCAGGAAAGAGTGCCAAAATCCCTGCTGTTTATGACTTCAACACTCAAAGTCAAGATCTGGCCCTTGAGGGTGCCCAGGCCCAGGCCCAGACAACGTAAACTACCTCCCAGTGAGTGGAATGTGTCGTCTTACAACAGCAACGAGACCGTCATGCTGACACCAGACCTAAACAGTGAACACCACTGGGATGGACCGCCTGGACGACAACACTCACCTGAACGTCACCGGGAGAGACCGTGGAACAGGTCCACCTCATTTGCAAACCAAAGGGGACAAGCTCGTGGGAATCCAGTGATACCTCGAAGGTAAAACACCATCACCTTGACACAACCAGTCCAAGAGGTCGACGAAAGAACTCACAAAGATTCCACGCTGATCGAGCTCGAACTGAATCCCCAAAGGGAAAACATCACCATGTTTTGACCCTCAAGAACTGATGAAAATGATCCTGAAAGAGTTCTTCCGACGAAGGGAAGAGGATCGGAAGTGGGAAAGGAAAGAAAACCCTGATTCTGCCTGACAAGCAACGACCTCACAAAGCAGCACTTCTGCACCTCACTTACAGAGACCTGTAAGCACCATAACTTCAAACATGCAATAGACTGTACCTGAACACCAGAGTTAGACGCTAACTCAACACCTGATGCCTCAGGTCATCACTGCATCACACGAACACTTGTGGACGAACTCCCTCCAATGCCTAGGAGTGCTGTCTTGGTCGTTTGCCACCCCGCTGAACTCAGAATCAATCCCAATCCTACCTGTGCCATGCCAACTCCAGTCCCTCAACTCCAAGTGACCAGAAAGGGGGGGGGAGCCAACTGCTGACACAGACCCACTATCCTAAACTCTTGATATAACGCTAACCTGTTTTTTTTCATTTGTGCTATTTTAGGAAGACACCTAGCCTTAGCTATGTTTCCTAAACCCAATCATACACTCTCTCCTCCACTGCACTTCTAGGATCATCTCTAGTAGAGAGGAGCCATTACCCATATGTGACACTTGTTTGTTGTTTTAACCTCACTCAATGTCCTTATGTCTCAGTTTCTTCTTTCTTACTCTTTGTCTTTCAATTCTTGCCTCATCAGGGAACCCCCACAGATGATGTGTTAAGCCCAGAGCTCAGAATTAGGATTGACTCCTTTCACCAAGCCTCACGGATCAATGCCTTGAAGGTGTGATCACTGTATTGATAATTTAACGTTGTAACACCTGTCTGACGACATGTTTTAGGTGAAAACTCAAAAGTTTTGTTAACCACATTTCTTCATCTTCAATCCAGAACCGAAAGAGGATTGGGGTAAAGAATTAAATTTATTGGTTAGACTCTCGTTAAAACAGCATCTAGAGTATATGTTGACTTTGACACTTGCCTTCTTCCTCCACGAGCGAGTAAAGGCCATCCAAAAGTGTTCAAAAGTACACACCCACATCCCGTGCGTGCTTAGATGCGATGACGTTAACCAAAGATTGAATTCTTTACAGATTGAGATAACGCCTATACAACTTCGTGAGCCTTCAATACCTTGGTTAGTCGTAAAAGCCTAAATTCTGATAAAACTGAACTATGCTCTTCCACACCATGAGTGTTGTTAACTGGAGCATTCCAACGCGCCTAAACCTGCACCAAGATTCAGTTAGTGATGACGTTGTTTGTGTCTTGTGTGTGCCTGTTCTCTCTGCTTCTGCCTGTTTGTTCCAGTGCCTGCCGATGTTCACACCGGGAACATCACCTGGCAAAGGGGGACGATGTAAGGCTCGCTGGTTAAAACCGGTTCGAATCAGGCTTGAATATCGGAGCTCCCAGATCTGGATAACAGATTGTCTCCCCCCACCCCCGACCCCCAACACTCTGGCCGCAGCTGTCGGGACCCTGCAGCTAATTTTGGTTAATCGGTAACCAACTAGACAGTAGAGCATTCAGAACCTCCATCACGAGGCTTTTGAATTACCATCATGTGATGGCCATGCGTTCGACCACGAGATGGACAGAGTTTCTCAGAGACAAAGAAATCCCAAAAGAAATGAATGAGACTTAAAGACGATTCTTATAGATGTCTAACCAAGGCAAAATTTGATATGTTGAATGACATTTATAAGTATTGCGTGTGTTTATTCCAACCAACCAGGTTCATAATGTGTGGTTTTTACCCCTAAACAGGTGTGAAATGATCTGTATGTGTCTAAAATGCTTCGTTTTTGGTATCTAACTGAACCCTCTTTATTGCAATACTTTGCTGTAAATGAGAATTCTGTGATACGAACCATATTCGTCTTGTAACATTTGATTGTCAGATAGTTATAATTTTACCAGAGATTTTACCACGTGAAATTTCTTGCAGTCGGTTAGTTATTAAACCTGATTACACTGATACGGGGCATGGGCCCCACCTTCATCTTGCCGTTCATTGGACGACAGCGTCATGAGGGATGGCTCCAGAGCCAGTCGTATAAAACGTTCCCTTGCAGCACTGACCATGTGCGCAGCCTTCAGCATCAAGCTGGTATCAACCCGCTGTTGCTTCTCCGCCCCTAATCGCCACCACGCGGTTGGGTCATCATCACAAACTCTCTCTCCAAACCTGTTAAGTTTCGAAACCTCTGAAACTTCCGCGAACTGACTCTCCCCGGAGTCCGTACCCGGCTTACCAGGACAACAGCTCCACTCCACTGAGTGAATTCCCAGCGACGTCACAGAGAAGCCAACCTATCAGCAGCGCCACGTGTTTCCTCCAAGCCATCCGGCAAGGGAAAATCCAAGGAAGACTTCAACAACTCGCAAGTACACGACAACTGTTGTCTCCCTTCTGATCTGGTTGCATATGATTTTACGCAGCTAAAGACGAGTCAAATCTCTGCTTTTGTGGTTTCTCAGGTGATTCCTAAGATCTAGTACGAAAATACTAGATGATTCGGGACTGTTGGTCAACTCATTTTGCATCCTCTGAAATGCTGTGTGCTGTGTGTGTGTGTGTTGTGGTGTGTGTGTGTGTGGTGTGTGTGTGTTGTGAACGGTGTGTGTGTATGTGTGTGAACGTGCTGGGCTGCATTTGTTTGTTTGTTTGTTTGTTTGTTTGTTTTGATTATTACGTAGTTAGCCTCGTGTATCGATAGTTGTAGCTCAATAAATCTTTGTTCTCCTTTGAAAGAACTGTTGTTCTTGTTTATGTGCTTTTGTAAGTCTTTGCCTCAAGCTGTAGATCGTGTTACCTTGCTGAAAATTAACCCTATTCTGTGTCATGTTATGACCGGTGGCCACGGAAATAATATAGCCGAGAATTAATAATGTGATTGTCTCTATTTGCGGGACACACAAAGGTTGAATCTTTGATGATTCAATCCGACTCAATTGAGTCGAATCAATGATTTGAATCTTCAAGATCCAAGTCATTGATCTGAGCTAATAATTCCTAAATCGATCTTTAACGTTAGTAGATTGATTTCTTACATGGCGTTTCGTGACCCTTTAAAAATTAAAAAATGTTCTTCTCCTGTTCCGGCTACTGTTGGTTTAAATTATCATAGGTATGAAGATTTTTGCACTCGGTATCATCACCTCTTCAGAAGTGTGGAATCTTTTGTTTTTGGTTGGTATGGCCGAAAGCCAGAATTATTTTCTTTAATGCTGGGGATGTGGGGTTTTTATTTCTTAATAGGTGTATCACTTGCTCCAACTGCACCTCAGGTAGCTCATCGCCTGGTAATTCAATGGTTGATATATGGAAGTCTGGTGATATTGAACGCTGGTCTACAAGAGCTATTGGCTAGGTTACATTCTCCCCGAACCCTGCTTTCTGGTCTCCTCTCCCTTCCAGAGTCGTCCTAGGGGAGTTTTCTGTTGGAGCCCTCCTGGGAGAGTCCCCCTGTAGGAGTATTCCTAGGGGAATCTTGCAAGGATTCCCAGTGTCGGTTTGGGTACGTGGCATCACTTTTGCCAGTGATGTTTTGGCAGTCCTTAAGGGACTCCGCTTGGAAGGGGCCTTGGTTGTCCTCCGACCCTAGTTTTTCCCTTGGACTGGCCGGTTTCCTGCCTCTGGGGGGAGCCTGGTACCATGGCCCCCTGTGAGGGTGAGGAGTTAGTGATCCACCAGGATCTCCATTCTGGCTCTGGTAACCTGAGGAACTCCTCATCAGACTCGTGACTTTTTTTGCTGTTGATCCAAATTCCCTGATTGCTTTTCCAGGTGTTCTTCATAACGGTCTCTGAGAATCCCAGTCTAATCTGTAGCCAATTTTTGGCATTTTCCAGCAACCCAGCTTCGTGTTGGGGGTTGGGATTGCTGGCTGTGTACCGTAATGAATAAGGTATTTCCATTCTTAATACAAGTTGACCTACCTCAAGGTATTTCATGGTGATAGCCTCTCAAGAAACAATGCAACAACCGGATAGAGGTTGAGGATAGAGTTCCTCCACTACCTTTACGTTTTCTTTCCTTTCTTTTGTGTTATTCTCAACACTCGCATTCACACTAAATCCATAAAACAAAACATAAATTAGACCCATTAAATAAATAAATAAAATACACAGTGTTGTGCAAGTTACTTCCAAACTGTAAAACATTACAGATTACTTGTTACTGTTATTTAAAAGTAATCCCTTACATTACAATATTACGTCTCAGAGTTGTAATATGTTACATTACTCTTATTACTTTAGTTACTTTCACTAAAATAACTCCAGAATTAGAACTTAATTTTTAAAATGACCAAATGCACCACAGAGCATTTACATCCAGTAGAAGCGATATGATGTAGCAGAATGACTGTGAATCCAGGCTACTAACATATAGTATATAACTGGCAACATAAAGGCTCAAGACAATGCAAGAAAGGATGACTGTCAGATTCACAAATTATTGTTAAAAGTATGGTAGAGGTAAAGTGGTTACCTGGCAATATCTGTGAATAGCTTGGCTATATTCATATTAGACACAACAGGCCTATATGTAAACTCCAACGCCATGACAACATGCAGATTTCTTTTCTCTTTTTCTTTTCTTATTGTTGCCATTATTGTATTCACTTTAAATTCAAGTGGCTCACAACACAAAACTGTCATGCACAAAGTGAGCATGATGAACAGCTTTCTCAATATAATGCTCGTGCACGATTTCCTCTTTGTAGACAAAACTGTTTACGAGCTCTTAAATATACGCTGCTCGCATGCAAATTTTCTCACGTTCTCTCAATATTCACTCCTCACGCACTCTCAGTACACGGTTCGCTCTGTGAGATTATATGCAGACTCACAATTTGGGTCTTGTGTTCCCTCTTCCTTTCGTGCTTTTTGATATGATTTATATTGGTGCACTATTTATTAACAATAACCAGTATGCTAAAATAGACTTATCATTTTAATCTAATAAACCATAACATTTTTGGCTGTATGTTATATGATGAGATATTTCCAGTTTTAAACACTTAAGACAGAGAATAGACGTTGGATGTTAAGAATACCTTTTATTTTAAAACATTTATTAAACTCTAAAAAGGTGCACTATACTAATCGAATAAAAAAATATTAAAGTAAAATATAGCGAATGCAAGCAGAAATGTAACTGATAGAAAATAGGGAAAACGATATGGTATTATAGCCTACTGGACTATTCACTCTTCAAATAAATCTCACTATCAATCTCATTTTATCATGGCAACTAAAATAAAGTGAACTAGTCTCTGTTGTCTTCCATATTGTTGATGAGATTGGAGGACATTTTCCCTGCCATACTCTTCATTTTGAGGAGAATCGGTTTTACAGGGCCCCTGAAACACAATTGGCATGTACTGTGTTGAACAGTAGCCTACTACAGTAAAGTACTTCAATTATTCTGTTGTGGTAATACTATAGTTGCTATGGTAACACAACAAGTGTAATATAAACAAATGACCAGTGCTGCAGTTTTTTTTTTTTAACAATATAGGGTATATTATTATTACAATTCACCACACTTTACTATTCTTAATACTACAGTATGCTGAAGCATTCATTAACAAGTTGTAAATAATACTAGCCTAAAACAAAGGCAGTACACTGTACCTAACGCTCAAAACACTAGTATTTATTATAGTTTTTATAGCTTTACCTTAACCTGTAGGTAAATATTGTAGCAACATGTAAACCATATCAACATTCTTGGGATAACAATTTGACAAGAGGATCTGGAGAGCAAAAGCACGAAAAGAGGAGAAAACAAGTCACAAACTGTGAGTCTGCATCATCTGACAGAGCGAGAGCGAGCAGATCATCCGCATGTGAGCAGACTGTTTTGAGTGCACGCGAGGAGTTTTGTCCACGGACAGAGGAAACCGGAGCGTTCGCTCGCTTGTATTACATGAATGAGCTCTCGACGTATAATACTGCGCTTATGACAGTTGTCAGTGGAATATGCATGTACCTCAATCTCACAAATGTACTGTCTTCTGCCATTTTCATCTATTTGCCGCTTTTCCGCTGCGCGTTAGAGCGTAACATTACTGCGAACCGGGCTGAGCCAATAGCCCCGGACCTCGAGCTCAGAGGCTGAAATCAATCCGTGCTCAAAGTTAAAAGTTCCAGTAGCCAGAGGGAGATTAATGACAACACACACATATGTACATCCCCACAAACAGGAAATAGAACTGCAGTATTTTTGAAATGTTAATGTCTTGTGGGCGAAAAGTTTGTTGTAACGCACGCGTTACTGAACATGTACAGAGTAAAATTTTACTGAAAATCTATTAGTAATGCCTTACACTACTGCGTTACTGGAAAATGTAATAAGTTACTGTAATACATTACTTTTGTAACGCATTATCCCAACACTGTATGTATGTATATATATATATATGTATGTGTTAGGGACAGGGGTTGGGGTAGTAGTGTCGTGTTGGGTTTTATGTGGATGAAAGTGTAGTAAGTTTTTGGTGAGCCATAAGAGGATTCTACTGGGCTCTGTAGAGAGCTTAGGGGGTGAATGGTTGGGTTTAGAGAAGGTTTTTGATGTGGGCCTAGAAATAGGCCTACAGACATCCAACTGGAACAGAAAATGGGGAAAAGTGTTGTACAAGGAATAATTAAGTGACGGTGTTATGTGTGAAAGGTGTTCATGAGATAGGGCCTCTGGAGTCTTGTCTTGGGCTGGATGAGCTGGTGATGGTGGGTGTGTCAAAACAATGGTCACAGGGTGTTCTCTGGTCCATTCTCGGTCTCTCAGTAAATAGTACTTAATCTGGATATAAAGAAGTACAAAAATATGTTTTAATACAGTGTTAGAGTTATTGTACACCTTCAGGTTCTCTTTCTTATAGTTTTATTGTTGGTTTAACCCTTGAGGAAATTTGGTGTTTAATTTGTTAATCCATTCTCTCTCAGTTTTAGTCTTTCTGGTAGAGACCAGCATGGGTTGGTTTGAAGAACCATAACTCTAAGAGATTGTATGTCATGTGCTAAAAAATGCTGGACCACATATCTGCATTTGTCAATTTTGTTTCTGATGTTATGTATGTGCTGGTACATCCTGGTGCTAATGGAGTTTTTGGTTTGACCTATGTATTTTTTAGAGCACTGGCTGCAATAGATTAAATAAATAAAATTGGTGGTTGGGGGGTTGAACAAGTTGTCAATCTTAAATATTTCTCCCGTGGTAGTATTCTTAATCCATTTCTTTTGTTAAAAAAGTTAATTAAAAGATTTTCTCTTTCCCCTGGTTGAAGTGGTTTGATTTTGCTGTGGACAAGGATGTCATTAAGATTTGTATTTCTTGTATGCTGTTTTGGATGATAATAGTTCTGAAGTGAATGTGTATCTGTTTTCTTTGTCATGGGTCAGGTTTGATTTGGGTTTCTCTGTCATAATCTGTTGATGGTTTAGCTTTTGCCTCTTACAATCAGCGCTGGCACGCACACAAAACTCACCTGTTGCTATTTTGGGTAACACTTTATAATAACTGCACACTATGAAGCATTCATTAAGCATTAGTATCTAGTGAATTCATTATTTGTTAAGCATTAACTCTACATTAATAAACGTTAGTAAGCAGTTTATAACTGTAGCTACAAATGCTCTATTCTTGACTCATAATAATCACATTTATAATGTGCTTAATATTTGTACTTTCATAACTTGTGACTGGTTGATTTTTCATTACTAAATTAAGTATTGCATTATATACAAACCATTTGTATTGAAGAGTAGTTGATGACTTTTAAGATCAATCAGAATGAGTTAGTAAATGATTAATAAACTATTGAAATTAACATTTATGTATCTTATTATTCAGGCATTATAGTAATGGTTACTATACATGTTATTAAATGCTTTGTTAACTTAACTTCATGCAGTTTCGTGACCTAATCTAAAGACCAAATCTTATCTAAAAAGTAAAATTACTGTAAATTTTAAACATTGCTGAATAACGAGTGTCAAAATATAATATAAAATTGGATAAAACAACAATATAATAATTTAACAATATAATAGGATGCAATGTTTAAACTGCACAGTGATTTCATTTTACATAAGGTTGCAAAGATTTATTTTTATTTGATACAGTTTAATTTGTGTATCTTCAAATGAATAGGAATGAATAATGTTGTTATATTCTTATTTCCTGTTTAGAACTGAGTACCTTAGTAGTCATTTATAAGGGATTTATAAAGCAAAAATAGTCCTCACTTTAGATTAGGTCACAAAACTGGATGAAGTTGAGTATATAAAGCATTTATTAACATACAAATTAACTATTAGTATATCCCTGAATAATAAGAATTATAAATGTTAATTTGAATAGTTTAATAATAATTACTTTCGCATTCTGAATTATCTTAAAAAAACAACCAACTATGCTTAAATAACTGGTTGTAAATAATGCAAAACTTAATTTAGTAATAAAAAATCATTAGCAAAGTATGAAAGCTCAATTATTAAGCACATTATAAATGTGGTTTTAAGTGAAGAATACAGCATTTGTAGCTGCAGTTATAAACTGCTTACTAACGTTTATTAATGTAGAGTTAATGTTTTACAGATAATGAATTCACTAGATACTAATGCTTAATAAATAGTTCATTGTGTGTGTAGTTATTATAGTGTTACCGACCTTATTTGTAGATCTTATATGGTATTACCGTCCTATAAATAATGATTAAATTAATATTATAAATAATATATATAATATTATTTTTGGTTCAAACTCTTGTTTTTATACAACAAAGACAAATTTACGAGAGAATGAAGCTTAAATCTTTAAAGAAATTGAAGATTCAACCCAAATCTTTTTACTGAAAATTATTAGCCTGGTGACCTCATTATTATACCAGAATGAGCCATATCAGTCAGCCAAAAACATATCGCCACATATTAGACTGTCGTGAGACAGGTTAGTTTTACCCTACTGATGTGGGCCGTTGTTGCGCTAGTAATCCCGCTCAATACGAGAGGAACCGCAGGTTCAGACATTTGGTTCGTGCACTTGGCTGTGAAGCCACTGGCAGCCACCATCTGCGGGATTATGACTGAACACCTCGAAGTCAGAATCCCGCCTAAAAGGCAACGATACCGCAGCGTCGTCGGATCTCCGATAGGCCCGGGGTTATGGAGTCAGAGAAATCTCAAAAGAAATTCACGCAAAAGACACGATGTACACATGCGTAGCCTAATTCACGTGCATAAAACTAAATTCACGTGCGTAAAATATTTATTTATATTCACAAAAACAATTCACGTGCTCAAAATAAAAATACATATTCATAAAATACGTTTCACAAATGCAAAACCCCATTTGCAAGTGTATAAGAGTGTACAAAAACTTTTGAATGTTTAAAACTTGTGAGTTCATCCTGAAGAGAATGTGCAAATCCTCTTTCACGTACGACTCCCCCTGGATAGTGTGTGTGTATTTTTGAGACTGTCCTGGCAGAAGCAAGCAACTCGTAACCTTTCAGCCAATCAGATGAGACCTGTATTCAATATCACCACTCTGCGCTCCTTTTGCGCAGACGGTTTCTCTCCAGCATGGCGAACGGAGAAAGAGATGCACAGGCTTCAACCCAGAACTATTAAATCCCCTGACTATCATTGACTAAAAACTTAATTTACATTATATCTAATGAAAGTAAACTGGCTGTTGTTGTGCTTTAGTAATATCTAGAATATAAATATAAATTAATACTTTTCGGGATCTTTTTCAACACAAATCGGAGCCTCTCGGATCATTTCAAACATGTTTGATGCTGTTCATGATTTTAAATCGGGCTGATCACTGCTCTGATAACCTTCCCTCCAATACAGTCGCATCACCGAAGAGAAGAGCTGAGGAGAATCACGTCAGTTTTAATAAATTCAGTTAGAAGGTGTTTTTAATTGCAGTCATGCCATCTGCGGTTCCGAGAGAGAGGGTCACGCTATCTGTGCTTCAAATTGCAGTGCGCGTCTACTCGGTGTTGAGCGGTAGATTAAAGACGCGTGTGTTTAATGCGCTGCAGTTTTAATCTTGTTTCACTTTTATTCGCGTATGAATTCAAATGAGAGATAGTCATAAATGGTCACTTTTATTCATGTTTGGATATATAAAAATCATGACTTTGCATGTAGGCTATGCTATTTTTTCTTTGTTTTGCTGTAATTGTGTTTTATTTACGACTTTAACAACAAAATTAATAGCATTTAAAAGTCATTACCCGGCTGTCATAACTATTCACATTCGTTTTCATATTTACAACCTACTATTTAGGTGTTTACTGTACTATTATGATTGTTTTATTGGTTTATTTGTGTTTTTCGGTAAATATTTTCCTGTGGAATGTTGCTAAATATTTAAAAAAAATGTTGTTGTACAATTGTTACCACTGTGCTCACTTTTCATATCATATTACTGTTTCATATTTGAATAGCACGCTAAAATCATGAAAAACACAGTGTTTTTACTGAAGAGTCATATTAGAAAACTCATAAAAAATTAAATCAAATTGTTTTCTGCCAACTCCACCAGATTATTGTTCTACATGTCCTAATGTACCACTGTGCTCGCTTTATCATATACTGTTTCATATTTTAATAATAGCACGCCAAAATCATGGAAAATACAGTGTTTTTTTACTATACGGTCATATATTTATATTTATTTATTTATATTTATACGTGATGGTGGAAAAAAAACTGAGTGGGAGAAAAAAAAATGGGTTGGAGAAAAAAAAAACAGTGATAGGAAAATATATCTTTTTAAGTTCTTGCGTTGTTTTGCGAGGGAACGCAAAGATGTTTTTCCACAAACACTTCCTGTTCACTTCATACATGTCAACCCTCCCGTTTTTGCCTGGATTATCCCGTATTTTACAATTCTATCCTGCTATCATCATATCATTCAGTATTTTCCCATATTTCTCATGTATTTTTAATCTTGAAAACACGCTGAAATGAATATAAAAATGTCTTCATTCACTTTCTTTCCATTAAAGCTGTGCGTCGATCACAATGACTGTAAATAATAGGTCGATCATCACCCTTCATATGCAACCTCTGAATCAGCGAATGCATGTATGAGCCAATGACTGGTATAAGCGCTGACTGACAGAAGCGCTCCGTGTGATAAAGTGCAGGGCATTTTGGGATATTCGGGTGTATGTTTAAACAAGACAAAATACTCTTAATAATTTGTAAACATGTCTGTCCTGCGTGTTTTATTTTAACACACCTAATGACAAACTAATGCACAAACAGTTATGGAATACTTTCATTATAGATCTGTGCATTATACAGTGACACCACTGTAATCAATAAAAAACGAGAGATTAATTTGCTGCTCTTCACTTGTTGATAAAGAGGTGTCACTTTGGTGTGAAGCTGATCTGGGATCAGTTTATCATACGGAGCGCTTCAGTCAGTCAGCGCTTATACCAGTCGTTGGCTCATACATGCATTCGCTGATACTGAATGATATGATGATAGCAGGATAGAGTAGTAAAATACGGGATAATCCAGGCAAAAACGGGAGGGTTGACATCTATGAATTCACTTAAGGGAAGTGTTTGTGGAAAAACAGTTTTGCGAGGGAACGCGATCTTTGCGAGGGAACGCAAAAACATAAAAATATATATTTTCCTATCATTGTTTTTTTTTCTTCCACCCTTTTTTTTTCTCCCACTCAGTTTTTTGTTCCACCATCACATCCCTTCCGGGTCTCCGTACTACGGCACAACAACAGCCAGTTTACTTTCATTAGATATAATGTAAATTAAGTTTTTAGTCAATGATAGTCAGGGGATTTAATAGTTCTGGGTTGAAGCCTGAGCATCTCTTTCTCCGTTCGCCATGCTGGAGAGAAACCGTCTGCGCAAAAGGAGCGCAGAGTAGGTGATATTGAATACAGGTCTCATCTGATTGGCTGAAAGGTTACGAGTTGCTTGCTTCTGCCAGGACAGTCTCAAAAATACACACACACTTATCCAGGGGGAGTCGTACGTGAAAGAGGATTTGCACATTCTCTTTCAGGATGAACTCACAAGTTTTAAACATTCAAAAGTTTTTGTACACTCTTATACACTTGCAAATGGGGTTTTGCATTTGTGAAACGTATTTTATGAATATGTATTTTTATTTTGAGCACGTGAATTGTTTTTGTGAATATAAATAAATATTTTACGCACGTGAATTTAGTTTTATGCACGTGAATTAGACTACGCATGTGTACATCGTGTCTTTTGCGTGAATTTCTTTAGAGACTGTTCTGACTCCATACGGGGTAGCCGGGAAGCCCCTCTCCGGAGAAGAGCCGCTCGTGACCGGAACCGGCACAAACACCAGAAAAAAATCTAACTGATGGTAAAGAGTGTAAAAGCCATTTTTCAGGTGATGTATCAAAAAACTAAAATATGGCTAAAGCATACAATAAATGCATCACAAATCAGTTCATTTTAGTTCAATTTGGGTTTATCAGTAATGAAGTAATCCAGATAATCAGTAAACGCGCACACACACACACACACACACACACACAAATGTTGCCTAATCACTGGCCAGTAGAACTATTTGAAAATAAATTTTGCTCTCCTTTTTTTCTGGCTTGAAAATTTCTCAATGACCTTTTGGTTAAAATCAGTCATCTCAGTCACCAGTCTCTTCTCTATTGACAGCATGGCCAATGCATTCAGCCTCTCTTGCATCATGCTGTTTGAAACAGCAAACGCGGAAATAGTAAAAGGCATGACTTACATCACAACCTGCCAGCCAACTCCGTTTGTCATAACTTGTGCTGGAAAAGCCCCGAATTTATGCGTGCTCGCCATCACTTGACTACTGGTGAATTTGCAAGGAAGGTCGATCTGGTCCAAGCTTCTTGATTTTTTTTTCTTCATCCAAACGCCTTGTGAATAGATATCTTTGCAAAGATACAACAGAATTTTCCTTCATCTCGAGAAATTGCATTCTAAGCTCTTTGGTGAGAATGGTCCAATCACGTAAGGCCAATCATATAAAAACAAATATGATTCGTTTCTAACAACAAAATGGGAGGGTTCGGGACGCAGAGCGCTGCGCCCCCAAAGACAATTTAAAACAGGCCAATTAGAGCTCATCGTCATATCACGTGCATTGCAAAAGTTCGTGTACCTACATAGACACCCATTAGTCCGGCGCCCCGCACACATATGAAAAAATATTGTTCATACATTTTTTTTCAATAAATGTTAGTATGACTACAATAAATGTTAGAATGTTATAATTAAATCAATTATTTTATTAATATTTGTGATAATAAACATTAACATATTAAAGGGGTCTAACTTGAAGGGGGCGGCGCCCCAGCGCCCTCTATTGACCAGCTGCCACTGATAGACATGGAATAGACTGAAGAAATGGAAACGTTAACGTTACAACTAACGTTAAGCTAAACAGTTTAACTCTAGGAGAGCTGTAAAAGAGCTCATTAGAAATTATAAACTGGGCTGTTTCTTTAACGTACGTCCCCTCAAGAAACAATGACCGAACAGGGATAAGGACATGGATAAAAAAATTAAGTCTATAACATCGGATATTTGAGAATAACATTAGACTGCTAAATTTGACCAATTTAAAATAGCTTATAATCTTCCTTCATCAGGCCTTTCACCATTGTTCAGAGGGCGCGTGACGAGATTAAACTAATGAAAGACATTATCCCGATATAGAAAACTTGAAAGTTAACATATAATTTAACAACATAATTTGACTAACTGAAAACAAAACGAAATGTACAACTTACCGTGAAAGTTTACTTGAGCGTTTCTTCTTCAATCAAGCAGTCAGTTCGTCGTAACTCCGTGAGTCAGTCCGTGGCAACCGTTTCTTCTTCTTCTTTTTTCAAATGAGAAGGCGCGAAGGCACGACGCCAAGTGATTGGATAATGCACAACGGAAGTGTTTTTATATTATTAGAAATAATGTAATATTTAATTAATCCATTTAATTAAATACGTATATAATCTCCCATATATTTTAGAATGATCTAGGATTAGCCTACATTACATATATAATTAATAATAATAATAATAATTATTATTATTATTAGTAGTAGTAGTAGTAGTAGTAATATCATTATTGAGAAATTACTCATATTTAGCATATACAAAATATTCTATTTGCTTTTGTACAATTATAATAACAGTCCAACCATTTTTTAAATAAAATGTTAAGTATTTCATATCACCATATAAGATGGTGTTATGTACATAAATGTGATATGAAATACTTAACATTTTATTTAAAAAAGGGTTGGGCTGTTATTATAATTGTACAAAAGCAAACACACTGCAAAAAAAAAAAAAATTTAAATACTGTCTAATTTTGCCCATATGTGGCCCATTTAGGACCCACAGATATAGTATGTGGGCTGCCTAACTGGGACCCACAACCTTATTCAAGCTGGGCCCATATTCAGCCCAACAAATGCCCACTCTGAGCCCATGCCCAGTTGACACCCACAAAGCCAGGAAAACTCCCATGTGGGGCCCACGTGGACATGTGGCTGGGGTGTTAGTGCTGGATTTTTATAAACAGTCTTGCATTTACTAACACAGACTACTATCTGAAGTGTTTGATAGTAATTTGTGTTTTCCTCCTGTCGAAAAAACATCATAAGAACAATGTTTAGTGGCTCAATGTATTACAACAGTGTTGTTTTAAAGTCTAAACACTATATTGATATAGTGTACAACCAAGCACGTGTGGTCAGAACACAAACGAGTCACATGTAATGAAGTAATAAATGTTCTCCCAAAGTAAAAAGTCTGTCTAAGCCAGGTCTAAGCAAAATGCTGAGAATCAAATATGCATCTGTAGCTCCGCTCACTCTCCGCCTCTTTGCCCTTATTTGGTATCCCCGCGTTTGGTGCGATGACGTGCTAACAAAATGGCGACGGTTGGCCGCACCTACTTGTAGCTTCTTTTGCAGTGTTCAGAAACCTATGGGTGACGTCACAGATACTACATCCATATCTTTTACAGTCTATGGTCCTACTGTGAGTGAATCTAAAATGGCCCTCTCGACAATACATGAGAATCTTGTGCTACCGCAATTCTGTACCGGAAGATACCTAAACAGTTTGTAATAGGGATGTGCACATAGATGCTGTAGTATCGATATACCGATACTCGGAAGCTTTCAATTTGGTATCGATATTTTTAAAAAGGTATCAATATTTTAACTGTATTTTAATCATTTCTGCATAACTAAATATATTAGTGTTGTGTACAGGATTGTCAGTGACGCTTTGTGTAAGACGTTAACCGATCAATCTGCAGCGGAACTTGACGTGAGCGATCATGAGTTGCAAGTTGCACACTTCTGCATTACAGAAGGGCACGATGGCAGAAAGGAAACGTAGCGTGGGTGTGGTGGTACTTCTCATCAGCTGAAAAAGCGTTGCACGATGCAATATTAGTGACAAGAAAATCGTACACAGCAACAATACAAGCAGCCGTTACAAACATTTACAGACAACACACCTTGAAAGAAGCGGAACAAAAACAAGCTGCCCAGTGTTCCTCTGCTCAGTCTCCCACTGTGACAAGAGCCATTACAGGAGAGTTTTAAAGGAGACAAACCCTTAACAGTTAACCTATTAACTGTACTCTCTCTCGTTACCTTTAGGTGAATAAAAATAAATGTAAATGTGTGGGTTGTGTATGCAGTATGCAGTGTGATTATACAATATGGATGTGTGTGTGTGTGTGTGTGTGTGTGTGTGTGTGTGTGTGTGTGTGTGTGTGTGTTTGTGTGTGTGTGTGTGTACAGTTGAAGTCAGAATTATTAGCCCACCTTTGATTTTTTTTTTTTTTTTTTTCCCCAATGATATTTAACAGAGCATGGAAATTTTCACAGTATGTCTGATAATATTTTTTCTTCTGGAGAAGATCTTATTTGTTTTATTTCGGCTAGAATAAAAGCAGTTTTTATATTTTTTTAAAAACTTAAGGTCAAAATTATTTAGCCCCTTTAAGCTATTTTTTTCGAGTCTACAGAACAAAACCATTGTTATACAATAACTTGCTAATTACCCCTAACCTGCCTAGTTAACCTATATACACCTATTAAGCCTTTAAATGTCACCTTTAAGCTGTATAGTAGTGTCTTGAAAAATATCTAGCAAATGTTTCTTTCATCATGGCAAAGATACAATAGCTATTAGAAATGTGTTATTAAAACTTTTATGTTTAGAAATGTGTGAAAAAATCTTCTCCTCCGTTAAAACAGAAATGGGGGTAAAAAATAGAGTGGGTGAACTATGACGTCACCTTGTAGGCGAATCGGCCTGCTAGCATAAAACTGGTTCCCTCGATAAAAATCTCAATAGGATTTTTCCCATAGGCTTTTCGAAAATTGCACAATAATAAGCTCTGTGTTCAAACACTGTTCATTACACTTACACGTTTTGTCCAGCCGGATAATCCTCACAGGAAAATACAACTTTTAGCACTTTGGATCTTAAATGCAAGAGCAAGAACTAAAAAGCTAACATTAGGCTATAAACGGACTACAGCCTTCGGGGCGGCTCGCCTGTGAAGTCAGCACCACCCTTCTACAGACAACTCTTTCAAGCATGATGACAATGATTTACTCTCTCGGTTTATTATTTTATAATCCCACGCTATATATTATAAACAAATAAATACGCAAAAGCAAATAGACGTGCCTTTTGGATAGTTTTTACGTAGGAATACATTTTGTTTTGCTTTACGGTTGTTGTAAAAGTTTTTAAAGCTGTATGTATAAATGTGCCTACTAGTATATCATTAAGGACATGTTTAAATAAGTGTATGCGGCACAGTGCATACAGCCCGCTTACCTTACTAACAGACGACAGAAATGAGGGCGTGAGGGACAAGTCTAATGTTATATGCCTGAAGTTCCATCACGGCACAGAACAACATTCAATGTTCTTTTTGTCACCAAGTACAGCGAAAAGCAGCCATACAGTCACTTATGTTGTATCTTTTACAGGAGGAGTGTAAATATTGCAGTTATGACAGAGTTAAATTGTGTTCAGATGAAAAAAAAAAACCTAACGAAAAATGTTATGGATCACGTTTAAAATGACAGTTAATATGGTATTACACATTTATTCACACGTTTGCATCATGACAAGCAGGAAAAAGACAGGCTGCACTGGTTGTAAAGGCAGTATCCCCCATATATCGGTTTAATATAAATAAATGATCAACAAATGAATCTGTCTTGACGAGTCTTACAAGTGAAGGGCATTTATCTACGAACACAATATGTATTCCCAATTAGAAAAACGACTACAAACTATAAAATACTATTCATGAAAATACCTAAATAAACCGACAAACTCCAATAATGCCCAACCACAAGCCGAGCTGCGCTCCAGACCAGTTCAGCTTGGATGACGTATAATGTACTCCGACCACCGTCTGTAGTCCCGATTAGCAACTTGTTAGCAACCGTCTTTTTTAAAGAAGCGTAACCGATTTAAAAAATCATAAGTGTTGCTGTAACTGATGTGTTTTATGTCGTAGAATAAAACGTGAAAGTATTTTGAGTTTGTGTTTAGTCACAGACCTTAATTTAAGCGCTTTAACTGAAATCCCATTCAAAAAACCCATTGACTTGGGACAAGGGAACCGGAACTGCTAAAATGCTAACTCGCTTCCGGGTTTTTGCATACAAATTGACGTCATAGTTCCCCCACTCTATAAACAGGGGGGCTAATAAATCAGGGGAGTTAATAATTCTGACTTTAACTGTATATATCGTCACCTTTTTTGTCATTAGTTATTAACATATTCTTAGTAAATGACAACTTTTTTTTACATTATGGGATGTTTTTTATAAGTTGTTTACATTTTAAGACTTTATTTAAAAAAAAAAACATTTACACACACTTTACACTTTACATGTAATGATCTTTTTTAAAATGAACATTATTTTGAAAAATCACATCAACATTTCAAATAAAAAGTGGTATTGATCTCGTAAAAATTTTAACAAAAGTATCGGTATCATATCGCATTCAAAAATTGTGGTATCGCCCATCCCTAGTTCTTAAGGTCCTGGAAGGGGGATATTTCAAGATTCCTACAAATTAGGAATTGTGTGTGTTCACTTTATTATAAATAAATTGCAATGTAATGTTTACTACGAGTTTTCCAGGTGTTAAGTCCCTTGTTGCCCTAACACCACTAACGAATATTTTTCAAGATGATGAATAATTATTTATGTTAAAAGTTAGTAAGCTATCATGTTGTTGGCTGCTTACTCAGTGTTGCTTCTTTCTGTTTTTTTTTTTTTTTTTTTGGAAAATACCATACCTGTGTGTTTTGTTTTTATATCTTTTGTGAGAAACTGTGCTTATAATTCTTTTCAATAAAGATTTTATGGGGTAAATAATCTATATTAAAAGTCTATCATTTATATGTTTTATATTGTCTGATATGTATATCTATATTCTATATATAGTATATATAGTCTTCAAGATCCTAAAAGAGGGTAAAATACTTTATCTGGATTGCCACAAAATGCGTTAAATGGGTAGACATTTTTTTTGCTGTTATACTCAATAAAATGTTATTAATAGGAACCAAAGTTTTTAATTAGATATCGTATTATATCAAACAGATCTGT
The DNA here is from genome assembly GCA_903798195.1 of Danio kyathit. Classification (NCBI taxonomy): domain Eukaryota; kingdom Metazoa; phylum Chordata; class Actinopteri; order Cypriniformes; family Danionidae; genus Danio; species Danio kyathit. The sequence continues at coordinate 36,365,277 of LR812519.1, forward strand.
TATGTCTAAAGACCTCCCTTGTTTCAAACCTTTAGGAGATTTCCAGTGAGACTGAGCTAGGGTTTTTTTCATAAAAAGGTCTAATGTTATATTTTAATCTGGTAAAATGTATTTGTTTTAAAAACAATATATAAAAGACAACACAGTTCTGGTATAAACATGAATGCAGATCCATATAGAAAGAATGGTTATCAAATTATCCCAGAGAAACCTGTTATGACCCTGTGACCATCCTAATTGTATGTTTTAAACATCTATATGAAAAAGCAAAGAGTATTTTCTCTCCCACTGGAATTAAAATCACATATTGTGTTTAAATGGGGAGGGCCACCTCTTGTGATGTTACTTTGTGTTTGTCTCATGTCTTGTAAGGAATGTAAGGAAAGAAATATTTTTGGTTCATTGAATGGTAAAAGGAGATTTTAATATATATATATGTTTTTGTGTGATAATAGCTAATGAAAAAATGAATAAGCATTCATTCATTTATTTTCTTTTCAGGTTAGTCCCTTTATTAATCTGGGGTCGCCACAGCGGAATGAATGGCCAACTTATCCAGCATATGTTTTACCCAGCGGATGCCTTTCCATCTGCAACCCATCACTGGGAAACATCAAACACACTCATTCACTATGGACAATTTAGCTTACCCAATTCACCTATACCACATTTTTGGACTTGTGTTGGAAACCGAAGCACCCGGAGGAAACCCACGACAACATGGTGAGAATATGCAAACTCCACACAGAAATGCCAACTGACCCAGCCAGGGCTCGAACCAGCAACCTTCTTGCTGTGAGGTGACTGTGCTACCCACTGCACCACCGTGCTGCCCACCTGAATAAACAAGTAAAAATAAATAAATGAATAAATAGATAAATAAATAAAAAGTTAAATAGATAGTAATTATATAAATAGGTAAAGAATAAAATAATAATAAATAAGTGGATAAATAAATAAATATATAAGTAGTTAAATAAATAAATGTGCTCATGCCAGGATGGTCCACAAGATGGTGCTAGAGGATTACAGGGTCCGAAGAATCAGGCTCTGGCCGGTTAGGGGGAAAAAATCCTATGAAGGGTCTCCCAAAGGTGAGCCTGCCATAGGCTGTGCACTCGCCATAGTTCAAACGGCCTGAATTATCACGCATCAACGAGGACCATCCCGGGAGGAGAGAGGAATAAACTAAATCAGATCAAATCCAACACATAAAAGAAAGAGTAAATGAATTAGTACTACGTAGAGGTAGAGTATCCAAAATCTATACACAAGTAAAAGTGCAAGTACGGAAGCGGAGATTTTTACTCAAGTTAAAGTAAAAATAACAATCTTAAAAGTAAAGTAAGAGTAAAAAAAGTATCTGATGAAAAAATTACTCAAGTAAATAGTTACTAGTTACTTTTCATTTTATTTTTATATATATATATATATATAATATATATATATATATATATATATATATATATATATATATATATAGGAGGGTATATAATATATATATATATATATATATATATATACATATACATATATATAGTTAAGTCATAATTATTCACCCTCCTGTGAATTTCCTATTTATTTCACAAATGACGTTTAACAGATTCTGGAATTTCCACGGTATTTACTATAATAGTTTATCTTCGGGTGAAAGTGTTATTTGTTTTATATCGCCTAAATAAAAGCAGTTTGTAATGTTTTAAAACCATTTTAGGGTCAATAATAGTAGCCCCCTTAAGCAATATATATTTTTTGATTGTCTACAGAACAAACCATTGTTAGTAATTTGCCTAATTACCCTAAATTGTTGAATTAACCTTTTTTTTCAGGTTGGAGCTGGAATTCATGTACATATTGCAATGCCGATGTACAGTGTGCATCGCATTATCAAACTATTCTTGTTGACATCTTGGAGTGAAAACATAGACTGAACTTGAGGCTGCGGGTGACCTAGTCCGATAAACTCACTGCACTGACAGCGTTACCGTCCTCTCGGAACCGCAGATGGCCATGGTGTCCGCAGTATAAACTCGCACGTCTTTCTCGACTTCAGCCATCATTCCAACATAAGTGCGCATGCTCTAACCAAAAGCTGGAGACGTGTCTCTATAGCAACCTCTCGCGACACACAACCTCTCCATGTGGCGCCTGATGATATTTGCAAGCAAGTCATATGAATCATATTAATGTCATTTGATGGTAACGGAGGAACGCCACCAAATGTAGCGAAGTAAGAATTGATTTTTCTCTAATAATTTACTTGAGTAAAAGTGCACATCTTTAAATATACTCAAAATGTACACGTTACCCACAATTTTACTCAAGTAAATGTAACAAAGTAAATGTAATTTGTTACTACCCACCTCTGATCATAAGATGGTAAACAGAATAGATTAAATAATAGAAATTATTATTCATTCATTTTCTTTTCGGCTTAGTCCCTTTATTAATCTGGGGTCGCCACAGCGGAATGAACCGCCAACTTATCAGCACATGTTTTACACAGTGGATGCCCTTCCAGCTGCAACCATCTCTGGGAAACATCCATACACACTTATTTACACTCATACACTACGGACAATTTGCCTACCCAATTCACCTGTACCGCATGTCTTTGGACCCGGAGGAAACCCACACGAACGCGGTGAGAACATGCAAACTCCACACAGAAACGCCAACTGACCCAGCCGAGGCTCGAACCAGCGACCTTCTTGATGTGAGGCGACAGCACTACTTACTGCGCCACTGCACCCTAGAAATTATTATATAGATGAAATTGTACCTGAACAATTAAAAACCTTTAGGGTTAGGGACAGGGGTTGGGGTAGGGGATAGGGTTGGGGGCAGGGACAGGGGTAGTGTTGTTTGGTGTTGTGATTGGATGAAGTGTAGTGAGTTTTCTGGTGAGCTTAATGAAGATTCTAGTGGGCTCTGTAGAGAGCTTAGGGAGTGAATGGTTGGATTTAAAGAAGGTTTTTGATGTGGGCCTAGAATTAGGCCTACAGACATCTAACTGGAACAGAAAATGGGGAAAAGTGTTGTACAAGGAATAGTTAAGTGATGGTGTTATGTGTGAAGGTGTCAGTGAGATAGGGCCTTTGGAGTCCTGTCGTGGGCTGGATGAGCTGGTGATGGTGGGTGTGTCAAGACAATGGTCACAGGTTGTTTTTTCAGGTCCGTTCTGGGTCTCTCAGTCAATCATACTTGAATCTGGATATAAAGAAGTGCAAAAATATGTTTTAATACAATGTTAAAGTTATTGTACACCATCAGGTTCTCTTTCTTATGGTTTTATTGTTGGTTTAACCCTTGAGGAAATTTGGTGTTTAATCTGTTAATCCATTTCCATCCAATCCATCCTCTTGCTTTAATCTTTCTGGTAGAGACCAGTATGGGTTGGTTTGAAGACCCATAACTCTAAGAGATTGTATGTCATGTGCTAAAAAATGCTGGACCCCATATCTGCGTTTTTCAATCTTGGTTTTGATGTTATGTACATGCTTGTACATCCTTGTGCTAATGAGTTTTTAGTTTGACCTATGTATTTTTAGAGCACCGGACCAGTTGCAATAGATTAAATAAATAAAATTGGTGGTTTGGGTCGTGAACACGTTGTTAATCTTAAATATTTGTCCTGTGGTACTATTCTTAATCTATGTCTTTTGTTGAAAATAGTTTAATCTAAAAGATTTTCTCTTTCCCATTGGTTTAAGGGCTTGATTTTGTGGACAAGGATGTCATTAAGATTTTTACTTCTTCTGTACACTGAAATTGGCTTGTGTTTTTTGTAAGAATCAGCTCTTTGGTTAAATCGAATATAAACTTTTGGGGGAATCCAAAGATTCGAACGTATTCACATAGAATTATTCAAAGCTTACACTTAACCTACTCATTTGTCCAGCAAATAGAACGGTCATTGTAAAGCAATCCTGCATTATATTATTACGTGGCCAACAATAACAATAAAAACAGTATTTAATTATTTAATGAGCAAGGTAGCAGTATCTGAAGCTGAGGCATTAACTTATAAAGCACTGTAGGGAATGACCAATGACCAGTCTGTCAGATGAAGAAGAGCTGGAGTCAGATATTCAAATAAATAAATAAAGTTTACTGAAGATAGTTTGCAGTTTCATCAACAGAAGCCAGCTTCAACACTCGCAATGAGTTCATAGGCAGCTCTGACTTACAGTACAACAAACAGCAATTATACTCTTTACACAAGTCCAGAAAAGGTGGGATTCAGGTAAACAGTTCTCATTGGTTACAGCAGAAATAGACAATTCAAAATGTGTGCATCAAGGAAGAATTGTATCTAACTCCAGTTATGGATGGCCTAAATGTGTGCGTCAATGGAAGATTGTCTCTAACTCTAGATATGGATGGCGGCATGGTTCTTGGGGGTCAAGCCGACCCTAAACTAAAAAAAGGTGTATGGAGTCATACATATAACTAAACATATACATATAACTATATATACACAAGAGACAATCTGTTATGGCAACTCAAGGTTTGTTTCTTGTATTTTCAGCTGACTTTTCAAACTAGTTCAAATCTGGTTTGATCAACATTCAGCTACACTATTCTCACTTCACACAAAGTCTATCTAGCATAAAAAGCAATTACTTTGACAAGAATTAGAAATAAAAATAGTTAAATTACTGTAGACAATATTTTGACAATAAAAAGAAGAACAGGTGTTTTCTCCCCCTCTTCTCAACATCTGTAACTCCGCTCCAAAGAGAGAGGGAGAGAGAGAGAGATCTCCATGACTTATGACCTGGTTTGTGTGTCTCCTGGAAACAAAGTTAAAATAGACAGACAAAGAGAGGAGCAAGGACACTGAACATTCTTACATAAAGCAGTGTGTTAACTTATTCATTAGTTAAAATCAATTCAAAGTTAAATACTAATTCAAATAATCAACTAATTATTTTTAATGAATATAATGAGAAATAGGATGATGAGGAAAGGATAAATGTTGATCCATGCTGAGACGGATTGGACCTGATTGGACGGTAGAAATCCGAATCCTTCAGCACACAACACAACTTAAAAACGAAACAAGTTTATTGCTACTCTATAACACAAAGTACTAATCTACATAAAACACACATACACCTACACACAAGCAGTTTGAAAAGATGCCAATGCTGGCGCCGATGAAGATGGCCACCTCCGTGTCGTGCTCTGCAGTTGTCTTTGTGTTTTTGTTAGTTTGTCCTGTCTTCAGTCATATTCCTACAATTAGTTTCACCAGAGACGAATTGTTGGACATTCGGACGCATACACCACCAAATATTTTTCCAGACTTGGACTTTTGTTGGACATTGTAGTCGGCGGAGCCGTGCTGCTGCTCAAACGCAAGGCGCGCAGACGAGGGAAGAGTGCAGGCGCGCTTGTGAAACTCAGACAGCGCGGTTTACAAACCGCATTGCCTAGCATCCATCTGGCAATATTTGCTCTCTACCCAACAAATAGACGGAACTCATTCTGCTCTCCCAGACAAACGGGTTTTTCGCATTTAGCTGCTCTGTGTTTCACGGAAACCTGGCTGAACGACACTATACTGGACAATGCGCTTCACCTACTGGGATATCAGCTGTTCAGAGCGGATCGCGACGAAAAATCGACGCGAAAATCACGCGGTGACGGGGACGTGCATTTACATCAACGAAACGTGGTGTACAGATGTAACAGTTTTAAAAAAGATGTGCTGTCCAGATCTAGAAGCACTGTTTATTAACTGTAAGCATTTCTACTGCCAGCGTGAGTTCTGCTCGTTCATCCTCGTCAGTGTGTTACATTCCTCCGCTACGCGCATGCGTGGAAAAGTTTGAAAACCATTACAAACTATAAAAACATCATCCTCCAGCACTGTAGACAACCAACGACTTGCAAACGACCGCGAATGAGTTTTACTGCCGGTTTGAGGAAAACCCCCCACACCCACTCTGAACTGCTGTTTACATCACCATTATCACCTCCACACCCCCCGCCTCCCCCCATACCTGCACTTCAGTTCAGTGAAGATGATGTGCACCATGTCTTCCGGAAACAGAAGAGGAAAAAAGCTCCAGGCCCAGATCTTATAACACCAGTCTGTTTAAAATCATGTGCTGACCAACTGTCCCCCATCTTCACCCTGATCTTCAAACGCTCCATCATCATTCCCATACCAAAGAAACCCAAACTCACAGGACTAAATGACTACAGACCGGTGGCGCTGACATCTGTGGTCATGAAGTCTTTTTAAAAACTGGTGCTGGCCCACCTTAAGGACATCGCTGAACCCTCACTGGACTCTCTTCAGTTTGCCTACAGAGCAAACAGTTCTGTGGATGATGCAGTCAATATGGGACTGCATTATGTTCTGCAACACCTAGACAGACCGGGGACCTATGTGAGGATCTTGTTTGTTGACTTCAGCTCAGCTTTTAACACTATCATCCCAAAACTTCTCCTGCCCAAATTAACTGAGCTCTCCATGCCCACCTCTGTCTGTCAGTGGATAAACAGCTTCCTAACGGACAGGCAGCAGCTGGTGAAGCTTGGAAAATTCTCATCCAGTACCCGCACAATCAGCACTGGCGCCCCCCAGGGGTGTGTCCTCTCCCCACTGCTCTTCTCCCTGTACACGAATGACTGCACTTCAAAAGACTCCTCTGTCAAGCTCCTAAAGTTTGCAGACAACATCACATTTATCGGCCTAATTCAGGACGGTGACGAGTCTGCTTACAGACAAGAGGTTAAGGAGTTGGCTGTCTGGTGCAGTCACAACAAACCTGGAGCTGAACACACTCAAAACAGTGGAGATGATAGTGGACTTCAGGAGAAACCCCCCTGCTCTCCCCCCACTGAGCATCATGGACAGCATTGTGGCAGCAGTGGAGTCATTCAGGTTCCTGGGCACCACCATCTCTCAGGACCTAAAGTGGGACACTCACATTGACTCCATTGTCAAAAAGCTCAACAGAGGCTCTACTTTCTTCATCAGCTAAGGAAGTTCACCTCCCAAAGGAGCTGCTGAAACAGTTCTACACCTCCATCATTGAATCAGTCATCTGCACATCAATAACTGTCTGGTTTAGCTCAGCTACCAAATACGACCTCTGAAGACTACGTTGAATAGTTCGGACGGCTGAGCGAATCATTGGTACAACCCTCCCTACTCTCCAAGAACTGTACTTATCCAGAGCGAGCAGAAGGGCTGCCAAAATCACTCTGGACCGCTCACACCCAGCACACTGCCTGTTTGAACTTTTACCTTCTGGTCGACGCTACAGAGCACTGCCGCACCAGAAACAGCTGATTCTGATTCTGAAAAGAGTTATGACGGAGAACGAGTAAGGATTCAACTTCTAGCACTTGCTAAGTTCTTAGCATTTCAACCTGAGAGAAACCATAAAAGCAGAGAATTTAGCTATTCTTTACTACTTACTACTACTTAAATGTAATTTAAACCAGTTTCTGCAATGGATAGAAACCTTGTTTGTGGTACTTGTGTTCTGATGGAATTTTGGTTTTCTTGGAGCTTGGAGTCGGTTGCTAGGCATACGGATGTTGGATGAGGAGGTTTTGTAAGTGAAGTCCTTCCTGGGGTTTCTTTAGTTATGACAGAGTTTCAGAGTTCTGATGAGTTGACCCGATGGCTTGCTGTTGAAGCGGTTGCACAAGCAGATCAGGGGTTGAGCCAGCAGCAAGTGAAGGTCGTGGTTTGCTCTGTGATGTAACAAGGCTTGTGACGAGGTGATGTAATGGCCACAGCACAAGAAAAGCGACATCCAGGCAGCGACAATGGTGATGACTGGCCAAGACGACGTCAAAACTTCAGTCGGGCCTACACAGTAATTGTTCAATCAGAGAAGCTGTGGGGTGGGATCACAACCCCATTCCCTCCTCTAGGAGGCCCGGTTGGCACATTGTGTGAGTACCGTGTGTTACCTACCTTTGATTGGAAGTTATTACAATAAAGTATTATAACATGGACACTTTTCATCGTATGGTTTTTCATATAAACAAATGCATATGAAACTTTCCTAGCTTTCAATCAATACCAAACATGAAATATTTCTCAAACATTCTGTCAATTTCATCCTCCACCAACAGCTATAACTATAACTATCCATAACAGTTATGTTAAACACATGGAACATGTACACACAAAAACCTACAGAAACTTAAAACAAGCATACATTACTCAAATAAACACAGTTTAACTGAATGTCCATTTAAACTTTGGAAGCTACTTGATCACTTCTTTGTCTGCCTGAGAATTGTGTATTCCCCTCGCAGACGCGGTTCGCAGACGTGAACCAAAAGGGCTTGCTGAGCAATCTCAAAAACCTGTTTGGGGGGTTTGAGTGTAGAGCCTCTTTTTATTGTTGAAGATGTAGAGTTAACTACCAAGCATTTGTTGATCGTAACTGGCAAGTCATCCTGTGGATAACCTTTTCCTGGGTGCCTGTGGATTGCTTTAAAATGAAATCAAAGCTCAGACATGTAGGTATCAGCCGATCTTTTAAGGAAAATATGGTGTGTGACCGTAGTTCTGGAATGATCCGTTGACTCCCTACATTTTGTAAATAATTAGTATTCCCAAAAGATGCTTTGAAATTAACTTTGGTCACTCTATTTAATTAAACACTCATCTCAGAAAAATTGGTAACTAAAGGAATTATTTTTATCTTACTTTTTAAGGTTGTGTGGTATCATTTTTTGATTTCAGAAATCTATTCAGTGCAGTTCTGAGAAAGGATCTAGTGTAACCTCTGCCTTTAAGAGCTTTGAATAATGTTTTTGTAGCTTCAAAAAAATGTTCCCTTTCTGAGCAAATATGGTCAAATCTTAAAAATTGTGACTTTAGAATTCTTCTGAATGTATGTTTCAGATGATAACTGTTTCTGAATAAAAGTGAATGTGTATATGTTTCCTTAAAGTACACTCTATAATCCAATTGTCCTGTGTTCTTAAAATTATGGCCTTTATAGGTGATGATATCTAGAAAATTGACCTAACTGTTATCTATAAAATATTTGATGGTAATCGATCGTTGATGTGTGTTTAGAAATTGTGCAAATGTTTGAAAGTCTGATGCAGAGTGTGTCCATATACCCCAAATGTTGTCCAGGTATCTGAAATACTAAAAGGTTTTTTCACAATCTCAGAGCAGAGTCTTCCCATTCTGCCATGAAAATAGTGGCATATGAGGGTCCAAACTTTTGCCCATTGCCGTTCCTTTAACTTGCAGATAAAATTTGGAATCAAATTCAACGTCATTCTGGTGTAGTGATCAGCAGTAAAGTCAGGAACTGGTGGAAATTAACTTGTGGAAATTAGTTTATAAATATAAACAACTGCTAAAGAGTTGACACAACTCTGCCCCTTTTGTTAAGCTTATCAGAAAAGTGGCAATTGAGACAGTGACCATCTGTCCTTTGTTCATCTGAAGGACAAAGGTGTTAAGAGCCCAGAACTTGCAATACAGCTTCTTGATCCAATCAACATTCTTTCTAATCTACATCATCTCAGACACAGAGGGACATGGATCACAATCTTCCATCTCACAAAAGGGACACAAAATGGAATATTAACTTCATATACCTTTACATTCAAATGATCATGTACAGGGCTTGAGATTAACTTTTTTGATTACCAGCCACTGTGGCTAGTAGATTCCCAACATTACTAGCCACTCGCCATTTTCACTAGCCACACTTTCTTGTTGGGAAAATATATTTTATATGCATAAATTTGACTTTGACATGCTAAAATGACTTGATTTAGATGTTGTGTTATGTCCACATGCCTTCTCATTCATTTAACTTCTTGTGTGTATTGTGTATTAGCTTGCTCAGTGTGCATGAGCAAATGGGTTTGTCGCAATACCATCAGTTTTTATTTCACATGACTTTTCAGGGCTTAAAATGGAGGATTTACCAAATTTATTTCTCACCAAATAAGTATTTGTTAGCCACAATTTTTTTAATGTGTATTTTTTTTTTTTTAAATCTTGAGCTCTTAAAAGCAGCAGGACTGTGGGTGCACGATCATCGCTCTTGTGCAGTCTATTTCAAAGGGAACAGATCACACCAGTTGCGCTTCCTCTAGGCATGGTTGCTTTGCGCAAGTAAACGGAAGTGCGCACGCTTTTTAAGTAATAGTTTTCCTTGTTTTTTCTATAAAGTTATAAGAGTCTTTAATGTGGCTTGGGTGTTTTTGTGATATGTCTTTTAAGTAGTATTCGATCATTTCCACAGTGTAATAAGTTTCACTGTTGCAGTCAGAAACAATTGGTCTACCTGGTGGTATTTCAAAAGGTTTACTCCATGAGTCGGGTTTTTGTGTATTTTTGGTAAAAGTAGAACTTTCTTGCTCTAGTGGCTCCGCTGCCAATTAAATAAAGTTTCTGATCATTGTAATGACACCCTTGTCCATGATTTCTGTTAAAACAGAATTCACCTTCTCCATAGTTTTCAAGTCCTATGAGGGTTTCTCTAGCAGTTTGTAATGTTTAGTTATGTTTAATTGTCTGTTTCCTTCCCATACATACTGGTCTCTATCAAAAGTAACAATCGCATTCCCTTTCTCTGCTGGTTTGATAACAATCTTGTTGTTGTACTTTAATTCTCTCAAAGCTCTTCCTCCTCAGGGGATAAATTAGGTGTGCTTTCTAGGCTCCAGTTAAGTTGTTTTAACGCATATTTGTATGCTGCTATGACTTTTTGTACCTGTTTTGGAAGTCTGCACAAGGCTGGGACCCAATCTGAGCCATGTGTAATTGCGTCTGTGATATTTTTGTAAATCTGTAACCAGTGTTTTTTTTTGGTCTGTAGATATTTTACTTGTGGGTAGTTTTAATCCCTTTGAATAATCTATCTTAATCTATACTGTATTAATCTATAGAGAATGAAAGATTTGGATACATTAATAATCATTTTGGTTCTCCATCACTAAGGTAATTCTTTCCTTTAATTTAATAATCTCAGCCAGAATTAGTGACCGGGAAACTCTCCACCTGCACTCGTGGAGTCTATAAAGGAGGAAATCTAAAGGCATTAGAGTGACAAATAATGAAATACTGGTGGGTGCTCCTATGTCTCAGGCTGGGCTTGGGGTGTGTGCATGTCCGTGGAAGGAGTTTTTCTTTGCATTTGTGTGTTGTTGTTTGACTCCATGGAGATGACATGAAGAAGGGAGCAAAAAGATGGTGACTGTCGGGCCCGGAATGGGTCGACCACGTTTTCTGACGGGTGCCTCGGTTCTTAGAAGTGGCTTGAGACATATGCATGTCTGGAGGAATTTCTTTTTGTGTTTGGTTGTGGTTAGTCCCCTTAGAGCTGTTGTGAACAGGACATATGCATAAGGGTTGTACTGGTATGGTGCTTGGTGTTCCTGAGGGCTGCCTGGATAAAGCTTCTACAGGAGAGTCATTCATTCATTTTCTTTTCAACTTAGTCCCATTATTAATCTTGGGTCGCCACAGTGAAATAAACCTTCAACTTATCCAGCATATGCCCTTCCAGCTGCAACCCTTTACTGGGAAACATTCATTCACACTCATTCAAACACATACGGACAATTTAGCCCACCCAATTCACCTATACCAGATGTTTTTGGACTTGTGGGGGGAACCAGAGCACCCAGAGGAAACCCATGCGAAGACGGGGAGAACATGCAAATTCCACACAGAATGCCAACTGACCCAGCCGGGCTCGAACCAGCGACTTTCTTGCTGTGAGGCGATTGTGCTACCCCACTGGACCAACAGGAGATTCTTTAGTTTTTAATCAATTTCTGAGGTGGGGACGACAAAGATGCATCTTGATTACACAGATTAGATGTTTGCTCCTGAATATGTTGAATTCAATTCAATTCACCTTTATTTCTAAAGCTATTTTAGAATGTAGATTGTGTCAAAGCAGCTTCACATAGAAGATTATAGTAAATTGAAACAGTTCAGTAAATTGTCAGTTCAGTTTTCAGTGTTTAAGTTCAGTGTGGTCTAATAATCACTACTGAAAGTCCAAACACTAAAGAGCAAATCCATCAATGCGCAGCTCTACAGATCCTGAACCATGCAAGCTAGTGGCGACAGCGGTAAGGAAAAAACTTCACCAATTGGCGAAAGCGAAGAATTTAAAAAACCTTGAGAGAAACCAGGCTCAGTTGGGCACAACCATTTTTTCTATGGCCAAACGTCTTGTGCAGAGCTGCAGTCTAGGCACCGGAGGCTCGAGAATGCTGGACCTCAGGGAAGACTCGTCTGTCCCTGGAGCGTCACAGGAATCAGTCTCATGCTCTCCACTCTTCCATGACCACCACAGCAGAATGTTGCATCAGGGGGTTAATCTGTTGATTTGGAAGTATGGGTATGGTAGTATTAGATGCAGGAGGGGACCCCGTACCTGTTTCTTTTAGCTGTGTGTTCATGTTAGACTGGGTGGGTTGGATCCTTTGTGGGAAGGGCAACCAGTTTCTAGGTGTTACAGGTTGGTTAGGGTTATAGTAAGGGCTGGGGTTAGGGTTACAGTAAGGATTAGGGTTAGGGTTACAGCAAGGGTTAGGGTTAGAGTTAGGGTCAGGGTTAGGGTTACAGGAAAAATTTGGGTTAGGGTAACAGTAAGGATTAGGGTTAGGGTTACAGGTAAAATTAGATTTAGGTTTGGGATTACAGGAAATAATTAGGGTTAGAGTTAGGGTTACAGGACAAATTAGGGTTAGGTAGGCAAGGTAGTTCCCGGTTTCTCTATTCTGTAGGGGTCACTGGCATCTCATCTGAGAGTCTGAAAAAAACCTATGCATGTATAACGTTAGAGGAAAAATTAGGGTTATGCTTAAAGTTAGGGTTCGTGTTAGGGTTACAGGAAAAAATAGGGTCAGGGTTAGAGTTTTGGATATTTACAACGACTCCCCCGTGCTTCAGCATCCACAGTCAGCAAGGTAGGGAGACAGAGTAAAGGCATTGGCCCACGCCTGTTAGACTCTTACCATCTGGAACTTGATCTGGCATCCCAACTAGGATACCCAGCCTATTTCTGTAGGGTTATGGGCTGTCGAAATGTCTCCGGATCAGAGTCCAAAAAACACTCTATAATAATAATCATTATTATTATGTCTTCTAAACACTCCAGGTGGGCATCAACTGCAACCGAGGGCCCTCGTGTGGGGCTTGACCATGTGCAAGTTCCCTCTATGCCTATTGTGTAGGCTCAATGGCTGTCCAATGCGTGTCACGATATGAGAGTCCCAAAAATTTGTTCCAACTTCCAAGCACTCCAGGTGGGGATAAACTGCAAAAAAAAAGGCCCTCGTGGGGGGACTCGACCGTGTGCGAGTTCCCTCTATGCCAATTGTGTAGGCTCAATGGCTGTCCAAAGCATTCAGAGTCCTGAAAAAAAAACAGTAATCATTATTATTATTACAACTTCAACATGCTTCTGGTAGGACGGAATTACAAGCAAGTGCTCTCCAACAGGGCTAACCTGCAAGCAAGTATCCTCTTATTATCTTTAGTTTTGCAACTTACAAGCACTTCGGCTAGGGATAGACTGCAAGCAAGTTCTCTCCACCAATAGGGTAAGACTTCAAGGTAGTTCCCGGTTTCCCTATTCTGTAGGGTCACTGGCTATCCAACGTCTTCTCTGAGAGTCTAAAAAACGTGCATGTATAGATTTTTAAAAAATTAAGAAAACCCTTCCTTCTACGTGCTTCCGATAGGGATCCGCACTGCTCAGTGCTTTTAATCCCTGGTCATCATGCTGCCCCTAAATTTATTTTAACGAAAAAAACCAGGAAACATTATTTTTGAGAAATAAAATAAGAACGGACCCACCGGCCTTACTGCCCTCTCCCCTCAGTATTTTTTGAAAGGTATAAACCAAAACACAGCCAAGATCTTCCATAAAACAACCAAATAACTCAAAATAGGGTCCACTAAATATCAATAACAAAAACAAAAGTCTGGCCTAAGCTTAAAAAGTTTCTCCCTGCACTTCAGAAATTCCAACCAATAAAGCGTCATTGCCTCCACTGTGGCTTCCGACCGGTGCACTCCATACGGTGCCATTGAAAAAAGCCTGCCCAGCAGTGGCGCAACAAACTTTTCTGTCTCCCTAATGATTTCGTTTGAAACCTCCAGATTTCTCCTCTTTTGTTTTGACCATTTTTGGTCTAAATTCATGATAGGGATGTAGATCTTTGCACTTGAGAAAGTCTGTTCCACCACACTAATCACCCTCTTCTTCCATCTCTTCAAAGGTGTAGAGTCAGTTCCAATACAGGAAACTTTTTCCCCAGAGGTTTTAACGGTTCTTATGTGACTCCGTTTTGAGGGGGACTTGATTTTCCTCCTTCCCCTAGTCTTGCCCGGTTGACTGGCCATGGTTTCCTGTCCCTGGAGGGAGACAGGTACCACGTCCTCTTGTGAGGGTGAGACCTGGGGATCTGCGAGTATATCTACTTCTGGCTCAGGTAATCTAAGGTACTCTTTATCGGACTCGTGGCTCTTCTGCTGTGATCCTGATGCCGAACCAGCCCCCCTGTTTATTTTTTTCTCCAATTTCTGTTTAACGGAGAGAAGATTTTTCAACACATTTCTAATCATAATAGTTTTAATAACTTATCTCTAATAATTGATTTATTTTATCTTTGCCATGATGACAGTAAATAATATTTTACTAGATATTTTTCAAGACACTTCTATACAGCTTAAAGTGACATTTAAAGGCTTAACTACGTTAATTAGGTTAACTAGGCAGGTTAGGGCAATTAGGCAAGTTATTGTATAATGATGGTCTGTTCTGTAGACTATCAGAAAAAATATAGCTTAAAGGGGCTTATAATTTTGTCTTTAAAATGGTGTTTAAAAAAATTTAAACTGCTTTTATTCTAGTCTAAATAAAACAAATATGACTTTCTCCAGAAGAAAAAATAGTATCAGACACACTCTGAATATATATATATATATATATATATATATATATATATATATATATATATATATATATATATATATACCTATATGGTCCCACTTTATATTGTCGCTTATACCTGTGAACTTACATGGTAATTAGATGTGTAAGTAGTATGTAACTACAGTGTATGTACACACTGGTACAGAGTATTTACTTGTGTATACTGGTGTAACTACACTCATGTAACAACCAACTGAATAGTATGTGTAAGTACAAATGTGTAACAGGACATTGGTAACAACACTAGGAAAGTACACATCTGTAACAAGAATTATGTAAGTGCATTGTGTAACAACAATATGTACTTGCAGATGTTTTCCCACTTCCACACCTGTTTGCAGATCATGTACTTGTGAACACTGTATGGCAGAACTAATGCTGCATTAGAAGGGGTCACCTTGTGATACAAGTGTACTTGCATGGTAAATCCACAGGATCCACTCATACTCATATCATATAAAGTGTAAAATGGTCACAAATTACTGTTCATACATTCATTCATTTTCTTTTCGGCTTAGATGGGTTGCAGCTGGAAGGGCATTCACTGTGTAAAACATATGCTGGATAAGTTGGCGGTTCATTCCGCTGTGGCGACCCCAGATTAATAAAGGGACTAGGCCGAAACGAAAATGAATTTTATTTTAAACTTTTATATTGTGGACTGTTCCTGTGGATTTACCATGTAACTACACTGTTATTAAAGTGTTGCATAGAAGATATTTCTACAAGTTACACAGTAATTTGTGACCATTTTACACTTTATATTGTGGACAGTTCCTGTGGAGTTACCATGTAAGTACACTGGTATCACAAGGTGAAACCTTCTAATGCAGCATTAGTTCTGCCATACAGTGTTCACAAGTGCATGATCTGCAAACAGGTGTGGAAGTGGGAAAACATCTGCAAGTACATATTGTTGTTACACAATGCACTTACATAATTCTTGTTACAGATGTGTACTTTCCTACTGTTGTTACCAATGTCCTGTTACACATTTGTACTTACACATACTATTCAGTGGGTTGTTACATGAGTGTAGTTACACCAGTAATACAAAAGTAAATACTATGTAAACGTGTGTACATACACTGTAGTTACATATTACTTACACATCTAATTACTATGTAAGTTCACAGGTATAAGCGACAATATAAAGTGGGACCTTTATATTTTGTTTCAAAATATGTAAAAAAAAAGTCATTCTAATATTAAAAGTAATTATATTCATAATAATTATGATAATTAAGAATTACATTAATAATAATAATATTAAAACAAGTCAATAAAGGATAATAATAATAATAATAACAATAATAATAACAATAGTAATAATAATAGTAGTAGTAGTAGTAAAGATATATAGGAAATAACAATATTATAAAAAATATATTAAATATACTAAGCTATTATAGGAACTACTATTATTAAGAAAAAAATATTAATAAAGTTAATAAAAATAAAAATATATATAAAATGTATGTAAATATATAGGAATTATTATTATAAAAATTAAAAAATACTAAAACCTTATTAGAAATATAAAAGTATTTATTGATAATAATGATAATAATAATAAATAAATAATAAGATATAGAAAATAATACTAAAAATAATAAAGTATTAGGGAAAATATAATTGAAAACGGTAATAAAAATAATAGGATAATAATACTAAAATAATAATAATGGTAATAACAATAATAATCATAATAAATTTTAAGTAAAGGTAACATAAAAAATATTATACTAAATATAAATATTAAAATATTATTTAGAATAATTCATTCATTCATTCATTTTCTTTTCGGCTTAGTCCCTTTATTAATCCGGGGTCACCACAGCAGAATGAACCGCCAACTTATCCAGCACATGTTTTACGCAGAGGATGCCCTTCCAGCTGCAACCCATCTCTGGGAAACATCCATACACACTTATTCACACTCATACACTACGGACAATTTAGCCTACCCAATTCACCTGTACTGCATGTCTTTGGACTGTGGCGGAAACCGGAGCACCCGGAGGAAACCCACGCGAACGCGGGGAGAACATGCAAACTCCACACAGAAACGCCAACTGGCCCAGCCGAGGCTTAAACCAGTGACCTTCTTACTGTGGGGCGACAGCACTACCTACTGCGCCACTGCATTGCCTATTTATAATAATAAAGAATGATAAAAATAATAATAATAATTAAATTTATTTGAAAATAATAAAATATAGAAAAAAAATAATATAAAAAATATTAAAGTATTAAGGAACATATAATTGAAAAAGGTAATAAAAATAATAGGATAATAATACTAAAATAAAAAAATATTAATAATAATGGTAATAATAATCATAATAAATTTAAAGTAAAGGTAATATACAAAAATATTATACTAAATATTAAAATATTATTCATAATAATAATAATAAATTCATTTGAAAATAATACAATATTAAAAATAATACTAAGTATAATTTAAAAATATTAAGGAACATATAATTGAAAATAGTAAAAAATAACAGGATAATAATACTAAAAATCAGGATAAAATATTAAATAATAATGGTAATAATAATCATAATTATTTAAAGCATTAATATAGAGGTAATAATATATAAAAAATATAGTAAATATTAAAATAGGCTTCCGGTTATGGCCGCCAGAGAGTAAGACGCGAGAAGCATCGCTCCCACACAAAAATCCTTTTTAATGCATTATTTTGAGTAAAGCGCGGATTTATTTGTATTTTTCTCTCTCCGAACTGGACTGACATCTTTGGGCAACTTTTGATGATGCCTCCTAAGAAAATATTCGAGAACAAGAAGGAAACAACAACTGAAGACTCCTCGGTGTTAGCCTTAAAAGCTAGCCCGACATCGCCGCCTCAGTGGTTCCAGGCAGAACTGGAAAAAGGACTTATAAAACTTCAAGTCATGATCGACGGACGTATGTGCGAAATCCGTGACTCTGTTGATAAAGTACACAGTGACCTTCAGGAAACGAGACTAAAGCTGAGTGAGTTGGAATCGCGTCAAGATGGATTTGAAGAAGCCATTATTAATGTGCGCGCGGACATTGCTGAGGGTAAAAAACATACGGAGCACGAAATACTCACTCTGAAAGATAAGATTGATGATCTTGAAAACCGCTCTAGGCGCAACAATTTACGCCTTGTTGGCTTTCCTGAAGGAGTTGAAGGACGAGATGCAGTTTCATTTGTGGAAGAATGGCTCCCCAAAATCATCGGTGTGGATCAAGAGCGGCCCTTTGAAATTGAACGAGCTCACCGTTCTCTCCAGCGCAGACCGTCGGAACACGAAAGACCGCGAGCCATAGTAATTAGACTGCTCCGTTTCAGAGATACAGTAACGATATTGAATGCTGCACGGGAGATAAAAAATCTGACATATGGAAACTCCAAAATCATGATCTTCCGAGATATGTCAACAACCCTATACAAGAAGAAACAGGCGTTTGCTTCTGTCAGAGGGCAGCTCCGCGACCACAACATCTCCTACAGTATGCAGTATCCAGCTACTCTGAGAGTGGTTTTCCCTGAGGGTGCACGCTCTTTCAGCTCAAAAGATGCCGTCGAGGCTTACCTAAAAGCCCATCATCCGACACTATTGTTGCCAGCGAGTTCGGAGTGAATATGTAGATACATTATCAATAATGGCTAACATAAATAGACTTAAAAACTGACAAAAATAGTGACATGACTTTGAGTGCTGAAATGCAGCCAATGCTGAAATCTTGTTGTTCTACAATTAGGTTACATCTACTCCGTAAAACAAGTTTATTTTGATATTAAGTCAAAAGTGCCTTTAAACCTTAGTTCTACTGTTCTGTTCGGTAGATAACGTTATCTGCGCTAATTAATCTCCTGTTAAAGTTGGGATGCCTTAGCTTGAAGTTGTGTACGTTGGGTATACAACGTTACGCGAGTGTTTTAGATATAGTACCTGTTTTGGGGAAAGTGTTATGTTTGTGGATTGGTGGGGGTCTGGGAGGGGGGTTAATGCCATTTTTTTTTTTTTTTTTTTTTGAAGGATAATTGATAAAGATAAATATAAATACCTGTCCTGGAATGTTAACGGGATTAATAATAATTTAAAACGAAAAAAAGTTATGTTATTTCTTAGAAACAATAAGATAGACATCGCTCTCCTACAAGAGACCCATCTGACTGAGGATGATCATTGTAAGCTAATACGTCAGTGGTCTGGACAAATATTTTTTTCATCATATGGCTCTCACTCAAGAGGAGTTGCCATTCTGATCAATCGCAGAGTACCTTTTGCTCTTGAAAACATGGTTAAAGATAACTATGGAAGATATATTATCCTTAAAGGACATATTGCCTCTGAGAATGTTACAATAGCAAATCTTTATGCTCCCAATCAAGATGACCCTCAGTTCTTTCATAATTTTCATTTTAAACTGTTTTTACCCTGTACAATCATTGGAGGTGATTTTAATTTGGTTTTAAACTCAGCAGACAGATCACCTACCAAAGGTTTTATCTTAACCCCATCAGCAAGAGTTGTGAAACATATAATGGCTGAACTAGAACTGTTAGACATTTGGAGAGCTTTGCATAATAAGCAAAAAGATTTTTCTTTTTACTCTCGACCCCATAAGAGTTTTTCTAGAATTGACCTTTTTCTTTTACATAAAAGACAAGAACATTTGGTTGAATCATGTGAATACCTCCCACGAACTCTTTCTGACCATTCCCCTTTAGTTCTCACAATTTATACTCCTACAACTAAACTATATATTAGAAGATGGCGGTTTAGTAATTATCTCCTTAATGACCTTAATTTTATAGACCTTTTAAACAATAATATAGAAAGTTTTTTTAATTTTAATACTGGTTCTGCCACTTCAGGTATGATTTGGGAATCACTTAAAGCTTATATGAGGGGAATAATTATAGCATACTCATCCAGAAAAAAGAAAATATATCAAAAACAACTTAATGTACTTTCTAAAGGTATTAAAACATTGGAACAGGAATATTCTGTACGTGGAGATGAAAGTACTCTACAAAAACTGAGTTCATTACAGCTTGAGTATGATATGCTGTCTACTAAAGAAGCAGAGTGTACCCTCCTCAGAACCAAACAACGATATTATGAACATGGGGACAAAATTGGCAGATTATTAGCCTGGCAAATAAAAAAAGATGATGTAGTGAGGTCTATTAATGCAATTCGTCAAGTGGATAACACTGTTATCAGAGACCCTAATCTTATTAATCAAGAATTTTTGTGGTTCTATAAGCTGTTGTATACCTCACAGCATACAGATATGGTGAAAATACACTCTTTCCTAGATAGACTTGAGATGCCTTCACTTACCGAGGAATGCAGGGACTGTTTGGAGAGGGACATAACTGAAATTGAAGTACAAGAAGCGATATCTTGCTTAGCTGTTGGCAAATCACCTGGTATGGATGGTTTCTCCATGGACTTTTTTAAGGCTTTCTTACCTAAATTAATCAAACCATTAAATGATATGTATCTACAGGCTATAGAGACCCAATGCTTACCTGACACTCTCAAACAGGCTATGATAACTCTTTTACTTAAGCCTGGTAAAGATCCTTGTTTATGTGGTTCCTACAGGCCGATCTCATTACTTAATTCAGACTACAAGATTTTTGCCAAAATTATTGCTTTAAGATTGGAGAAAAATATCTCACAATTGATACACATGGATCAAACAGGATTTATTCAAAATCGCTGTCTCTTTGACAATGTTCGGAGACTTTTGAATATAATTTTTTCGGCCTCTCAAGTTGACTTTCCTGTTATTGCTATATCTTTGGATGCCGAAAAGGCTTTCGATCGTGTTGAATGGCCCTTTTTGTTTACAGTTCTTCAAAAAATGAACTTTGGTCCTAAATTTCTTAATATGGTCAAAATGCTTTATAATCATCCAACAGCAGTTATTCAGACTAATAACGAGACTTCGGCACAATTTTCTTTGGAACGGGGTACAAGGCAGGGCTGCCCACTGTCTCCTCTTTTATTTTCACTTGCTTTAGAACCTCTAGCTATTGCAATACGCTCACATGACAACATCAGTGGTTTTACAACCCTTCAAACTAAACATGTAATTTCTTTATATGCGGATGATATTATGTTATACTTGACAAATGTAGATTCCTCCATACCAGCCTTGTCAACCTTATTACAAGAGTATGGGAATATATCTGGTTATAAAATAAATGTGAATAAGAGTATCTCTATGCCTCTAAATACAGCCGCTAAGCAATTGCCCCTTAAAAATTTCCCTTTTATCTGGAACACGGATAGATTTCTATATTTGGGATTACAAATACCTAGAGATCTGTCTCAATTATATAATTTAAACTATGTTCCCCTGCTTAAAAGTGTAGAAAAAGAATTAGATCGATGGAAATCTCTTCCTATTTCATTAATTGGCCGGATAAATTCTATAAAAATGACTGTGTTACCAAAATTTTTATATTTGTTCCAAGCACTCCCCCCTATGTTACCAAAGTCTTTTTTTAAGGATCTCCATCGAGATATCTCTAAGTTCCTATGGAAAGGGAAAGTTCCTCGGGTAAAATTAAATTCACTGTTTATGCCCTTTCAGTATGGTGGACTCAAACTGCCTAACTTCTATTTATATTATTGCGCAGCTCAACTGCGCACTGTCTGGATCTGGCAGTCAAAGTGTACCTCTCCTCCTGTTTGGCAGCAATTGGAGGAGGCCCAAGTGCAGGGCATGGATCTCGCTGCAGTACCTTTTGTCACTGTAAACAGTTTGAAGAAATTGACCTCTAACCCACTAATTGTTGGCACCTCTAAAATTAATGCAGACCTCAGGAAAAATATGAAATGCAAGCAGACTATATTCAGATCCACTGCATTTTATCACAATCCTTTTCTACCCCCTGTTCTTAAAGACGGCATAGCCAAACAGTGGTACGATCTAGGCATCCAAACCTTTGACAAACTTTATGAAGAGGATACACTCATGTCATTCGAGCAACTACAACAAAAATTTGCCCTCCCTTCTAAATTTTTTTTTAAATACCTTCAAGTTAGACACTATATTCAGACCCAACAAGGGGGTCGTTTATCTACACTTTTACTTTCACCTCTTGAGGATATTTTATCAGAGAAAAAATGCCCTAAGGGCCTCGTCTCTTTTATCTATGCTAAATTGCTACAGCTGACGGGAGGTAATATTCGCGATGTAAAATCTAAATGGGAAAAAGACTTGGAGTGCTTATTCACAGATGACGAATGGGAAACAATATGTAAGAAAGCTCAAACTTTCTCTATCAATAGTCGCCATAAGCTCATCCAATTTAATGTGATACAAAGAGTTTACTACACTCCAGTTAGATTGCACTCCTTTAAAAGCTCCTATCCAATGTTTTGCCCTAGATGTAAAGCAGATAGAGGGACTCTTCTACACATGCTGTGGTCTTGCCCTGAGTTAGAAGAATATTGGAAGGAAGTCCTAGACGTCATTGCCATAGTTGTAGGTACTGATGTGCCTAGAGAACCTAGACTTGCCCTCTTGGGAGATACTACACTACTTGATCAACATTGTAGTAATCTGAGATTTGCCAGACTAGCTCTAGTAGCAGCCATAAAATGTATAACTTTGAGATGGAAGGATTCTAAACCACCTTCTACTTTCATGTGGATTAAAGAAGTGTCATCTTATATGCCTTTGGAAAAAATTGCTTTTCGTTTAAAAAAGCAGCAAGACTTATTTGTCAAATATTGGGGCAACTTCATTTCTTACTTGGGTATAACAGGACAGAATACTTAGAATCTGACCTGTTATTTTTATTTTATTTATTTATTTATTTATTTATTTAAATTTTTAATTTAATTTTTTTTTTTTTTTATTATTATTTTATTATTACTTTTTTTATTTTTATTTCTTTATTTTTATTTTTTTATTCTCTTCTACGTTTCTTTCATGGTTTCTATTGTATTTTATTCTTGGCTTATTTGTGGCATTATGGGTTGAAGGTTTGGAACATGTATAGGGTAGTATGTGTGGGGATGAAAGATCCGGTTTGACTTCTGTATTTTGTTGTACTCTGTGTTTAACTTTGGAGGAAAAAAAACAATAAACACAATGTTCAAAAAAAAAAAAAAAAATATTAAAATATTTTATATAATAATAATAAAATTGATAAAAAGTAATAACTATTATTATTATTATTATTAAAAAATGAAATATATAAAATAATATGCCAAATATATATATAAAAAATTTTACTTTATATATAGTGTTGGGTATGGACCCTATATTGGTGGTGGAACAATGTTTTTACTGTGATGAGTTGATGTTGATCAACTCCTACGACAATGATAAGGATGATGAGGATGAAATGTATAAAAACCCTTCTTGCTGATGCAAGAGAAGACGAGGATGATCATGATTGTAGGTAGAAATGATGTCCACAACTGAAGATGAAGATTATATTCCAGCAGAAGATAATGGTAAGGGTGATGATGATGATGAAAATGACAAAAAAAAAATTATTTTTTAGCTTCATGATGATTGGTGAAATCCCATTGCTTGCTTTTCGATTCTATAGTGGGTAAAGGCCTTGGTTACTATCAATGTTGACCCCCTGAGTGCCATATTTTCCTACTTTGACTGCTCGGAACAACAAACCAAAGGATGTTAGGCCGGTATGGGCCACTTATCTCCAGCCTTTCTGGGCTTCAGGTTCGTGCCCCGGTCCCCACGTCCCCTCCCACAAGCCAAATGGGAAAAGGATGCAGAGGTGGGCAAAGGGGTGCAAAAAGAACTGACGAGCTCTACTGACGAGCCTATCTGTTAGGATCTTTTATCCTCTAGCCGACAGGTCTGGTCCAATGGCTCTAGCTAGGTTAGGTTTTGAATATTTACAACGACTCCACCATGCTGCAGCATCTGCAGTCAGCAAGTTAGGGAGACCGAGGAAAGACATTGGCCCAAGCCTGTTAGACTCTTATCATCTGGAACTTGATCTGGCATCTCAACTAGGATACCCAGCTGACGAGTCTATCTGTTAGGATCTTTTATCCTCTGGACGACAGGTCTGGTCCAGTGGCTCTAGCTAGGTTAGGTTTTGAATATTTACAACGACTC
Organism: Danio kyathit; assembly: GCA_903798195.1. Classification (NCBI taxonomy): domain Eukaryota; kingdom Metazoa; phylum Chordata; class Actinopteri; order Cypriniformes; family Danionidae; genus Danio; species Danio kyathit. The sequence goes on from LR812519.1 coordinate 36,389,384, forward strand.
CCCTATGCTGCAGCATCTGCAGTCAGCAAGTTAGGGAGACCGAGGAAAGGCATTGGCCCAAGCCTGTTAGACTCTTATCATCTGGAACTTGATCTGGCATCTCAACTAGGATACCCAGCCTATTTCTACAGGGTTATGGGCTGTCGAAATGTCTCCGGATCAGAGTCCAAAAAACACTCTATAATAATAATAATCATAATAATCAATAAACTCGACCGTGTGCAAGTTCCCTCTATTGCCTACTGTGTAGGCTCAATGGCTGTCCCAAGAGTCTCACGATATGAGAGTACAGAAAAAAAAACAATAATCATTATTATGACTTCCACATGCTTCCGGTACGACTTGATTACAAGCAAGTTCCCTTCAACAGGGATAGACCGCAAGCAAGTTCCCTCCACCAATAGGGTAAGACTGCAAGGTAGTTCACGGTTTCCCTAATAGTAGTTCACGGTCTAAATAACTATGTGCATGTATAAATTCTTAAAAAATTAAGTAAACCCTTCCTTCCACGTGCTTCTGATAGGGTTAGGACTGTAGGGGGGGTCAGGCCAAATACTTCACATAGGATGCGGACAAGTTCCTTCCTGCCGTAGGGTTAGACTGCGAGCAAGTTACATCCTGTGGTTGGGGAGTTCGGTATAACCGGAGGTCGGAGCCAGCTCCAAATGGGCAGGGCAGCTCCAAATAGGTGGGACTTGAGCTCCAAGTGGGCTGTACAAATCACCTGTGGCTTTTGATTGGTTCGTGAGTAGCAGCAAAAGAAGAAGAGGAAAAGACGTGAAGACATCTGTGTGATCGTTTTGATGACAGAAACGATGCTCTTGAGAGGTATGCTAGTTGTTTATTTATATTTATTTGTCCCTGTAAAAGTATTAAATGTTTGGTAGTTTTTAGCCATGATGATATGGTTCTAAGTTTACGGTTGATCCATACCTCGCAGTTTGCTGCACCCGTTTGGTGCACATGTAATTTGCAAGTTCGCAAAAAAGGTTTATCTACGATTTGTATTGTGACCAAAGTTGACAATGCTGTTTATTAAATTTGACTTCATGACTGCATGTAAATGCAGGGAATATTAATGCATCGCAACCTGAATTAACTCCTAATATCAGCCAAGAGTAATTTTTGGTCAATTTTGTTCATTATTATGCAGTTATTTTACAGGATTTTAAGTGTTTTTTACCTAAAATGAGTGGGAAACATTTTTTTTTTATTTTTTATCTTTGGTTAGTTAATTACTTCCAATTTGTTGATTTTATTTGATATATTTCTGTAAGGGATTAACCTACGTTATAAGATCGATCAGGGATTTATTAGCTCTTATCAATGACTCGGATCTTGAAGATTTGAATCATTGATTTGACTCAATTGAGTTGGATTGAATCAGGTTAAAAGATTCACAGTATCTACCATTCAGAAATAAATAGCAGACATCGTATTTTACCAATCTCGTTTATTTTATTTTCGTGGCCAATGATAATAACATAACACAGAATCAGGTTAATTTTTAGCAGGGTATCAGATCTACAGCTTGAGGCAATGACTTAAAAGCACACAAACACGAACACAGTTCTTACCAAAGGAGAACAAAGGTTTATTGAGCTACACTACGATACATGAAACTAACTACGTAATAAGCAAACAACAAACAAAACACACACACACATTCACACAGAGGCAGTTCAGAGGATGCAAAAATGAGTTAACAACTGTCACAAATTATTTCTAGTACTACTGACTAGGTCTTAGAATCACCTGAGAAACCACAAAAGCAGAGATTTGACTTATCTTTAACTGCTTAAGGTCATATGCACCAAATCAGAAAGAGACAACATTTGTTTGTGGTACTTGCGTATTTGCTGAAGTCTTGTTGGAGTTTGCCTCGCCGGGCTGGCCTGAGGAAACATGTGGCGCTCCTGATAGCGTGGCTTCGGTGACATCTTTGGGATTCCCGCTCGTGAGTGGAGGTTGTTCTAGTTTGCTGGGGTAACGGACTTCGCTGTGAGTCCATTTGCGGAAGTTTGTGATGTTCAGAGGTCCGAAACCTAAGAGGTTTGCATGAAGAGTTCGTGGTGACCCAATCGCATGGCGGCGCTGTGTCCGGGCAGGCGACAGGGGGCAGAGAGCACAGCTAGGCGCAAGCCAGCTAATGCAAAAAGCAATGTTTTAGGGCTGCAGTGAATTTTAAGGGACCTGATCTGATCCGTCCCTCTAACACTGTCATCCAATGAGCAGTTGCCATGAAGGGCAGGGCCACGCCCCGTACCAGCGTAGTGAGGGTCAATTATTAACAGACTCCAAGAGATTGCACGTGGTAAAAATCTCTTGTAAGATTATAACTATCTGACATCAAAGGTTACAAGACGAATACTGTGCGTACTACTAGTTTTTCATTTACACCAATGTATTGCAAATAAAAAAAGGTTTTGTTTGATACCAAACATCAAACATTTCAGACACATACAGATCATTTTAACCTGTTATAAGGGTAAAACAACACATTATTAACATGATTGGTTGGAATAAACACAGCACATAAGGAAACCTATGGCTATTATTCAAAAATATCATATCTGCCTTGGTTCTAACATTTAACAGATTGTCTTTTATTTGTATGCATTAATTGCCAGAGATGTTATTGTCTCATGTCTTATGGAATTTGTCCATCTGGCAGGATGTAGAATGTCCCAAGGGCACGCATGACCACATGATCACATTCAAATGTCTAGTGCAAGCAATTTTCTGAAAGCCCAATTGTCTAGATGGTTGATCATTTACAAAATTGCTGTCGCATCTCTGTCCAACTGCGGCCAGAGTATTGGGGGAAGAGAGTCGTATTAATTGGCCCCCCTGTTATCCTGATAGTATAAGCCCTGGAGTGAATGAAGCAATTTGCGCTCAAAATTCCAAGCCTGACTCGAACTGGTTTTGATCAGTGAGTCCCTTAACCTCCCCCTTTGCCAGGTGATGTTCCCGGTGTGAACATCGGCAGGCACTGGAACAAACAGGCAGAAGCAGAGAGAACAGGCAAACACAAGACACAAAACAACATAATCACTAACTGAATCTTGGTGCAGGGTTTAGGCGCGTTGGAATACTCAGGTTAACAACACTCATGGTGTTGAAGGGCATAGTTTAGTTTTATTAGAATTGAGGCTTTTACGACTAACCAAGGTATTGAAGGCTCAACAAAGTTGCATAGGCATTATCTCAATCTGTAAAGAATTATATTTTTGGTTAGCGTTATCGCATCTAAGCACGCACGGGATGTGGGGTGTGTACTTTTGAACAGCTTTTGGATGGCCTTTACTCGCTCGTGGAGGAAGAAGGCAATTGTCAAAGTCAACATATACCCTACGATGCTGTTTTGACGAGAGTCAAACTAATAAATTTCATTCTTTACCCTCAATCCTCGGTTCTGGATCGGTTCTGGATTGAAGATGAAGAAATGTGGTTAACAAAACTTTTGAGTTTCCGCCTAAAACGTGTCATCAGACAGGTGCTACAACGTTAAATTATCAATACAGCGATCACACCTTCAAGGCATTGGTCCGTGAGGCTTGGTGAAAGGAGTCAATGCTAATTCCGAGCTCTGGACTTAACATCATCTGTGGGGGTTCCCTGATGAGGCAAGAATTGAAAGACATAAAATGATTAAAAGACATAAAGAGGGAGAAAGAAAAGAACACTGGGATATAAGGACATTGAGTGAGGTTAGAACAACAAACAAGTGTCACATATGTGTAATAGCTCCTGTCTACTAGAAACTGGTCCTAGAAGTGCAGTGGAGAAGAGAGTGTATGTATTGGGTTTAGGAAAGATAGCTAAGGCTAGGTGTCTTCCTAAAATAGCACAAATGACAAAAACATGTTAGCGTTATATCAAGAGTTTAGGATAGTGGGTCTGTGTCAGCAGGTTGGTTCCTCCCCCTTTCTGTTCACTTGGAGTTGAGGGACTGGAGTTGGCATGGCACAGGTAGGATTGGGATTGATTCTGAGTTCAGTGGGGTGGCAAACAGCACTCTTAGGTATTGGAGGGAGTTCGTCCCCAAGTGTTCGTGTGATGCAGTGATGACCTGAAGCATCAGGTGTTGAGTTAGCGTCTAACTTTGGTGTTCAGGTACAGTCTATTGCATGTTTGAAGTTATGGTGCGTACAGTTCTCTGTAAGTGAAGTGCAGAAGTGCTGCTTCGTGAGGTCGTTGCTTGTTAGGCAGAATCAGGTTTTCCTTTCCTTTTCCACTTCCGATCCTCTTCCCTTCGTTGAAAGAATTCTTTCAGGATAATTTTCACCAGTTCTTGAGGGTCAAAACATGGTGATGTTTTCCCTTCTGGGGATTCAGTTCGAGCTCGATCAGCGTGGAATCTTTGTGAGGTCTTTCGTTGACCTCTTGGGCTGGTTGCGTCAAGGTGGTGGGGTTTTACCTCAGAGGTATCACTGAATTCCCACGAGCTTGTCCCCCTTTGGTTTGCAAATGAGGTGGACCTGTTCCACAATCTCTCCCGGTGACCTTCAGGTGAGTGTTGTCGTCCAGGCAGTCCATCCCTGTTCCACTGTTTAGGTCTGGTATCAGCATGACAGTTTCGTTGTCTATTGTAAGACGACACATTCCACTCACTGGGAGGTAGTTTAGCATTGTTTGGGCCTTGGGCACCCTCAAGGGCCAAATCTTGACTTTGAGTGTTGAAGTCATAAACAGCAGGGATATTGGCACTCTTTTCTACACTGTAAACCCGAATTAGTTGACTTTACTAGATTGTTGCGTGGAAACCCGTTGCACGAAATAAGTTTAGTTTTTACATATATTCAACTAAACAGGTTAAGCTGTATAAAAAGAAAATCTTTAGTGGGTGTAGAAGACAAATCAAATTTGAATTAGTAGTTTTTACTAAAAATCATTAGTTCACATTACTAATTTTATAGAGGATATGTTTTGTAAAATTACTATTAAATTGAACACATCATGTTAATAAAAAAAATGCTTTTATGCAATGATAATTGTTATATTTAGGTAATCTATTATAATTAAAAATAATACCACTGAAATTTTACAATATTAAGCACAAAGAATCAAAAAACTTTTCAATTTTTTTATTTTTGTTGAAGTTCTACAGAGGGCAACGTGGTGGCGAAGTAGGTAGTGCTGTTGCCTCACAGCAAGAAGGTCGCTGGTTCGAGCCTCAGCTGGGTCAGTTGGCATTTCTGTGTGGAGTTTGCATGTTCTCCCCGTGTTTGTATGGGTTTCCTCCGGGTGCTCCAGTTTCCCCCACAGTCCAAAGACATGTGGTACAGGTGAATTGGGTAAGCTAAAATTGTCCGTAGTGTATGAGTGTGAATAAGTGTGTATGGGTGTTTCCCAGTGATGGGTGGCAGCTAGAAGGACATCCACTGCGTAAAACATATGCTGGATAAGTTGGTGGTTCATTCCGCTGTGGCGTTCCCAGTTCCAAGGTGGTGAAATGACTGGATCATCAGAGTCCTACCAACAGAGAAGAACAGTTATGTTTCTCATTACACAATCTTGAATGTTAAACAAATAACTTTGTAATGGCAGAGACACAAAAGACAATATGTGAATTGGTTTGACCAATTTACTTTTGCATTAGTTACACTGCAAAATGTTTAATTCATTCTTCAATGTTAAATTTAGCATTTAATTATTGACCCTCATTCCCAATTTAACTATCAGACTTGTGCATCTTCATCTTTCCCTCAATTTAAAGTCACAAAGCCAATTTATCTTTAAATTTAAGTTCATTAAAAACCACAAAAATCACAGGTATCATTAAAAATATCTTAAACTGTGTTCTGAAGATAAATAATCTTGTGGGTTGAATATATGATGATATGTTAGAGAGTTTGGAAAGATGTTTTTTACTATTCTTAAGTTTTAATGTTTTAAACTGTGAACGTTTCATAAAATTATAAGGACCACGCATTATTGGAAAAAAGGTTTTCATGGTCCTTTAATATATCCTTTGAGACAATAAGTTACTTACAAAGCATGGTTTAAAGAAGTCTGCAGAATTGTCCTCCAGGTGAATCAAAGGCCCTTTTAGGACCTAATATCAGGCTCTTGAGTCTGTTAATAAATAAATGAATAAATAAATAAATGAATAATGTTGGACAATTGTATTAGACAAACAATATAGTAACACTTGGGAAATTTTCAATAATTTAACTGTTAAAAAATAATGCAAATGTATAATGGACATGAACCAACCTTGCTTTGCTGTAAAAGCTTTGACAACAGCTCTCCAACATTCCTCCTCTTTGACTGAAAGATCTCAAATAAACAGACTGTGTCGATCACCCATTCCGGTAACACTTTATAATACCTACACACTATGAATCATTTACTAAGCAATAGCAAATAATGAATTCATTATCTGTTAAGCATTAACTCTACATTAATAAACATTAGTAAGCAGTTTATAACTGCAGCTACAAATGCTGTATTCTTGACTTACAAACACATTTATAATGTGCTTAATACTTGTACTTTCATACTTTGTTAATAATTTATTTTTCATTACTAAATTAAGTATTACATTATTTACAAACCAGTTATTTAAGAGTAGTTTGTGGTTTTTAAGATCATTCAGAATGAGTTAGTAGATCATTAATAAACTATTGAAATCAACGATTATATATTTTATTATTAAGGCATGTATAATGGTTACTTTGTATGTTAATAAATGCTTTATTAACTCAACTTTTTCATTTGAAGTACAGTATCATTTGTGTATCTTCGAATGAATAGGAATGAATAATGTTGTTTCTGTACTTTTTTCCTGTTTAGAATTTAACTGAGCCTTCAATTGTCATTTATAAGGGATTTATAAAACATAAATAGTCCTCACTTTAGATTAGGTCACAAAACTGGATGAAGTTGAGTTAATAAAGCATTTAATAACATACAAATTAACTATTAGTATATGCCTGAATAATAAGAATTATATATGTTAATTTGAATAGTTTATTAATCATTTACTAACTCATTCTGAATGATCTTAAAAAAAACATCTGACTACTCTGAAATAACTGGTTTCTAAATAATGTAATACTTAATTTAGTAATGAAAAATAAATCATTACAATGTATGGAACTACAAGTATTAAGCACATTATAAATGTGGGGGTAAGTCAAGAATACAGCATTTGTAGCTGCAGTTATAAACTGCTTACTAATGTTTATTAATGTAGAGTTAATGCTTAACAGATAATGAATTCATTATTTGGTATTGCTTAGTAAATGGTTCATAGTGTGTAGTTATTATAAAGTGTTACCAAATTCCTGCTTAAGGGTCTTTCGCATTATTCTGCTGAACTTTAAGAACACCTGCAAAACAAGAGAAAATACAGAATATTAAACTAAAAAAACTAACAAAAAAATAGGTCATGTTTTGCACAGCTTTGTTTTCCCATAAGTATGTGAAATAATAAAGTGACACAAAAGACTGAGAGCAACACTTAACAGTGAGATAAAATAATACTTGAAAAATGTTATTACATTCTTAAACATACCCGATCAACTGTAAAAAGTGCAGGTCAGCGTAGCAGGATCAGACTCCACCACTTCTTTTTTCTAAGTGCACACATAAGGTCCATCTTTAAACGGCAAATAAAGTTTAGGAAAAAAAAGTTTAGAAAAAGCTGCAAATATAATTGTAACTGTACTGTGAAAGTAAATCAATTTTGCTAGCGTTAGTCGCCTCAACTTTTACACAGTTTAAGTAGCAATGTAAACTCGCCCCTCACACACACAAAAAAAATCACTCATGTGAAACTTTTAGCGCTATTAAAGATATATAATATTTAGCGTTAGCATGTGCTCATGCATGGACTCGTGCCAATGAACCAACACGACGTGTAATAATTATCACGTTTTACAGGGAACATGCTTTAAACAGCGAACATACAGAGAAACAGCAGATAACGTTAACTTTATAAACGGTGACTAGACAGAAAAGGCAAATGTATATGATAATATTGTAACCTAACTGTAAACTGTCAGGGAAAATAGCGCTGATATATTCATACTTTACTTTATTTTGAGTTCAGCATTAGTGTGGATTTTCAGTTATCATTTTTGTCAGCAGAACATATAAACTGATAAAAGCTTGTAAATGACCTATTTTTATAAATAAATTTTCTAAAAGAGAATATAGTAGGATTGAATGGTGCTCAAATATATTATTGCGTATTTTATTTTGAAATGGCATGCTTCTTACTGAGGAACTTTTATTTTGAAACTTACCTCTCTGTGTTGTTGGTTCCGGGGAAAAGGTTCAGAAAAAAGTGTGCAAAAGAGCAGACAGAGATCGCTACTTTACGGAAGACAGAAACTCTGTTAATTGAGAAAAGTGTCACAATAGAATGCTTTAGCATTCTGAAGAGGCACAAGGTTAGTGTTTGCTAAACGTTGTGTATATTGTGTGTTTTAGGCTTGTGTGGAAGCATTTAGAATGTAATAGTCAGCAGCTAAGTTTGCATTATGCTACTACATGCGCTATTGTATTAATGTATTTTTTTTTGTTGTATTCTGTTTAGCTCTTACGTTGGTGTTTGGATTAATAAATCAATAAAACCATCAGTTAAAGTCTTGACCATCTATCGGGGAGGACGCTACAGTAAGAGCTTCACCTGCATTGGCCTGATTGAGCTGCTAACACGGACGGAACGACACGGACAGCAGTGTTGTGGCGGTGCGAAGGTCAACGGAGACGGTAGGACAAACTAAAATGGAAGATTTAAAGAAACAAAGTGAAAGTAGTGAAAACCAACTAGCTGAACTTCAATATAAACCGGCTGATGAGGAAGAGTTAACTTTACCACGTCGCACAGGACGTCAGATTACACTTACTGAGAAAATGCAAGCATATCAAATGGAGGAACTAAATAAAAGGGAAAAACGTTTGCTCAGTTTATATGAACAATGGAAAATTCAAATCAAAACAGCCAGAGAAACGTTAAAAAGGGACATTTCAGAGTCTGAACTAGCTACAATGGCAGATGAAATAGAAAATGGAATGGATGACATACTGAAACTTTATCAGGATATCAGAAAGCGTGTCCACACCATCAACTGAACTTAGACGGAAAATTGATGCTTGCGAAGCTGTAACAAAAGACCTTCTAAAATTAGTTTTAGAGCGTTTATCAATGAGTGGAGAGTTTAATGAAGAGGATGCAAGGCTCCATCTTCATCAACTGTTAACCCATGAATATGCACACTCAGTATATGGATCTGCCTCTCGTTCACATGCTAGCCATCCCTCTGAATCAAGCATAGTTGCAAAAAGAACAGAAGCAGCCGCAGAGCTTGCAGCAAAGGAAGCTCAATACAGAGCAATGCAAGAAGAAATAAAACAAAAGGAGAAAATCAGATTAATGGAAGAGCAGCATAAAAGAGATATAGAAATACAGCGTGCGCATCTAGAACGCCTACAAGCTGAAAAGGATATGGAAGCTGCTCGAGCTAGACTCAAAATATATGAGAGAGAAATTAAACAAGAGAATGTACAACTAAACAACAGTCAGCTCACTTTAAATGATATGCGGGCGCCCCCTACGGATGTTTCTCATCTAACTCAAGCAATTCAAGAAAGCATAGCGGCCAGCAGACTTCCAATTCCAACTCCCTCAGTTTTTAGTGGTGACCCAATCCATTACATTGAATGGAGAGCTTCGTTCCAGTCTCTCATTGATCAAAGGAATATTTCCTCTGCTGATAAACTTATTATTAAAGAAATATGTCAGTGGGGCAGCTCAAAAATGCCTCGAAGGCACCTATTTCAGAAGTGATGAAGACGCATACAAAGATGCATGGAGTAAACTCAACCAGCCGTTTGTAATCCAACGCGCCTTTCGCGACAAACTGTTGAAATGGCCAAAAATACAGGCCAGGGATGCAGAAGGACTAAGAGCATTTTCCGATTTCCTGAACAAGCAATGCCCCATGTGAAAGGCCTAGACATTTTAAATGATTGTGAAGAAAATCAAAAGCTAATGCTTAAAATTCCTGACTGGTTGGCTGCCAGTTGGAACCGCCAAGTGACAGTAGCTATAATTAATGGCAGAGATTTTCCCACTTTCAAAGATTTTGCTGACTTTGTGTCTTTAGAGGCAGAGATAGCTTGCAATCCCATCACCTCTCTGCATGCTCTTCACTCCACCCACCCATTCAGTGAAAAGAAATTTGCAAGGGAATCCAAAGGAACTAAAGCTAATGTTTTTAGCATCCAAACAGCTCCAAACAACAATAATTCAACAAGTGATGTTAAATCAAAACCTCTGTGTATGTGGTGCAAACATGACAATCATCAATTACCCAAATGCTTAAACTTCAGTGAGCAGTCTTTAATTGATAAGCGAAAATACGTGAAGGAAAATAACTTGTGTTATGGGTGTCTCAAATCTGGCCACAATGTTAAAGAATGTCGTTACCGCCTGACCTGTAACACATGCAAGGGAAGACACCCTACCTGTCTTCATGATGAGAACTACAAAAGAATCACCGGACAAAGGGGCCAAACATTGAAACACATGAAAAACTCATCAAATGCTCTAGAGGAATCCACAGCAGCCACCGCACTCAATGTCACCAGAGGAGACCAGTCATGCATTACCTCCATGATTGTTCCTGTGTGGGTGTCTATGGCCTCTGATCCATCTAAAGAGCAGCTCATGTATGCGTTATTGGACACACAAAGCGACAGCACATTCATTGACAAAGAGGTGAGCTATAAGCTATGTGCAGATACCCAACCTTTGAAAGTGAAACTTACCACTATGCTCGGAGAAAACATCATTGTAAGGTGTGAGAGGCTTTTAGGGCTGAGAGTGAGAGGCTATAACTCGAGCGTCTACATAAACCTTCCTCCTGTATATACGAAAGATTGCATTCCAGGCAATCGTGACCATATACCCACTCATGATACTGCAATAAATTGGTCTCATTTGAGTTCTATAGCTGATTAAATGCCGCCTCTACTCACCTGTGATATTGGACTTTTAATAGGGTACAACTGTCCCAGAGCATTAACACCCAAGCAGATATTAACAGGAAAGGACGATGAGCCCTACGCCATACGCACTGATCTGGGATGGAGTGTCGTAGCCAGTGTAGTGCCAAGCATTGACAGAATAGACACCAGTCTGTGTCACAAAGTAGCTGTAAAAGATTGCTTGGTGTCCTAGAGTCAGATTTCAAAGGGGTTAAAGATGACAAAACAGTTTCACAGGAGGACCTTGTGTTCTTAGAAAAACTCAAAGAAGGCATAAGGAAAAATGAACAAGGACATTACGAAATGCCATTACCCTTTAGACATCGACCACACTTACCTGACAATAGAAGGCTTGCTGAAATCAGACTGGATCATCTGCGAAGAAAATTCAACAGGGATGAAAATTACAAAAGGGAATACACAACATACATGAAAGAAATCATAGAAAGAGGGGAGGTGGAACAAGCTTTAGAGAATGGATCCCCAGGGGAGCAGTGGTACATTCCACATCATGGAATTTATCACCCAAAGAAAACCCAATAAACTGCGTGTTGTCTTTGATTGTTCAGCAAGGTGTGTTGGCACAAGTCTTAACGAACATCTTCTCCCAGGGCCTATATTGATAAATAACCTCACAGGTGTACTCATGCGTTTCAGACAGCATCCTCATTTGCGATATAGAGAAAATGTTTCATCAGTTTCATGTACCAGAACAAGATCGCAACTACTTGAGGTTTCTGTGGTGGAAAGACAGAGATGCAAGCAGGCGACCTCAAGATTATAGAATGAAAGTACATCTTTTTGGCGCTGTGTCATCGCCTGGATGCGCAAATTATGGGTTGAAATATCTGGCCAATGAGAACAAACTCCTGCATCCAGAAGGATCCCAGTTTGTAGCGAGAGACTTTTATGTGGACGACGAAGTCACAAGTGCAGACACAGTGGTAAGGGCAATTCGATTGGCACAAGAAGCAAGAGAAATATGCGCTAAAGGGGGTCTCCGTCTCCACAAATTTATCACGAACAGTGAAGCCGTTCTACAAAGCATACCCTCATCAGAGCGAGCATTAGACACAAAGACAAAGAATTTGACTTTCTCGGACACGCAGCTAGAGCGAGCACTTGGAATTGACTGGAGTGTAGAAGGTGATAGTTTCAGATACAGCAACACCTTAGCAAACCAGCCAGGAACGCGTAGAGGCATACTAGCAACTGTCGCCTCTGTATTTGACCCTCTTGGCTTCCTTGCGCCATATGTCCTTACTGGGAAGAAGATCCTGCAAGATATGTGCCATCAAGGTGTTGGCTGGGATGACCCCCTGCCCAAAATTCATTGCAAACAGAGTACAGAAAATTCGCAATAGCACAACTCCCGAACAATGGCATTATGTGCCTACAGACAAAAATCCAGCAGATGGAGCATCTCGGGGAAAAACAGTGTCTGAGTTGCTCAACTCGGACTGGTTTTCTAGTCCTGCATTCCTGTGGGAAGCCGAAGTACTCTTGTTTGAAAATGTGATACCAGAACTCACAATTGGAGATCCAGAGATCCGAAAGGCTCAAACATTACAAACCTCTGCATTACAAACACCAAAACCATTCAGCATTGCAGATCGTCTTGTCAAGTTTTCATCATGGTCCAGAGCCATAAAAGCAGTGGCCCGCCTTGTGCGTTGGGCTAAGCAAATTAAATCAAATTCGCCCACCACAGAGAGTGAACGGAAAAACTCAGAATATGTCATTATCAAAGATTTGCAAAAACAAGCATACGGAAAGGAAATCGAAGTTTTAAAGAAAGGAAATCAGTTGACAAAAGGCAACAAACTCCACCAACTTGACGTCTTTCTTGACACACAGGGCATTGTGAAGGTGGGAGGAAGACTTCACCACTCAACTCTCTGTGACTCACTCAAACATCCCATTGTTATTCCCAAAGATCATCATATCACAAAGCTGATAATAGCTCACAATCACGAAATGGTGCAGCATCAAGGCAAGGGCTTTACAGCAAACGCAATCAGATCCAGTGGTTATTGGATACCAAGTATGAGCAGAGCCGTGTCTTCATGTATACGTCAATGTGTCACCTGTCGCAGACTTAGGAGACCACCAGAAGGCCAAAGAATGAGTGACTTACCTGAAGAACGAATGGAACCTTCCCCTCCGTTCACTTATTGTGGAATGGACTGCTTTGGTCCTTTCGTCACGACAGAAGGAAGGAAACAACACAAACGATATGGACTGCTCTTTACTTGCTTTTGCTCAAGAGCTATTCCCCTGGAAATGTTAGAGGACATGTCTACTGATTCATTCATTAACAGCTTGAGATGTTTCATTTCCATCAGAGGTTCTGTCCGTCAAATCCAATGTGACCAAAGTACCAATTTTATTGGTGCTAAGAATGAGTTCAAGGCAGCTTTACAAGAGCTAAATGCTGACAGACTAAGCACATTTTTGTCTGAAAGACAGTGTGATTTTGTAATGAACGCGCCCAATTCAAGTCATGCAGGCGGAGTATGGGAGCGCCAGATAAAGACAGTTCGAAGTGTTCTCAGCTCAACACTGTCAATAGCCCACAACAGACTTAGTGACTCTGTCTTAAGAACCGTGCTGTATGAAGTTATGGCTATAGTAAACAGCAGACCTCTCACTGTGGACACCCTGTACTGTCCTGACAGCCTAGAGCCCTTAACACCCAATCACCTTATCCAAATGAAGACCACCCCAGCGCTGCCTTCACCTGGCACATTCCCGAAAGAGGATCTATATGGAGCCAGGAGATGGCGACGGGTTCAGCATCTGGCAGAACAGTTCTGGAGTCGATGGAAACAAGAATACCTCCAAAGCATCATGGCAAGGCAAAAATGGCATGCATCTAAAAGAAACTTACAAGTAGGTGATGTTGTGATGGACATTGACGAATTATCTCCTCGAGGTGAGTGGAAACTGGCAAGGGTTGTAGCGACTGTCGAAGGGAAAGATGGACTTGTAAGAAAAGTGAAAATTCAGTAGGAGATAACAGACTAAACAAAAATGGAGAACGCTTAAATAAGCTATCCATATTAGAGCAAACCAGTACAGAAGTTAGTTCTTTTGTTAGAGGCTTTGTAAGTCTTTAAATGGGAATGATGAAAGTTCAAGTAAAGGTCATTTCTGAAGTGAAAATTATTCGTAGTATGTGACGGACTCTTAATTTTGGTGGGAGTGTAAATGACCTATTTTTATAAATAAATGTTCTAAAAGAGAATATAGTAGGATTGAATGGTGCTCAAATATATTATTGCGGATTTTATTTTGAAATGGCATGCTTCTTACTGAGGAACTTTTATTTTGAAACTTACCTCTCTGTGTTGTTGGTTCCGGGGAAAAAGTTCAGAAAAAAGTGTGCAAAAGAGCAGACGGAGATCGCTACTTTACGGAAGACAGAAACTCTGTTAATTGAGAAAAGTGTCACAATAGAATGCTTTAGCACTCTCTGAAGAGGCACAAGGTTAGTGTTTGCTAAACGTTGTGTATATTGTGTGTTTTAGGCTTGTGTGGAAGCATTTAGAATGTAATAGTCAGCAGCTAAGTTTGCATTATGCTACTACATGCGCTATTGTATTAATGTATTTTTTTTGTTGTATTCTGTTTAGCTCTTACGTTGGTGTTTGGATTAATAAATCAATAAAACCATCAGTTAAAGTCTTGACCATCTATCGGGGAGGACGCTACAAAGCTTCTTTGCACTTACCGTTTCAAGTTGATTTAAAAAATCCGCGGTAACCCAGCATCCTAAAAGCTGCAGGCACTCACTGAGCGTTTTGCTCACGTCACCTCAGCCAATCAAGGCCCCTCCCCTCTCTAACAAAAACATAAGGTACAGAGTCGTCTCTGCTTAACATGATCAGTACACTAATTTTTTCTTCTGATTAGTGCAAATAGCTAATTTGATTTAGTAATTGCACAATTTCTTAAAGAACAATAAATAATTAGTAATGATCACTTAAAATGTTTAATAAGCACAAAATCCGGGTTTACAGTGTAGAGTCGTCTTTTGTCTGACGTAGGCTTTATGTGCCAAATCTCGTAACTGCTGAGTGTTCATTGTGTGGGGGCATGCAAGAACCCCAAGATGGTGGCTTACCCCAGGATGGAGGTTTCTCAGGAAGAGAATTTTGAAGTTCAGGTCGTCTTCCATCTCAGGTTCATTGCGGGTGCCGAAGTAGGCTCGTCTGAGTCTGCTGTAGTAGGTCTGAGAAGACTCATGGCGACCTTGTTCCATCTCCAGAGCAGCTGCAAGTCCTTGTTCAGACTCTGGGTCATCTACCTCTCTGATGAGGGCTTCTTGGAGCACAAAGTAGTCAGTCTTTGTGTGAGCAGGCTGACGATCAAGTAAGCTGCGTACTTCAGGGCTGGAGGTTGCTCGGAGCAAATAAAGTCTATCTTTGTCAGTGACATTGGGTCACACTTCCAGGTAAAAGTCAATGTCTTGCAGATAGGCGTGAACATCTTGGCTGCCTGGCAAATTCGGCGTGAACTTGCCCAGGTTCTTGACTAGCTTGTCAAGGTCTCTGAGGTCCAGGCCACCAAGTGATGTGTGGCTGGCTGGAAGAGAGGGAGCTTGTGAGGGTTTTAGCAGTGACCCCTCACCTTTCTCATTGTGTGATAGTTCATATGCATGCTTGAGTTCATCTTTAATGCTGTTGGACTCTTCTTTGATGTAGTCCAGCTGCTGTGTGAGTCGTCTGATCTCTTGTCTTGCTTCATGCAGGTGAGGTTTGAGGGCTTTATTTCTGCTGTTCTTGTCTTTAGAGTCAGCATTTGCCTCTTCTAGTAGCTGTTCGACATACTCAAGCTTGTTAGCGACATCAGCATGATCGGCTTTGGCTTGTTCCATTTCTTGGGTGGTGGCAGCTAGAGTCTCTTGAAGTTTATCGATCTCCTTTTTGGCAGCTTGATCAGTCTCATCTGGCTGTTCCGGTTGTTCCTGAGCCTCCAGTTCTAGCTGGTTGATGCGGGTTTGCACACATGTCAGCTTGTGCTTGAGCTGGGCAGAATGCCAGTCACTCAGCTTGAGGGTGGCGATGAGAAGGTGACTCAAAGTACCTGTGATCTTGGCTAGGTCTTTGTGATTGTAGCTTTTGCGTGGGTCTTGCTTCATGGGGCTGTTTAGGTTCTCATCCAGCTGATCCTGTGCCAGGTGCTGTAGCCTTTCGGCGGCCTTAGGGAGGAGGCTGTCCGTTGCAACACTTAGCCATGTTTCTAGGTCTTTCCAGTGGCCAACAGAGTCTTTGGGGAGAGCCATGCTTTGCGGTGGTGCAGGGTAAGACCTAAAACCAATACTGACACAGACCTAGGGGAGAGAGAGAGAGGAGAAAAAACAAACAAACAAAAAAACAAAACAAATGGCAAACAAATGTGTCAGGGTGTAATGTCAAGTGTGACCTAATGCTGAGTGTGGAATAAACAGGTGGGTTGGTGCTGTTCAGTGTGACTGTGATCCTCTGGGGGCGTGGGTCTAACTTGTAGTCTCTGTGGGGACAGTCAGTAAACACACACAGTCAGGACAGCTAGAGAACAGAGCAAGAGAAGACTGATAAGGAGTAGAATGATAATTGGCTGCTTCCAGGTTCCTAAAGAGAACGTTTCCTATAGCTTTGTCAAGCGTGAGGTGAAAGGATGCTTCTAGGCTGGAAGTTGGAAATGGGGAGCTCTAAACACCTGGACTGTGATTGTTATTAAATTTCCTCCGAGGTAAAAGAAAGTGTAATAACAATGACAGTATTGGTTTCTTACTCGTTAGGACTGACACCATACACCAAGTAGACCACTTTTGGATGCGAATCTAAAATCAAATTTGAAAGCGCCTGTCTTCTGGTTGACCCATTTCGTCCGTGATTAGGTAGCGTCCTATGGCAAGAAAGGGTAGAGAGAGAGTCAGATCATTTTAACATGAAATGTTCAAGTTTCAAAAACATATGTTAAATGTTTCTAACGTTCTCTGCTTTCATTATTCACAGGTACAATGCCAAAATGGCAGCGGTAGTCAACTAGGAAAAAGACAGTTAAAAGAAAGAATAGAAAGTGGAGCGAGTTTTCAAATTACAAAGTTGACAGAGTGGTGGCGCTGTTGAGTCAATACATTAAAAGGGTTGGTTTATTGTGTTATCAAGATAACGAATTAGCCTAAGTGGAGAGGAAAATCCTATTTTTCCTTTGGGGTTTGGCTAATGGGAGGCTACTGCTCTGGTGTGTTATCTGGTATGTTTAATGATGACTTGAGTTCAGTTATAGCCACTCATAGGCTACACTGTCCAATTGTATTAACCAAACACCAGGGGGAGCACTGTCCTATGAGGTAATTTAATACCTGAAGGATAATAAAAAAATAAAATAAAAACTTGATTGCAAATTAATTTAAAACCTATTCAAATTAGTAATGACATCAAGTGATTCATAAATCTGATTTTATCCATAAACTTGATTAGGAGCTGCTATAATTAAATTAATCAATAATGGTTATAGAAAAGGGAAACCAAACACCAATTAACTATTAATGAAATAAAAAATTCCAAATAGTAATAATGTTGGTTAAGACTAACACTCAGTGATATTGTCATTAAAGTCATAAACACAATTTATGGTTTAATTAATCGGCAAGCATTCCTGCAAACCATAGTTATGAGAATAAATCAATTTCTAAATCAATGATGATAGGAATGCGTAATATTCCTAATGTCATTAAATTTGATCAAAAGTGTTTATTTAAAATTAATCAATAACTGTTATGGGCAACCCAGTGGCGCAGTGGGTAGTGCTGTTGCCTCACAGCAAGAACGTCGCTGGGTCGCAGGTTCGAACCTCGGCTGGGCTGGGTCAGTTGGCGTTTCTGTGTGGAGTTTGCATGTTCTCCGTGGGTTTCCTCCGGGTGCTCCGGTTTCCCCCACAGTCCAAAGACATGCAGTACAGGTGAATTGGGTAAGCTAAATTGTCCATAGTGTATGAGTGTGAATGTGTGTGTGGAAGTTCCCAGAGATGGGTTGCGGCTGGAAGGGCATCCGCTGCGTAAAATCGTGCTGGATAAGTTGGCGGTTCATTCCGCTGTGGCGACCCCGCAAGGGACAAAGCCGACAAGAAAATGAATGAATGAATGAATAACTGTTATTGAAATAGGGCAACCAATCATCAATGAACTATTAAA
Source organism: Danio kyathit (assembly GCA_903798195.1). Lineage (NCBI taxonomy): Eukaryota > Metazoa > Chordata > Actinopteri > Cypriniformes > Danionidae > Danio > Danio kyathit. The sequence continues at coordinate 36,407,574 of LR812519.1, forward strand.
TGAAATAAAAATTTCAGAATAGTGATTGTGTTGGTAAAGTCCCAGAAACAATAAATGTTATTAAATTAATCATAAAACCACTGTGCTTATAAATCAACTTCAAATATCAACCCAGACAGCACACATACGTTGGGCCGACGTCGGCCGAACCTCAGAACGTCGGCCCCTTTAATTCTAACATCTATATATGGTCAGCCAAACATAGAAATGATAATTCGGTCGTGTGTTCTACTGTCCCAGCTCATCAAACGTCGGCTCTGCATCGGGTAACGACCAGAGGCCGACGAAGCACTTCATAAGCACTTCTCGTGCCCATGAAAGAATCCGGCAACATATTGGGTTTACAAGTAAGTTTTCGCGTGCATATTAAATTAACCAAACGCGACATACATCATGTCTATTGCGTCGGTCGGTCCAGCTTTAAATAACCTACATAAATGCATTAAATCTGAGCAAAATGCCTTCAATACAGGATTTCAATTCATGTCATATAAAAAAGTTTTTTTCATTGTTGTTTGACTGTTTTTTTAATAATGAAAACAGGGTTTTTTCCCCGGTGTAAACTGCTGTTTTTCCCAGTGTAAGTTAAAATCAAAGTCTGTTCTGCATTTAGGCTGTTTATGTAAAATAAACACCTTTTTAGAGAGTGACATATTTATTTTATAAATACAATAAATAAATAAATGTGTAACGGGTGTCCCATCAGCAACACACCCGTCCATATTGACTCAGATCTAGTACTCATTGAAAGAGGCCATCCACCACTGTACTCAAATTGGATTTATTTTCTCCGTCTGAGATAAAACAAAAGTATGCAATGCAGGAAAGTGTAGGATTAACATTCAGCTCTCTCTCTGTAACATTCACACCGATCTCTGTGTAGCTACGGTAAGTATTTTCTTAAACTCAGAAACATAACACATAAAAATTGATAAACAACATACCTGAGATAAAACAAAAGTATGCAATGCAGGAAAGTGTAGGATTAACATTCAGTTCTCTCTCTAAAAGGGAAAAATACAAAAACTCTCTCGTAAGGATATTGTATACAACACTAAAATGCATTAGCAATGTGGCTTTTCAGTTAGCAAAACACAAATCAACTCAATCGTTCCAAAATAAACATCAGGAAATCAAAACATGAACTAGTGTATTATTCACACAACATACACATCTATTTTGATCACTGAAATAATATACAGTTGTTTATATTATTAATATTGATCTATTTACGAGAGAGAGAGAGACGAGCTGCGCTTACCTGTAACATTCACACCGATCTCTGTGACCCAGATAGCAAAATACACTCGGGCCAGTTCCGGCTAGATTCTCGCCTGCCGGAGACTTACCCCTCGGCCCGACTCCGACTGCCGTACTCGGGCCGGATGCCTATGGACTCACTGCCCGATTCCGGCCCGAATCAATCGGGCCAGATGCGGCAGCCATAAGCGAGCCGACGCTGCCGCATCCGAGCCAGAATCGGCCCGTGAGTAATGTGTGCTGCGGCCCAGAGCTGGCGCGATTAAGTCTTCATATATATATATATATACATATATATATATATATATATATATATATATATATATATATATATATATATATATATATATATACACACACACACACACACACATATATGCAAATGCCGGCTACTATGTAAACGCAAAGTGTAGGCTAGGCACTGCGTTTAACCTTTGAATAAAACGCAAACAGCATACATATCCAATATCGCAAATAACCAAACAAAAGACAAAATAAATAATAAATGTTTATTGATTGAACAAGTATCAAACAAATAATAATAAAATTGAATAAATTGTAGTGCACAAGAATTTAGAACTTTAATATAAAAACAATAAAACTACACAATAATTACACACTATAAACAAAAATAGGAAGATAAAAAAAAAAAAAAAAAAAAAAAAAAATCTGAAATTGCACACATACATAAGTTTCTCAATAGACTTCCATAAAAAATTTTGAAAGTGCACAAGCATAAAAAAGGAAACAACTTAAAATACCCATGTAAAAATATATGAAATTGCACAAGACCCATCTTAAAATATATATAGAATATAGAAACCAATTTAAGAAATATCTAACAAATACCTAAAGCTTACAAATAAGCTATTTATAATATAGATAGAACTTGAAAGTGAAAAACAAATTGCCCAAGTATCAGGGAACATCTTAATACACTTAAAATGTTGTTTTAAAATAAAATAAAATAAAAAAATAAAGGGATTTAGACATTTGGCACATTGGCTCTCTCTCTTTCCTTCCTTCCTCCATCCCTATCAGGAGCAAGTTGCAGCCACCTTGTAATATATTTTTCCACCTCTTTATCAGTGGCGCTCTTGGTATGAACGTTGGTCCTCACTGCATCTGTGATTAAAAGATATACAGATAGTTTGTTGTGAACAAGTATAAATGATAATTAAAAGAGGGAAAAAGAAACATGCTTGCTCTCACATAAGTACAACCTAAATGGGACTTAAAATTATATTATATATTATATTATATATTATAGATTTTTTTTGTTCCTCTGGTTAATGATTTAAATACACATTCTGCATATAAGGGATTTTGGCACAGATAAATAACAGCTGTAAATGTATTGAAATGTATATTTAAAATCAACTTACTGACTACGACAGTCCTAAGGGTGAGTGCACGAAAGGCCACTTTTTGGTTTGCCCCACTCCAGTTAATCTGTTTAGCCAAGGAGTTGGCCAAAAGCTTTCCTAGGATACGCCACACTGCTTCTTTAGTGGAAAACCCACCAATGATTCCAAAGTAGGCCACCTACGAAGCAAAAAAATAAAAAATAAATAAACAATACACAATGTGGTGTTCTTCACTTGTGAAATACACAAGAGCTTGAACCTACCAATTTTTTCATTTGTTCGGGCTGCTCCTTTAGTTCGTTTTCAAACTTTTCCAAATCAAATAAATTGGACAGAGGAAGGTCAAATGTGCTTGCATCTGAAATGTCCTCACGCTGCAGAGTATTATTTTGCTTTTGCTGATTTTTAAGGATCAGCGCCAGTTGCTGCTTTATGACCTCTTGTGATTTTAAAACTTCTGTCAGTAGTGCTAAAAAAAAAAAAAAAACACAAATAATGAATTAGTATAAAGCAACCTGTAGCTTATTCTTATACATCTTTTGTATATACAACAGTGGGTTAGATACTGCTGATGTTCTCTAGTTGATCTTTATATTCTAGCTGCATGAAGCCTTTACAAATTTAGTGATGTTTGGAATTCTTACACAGACATGACGAGTTGCAGCAAGTTCTGTCTTGATGTCCAACTATACTGGAACAAGGACTGTAAATGTTCCTTGGCGTACTGGAACGTACAGCATCTGTGCATCTTGATGGTGTTCTTAATGATTCTGCCATAGTCCTTGGTGGTGACGGTACTTGTGGTGCTGCATCAATTTCTGAAAGATCCTCCATTCTGCCTTTTTTTTCCAGTCGCTTTCTTCCAAATGAATTTTCGTCATCACTGTCACTATAATTGTGTCTTTTATGTCCCCTGATCAGATACATTTACAAAACAAAACATTTTAGTATAGTGCCAGGGCAAAACTCGCAGGTTGTAATAGATCAGTGAAATAATGTTGACAGTATGCGTTTAAAATAACAAATTGCAAACAAACCTGTTCTTTCTTCTGGTGTATGATGGGCGATCATCGTCCTCATCTGTCTGCAAGTCAGACATCACAGTTGCTTGTGGAAGTTTGAGTCGAGCTTCCTCATATGTGTCTAAAATAAAACATCACATTGTTGTTAACCTCCCCCCAAAAAAAGTTCAAATACTGAAATGTTATCAAAAAGTTAATGGCTATAATACCTGTAGTGTAAATAATCCGCACCCTGAAGGTTGCCCAAGATTGATTTGGAGATTCTTGCAGTGTGACCGCCTTATGAATCTTAGCCATAGATTTGTAAGACGGCCAAGCACATGCACCATTCTGTACCCATGAAGATGGCACAACTTCCACTTCAGATGACTCGATGAACTCCACAATATAGAACATTTCTAAAAAATAAAAATCTAAAAAAAATAAAATAAAATGTGTTAAGTAGTTTGGCATTTTACACATTTTCAAATTTCCATTTCAATTACTTTGATATCTGTTGATATCAGTTTAAATGTAGCAATGGCAGACAAGCAACCTTTTCTTGAAAAGGAAGTATGACAAATTTTTTAAGAGACTTATCAACTTTTGCACATTTAAGTTCTTGAGAAAGATTTGACACAAGATAAGCTCCAAGTCTGCAAGAATCAACTGGGTAGTCATACAATCTACTGACTGACTCAAACTGAGCATATACTATGTATGCATCATTATTCTGAATATAGATGTTCTGTACCAACCCAATTTCACCATCAATTCTGACACAGTTATCACCTTTAAAAACCTTTAGACAAAAATCAGGGAAATAAATTTCTTTGTACTGTTTCACAACTCCTTTAACAAATGCCAAAATAGGCCCATCACAATGCTCTTTCCGTACACAACTTTTAGAAATGTCAGTCTTTGAACCACCACTAGACATTTCAGATACTCTGCGTACAATTTGTGCAACAGGATAGCATGGCCGTCGGATCAATCTTTTTAACTGACCTAAATAATTTTCAAAAGGAAATCCAGAAATGTTGTCAAGTGGACCATGGCATTTCACATCATCAGCTAAGTGAACAAGGCCATGCACATTATAGACCACATATTCCTTGCCATAGAGCTGCACAAAGTGTTCCACAAAAGCTATTAGTAGTGCCTTTGCATACTCACACATTTCAGAGCATAGAGTTGGGTTAATAAGAATAGAAATTGCAACTGTCAGAAGCATAAAGTTATTGTAAACAGGAGTGCTTACAACATCACGAAGAACTACAGATCCTGTGTAGAGTAAAAACTGTCTTAGCTCAGTTGCCTTCCAGCGATTTTTCTCTTTAATTGACCTTGGTTTACGAGCAAATTCAGATGGGACACAATTCTTAAGGGAGATTAGGTTCTGAGATAATTTGACTACTTTACTTGCTGGCAAGCGAGTCTTGAGAGGACCACTGGTCCATAGATCTAATAACCTACGCATCACACCAAGACAGACTAAATGCATATAATCATGAGGAAATGCTGATACCATATTCATATCTAGTTCAGTAAGTGGAGATTTAGATATGTGGTGTTCTTCATCACACATATTTCTAAATGTTTCATTCGTTCTTAGAGCTGCATTAGTCTCAGGGAAAGTCATGCGCTTTTGTATGTAGACACCAGACTGTACACATTTATCACATGATGAATAACCATTATGAGACTTGACACCCTTAACATATGCACGAGCGGGTGCATCACAAACAACAGAACTAATTTTGAGAAGTAGTTCCTTTCCCCTGAAATTAAAGCCTGACTGCAGGCTCTTAACTTCTTGAACTAAGCTTTTTAAATACTCAGCCAATATCTTTGGTTTGGAAATGCCACCAAATATTGCTATTATAAAAGGTTTTTTTGTTATGCCTTGTAACAAGCCTAAAATAGGCCACAGTTGCATATTTGAACTCTTGTGCAATGGAATGCCATCAAAATTCAACTGCAATGTCAATGTGTGTCTGTTTGGTAGCTGGGGCAACATTTTATCAAGGATTCCTGACAATGTATTAAGAATGCCAAAATAGTAGAAAGAACCACCAGGTATTTGTTCTATTCTATATATTGTGTTGGTCTTAAGCAGTGTTCGAGCATCTTTTGGAAGGTTTGGGTGCATACTACGCAAGATTGACAGAAGAGCTGTTAACGCAACCATTGAGATTCTGAAGTCAATAGCCCAGTCAGTTAAAGAACTTTTAAAAGCTTCATCTGGACTTTCCTTGACATGGTCACCACTGTGCTCAGAATCACTTTCAGAGTCATCTGACACCACAGCATCATAATCATTATAATTAACTGAGCCTTCAGATGTCACCATGTCATAATCATCTAGGTTAAAGTCTTTATCTTTAGGGGCCTCATTTGTACTATTTGAGACCTCTGGATAGTGAGGAGTGTTATCACAAGGAGTTTGCAAAGACTTCAAAATCTGAGCAACACTGGCCCTTGCCCTTTTTCCAATATTAGAATTCACAGAGTAAAACTCATAATTTTCAGTCATGACTTACGTATTCTGGCCTCTTCTGTGCCGAGCTTGTTTGATCTTGCTCAAGGATCTTGTTGTGAACTGTCAAAGAAACAAACAAACAAGTTTAAACAAATGTTTATCTTCACTAGAATCAATATAAACATTAATAACAATCCAGAAAAAAAGCCTGAAATAAACATTATACCCCTTGAGCAATTCTATTTAAAAACTAGGTATAACTGGATGATTACAGATGCTTTTGATTTACTTGGAGTCGGGTAAAAGTAAAAAAAAAAAAAAACAATAAATGTCATATTTCTTTAAAATAAGAAACATTTTGGTTCAGATGGTTGCAAGTTACTAAACACTGTTAACCTAACATTGTGCAAGATGTTTGATGATGATAGCCAATAACAATAAACCATTTCAGCTGTTTGTGAAGCAATTAGTAATGTAAAGTCTGAAAAGCTCAAGTATGTTGAAAATGTATCAGCAGTTTACAGCTTGTAATGGACTATAAGCACCTAATGATAACATGCCTATTCACATGTTTATGTGTGCCATTGCCATCTTTTGTCTCTGTGATGTGCTGCAAAATGACCTCACTAACCTTTGTAAACAATACTTAACCGAAAATATTGTTACATTCTCCCTTAAATCTGAATTTATAATGCCCAATAACCAAGAAATAACAGCAAAATCTGCTTTAAGACGTTCAGTTTTACATGCGCAAATAACCGCTTGAGCATAAGATATAATTGATTTACATAGGCTAACACATACGAAAAAAAGCACATAACAAAATAGGCTTATACGCCGAATACGTTTCTCTTAGATGATTTAAGGAGTATAATAAACAGTGTCGAATTTCGATCACTTCGTGATGCACTGCATAAACCAGTTCATGAAACCAATAGGAAGCAGAAGAAATGTTATTTTAATTATTATTTTATAAAATCAAAACGATTCATTTTTATTTACACAGTCACTCAGAATTATTTCTGTCGGGTAACACAAGTGTACGCCTTTAAACTGATTTTTCAATACCCACGGTACTTAACTTTATAAGTAAATAAGAAATAAAGAGCAGTTTTACCGTGTTAGTGTTAACGGATTAGTCTATACAGAAACATTTCTTAAACGAAACGTTTGCATACACACCAATTCGTTTCAGTTGTGTTTCTTTAGTTGTTTAGTTGTGTTACTAAACACAACCTAACATCGTGTAAAAGGAACTTTCAGTAAGTTTTTATAATGTAACGTTAGCATACACACGAATTCGCTTCGCTCGTGTTTCTTTAAAACAAGATGCTTTTTGGATCAAACTGTTTTAAGTTAAACACCGTTACAACCTAACATTGTGAAAAAATGTTTTCGAAAAGAAATTTGCATCGTATAAAAGCAGTAAAAACCTTACCTTTCTGAGCGGAATCCAAGAGAGTTGCGATTTCTAAAATGTTTTGAAAAACAAAAACGTCTTCTTCTTCGTCGTCTTCTTCTTCGTCGTCTTCTTCGTCGTCGTCTTCTTCGTCGTCGTCTTCTTCTTCGTCGTCTTCTTCTTCGTCGTCTTCTTCTTTAAAAACCAAACTCCCTGGCGCGTTCACCTTTATGGGACGTACGGTCAGACCGTCGTCCAATCCGTAGCCACCTACTACGGAAATACGTCACAGTATTGTTATGTAAGTCGGTGCAGAACAAAGGTGGGCGTTTCTGAATTTTCTTCTTTAATACAGTTTTTAAAATGTTTTCAACGTTTTAATAACCCAGTGGACAAATACTGATAAACACATAAATGGCATCAAGCAATTATTGTTGATTAGTTCATTTTTAAAACTTTATTTATTTAAAGTTTTATTTATATTTTTAAATTATTAGTTAGCACTTCAGCAAGCAGCTGTGCATGCGAAAGGATATCCGAAAGGAGCGGCACAGGAGCGTGCTATCTCGAAAATAAGCCCATTTTACCAAGTTTTTCCATAGATGATATGTATAATCCATTTATAATAATAATGGAGAGACATAATAATAATAATAATAATGTTTTGTTTGCGTCTAGACATTGCGACCATCCACACAAAATACTCTTATTATTTTGTTGCTGTCGTACCATGGATATTTTCTCAAATTATCATTAAACGTGCAGCTAAAAATACTAGATAAAATAAGTTTTCATCTGTTAAATAAGCCGAGTGCTTGCCAGAAGCGGCCCGCACTCTACAGACAGACTCGGGCCAGATATGGTTAACAGGAATCGGGCCAGTGCTTTACAGCCTCATCACAAACGCATGTGCGAGAGCGAGCTGCGGGCCATACTCGGCCCGGATAACGCTCGCCGATGCCGAGTCGGAGCCGGAGGCGCCGAAGGGCAGCCGAGCTCGGGCCGATTACTACCTGCTATCTGGGGAAGCTACGGTAAGCGCAAAGGGACAAAATACCAAAAATTCCTGCAATTTTTACAACCACAAGGGGGCACTCAAACACCATTTCATTTATAAAGCCTAATTTCATGTTATTCAATCTGATGAATTATATTATCTTTTCAACTCCGTTACATTTACACCCACTGAATTACATGAAATCTAGGCATATCCAAATTTAAGAAAACAACAACAGACAATCGGCATCTCATTTCAATGGAGAATTTCCCGTAAAAGGACAGTCAAAACTTAAATTATCCCATAAGGACAAAGTGATATAAGAGTAGCGCTAAGCCCTCATATCAACAATTGACAGTGAAAAGTCTACATACATTCCACAAAATCCTCCTAAACTTATGCATTGTCAGAATACAAATGAAAATAAAAGGGAAATGAATATAATTTAATAAAACATACGACGGCAACCCAGTGGCGCAGTAGGTAGTGCTGTTGCCTCACAGCAAGAACGTCGCTGGGTCGCAGGTTCGCAGGTTCGAACCTCGGCTGGGCTGGGTCAGTTGGCGTTTCTGTGTGGAGTTTGCATGTTCTCCCTGGGTTCGCGTGGCTTTCCTCCGGGTGCTCCGGTTTCCCCCACAGTCCAAAGACATGCAGTACAGGTGAATTGGGTAAGCTAAATTGTCCATAGTGTATGAGTGTGAATGTGTGTGTGGTATTTGATTTGAACGTAACCCATAGACCTATAATTCGTCCATAAAAACAGGGAAAATAAAGGGAAAATGATCCCTTTCCTAAACATATATTTAGACTGCTAATTTGCAAGAGCACGTAACAGAGACCTACAAGCAGCTTCTACATTTTGCTTTGCATCTTGAATGACAGCTTGACCAGACATTGTTTGAATCAAACGATCAACTGGCTTGATAACACGACCAAAGCGTGATCTCACTTGTGAGACTAGTGTAGAACTTGGTGGTACATTCACACTGTCAACTACGTGCGTGTTTGTAGGGCCATGTGAGCTGGGGTGGGTAGACCAGACTGTCCCTGCATCTGAATTTGGCACATCTGAACTGCCAGCTGCATCGTATCCAGAGACAGAAATTGTCACCTCATTGGACAAATCAGATACAAGACTTCCTGATGTAGCTGGAGTAACTGTAGTACCAGGAACTGTCAGAACTTCACTCAGTGCTTGATCTGAATTAGATTGAACACATTCCTCAGGCAGGTCTGAAACCCAGCTAATGGTTCGGTCTCTGGCACTAGATTCCTGAACAGACATAGAATCCACATGGTCACATTCATTGACGACATCATCCTGTGTGGATAGAACCTTGCCTTCCGTCAACACTGATCCTTCCATGGTAACTCTATTACAGCCATCCTCTTCATCATCAGACACTTCTACATCCCTTTCTACAGGATCACAGCCAATGGCACTTGAGCAGAGGACAGAAGGTGAGTTTTGACAAGAATCAGATACAACAGACACCTGATCTGACAGAGGGATTTCTACATTCACAGGTAAGAAATTCACTACCAACAGCAGGTTCCGATGGACCACTTTTTCCTGCCCAGTAGATGGATTACGGATTCGGTAAGTATGTGTGTCTGGTCTACAATCCACAACAGTATAAACTGTTGACTCCCACCTGTCAGCGGTTTTCTTTTTGCCCCTTTCAGTTTTGTTTGCCAGGAGTCCTTGGTCACCTATCTCAATGACCAACCCCTTTACCTTTCGGTTGTATAACTCTGCATGTCTTCGTTGCTCTTTCGTAGCATGCTCATGTGCGATTAAGCAAGCCTCTTTCAGGTCTTTTACCAGAGTGGAAACAAATTTGTCACAGCTTGTTACAGTAGAATCATCCAAAACGGAATGAAAAAGAATGTCAATAGGCAAACGAGGGACACGTCCAAACATCAGATAAAAGGGAGCATATCCTGTGGTATCGTTTATGGTGCAGTTATACAGGAATGAGAGTGTCTGCAACCGTCTAGGCCAATCTCTTTTTACATCTGGTGACAAGACTCGGATCATATTTCCAAGGGTTCTGTTAAAGCGTTCTACACTACCATTACCCATTGGGTTATATGGTGTTGTACGTGACTTGTTCACCCCAGAAACCCTTAAAAGCTCACGGATTAGCTTGCTTTCGAAACATGGCCCTTGGTCACTATGGATCCGCTCTGGAAGGCCATAAACGCAAAAGTACCTGTCCCATAAAACCCTGGCAACTTGTTTGGCGGACTGGTCTCTACACACAAAAGCTTGTGCCAGTCTTGTAAAGTGATCGGTTGCTACTAAAACGTCAACAGACCTGTTACTGGAATCTTCTGCTGACCAGAAGTCTATGCAGACAAGTACTAATGGTCTACTTGTTGAAATGTTCTCTAAGGGGGCTCTTCCAGAAGGATCAATAGTTTTGCTCACAGTGCAACGGTAACATTTGTGTACATATTCTCTTAGAGTTCGTTCCATGTTCAACCAAAAGAACCGTTGCCTCGCCAGGCTAATTGTCAGAGTCTGTCCTTGATGGCCACAGTCATCGTGGATTCCTTTCAGAATCACTCCTATCAGGGATTCAGGGACAACATACTGATAGCATTTTGTTTTGGACAGTTGGTCACGAGACACTCTGTATAACACACCATTCCTGACAACCAGTTTCTCCCAGTGCTTCAGATATCGAACGACAGCCATTGACTCCTTCATCCTCTCTCTCCTAGAAGGTCTACGGAGGCGCTCAACATAATAGAACACTCTAGACAAGTACTTATCACTGAGTTGTTTTTCACGCAGCTCTTGTTCAGAATATGCCGGCAGTGTATCCTGTCCCATGGACATCACTTGAGGTAGGTGATCAATGGACGTCATGGCTCGAGCCGTGGCACCAATGTTTCACTCTAAATGTGAATCCAATGTGGCAGAGACCTCATCTTTAGAAATCATCATCAGTTCGTCCATTTTTTGAATGTTGTGACTATACAACTGTTTTGCGTTAAGGACACTTTGCCTTTGTCCTGAATCGCTTGAAATTTTAAAGGCATCCCGTACTGAACCTGTTGACATTCCTCTGGACTCAGCTAGAAGGGCACCATAAGGCTCCTTGAGCAGTCTCTGTACAATGTCAGCTTTGACAAATGGAACCCTGCTTAGGGCATCCGCGACAATGTTTTGGGGACACGGCACATACTTGATGTTAAAGTTGAAGCTTGCCAGTTTAGCCACCCAGCGCTGTTCACAGCAATCAAGTTTGGGTTTTGTAAGGATATGGGCTAAAGGATTGTTGTCAGTCAAGACCGTGAATTCATGGCCCTTCAGCCAATGACTGAATTTATCGCATACTGACCACTTCAAGGCCAAAAACTCCAAACGATGTGCTGGATAGTTTCGTTGTGAGCGAGAAAGGGACTTACTGGCAAAAGCCACTGGCCTGGCTTTGATCTCCCCCTCTGGAACCTGTGAGAGCACAGCTCCAATCCCGTCTAAGGATGCATCTGTAGCAAGCACGAAAGGGCGATTAAAATCCGGATGGGCCAGGACCACGCTTTCAACCAACAATGTTTTCAACTTCTCGACAGCCCGGACCTGAGCTTCTGTCCAGTCACTGGGTTTCAGCTTTTTATTTGAATTAACCTTACCCTGCTTCCCCGGAATTCTTGCTTTTGCCTTCTGGCCCTTCAAAAGGCTATAAAGAGACTTTGCAACTGCTGAATAACTTGGAATGAAGTGTTGGTAGTAATTTACCATTCCCAGGAATGATCTTATTTTCTTCTGAGAAGGAGTTTCTCCATCTTGCTCCATCAAATCCAAGCTGCTCATCTTAGAGATGCTCTCGACTTTGCTTGGGTCCGTGGAAACACCAGTCTGATCAATTATGTGTCCAAGGAATTTCACCGATCTTCTCATAAGGTGACATTTTTTTGGAGCCAGTTTAAGATTGTACTTGCGGAGCCTGCCAAACACCATTTCCAAGCGATCAAGAGCGGTCCTTTCATCTGGGCCAAAGACAATCAAGTCATTCAGGTAACACAAGAGACTGAGGAAGTTTTCATCCCCAAATATGCTGGTCATCATATGCATGAAGCTCCCAGGACTGTTGCAGAGGCCCTGAGGTAAGCGATTATACTCAAAAAGGCCCATGGGTGTCGTAAAAGCGGTAAACTTGCGGTCGTCTTCGTGCAATGACATGTTATAAAATCCGGATGTTAAATCCATTGTGCTGAATAAAACATTTCCGCCCAGAGCTGCCAAACAATCCGCCTGATGCGGAAGAGGATGTGCATCCTTCAGTGTCCGTCTGTTTAACCAGCGGAAATCTGTACATATCCGCAGGTCCCCATTTTTTTTCCAGACCAAAACGAGAGGAGAAGCATACTCGCTTGTAGATCACCTAATTATCTCCTTTTCCTCCATTTCAGTCAATACCTGCCGGAGTTTTTGATACTGACTGGGTGCTACTCGTCTGAATGGCAGCCTGAATGGTCTGGTGTCTGTGAGATGTATCCTGTGGACGAAGCCTTGTGCTTTTCCACAATCAAGATGGCTATGTGAAAAAACATCTTTGTAACTCAGAATCAAATTAATCAGACGCTGCTTACACTCATCTGAGATGTCACATGAATCAATGTCTAGACTGTCTAGATTAACTGACTTGAGTTGCTTACTCACTGGTAACACATCAGCTGATTCATCAGATAATCTTGTTGTGCAGTTTGCTAATGAAGGACTGACAGCATCAGAATGATCAAAATCCTCAAGCGCAATGCATGGATAGAGATCTGCAACTTTGGCGTTTCTTCTTAATGACACAGGTCTGCCTGATGTGTTGATGAGCTTCAAGGGGACCCATCCATCTCCCCACAGAGACGTGACTAGTCTGGCCACCATGACATCTCTGGGAGCAGAGTGAGAAGATGTTGGCTCAGTCATAACTGCACTCCCTGGAGACAGAACCACATTTCTGGGCAATTTTCCCCATATCAAGTACTCACAGCCTGGCTCAAGACGAACAGCTGAGTTGCATCTTACTGTTCCCAGTTTCTCAGGGATCTCCTCTCCTCTCCAACGGTTCAATCCAGCCAGCATTGACAAGAAGCTTTCACACTCTGGGTCTGAGGAAGTTGGTCTAGACACTGCTTGCCAAAATCCATCACTCAATTTGAAGTATTTAAGAATGTGTTTGATAACATTAGTTCCAAGTATTACCTCATCATGTTGTCCAGGAACAATTCAATTCAATTCAATTCATCTTTATTTGTATAGCGCTTATACAATGTAGATTGTGTCAAAGCAGCTTCACATGGAAGATTATAGTGAATTGAAACAGTGTCAGTTCAGTTTTAAGAGATTAAGTTCAGTTCAGTTCAGTGTGGGTTAATAATCACTACTGAGAGTCCAAACACTGAAGAGCAAATCCATCGATGCGCAGCTCTACAGATCCCGAACCATGCAAGCCAGTGGCGACAGCGGCGAGGAAAAAACGTCACCAATTGGCGAAAGCGAAGATTTAAAAAACCTCGAGAGAAACCAGGCTCAGTTGGGCACGACCATTTCCCCTATGGCCAAACGTCTTGTGCAGAGCTGCAGTCCAGGCGAAGCACGGTGGACCTCGGCGAAGACTCATCTGTCCTTGAAGCATCACAGGAATCAGTCTCATGCTCTCACTCCACGATGACCACCACAGCAGGATACGGCCTGGTCCAGAAAACCTTGGGATCATCTCGTCGCTGGTCTTGGACCGCATCAGTGGCGCTGCATAGTCTGAGGGCCTCAAGATGAGTACCCCCAGGTCGAAATACAGAATAAGGAGAATAATTAGCGTAGCTGCTGTTCATAGTGTATAAAAACAAGAAGCAAAATGCTGCGTGGGGCACATCATGCATCATACCGCTATGTAATGCATTGAGTGTATGCTTTGCTAAAAAGATAGGTCTTTAATCTAGTTTTAAAGAGTGAGAGTGTGTCTGAGCCTCGGACATTATCAGGAAGGCTATTCCAGAGTTTAGGGGCTATAAATGAGAAGGCTCGACCTCCTTTACTCGACTTTGATATTCTAGGTACTACCAGAAGCCCTGAGTTTTGAGATCGTAAAGAGCGGGTTGGATTGTAGCGAGACAGGAGGTTGGTTAGATAAGCAGGAGCTAGATTATTTAAAGCTTTATAGGTAAGGAGTAATATTTTAAATTCAATACGAAACTTAACAGGCAGCCAGTGTAAGGAGGATAAAATTGGGGTGATATGATCATATTTTCTAGATCTGGTAAGAACTCTGGCAGCTGCATTTTGTACTAGCTGAAGTTTGTTAATAGAGGATGCTGGGCAGCCAGCAAACAGAGCATTACAGTAGTCCAACCTAGAAGTCATGAAAGCATGAACTAGCTTTTCTGCATCTGATATAGATAGCATACTTCGCAATTTAGCGATATTTCTCAGATGGAAGAAAGCAGTTTTTGTGACATGGGATATATGATTTTTGAAAGTTAAACTGCTGTCTAATATGACACCTAGATCTTTTATAGTAGAGCTAACGCTAACTTTGTATCCCTCTAGTTGCAGGTCCAGCAAACTGGTAACGATCGGCTAAGTATGACCTAAACCATTGAAGGGCCTGACCTTGGACACCTGTAGAATTTAAGCGGTCAATGAGAATATTGTGGTCGATGGTGTCAAATGCGGCGCTAAGATCGAGTAAAACTAAAAGTGAGACGCACCCTTGGTCAGCAGCTAAGAGTAAATCGTTGGTTATTTTTACTAATGCGGTTTCTGTACTATGATGAGGCCTAAAACCTGACTGAAACACTTCAAAAATGTTGTTTGTCTGCAGAAATGAGCATAATTGGGTAGAAACAACTTTTTCTAGTATTTTAGACATAAATGGAAGATTTGAGATAGGCCTATAATTAGCTAAGTTGCTCGGGTCCAATTGAGATTTCTTAATAATAGGTTTAATAACAGCTAGCTTGTAAGGATTTGGAACATGGCCTAAAGATAAAGAAGAGTTGATAACATTAAGGAGAGGTTCTCCTATAACAGGTATCAGTTCTTTCAGTAATTTTGTTGGAATTGGGTCTAACATACATGTAGCTGATTTAGAGCTATTTATAACTTTATCTAGCTCTTCCTGTTCTATGGTTTTGAAGTATTGTAGGTTATTTTGATTCAGTTGAATGTTTACTGGATCTGGAGTATTAGGCGGTGCAGAAAGTTTAACATCTTCTATTTTCTGTCTAAAGCCTTCTATTTTATCACTGAAAAAATTCATGAAGTCATCACTACTGATTTGCGGTGGGACATTTTGTTCTAAAGATGATCGATTATTTGTTAGTTTAGCAATGGTGCTAAATAAAAATCTAGGATTGTTCTGATTATTTTCAATCAGTTTGCGGAGGTGCTCGGCCCTGGCAGATTTAAGAGCCCTCCTATAGTTGGACATACTGTCTTTGTACGCAATTCTTAAAACCTCTAAATTAGTTTTTTTCCATTTACGTTCCAGAGCACGGGTTGCTGTTTTGAGAGCGCGAGTATGATTATTGTACCATGGTGTAGTTTTATTCTCTCTAGCCTTTTTTAATTTGATGGGTGCCACAGTATTTAGTGTGCTAGTAAAGATGGCATCCATACTGCTGGTTACTACGTCCAGGTCATTTGAGTTTGCGGGTGTATTTCGAAATAAAGAGAGATCAGGTAAGTTATTTATGAATTCATCCTTGGTGGACGGAACGATAGTTCTACCAGGGCGGTATATTGGTGCAGATCTGTTAATTTCAGGTAAACGCAGCTTATATAGTAAGAGGTAGTGGTCTGTAATATCATCACTTTGTGGTATAATGTCTACATCAAAGACCTCAATTCCATAAGACAATATTAGATCTAATGTATGCTTTAAGCGATGGGTTGGACCAACAGCATTTTGTTTTATCCCAAGTGAGTGTAATAGATCCATAAAGGCGAGCCCTAGTGTATCATTGGAGTCATCTACGTGGATGTTGAAGTCTCCTACAATTAGTATTTTATCAGTTTTAACTAGCAAATCAGAAATAAAATCAGAAAACTCTTTTAGAAAATTGACATAGGGTCCTGGGGGTCTATATATGGTGATTATAGCGAGAGATAACATAGATTTTTGCTTAATATCCGGTAGCATAACATTAAGAGCTAATAACTCAAAGGAGTTAAACATAAGTCCCTTTCTCTGATTAACATTAAGAATATCACTAAAGATTGCTGCAACTCCACCACCACGACCGGTTTGACGAGCCTTATGCTTGTATGTGAATCCTAGAGGAGTTGCTTCATTTAAGCTAATATAGTCATTTTGTTTCAGCCAGGTTTCAGTGAGACAGAGTGCATTTAGATTGTTATCTGTTATTATTTCATTAATGATAAGCGTTTTAGTTGCTAGTTATCTTATGTTTAGGAGACCAAGCTTAACGAATTTTGTATTATCACTTTTTATTGGATTTTCAGCTTTTATTCTTAGTAGATTTTTTCTAGAGCACACAGTACGTTTAATTGTTGGTCTAGTAACACGAGGAACAGACACAGTCTCTATGGGGTAAGCTAGACATGTGTTACTGTAATTTAAGTGGGTCGAACAAGAGTCTATATGGATAAAATGTGCATTTTGTGAATTTTTACTTACTAGTCAGACAGAACGAAGCAACTTGGAGATGTTGTCCGACAGCAGTTCAGCTCCAGCTCGGCTCGGATGCAGGCCGTCCGGACGGAAGAGCCTAGGGCGCTCCCAGAAAAGATTCCAGTTATTGGCAAAGAGCAGTTTCTGTTCATTACACCATGTTAATAGCCATTCATTCAGAGCAAAAAGTCTACTGAACCTTTCATTTCCTCTGCGGTAGGTAGGAAGCGGTCCAGAAACGATGATCTGCGTGGTGGGCGAGGTGCGTCAAACCGTCTCGATGAGGCTCCTCAAGTCCCTCTTCAGGATCTCCGACTGGCGGAGCCCGGTGTCGTTCGTCCCCACATGGAGGACAACGGCACCGAGGCTCTCGCCAGTGCTCAGGATACTCGGAATCTGTGTAGAAATATTCTTAACGCGAGCACCAGGAAAGCAAAATGTGCGTATTTTATTACCTGAAGTGGAAGCAGGACGGACGTGGCGTACGATGGAGTCACCGATGATAGCCACATCGTGACCCGTCTCGCGGAGAGGGGCGAATCGGTTCTCCGTGGAGAGCTCGAACACAGGAGGAGGAGAATCCTTGCCCTGGGGTCTCCTTAGCACCTTACGCGGCTGCATCCAGGGGCCGTGGTAGCCGGGTGCCGGCGTGAACGACCCCTGGACGAACCGCGTCAGAGGCGCGCTGGGCCTGGACAGAGGAACAAGCGGGGTTGAGGTAGATGGAATGTCTCGGCTGTATTGTACACTCACCTCAGATGAGCGAACTGGAGCGCGGGGCACCTCGAGCAACGCTCTCTGTGCCCTGAGCTCAGCTCGCTTCATCTGCAGAAGACGGATGCGTTCTTCCAGCCGTTCCAGCTCCATGTCCAGCGCCTCCATCGATGTTTCTCCTGCACACAAGGACAGAGACACAAGCGACATCGTACAGGGTAACGAGCAAAGCCAGTAAGTGAGAAAGTTAGGGGATGGCAGCAGTCGGTAGCTTTAGCTGACTAGCGGTGCTAGCTGGCTAAAGCTACAAACAACAGGCGGATGCTCGAGAGACAGAACGTTTTGGAGTGTATTTATTTGTATAAAGTGTTAAATGTTGTATAAAATGTATTAAGGGTTTGTTCCCCCTAAGTAGTATTAAGCGAATGTAGAGGTATTCGATAATAAAAATGCGAATTGCGAATCTATGCGACAGAGCTACAAACACACGCTGCGCGGCTTGCGTAGCAGCGGCAGTGACGTCACTCGAGCATGCGCATCAGTCCTCTGGGGTAGGGTAGGAACTATCATCTTTATACCATAAACTTCCATGGTAAGGTTAAATGACGATGTTGGTTTCACATGCAGCCCTCCACAGCCTACCAGGGTAACATCTACAACTAACTCATCACATTCATTTACTGCACCGGCTGATCTTAGAGTCATTTCAGCAGATTCATTTATAGTGCAGGCCATTGAGCCGCTATCCAACATTGCATTCAGTGTAACCACCTCTCCAATCTTCACTGGAGTGTAAAAGAGACTGTCATGTCCACCAACAACATGTGTATTCTGGTAAACAATTTCTGAATTTTCACAGTTCATTTCGGCTGAAAGATTAGGATTTTGAGTCTCAAAATCATCAACAACTTGGGAGTAATACTGGGGATGACCCGCACTGCCTCCCTCAAAATACAGGTCTGTTAGTTTCCCTCCTGTGGTGACTGGGCAGGGGGTTGTTTTGGGCATTTGTTTTTATTGTGCCCAGGGGAGAAGCATGCAAAACACAGTTTGTCCATCATACAATGAGTCACAGTGGTGTGTTTACTGTCATTACAGACCCGACAAGCAGTTCTGACAAAGTTGCGCCGCTGTCTAGAGTCACGTCTGGTGTTGGAGACATCACGTTCTTGCACTCTATCCATGAGCCGCTCCATCATCTCAACCATTCGAGTTAACAACTGACTTTCAGACGGTTGGGTGGATTGAGCCATCATTGGGGCTGGAGGCGAACAGGAGGATGTCTGATGCTGTGCCTGACAGGAAATTGGTGTAGGTCCTGGCTGGTGGCATACTTGAGTATCTGTAGACAAGCAGAATGTTTGCTTTGGAGCAGCAGGTAACTCCGTCTTAGAGTGATCATACAAATCATGCCCACTGCTAAACATTGTGGTCGTGTGGCTTCGTAAATTTATACTAGTATTTCCTCTGCTTCTAAATTCTCTTTGGTAATCATCAATTCTGCATTGTATTTCTTTTGCATTCCATTCTTGAATAGGTTTGCATCTAAACATGTTTGATAAACAGGGGTCAGGACAGAATTTAATGAACATCCTCGTTACCTCCTCTTCGATGTTGTCTAAATGCTTGCCTTACCTTAACAGCCCCTCATTTGCCAGGTCAGCTGCTTTGTTCAGTCGGATCCAGTAATCTACAGGATTCTCTTTAGCCCCTGGGAGGGTGGCATAAAAATCAGCAAGTGGCAGGCAGGAGGGGGCTTAACTGAAATACTTCATGAGTATACCATAAATTAACTCAGGCTTTGCTGTGACATTAAGCATAGCATTACTGCGTATACTGATTTTAACAATGTCCTTTGCCTTTCCAGCCAGCCTACTCATTATCTCCTCCGCTTGATCTTGAACAGGGCACATTTGTCTTCTCAGGAAAGATTTTGTCCGGTCTACCCACTCCTCAATGCCGTACTTATCAGAGCCATCACCCCTAAATGTGTCGTGCTCTGACTTCATGTGCACTGTTAATTGTGGTGTCAACAATGTATGTGTACTCTGCTCTGTGTGTGTTGGTGTCTGAGTATAGCTGGATGAGCTGGTTTGACCCTCAGCATTTACATTACCTAAACCTGCAGACATCAGTTTTGCTACTATTGATTCACCAATTTGTGAACCCAATTGGCCTATCATGTCTGTAAGATGGTCAATGGCTACTCCATCCACTCCAGGTGTTGAAGTATAGGGACCCTCACAAGCAACCCTCCCAACTGGAGTACTATTCACAGTGTGATTTAAACCCCTGCCATTGGCAGCATGAAATTGTGGCTGTCCAACCCTCTGGCTGATACCATCGCTAAAAACACCACCCTCTGAACTGTCAATTAACCATGCACCTCTACCCCGAGGAGCACCCATGTAACATGTTAAGTCTAGATCGTTATAATGGTTGTGTTTCTCAGCCATCTCGCCATCAAAATTGCAGTTAGAGAAAAAAAAACTGACCACAAATAAACAATTACAGTAACAGTATTAAATATGGCACTATTTGCAAAGATATTTGAATATAACTGTAGTCAAACTAATGTTCAAAAGTAAAAAAAAAAATGTTTCATATGTCCATGCGTTGTGTTTTCGAAAAAGAGTGTGTGAAAAATGCGTTGTGAAAAATCGTGGTGTATTGTCCCAATCACAGTGTGTGGATGTGTAAATACTGTTCACGTCTGAAGTAATGAAGGCTTGATCCGCTGATGAACTTGACACACGCAGCAATCACGGTCGATCTGTGTTGAACTGATCGAGGAATCCAAAAGAGTCACGGCACCAGTGTAACGGGTGTCCCATCAGCAACACACCCGTCCATATTGACTCAGATCTAGTACTCATTGAAAGAGGCCATCCACCATAGTACTCAAATTGGATTTATTTTCTCCGTCTGAGATAAAACAAAAGTATGCAATGCAGGAAAGTGTAGGATTAACATTCAGCTCTCTCTCTGTAACATTCACACCGATCTCTGTGTAGCTACGGTAAGTATTTTCTTAAACTCAGAAACATAACACATAAAAATTGATAAACAACATACCTGAGATAAAACAAAAGTATGCAATGCAGGAAAGTGTAGGATTAACATTCAGCTCTCTCTCTAAAAGGGAAAAATACAAAAACTCTCTCGTAAGGATATTGTATACAACACTAAAATGCATTAGCAATGTGGCTTTTCAGTTAGCAAAACACAAATCAACTCAATCGTTCCAAAATAAACATCAGGAAATCAAAACATGAACTAGTGTATTATTCACACAACATACACATCTATTTTGATCACTGAAATAATATACAGTTGTTTATATTATTAATATTGATCTATTTATGAGAGAGAGAGACGAGCTGCGCTTGCTTACCTGTAACATTCACGCCGATCTCTGTGAAGCTACGGTAAGCGCAAAGGGACAAAATACCAAAAATTCCTGCAATTTTTACAACCACAAGGGGGCACTCAAACACCATTTCATTTATAAAGCCTAATTTCATGTTATTCAATCTGATGAATTATATTATCTTTTCAACTCTGTTACACATGCATTTATATTTATTGCTTATTTATTTTTAACAGTGAATCTGAGGCACAAATAAAGTGTGACTTTGTTTTATAACAGTTTAGTAGGCTATAATATACTGTAAGCTCATTTTAAAGATGCTAGGTTATATAAAACTAATTTAATATAAAAAGTTATTATTTAAATTGTTTATGTAGTGATCATGTTTATTTATGTAAATACTGCATGACTTTGATGTGTGCGCGCGTGTCTCACTGGAGCGGGAGAGGTAGTTGCTATGGGAAACGAGGCAACCGACACCTGAAAGAGACAACAAAACTTCTCTCACGCTGCGGTTTTCATTGTTTTCAGGTAAGTTTAGTCCCCAAAACAAAGCAAATACTACATAAAACTGTTCCTCACACTTTTATTATTGGTAATTGATGTATATTCTGTTGAATATTTATGTTATATAAATGGTTAGAATTCGTAAAAGTCCATTAGCATCTTAGCACTGGTAACGTTAGCGTCGGGATAACATTACTTTAACTTACTTAGCTCTTGTTAAACTTGTTTATTAAAGTTTTGGCTTTTATTTCTTTGTTATGTGTAGATGAGAGGTTTTGTCAGTGTTTTATTGAAAGTACTCTATTTAGCCTAAAATATGCATTGTACTGTGAAGGAGCGTGAATCAAAAGTTCAATCATGTTTTGATATTTCATGGTATCTTAAACAAATGTTAAGTAAAACAGTGTTCTGTGGTTTCAGGAGTGACAGAATCACCCCCTGCTACAGAAAATAAGATACAAGATTTCTCAATATCTAAAGGTTACTGATCACAGAGATGCAGGAAACAGGTAACTTTAAGCAGAGAATTAATTAATATGAATTTCCATTGCATATCTTGATGCACGTTACATGTCTATATCATTATGCATCTGTTACTTGTCTTTATTGAAGTTATTTTAGGAACAAGTTGACCTTGAAACAAGTGAGTGGTATTAAATCGTCACATGATTCTTCAGAACTTATTTAATATGCAGATTTGCTGCTGATGAAGTAATATTTGTGATTTTCATTTTGTTTTATTCTTTCATGATTCATAGATGAATTAAGTTTAAATTGAACAGTAACGTTATATGAAACAGAAATCTACACTCTCTCTTCTGATTAATGCATCCATGCTGAATATAAATATACATTTCTTAAAATATCTCACTGACTGTAGTAGTGTATTTGACCATTTAAGCTTTGTAGTCTATTTAACAATAAATCTTGGAAAAAAACGTTTACACAAAATGTTTTGTCATCACATCTGTTTTTTGCATTGATAACAATCAGAAAATGTTTCTTGAGCAGCAAATCAGCATCATTTGATAATCACCGTTATATTAGTTCAACCTCAAGCAATAAACCAACATCTTAGAAAGATTTCTGAAAGATCAAGTGACACTGAAGATTTGAGTAATGATGCTGAAAATTCAGCTTTACATCATAGCTATAAATTAAATGTATATTTACATTGCTGAATGAATACACTGTCCTAAATGAATACATTTTGATTTGTACAGGCATGATATTCAGTGATGTTTTGTCTTTTCTCTCTTTTGCTTTTGTTTTCCACATCAACTAAAAGGAGGTCAAAGGTTAATCTAAGAGCCATGTAGCTGCTGAACATCTTTATATGCAAGTATATTTTTTACTGATTGCCAAACACTTGTCAGACAGTGATGAGCAAAAGAGGGGCTGTTCTTCATCAGTTTGACAACACACACAATCTCACAAAAAGCATAGACCATGTGACGGCCTGAAAGGTTGGCCGCACAGTTATGTGCAACAGTGTGCGTATATGCTCTCTCTCTCTCTCGCACGCACGCATGCGCGCATACACGTATACACATACGCGCATACATAAACATATACACACATCCATGCAAACATGACATGTTTCAACATACCATTATAGTTTCTTTGTATTAATTTATAGTAATCACAATACACAATGGTCTCTTTCCTATTCTTTATTTTTACAAAACATACATTTTTGTTACTTCGTTAATAATTTGGAGTGCACACAAATTAGTTTCGTTGTATAATTAATGTTTGTTTCTTTTGAGTTACCGAGCGGCGCGCTGGAGGCAGGAAGTGGCGGCCGGGTGGCTTCCGGGGTGACAAAGATTGGAGTCCGGGCAGGAACACTGACTTTATCCAAAATTGGTTCCGCCTGATCAAACCAACAGCTTTAGTGATGTGGGAGGGGAAGAGATTTTAGATATCCTCCTTGTTTAAATATCTTTGATTTAATTTAGTCGTTTTTGTTTATATTGGTTATTGTTTGATTTATTATTTTTGTGGTAATGTTATTGTGGTATTTATTCTGTTTTGTGTTGTATGTAGTAATGTGAAAATTAGTTTTTTTCCCCTTCGTAATTTAAATGAGCTCATCCTTTCCTTTATAAGCCTGGCTGTTCTTCATTGTGGAGGTTGTGGACGCGGAAAACACAGGAGGAGGAGGAGATCTGGGAAGGACGTCATCACTTTGCGACGGCCAGTAATCGCTATACGAAATCGGTGGAAAAAGAACGCTGAGCTAAGATTCTTAATCTTGTAGTAAATCTGTGTATTGTGAAAGACTTGTGGAGATACCGACCGACGGCCTGTATAGGTCCGGAACGGTGCTGCCGCAAGTTTTTCGGCAATTTCACAGGGAAATGGAGGATAAAGGAATGGAAATAGAGAGTGAGAGTGTAGAGGAAAGTGAGGAAGATGGTCGAAGAGGAAATGAATGGATAAACGTAGAGAGGAATAAGAAAGAGAACGGACGTAAGAGAAGAAAAGAATACTCATCTAGTATAGGAGACTCGGAGAGTGAGGGAAGAGAGAAGAAAACAGAGGAACAAACACGCAATGTAGTGGTCAGGTTTGAGGGAGAAGGAGGAGTTAAGAAATACGACCCGATAAAGCTGACAAATATATTAAGAGGACAGATAGGAGAAATAAAATATGCAAGAGTGCTAGGGGATGGGAATCTGTTAATTGGATGTAAAAATGAGATGCAAATAGATAAAGCAAAGAAAATGATAAACATAGGAAAAGTCAAAATCTTTAAGGTGGTGAGGGTTGGGGAGAGGAAAAGCAGTGGCAGCAAAGGAGTGATCTATGGAGTCCCAATAAATGTAAAAATCAAAGATTTAGAAGAACATCTGGAAGTTACAAATAACAGGGTGGTTAGTGCTAGAAGAATGGTTAGAGGCATTGAGAAAAAAGAGACAGAGAATGTCTTACTTGAGTTTGAAGGGTCAGTGCTCCCAAAAGAGGTGTACTTTGGATTTATAAAGTACAGTGTGAGGGAGTATTATCCAAAACCCACAAGATGCTATAATTGCCAGGAATTTGGTCATATAGCTAAATTTTGCAAAGGAAAAAGAAAATGTGCTAGATGTGGGGAGGATCATGAATATGGGAAGTGTGGTGAGGGAGTGAGGCCAAAATGCTGTAATTGTGGTGGAAATCATAGTGTGGCATATTGGGGATGCGAAATATACAAAAAGGAAGTAGAAGTACAACAAATTAAAAAAAGGGAAAAGGTATCATATGCTGATGCAACCAGGATAGTACAAGGAAAACGATGCAGTGAAAGAAAGACAAAAGAACAGGAGGGAACAAAAGAAATCCAAGATAAGGAAAAGATATGGGCAGAAAAGAAGAAGTTGGTGACATTCATAGCTGGGGTGATCAATGCTACACATGAAATTAAGTCCAAAACAGAAAGAATACAAATAATTGCTAAAGCAGCTGAACACCACCTGGATATAGTAGGGTTAAAGTGGGAAGAAATAAATGAGGAGTTGAGAATGCAGGCTAGTCAGGAAACGATATGTGGTGGCTGTTAATAATGCTAATACTTCAGTGGAATGCGAGAAGCTTGGTTGCGAATGGACAGGATTTTAAAAAGTTTGTGCATAGTAGGGAAGAAAAGCCAGATATAGTATGTATTCAAGAAACATGGCTTAAGCCAAGATTAGAGTTTGTATTATATGGATATGTTTCAATAAGACGGGATAGAGAAGAGGGGATAGGGGGAGGGTGTGCTACTTTTATAAGACAGGGAATACCATATAAAATAATTCAAATTGGGAGAGAAGAGGAGGTTGTGATAGTGAGAATATGGATGAAAAGAAAAGAAATTGTAATAATAAATTATTATAATCCTTGTAAAAGACTAGAAATCAAAAAACTAGAAGAAGTAGTCAACTGGAATAGCGGGCATAGTCTATGGTGTGGTGATTTTAATGGTCATAATATATTATGGGGAAGTGAAAGAACGGATAGCAATGGTCAGGTGATAGAGGAATTGTTAGATGAGATGAATTTAGTATGCTTAAATGATGGCAGAAGTACAAGAATAGATGTTCAGACGGGAAGGGAATCAGTTATTGACCTTACCTTAGCATCAAGCAGATTAGGGACAAGATGTGACTGGTCAGTATATCAAGAAGGTACAATAGGAAGTGACCATTATCCAATTTTGTGTAAAATAAGGGGGGAATGTCAGGTAGATACAGTTAAGATGGGTGGTAGATGGAAATTTGAAAAGGCTAATTGGGAGGAATTTCGGGAAAAAAGCAGTGTATATCTAAATCAGGTAAATAGTGAAGATAATTTAATAAAGTTAGATGATAGTATTAAACAAGGAATAAGAAAAGCTGCTGCACAATCTATCCCTAGAAGTGCCGGAAATGGAACAAAGAAAATAATGCCGTGGTGGGATGAAAAGTGTAAGGAAGCAGTGAGAAATAGGAATAGGGCATTCAAACAGATCAAAAGAAATCATACCTTAGATTATGTAATTGAATATAAGAAAGCACAAGCAATAGTAAGGAGGACAGTACGAAAAGCAAAGAGAGAATATTGGGAAGAGTATTGTAATACAATTGGGAATGAAACATCAATAGGAGAAGTGTGGAGGATGATAAGAAGGATGGATGGGGAAAAAAAGGATTTGAATTACCCAGTGTTGAGTGAGGAAAATGTAACCGCAATAACTAATAGGGAAAAAGTAGAATTAATGGCAAGAACATTTGCACAGATAAATAGTTCTAACAACTTATCAGAAGAAGGCAGATTAGGAAGAGAAAGAACAAAAATGGAATATGCAGATATAATAGGTAGAAAAGTAATTTGTGATGACAGTATGGATGCGCCGTTTAGTATGGATGAATTAATGAGAGCTCTGGAAAAAGCCAAAAACACAGCACCGGGTAAAGATGAAATATGCTACTCTATGATAAAACAGCTAAATGAAGAGAGCCTAATGAAGTTATTGATATTATATAATAAAGTATGGGAGGAAGGTAATATACCAGAGAGCTGGAAAGAAGCAATAATCATACCTATTAAAAAACCAGGTAAGGATAATAGCAAACCAGGAAATTATAGACCCATAGCATTGACGTCACATGTATGCAAAATAATGGAGCGTATGATAAATGAGAGATTATTACATTTTTTAGAAAGTAAAAATATAATCACGGTAAACCAAAGCGGATTTAGGAAAGGAAGAAACACAATGGATCCAATAGTATGTTTAGAGGATGTAGTAAGGAAAGCTCAGATAAATAAAGAAACAGTGGTGTCAGTATTTTTTGACGTAGAAAAGGCGTACGATATGATGTGGAGAGAGGGTCTTTTAATTAAATTACACTTGATAGGTGTAAGAGGGAGAATTTTTAACTGGATCATGGATTTCCTTGATAAAAGAAAGATACAAGTCAAAATTGGTACAGAGATATCTACACAATATATAGTAGAAAATGGAACTCCGCAAGGAAGCGTCTTGAGTCCTACTCTGTTTTCCATCATGATTAATGACATTTTTGCAAATCTAGAAAGGGATATGGGTAGATCGTTATTTGCAGATGATGGAGCTATATGGAAGAAAGGGAGAAATGTGGAGTATGTGACAAAGAAA
Source organism: Danio kyathit (assembly GCA_903798195.1). Taxonomy (NCBI): domain Eukaryota; kingdom Metazoa; phylum Chordata; class Actinopteri; order Cypriniformes; family Danionidae; genus Danio; species Danio kyathit. The sequence continues at coordinate 36,434,936 of LR812519.1, forward strand.
GTGCAAGAGGGAATAAGTCAAGTAGAGCGTTGGGGAATAAGATGGGGATTTAAATTCTCAATTGAGAAAACCAAAGTAATGTTTTTTACAAGGAAAAGGATAAGAGGAAATCAACTTAAATTATATGGAGAAAATCTAGAAGTAGTTGAAAAGTTTCGATTCCTTGGAGTGCACTTTGATAGTAAGTTGACATGGACTCATCATATAGACCTGCTCATCAACAAATGTAAAAAAGTGATAAATATATTAAGATGTCTTTCAGGAATTAAATGGGGAGCTAGTAAAACAGCTCTCATATATATTTATATAGCCATGATAAGATCAAGATTAGACTATGGATGTATTGTGTATAAATCAGCAGCAAAGACCTTATTGGCAAAAATAGATGTAGTGCAAGCACGAGCATTAAGGGTATGTTTAGGAGCAACCAAAACTACTCCAGTATGTGCAATGCAGGTGGAGACTGGGGAAATGCCCCTGGGACTGCGTAGAATCCAACTAACAGTCAACTATTGGATATGTATTAAAAGACATAAAGAAAATCATCCAGTTAAAAATGTATTGGAAAGGAGTTGGGAAAAGGAGCAAATTTATAAGGATAGCTTTGGATGGACAGGAGATCAAATGGCAAAAGACATAAGAGTGTTTGAAAAAGAATTTGAGGAAACTGTCATATGGCCAACAAAACCAGTATGGAGTTTAGAATGCCCAGAAATAGATAAAGAACTATTTAAGATCAAACAAGAGGACCGGACATCAGATTTAGTAGGGGAATGCCACAAGTATTGGGAAAATAAATATAAGCAGTATATTCATATATTCACAGATGGGTCTAAGAATGGGGACATTACAGGTTTAGGGGTCTACGTGCCAAGATACAGATTGGAAATTAGCAAAAGAACGTCAGATTACATAAGTGTGTACACGGTAGAATTATTAGCTATATTACAAGCTGTAGGGTGGGTTGAGGAAAACAGTGAGAAGAGTTGTATAATATGCAGTGATTCTTTATCAGCACTAAAGAGCATTAGGTCAGGAGTAGTTAAAAGTCATCAGGGATTGTTATATGAAATATTAAGTACATATACAAAAGTGAGAAGACAAGGGAAAAATATCATGTTTATGTGGGTTCCGGCTCATGTAGGTATATCAGGAAATGAAAAGGCGGATAAGTTGGCAAAAGAAGCAACAACAAAAGGAAATATTGAAATTAATGTTAAGTTATCAAAATCAGAGGGAAAGAGTATAATATGGAGAGAGATCAAAATGGCAACAAAAATGGAATGAAGAGGAAAAGGGAAGACATTTGTATTCTATACAGAATAAAGTAGGGGAAGTAAGAAATGAGAATATGAGTAGAAAAGAACAAGTAATTTTAAGCAGAATGAAAATGGGACAGAGTAATTTAAATAGATCTCTTTTCATAATTGGAAAACATGAAACAGGATTGTGTAATCAGTGTCAGGAGTATGAGACAGTGGAACATGTAGTGATCTCATGTAGTAAATTTATACAAGAAAGACAAGAAATGATAACTCAACTGATAAGTTTAGGAAATACAGAAATGAGTATCAAAAGTATATTAGAATGTGCAGAAGAACAGAAAGGAAGGAAGTGTTTGATGAATTTCCTAAGGGAAACTGGACTGGAAAAAAGAATATAGAGTAAAAGGAAATTAGTACAGAAGGGGGCAGTAATGCAACAAACAGGATGCCAGCTGCCGTTAAAACCTAAAGAAGAAGAAGAAGAAGAATTGTGGAGGTCATTTTTGTGTTGGTTGGTTATGTTGGCCTCATGCCCCTTTATTTTTCATTTTGTTTAACTATGTTATTTTGAGGACTTATGTCCTATCTGTTGAGAATAAAATCTCAATTGGAGGACTTTTGGCTTGTGTTCTATTTCCCTTGACCCTCAGTCCCTTACAGATGGTGTCAGAAGTGGGATGCTGAGTTTGGTTTAGAACACAAGCCAGTTTATTTGTCCCTCATGGTAGTTTTTTTTCTCTCTCTCCCCCTTTCCATTATGAGTCGTGTAACAAAGAAAAAAAACCCAGCTGTGCATCAAGGAGAAGATAATGAGGATGAGGAGGTCCAAGTGGTGGCTGAAGAGGCTGTTGGAGGAAAACCGACAGGGGTAACTGAAGTATCAGTGGCTGAGCTTGCAAGTTTACTTTGAGCACATATGGCCAGGATAGAGGGCCAAGAGACAGACAGACAGAGGGAGTATGTGGATCAGGAGCGGCGCTTTAAAGCTCTCCAGCACCAATTCAGTTTGTTACAGATGGAGGTTCAAGCCCGCACTTCTCCAACCGCTCATCTGCTTAGTGGTGATCAACAGGCCTCAGGATGGTCTGATAAAAACCCGCTAAATTCAGATGGACTGCCACTGACCCAGGTACGTCAGAATAATTTTGATCAAGCTGTGGATAATATAGGCCTGCCCCCCTCTCTAATGCCAAGGCTGGAAAAGTTCAATGAGACTGACGATGTGGAGCACTTTTTGGTTACCTTCGAACGGATTGCTGTTTTTTGTAGATGGAACAGGAGTGACTGGGTCTGGCATCTGATTCCATTGTTGACTGGTAAGGCCAGAGCAGCTTATGTTAATATGGAAGTGACTGAGTCCGCTGATTATGAAAAAGTTAAGTCTGCCATTCTGAAGAAATATGACATCAATGTTGAAACGTATCGACAAAGGTTTCGTTCTCTGGCTGTAAATCCATCCGAAAGTCCAAAGGAGCTTTATAGCCGCCTTAAAGAGCTATTTACTAAATGGATTCAACCAAAGGGGAAGACAGTAGAAGAGGTGAGTGAAGTTATTATACTCGAACAATACCTCAGAATGCTCTCCCCTGAACTACAGGTGTGGATAAGGGAATGTGACCCTGGATCAGCTTCAGAGGCAGCGTCATGGGCTGATGTTTTTTTGGCAGCTAGAGGAAGGAGTAAGCCTTGGACATTTAAGTCTGGTGGTGAGAATCGATCTCTTGGTATGGGGCAGGGCCGACAGAGGTCTGAGGGACAAGGTAAAACTTACTTGGGTAAAGCACCTGGCAATTCGAGTCTGACTTCAAGACGGCCTTTAATATGTCATATGTGTGGGCAAGAAGGGCACATCAAACCCAATTGTCCAAAGAATACTGTACAGTTTATGCACCTGTGTTTTGTCCCCAAGAAAAACCCTGTCCCAGCTGATTCAACCACTCTGAGGATGACTGTTGTGGAGACTGATGGTAAACTCTTGTCTGCTTTAATAGACACTGGCAGTGATCAGACTCTGATGGACAGGAGATTTGTGCCACCGGCTTTGATCGACCAGAGAAATCAGCTGCCCATCCGTTGTGTGCATGGAGATGAGAGGTTGCTGCCCACAGCCAGTGTAGTTATGAAGGTAAAGGGGCAAGCATACTTGTTGAAGGTGGGCGTGTCTGATAACTTGCCTTTTCCAATAATCCTGGGTCGTGATGTGCCTGTATTGTTCGAATTGTTACATCCAGCACAGGACTGTAATATGGTAGTCACCCGATCTATGGCAAAAACGAATGAAGAACATGTACATACCTTGAGTACGTTACCTTTCTTTGAGAATAAAATAGAGACCAACGTGGCAAAGAGGAGAAAGTCAAGGAGGGAGAAGATCCGGGAAAAGGTAAAATACAATGCCTTTAAACCCTCTGTTTCGTGTCATTTGCCTGTGAATTTCCGGTTGCCAACAGACATCATCCAGATGCAACAGAGTGATATCAGTCTTAAGGAGTGTTGGAGTAGGTCTGAAGATGCTAAGGAGGAGGAGAAACCTGAGGATGACAAGACTGTGTCGTTTGTGCGGGTCAAGGGGATACTTTATTGCCAGATTGGGCCACGGAGACAGTTGGTGGTTCCGCAGTGTGTTCGAGAGATGGTATTACATCTGAGCCACTCTGTTCCTTGGGCTGGCCACCTGGGGAAGAATAAGACTACTGCTCGAATCAAAAGGTACTTCTATTGGCCTGGCATGGAGGGAGAAGTAGCCCAGTTCTGCAAAAGTTGTCCTGTCTGTCAAAAAGTCTCACTCCAGCAACCGAGGAAAGCACCGTTACAACCTCTTCCTGTTATCAGCACTCCATTTGAAAGGCTTGGGATGGATGTTGTCGGGCCCCTTGAAAGGAGTCGATCAGGGAACCGGTTCATGTTGGTGATAACTGATTATGCCACAAGATACCCAGAAGTATTCCCCTTAAGGTTCGTAAAGGTGAAATCTGTTGCTACTTCACTGGTCCAGTTATTCTCCAGAGTTGGTTTCCCCATGGAAATCTTAACTGACCAAGGTACCAACTTTATGTCGACACTGCTGAAACAGGTTTACCGGCTTCTGGGCATTAAGAGCATACGAACCACCCCTTATCATCCTCAAACCGATGGGTTAACCGAACGTTTTAATCAGACGTTGAAACAGATGCTCAGGAAGTTTGTAACTGAAACAGGCCAGGATTGGGACCAATGGCTGCCCTATCTTCTATTTGCTTATCGAGAAGTTCCCCAGTCTTCTACGGGTTTCTCTCCATTTGAGCTGCTATATGGTCGGGATGTTCGGGGCCCACTGGCTCTGCTCAAAGAAGTATGGGAATGCAGTCCTGATCAGAAGGAGCCCAATGTTGTCTCCTATGTTTTGCAGATGAGGGAACGCTTCGAGAAGATGGCCAGTTTGGCCCAAACCAACCTGACAAAAGCTAAAGAACAGCAACGTCTTTGGTATGATCCTGCAGCTCGAGAGCGAAATTTACAAGTTGGCCAGAAGGTGCTTGTGATGTTGCCTACTGAGCAAAGTAAGCTGTTGGCTAAATGGCAAGGCCCTTATGAGGTTAAGAGGAAACTCAGTCCCACGACTTATGAGATCTTTACTCCTGGTAAAGCACGAGCCAGTCGAGTCTTGCATGTTAACTTGTTGAAAGAGTGGACCCCTCGAGCTAAAGGAGAGTTAAAGTCTCTGATGGTCTGTCGAGTCGGAGAGGAGGAATCAGACGATCAGTATTTGCCGGAGCCAAATGTGGGAGATCTTGAACTGGATCATCTGTCTGAGGTACAGCAGTTGCAAGTGAGAGCAGTTTGCACTTCTAATGTGTTTTCAGAATTCCCAGGCTTTACCAAACTAATCCAGCATGATGTAGTACTAAAACCTGATGCGGCTGTGAGACGTCGAAGTTACAGAGTGCCTGAGCGTCTCCAGGAGAAGTTGAAGGAAGAAGTGGAGAGGATGTTACATCTAGGAATTATTGAGCCATCTTACAGTGAGTGGTGTCATCCGGTTGTCCTCGTGCCCAAGAAAGACGGGAGTATTCGATTCTGTATCGACTTCAGGTATCTGAATTCAGTTTCTCAATTTGACTCCTATCCTACTCCACGCATTAGTGATCTGATTGATAGGTTGGGACAAGCCCAATATATAACAACAATGGATCTTTCTAAAGGCTATTGGCAAATCGCCCTGACCTTGTCTTCTAGGCCGCTGACTGCCTTTAGAACACTGTGGGGCCTATTTCATTTTAAGGTTCTACCCTTTGGATTGCATGGAGCTGGTGCGACATTCCAGAGATTGATGGATAAGATATTGCATGGATTGACCTTTGCTGCTGCCTATATTGATGATATTTTTATGTACAGCAGGACCTGGGATGAACATGTGCAAAATCTTCAAGAGGTGATGAGGCGTCTTCAGAGTGCAGGACTGACTGTTAACTCGAAGAAATGTGCTGTGGCCAAGAGAGAAACCGAATATCTTGGGTATGTCATAGGTCAAGGGATGGTGCGGCCACAAATAGGGAAGATCCAGGCTCTGGAGAAGTGTCCTGTGCCACAAACACGCAAGGATTTACGATCTTTTTTAGGTATGGCAGGATTTTACCATCGCTTTATACCCAATTTCTCCAGTAGAGCTGCCACGTTGACCGATATGGTGGGGACTCGTTGCCCGAATCAGTTGCAGTGGACAGAGGAGAAATTAAGGGCTTTCCGAGACATTCAGGGAGCTCTAACGACCAATGCTGTACTTTATAATCCTGACTTTAACCTGCCATTTGTGGTACAGACTGATGCCTCAGAGAGGGGCTAAGGGGCTGTGCTCTTGCAGGGTGTGCCTGAAGCAAGACGACCAGTTGCCTTTATCAGCCGAATGTTGTTCCAAAGGGAGATGCGCTACTCTACAGTTGAAAAGGAGTGTTTGGCCGTGAAGTGGGCCTTGGATTCTTTCAGATACTATCTGTTGGGTGGAGAGTTCATCTTGCAGACCGATCACAAGGCGTTGCAGTGGTTGGAGAAAATAAAGGACACAAATGGGCGGATTACGAGATGGTATCTAGCAATGCAGCCATTCTGTTTCAAAGTGCAACACGTGCCAGGGAAAACCAATGTTACTGCTGACTACCTGTCCCGCTGCTCTAGTGAGGTCTTGGAAGAGGGGGAGAGTGTGACGGCCTGAAAGGTTGGCCGCACAGTTATGTGCAACAGTGTGCGTATATGCTCTCTCTCTCTCTCGCATGCACGCACGCGCATACACATATACACATACGCGCATACATAAACATATACACACATCCATGCAAACATGACATGTTTCAACATACCATTATAGTTTCTTTGTATTCATTTGTAGTATCACAATACACAATGGTCTCTTTCCTGTTCTTTATTTTTACAAAACATACATTTTTGTTACTTCGTTAATAATTTGGAGTGCACACAAATTAGTTTCGTTGTATAATTAATGTTTGTTTCTTTTGAGTTACCGAGCTGTGCGCTGGAGGCAGGAAGTGGCGGCCGGGTGGCTTCCGGGGTGACAAAGATTGGAGTCCGGGCAGGAACACTGACTTTATCCAAAATTGGTTCCGCCTGATCAAACCAACAGCTTTAGTGATGTGGGAGGGGAAGAGATTTTAGATATCCTCCTTGTTTAAATATCTTTGATTTAATTTAGTCGTTTTTGTTTATATTGGTTATTGTTTGATTTATTATTTTTGTGGTAATGTTATTGTGGTATTTATTCTGTTTTGTGTTGTATGTAGTAATGTGAAAATTAGTTTTTTTCCCCTTCGTAATTTAAATGAGCTCATCCTTTCCTTTATAAGCCTGGCTGTTCTTCATTGTGGAGGTCATTTTTGTGTTGGTTGGTTATGTTGGCCTCATGCCCCTTTATTTTTCATTTTGTTTAACTATGTTATTTTGAGGACTTATGTCCTATCTGTTGAGAATAAAATCTCAATTGGAGGACTTTTGGCTTGTGTTCTATTTCCCTTGACCCTCGGTCCCTTACAGACCACAACAGAAAAAGTGACAAAGCTGTCTGCTTTGCCTGTGTTTTATAACTTGCACATTTGCACTCTTGGCCACTGTATGCAACAGTGATTAGTATAATGTAACAGTAGAGAGATGACTAATGTGAATATGTACTTTAATTTTAAGGAACGTTACTACCTTAACCATTTTTGTACAAATATATATATATTGGTATATTCAATTTGTATTGATTTACCTGTTAAAAAAACATAATGCAAAAAATAAATCATGAGGTAGATCAGCTCCTGACAGACATGTTAATAGATCAGTTTAACTCTTATTAAATTCTATTTATATATTGTTGTGTTTCAGTAGAGATTAATTTTGGGAAGTAAAAATATTTTAAAGCTCTCATAAACTACAATTTGAGAATAAACTGCACAATTACTTTGTAGGGCCTCGCACACGTAATACACAATTATGTAGTGCGTTAACTTTAAATTAGCTCAAAGGGAATATAACAGAACTTAAAGCGGCTCCAAAAGAATCGACTCTCTTGAACTGAACAAACGACTCGTCCAGCGCTCGTTTGAACAGACAGGGCTGTTGACTCAAAAATGAATATTAGTATTCGAACTAAAGTAAAACACTTTAATATTTAAGCAGGGTAACAAGATCTAGGTATAAGGCATTAGATTAACAAGTATACACAGGTCACTTTCCTTTCAATACAAAAGAGACTTTATTGACTACAAACAAAACTAACAAAAACACACATACACACACGCATTCATACTGGTTGCAGACAAGGAATAGAAGGAAAGAAGAGTTTAGGAGAGATGTGATGTAAAACCTCGAGATGTAAAACCTAACCAAGCGAACCAAATAATCAATTCAACCTTTACTGTTTCTTAGACAGGGTTATCTATCATTTAACATGATTAGCAGATCATACACCAGTTCAGCAATGGATCTGGAGATGTACTTGCGTTTCTTAGTGATGTGGGGAAGTCCTTCTGTGGAGCTGGATTCCCATTTGAGTTCGCTGGTGGTTGGTTTGGTCGTTGAAGTGACGTCTCTGAGGCTGAAGTGAAGTCCAGTAGTTTAAGTTGGAGACGGCCAAACTGTTGTCGTGTTGACTGGTTTCGCGACGCAACTTAACTTAACTAGACTCTCGCCGGAAAGGAAAGAAAGAAGAGTAAACAGAAGATGGGGAAGTTTGAGGCTGGTCTCAACCCATCTTAATGTCCAAGTCCAGCTGGACTGGACCCGGAGAAGAGTTGTCCTAGAAGTGGAGCATTTCTACTTCTCAACAGCTGCTGCTGGTGTAACTCTGTTGGACTGGACGACTCTGTTCTGCTCAGACTCTGCTCGCTCCGCTGCCGCTGCTGCTGCTCCGCTTTTCTGCCTTTCTCCCAAAGAATGTTTGGGGAGATGGGTTTTATCACCAATGTTTCCGGCCCCTAATAGAGCTGGATCAATAAGGCATTGTCCGTGGATCTACGTGGCAGTCCCATGTCAGCACATGTACTTTGGCGTGACTTACTCACATGAGCCATGGTGCTCAGACATATAGCATTAAGCATACATTTATAATATGAACATGATACATTTTACATATCTATAATTAACAAGGAATGAAAGAAAGGGAAAGGATTTCACTCATTCATCTCAAATAACATACACGTAATGGTACGTTTGTAATAACTCAAAGCATAATGGGTTATCCATGATTAATGTATTCTTAACATATACAGGATTCGGGTGTTATACAAGAGCAATAACATTACATTTCATTAAAAGTCCGCTATCATCGTTTTGAGGATGATCTGATGAACTTTAATGTTTGGTGATAGTTTTAAATTTCAGAGAGGATTTTGATTCTCTGTTTTGGAGCAAAGTCAGTCAATTTTCTGTCTTGCATGGGGGCTGGAAAACCCCATTTCCTGAGGTCAAACACGAGCTCTTTGTTAAGAAAATTGTGTTCTTGTGACCGGTTACCCGTTCGTCTTGAGTTAACTTGATCAGGATTGTGATGACACTTCACTGATGATGAACCATCACGAGTCCGATAGCCGCAAGGCTTCAGCTTCCTGCTCTACTGCAACAAATTTGGCCTGACCTTCTAATTTTTGGTCAGAGACCAAAATGTATCTCGATCAAGGTGATTCTGATCACAGGTGTCGACTCAGTTATTGGTGTCTGCATCGTTAAGTCCTCACAACTTGAAATGTGTGTATGGGACATTATACAATTTGCATACATTTACATTTTTATCGTTATCATGCATGGTGTGAACAGGCCTTTAGTTGTTGAAAAATCTTAATAAATACATTTTTGCTCCTAAATTTTGTGTTAATTGTAAACCCAAGTTGGGTTTCTCTTTCTTTGCAGTATTGGATGCCTGATTGCAGTTTAACTCCAATCTCAGTTGGACCAGCTGATCAATGTCTTCGGTATTACAAGAAGCTACCGGGCAGATATGTGGACAGTTATGAGCCAAACTCGGGACGTTTGGTTTTTAGGTACTACCAGTGACAAATAATTCTGTGAGTTGCTTATAAGAAAAGTCGCTCATTGCTTACCATCTTATAGTTCAGATGTTTGCAGTTTAATTTATGTAAAAATACCATAATTTTCTCTTTTTTTATCAGCAGATTGAGAGACCGTCTGGGCAGCAGAAACAAGACAACTAATCAAAGTTGAGCCGAGATTAGTATTAATAACTTTTACTAGTTTTGTTTGCTGACTTGTTCAATTCTGAACAATTTGTATAAGTTACAAGATCAATGGCCCTGGTATCAATGTTTTTGTAACTTAAATTCATTACCATTTAGACACAATCAAATGTCTAAACCATCTAAGAGTGAATGGCAGCAAGGATCCAGGATTAAAAACATCATTCATCATAGACCGTTTCATAGGTAGCAGCACATCCTTTGTGAAAAATAAATCCTTTCTGTGTCATCATCACTTAGGCAAGACAAAACACATTTCAACTGATTTCAGCTGGTTATATTTTTCAGGTCATCCTGGTCATTCTGTTGTCCTGGTTGTGAGGATGTGCAGAGGCTCTAATTATCAATGTTAAAAGACTTGTGCAGCTGTATTCAGACATACAAGCAGCCTTCCAGGACCCACAAGACAAAGGGCTCTGGAGCAGGACAGACAGGTAGTTTATAGTGGCTAGGCCAGAATTTTATACTTGGGTGGCCAGAGAGTGGCCACGCTATTTTGGGGGGTCCACACAAATACACTAGTGTAAGCTATATTCGTACACTGAAAAAATTAAATGAAAGAATTAATTAGTCGGTTGAACACAAAATATTTTTAAAGAAAGCTTAAATATCAAGGTAATAATATACAGTGTACAGTAATATACAGTACTGAGATGGCTAATACAGACTAGTAAATGTTGAGTTGTGGAACACTGACAGATTAGTTAAATACTAAATCCTATACTTGAGACCTGGCGCATATGCAGTTTTAACTAAACTGAATTTAACTAGAGCTACACCAGCATCCCCAGTGCTCTAGACTAACTTTTTGCACTGGTGCGCCTAAAATGTTTGACAGCATTGCATTTAACACTGCAATTTCACATGTTCATGTTTTTTAAATCACTATCTATTAGGGGTGTCAAAATTAATTGTTTCTTAGGTGCACCGTGATGCAGATGCGGACAATTCGGTATTGGTTCAGTAATAATCATAACCGGTTATTGTGTACTGACGTCATTTATCTCATATGCGCTATGTCGCCGTAGCATACTATAGCAAGGGAGACGAGCGCGAGTATTTACAACGCTCCAACTACCTAAAAACTCTGAAACTACTCAGAAACTGTGCACAATTTCACTTCGTGTGTGTTTGCTGGACTGTGTTTCACTGACACTTAGAGCCGAAGCCCCTATTTCACTGTGATTGAGAGAATGAAAGTAATCTCCATTTCTCTCTCTCTCTCTCTCTCTCTCTCTCTCACTCACTGTGGCCCATAAGTGCATCTGTGAAGAGCGCCAGCCTGTAAGAGCCAATCACAGCCCTTTCTGTTGAGCGCGTGACCAATCAAAGGGGTGTAAGAAAGAACTTGGTAGACAAGGCTCAGAAAGCGAGCGGCATATTTATATTTGTTTATTTGCTATAAATGCTCGTGTTGTTTAAAGGTATAGTTTATATATCTGACTGTTTGTATTAAGGGACAAAATTGTTTTATAAATAGTATATAAATATACAGTATTTATACATTTTAATACAAGAATTGCTGTGCTGTGAAGAAAATATAAAACTGTGTATGGAAATTCCCTGCTGAAAAAAACAGCATATGCTGGTAAGGTATGTTTTGATGCAGGTATGCTGGTCTTGCTGGTTTCAATGCTGGTCTTGATGCTGGTCTTACTGGTTTTAATGCTGGTCTTGCTGGTTTCAGTGCTGGTCTCAATGCTGGTCAGGACCAGCACTCAGGCCAGCAAGACCAGCATTGAGACCAGCACTGAAACCAGCAAGACCAGCAAAACCAGCATCGAGACCAGCAAGACCAGCACTGAAACCAGCAATACCAACACTAAAACCAGCAAGACCAGCATACCAGCATCAAAACATACCTTACCAGCATATGCTGGTTTTTTCAGCAGGGAAGAATCGTCAATGCACCGTGATGCACCGAGATATCGAATTGAACCGAATCAATGCCATGATAATCGCAACCGAACTGAACCGTGAGACCAGTGTAGGTTCCCACCTCTACTATCCATATAGGCAATATTGACTTGTAAATGATTAACTAAAAATCTGGTCAACATAAAGTTATTTATTTAAAGCACAATTCTACAAGAAAGGTAACTTACTACCGCCCTTCACTATCTTTTGATTAAAAACGCATCCTAAAGGTTTAACAGTCAATATGAACATCCCTAGAGAAGCGCTTCACATTCTCCCCTTTTTTTATGTTACAGCCTTATTCCAAAATGTATCAAATTTATTTATTTCCTCAAAATTCTTCACACAATCCCCCATAATGACAATGTGAACAATGATTTTTTGAAATTGTTGCAAATTTATTAAAAATAAAAAAAGCTGTAAAATCACATGTACATAAGTATTCACAGCCTTTGCCGTAAAGCTCTAAAATGAGCTCAGGTACATTCTGTTTCCACTGATCATTCTGGAGATGTTTCAGCAGCTTCATTGGAGTTCACCTGTGGTCAATTCAGTTGATTGGACATGTAAAGGCATACACCTGTCTATATAAAGTCCCAGCGTTGACAGTGTATGCCAAAGCACAAACCAAGCATGAAGACAAAATAATTGTCTGTAGACCTCCAAGACAGGATTGTCTCGAGGCACAAGGCTGGGCAAGGTTACCGAAACATCTCTGCTGCTCTGAAAGTTCCAATGAGCACAGCGGCCTCCATCATCTGTAAGTGGAAGATGTTTGGAACCACCAAGACTCTTCTTAGAGCTGGCCGGCCATCTAAGCTGAGTTATTGGTGAAAGGGGCCTTAGTCAGGGAGGTGATCAATGGTCACACTGTTTGAGCTCCAGCGTTCTTCTGTGGAGAGAGGAGAACCTTACAGAAGGACAACCATCTGTGCAGCAATCCACCAATCAGACCTGTATGGTAGAGTGGCCAGACGGAAGCCACTCCCCTCCTGGAATTTGCCAAAAGGCATCTGAAAGGACTCTCAGACCATAAGAAACTAAATTCTCTGGTCTGATGAGACTAAAATTGAACTCTATGGAGTGAACGCCAGGCGTTACGTTTGGAGAAAACTAGGCTCCGCTCATCACCAGGCTAGTACCATCCCTATGGTTAAGCATGGTGGTGGCAGCATCATGCTGTGGGGATGTTTTTCAGCAGCAGGAACTGGAAGACTAGTCAGGATAGAGGGAAAGATGAATACAGCAATGTACAGAGACATCCTGCATGAAGACCTGCTTCAGAGTGCTCTTGACCTCAGACTGGGGGGACGCTTCATCTTCCAGCAGGACAGTGACCCAAAGCACACCGCCAAAATATCAATGGAGTGGTTTCACAACAACTTGTGAATGTCCTTAAGAGGCCCAGCCAGAGCCCAGACCTAAATCCTATTGAACATCTCTTGAGAGATCTGAAAATGGCTGTACACCGTCGCTTCTCATCCAACCTGATAGAGTTTGAGAGGAACTGCAAAGAGGAACAGGCAAATATTCCCAAAGACAGGTGTGCTGAGCTTGTGGCATCCTATTCAAAAAGACTTGAGGCTGTAATCGCTGCCAAAGGTGCATCAACAAAATATTGAGCAAAGGCTGTGAATACTTATGTACATGTGATCTTTCAGGTTTTTTATTTTTAATAAATTTGCAACAATTTAAAAAAAAATTTTTCACATTGTCATTATGGGGGATTGTGTGTAGAATTTTGAGGAAATAAATGAATTTAATCCATTTTGAAATAAGGCCGTAACATAAAAACCTGTGGAAAAAGTGAAGCGCTATGAATACTTTCCGGATGCACTGTATGTTTTTTTTTTTTGCGTGTTATCAAAAATTAAAAAAAAAAAAATAGGCCAACATTATCTACAGTAGCAAAAGACCCGCTTATACTTATGCCTTTACAAGAAATCAAGTGTTTTTGAAACTAATGAAGATAGTACTATTTTAATTCAATTATTATTTAGCATGGCATGTTTACTGTTCCAAAATATTTTAAATATTTCTTAAAATATAACATATTGTGTTCAATGGGAAAAAGTAGCGTTTTTTTTACCCAGAGATTTAAAAGAACATATTTTATAGCAGTAATCACAAGACCGTGAAACTGTGATATATTTATCTTAGTGTGATACACACAAAGTGTATATACAATTGTGTTGTTTTGTTTAAATAAGATGGGTTTAATAGTTGTAACTATTGGACTTTTATTTTGACACTCAATCCGGAGAATCTACCACGGTGAACTGCGCGCTCCCTCAGATCGCCAGAGGAGCTGCAAAGAGCAGACGTGACTCCGTGGTTTTAATTCAATTATCCTGTTTTACAGGTAAATATGGACAAACTAAAGATACCATTACAGTGAATGTATATTATTTTGATGTGTGGAATATGTACAAGTGTATGAAGTGATTTAAAGTATGTTTGAGTGCCGATTATATGTTATGTTTGCACTAATGTAAGAAAATAAGTGGTTAAGTGTGCTCCAGTGATCGCTATAATAGTCTATATTATTATATTAATTGTTTTGAGGTAAAAGCCACTAGTTTATACATGTAAAGAGTTCATTTATTATGGTTAAAAGGCTCCGTGAGGCTCACTCAGCACTCACGTTTGGCGCGCTTAGCGGTCACGTGACCACCCACTGAAGAGAAGCACAGAGAGCTGCTGCAGCTAGGTACTCTCTCTAAAATGCCCTCCATATGAGAGAAAATGATGTAGTTCAGTTTACATTGGCTGATAATAAGATTATTGCTGAGTTTATACTAGTTTTACAATTTTATATGTACATCTATAAATAATATATTTGTAATTAATAATTGTTAATATTGATAAGATGTCTATTGAGTATTTTAAGGACAACTAAAAGGGGAAAAATGAGAAGATGAGACAGAGTGTGACTGATTTTTGATGTTGTGGACACTAGAGTGATTATATAATTGATTCTATCTGTTCTAAAGTGACAAAATGTGAGAGACAGACACTTAATTGTGAATTGTGAACGATTTAAAAGCAATTTTATTGTCATTTTCTGATGCTGTACAATAAATGAGCAGATCGCCAGAGGAGCTGCAAAGGAGCAGACCTCCGTGGTTTTAATTCAATTATCCTGTTTTACAGTAATCTGTCTGCTGGGTCTCCGGAGGCGGGGCCTGCCACAGATTCTTGGGGGCTCGTCCGGGATCGTCTTCACGTGGCACGAGGAGGCTGATCCACTATCTGGACCGTGGGACTAGGTGGCGCTGGATCTGGAGGTCAGCGGCTACTACGTCAACGGTGACAACGAGACACGCAGCGGTTTGGACAGGCATCTGTCTACATCCTGGTGGTAACAAGCATCTGTAAGGGCAAAGGAGGACAACGTCATGGCAGAGCATACAAGAAAGCGATTGGTGTGGGACATCCGCAAAGATCTAATCACTCTATCTGCTGATGAGCTGTTTTGCATCGCCAAGGCTCTCAAGCCTGTACGAGGTAAAGGTGTATCTGAGCTGGACATAGAGGACAATGAAGGGTGTTATGAGTATATAGATACCTTCATGTCAAGTGAATTCTTGCTTGAAACTGAAGATCAGGGTTTTAGTGAACTGTTGTCGTTGCATGAGGTTGTAAAATCAGCAAAACAGATATGCACTACATACAGTACACCTAATGTTGATACAGACACTCACCTTACACATGTCTCACACTCACCTAACACTGATGGACAGACACTGACTGACAACACATACCTACCATCATCACTTCATCAAAACATAAACTCAGGGGGTGTTAGTGGGCCTGAATCCGAAACAAATATGGCCATGAAGAAAATACTAGTAGAATATGAAGAACTGGGCTGGAGAATCCATCAAAATGTGACACTTACCACGCACACTGACCCAATCAATAGTACAACCCAAAGTAAGAACATTACAACCCCATATCACAGTGAACAACCTCAGCAGGAAGCTCAAAACAGTGCATTTCCTATGGTGGGTCTTCCATTTATCCAGCCCAGAGAGTTCAAGATACACGGAGGCCAGATTGGAGACCACTCATCAGACATCACATACAACAATGTGTGTAGACAGATGGATGCTGGTTTGAGGGAGAACTTTAGTGATCCTGAAATTATCAGAGGGGTGCTAAGGATCATCAAGCCTGGCATTTTCAAAGATATGCTAATAAATAAAGATGACATGACGGTGAATGAGTTGAAAGGGTTCTTACAGTCACATCTGGGAGATCGAAACAGCACAGAACTATTCCAGGAACTAATGTGCACTAAACAAAGTGATCACGAGACGCCTCAACAGTTCTTATACCGTGTGATGGGGCTGAAACAAAAAATACTGTTTGCAGCAAGACAAGCCGATTCCGACCGCAAGTATAGTGCAGCCACAGTGCAAGATGTATTTCTACACACAGTATATCAAGGACTGAGTCACAAATGCAAAGACATCCGCAGCGAACTGAAACCACTGCTTGCTGACAGCAATGTGACTTATGATACTATCCTCAGACATGTCATGAAAATCACGAGTGACGAAAATGAAAGATTGCGACGATTGGGCCCAGCTAATAGAGTGAAACAGTCAATGGCAAATAGTGCACAAGTCTACACTGACCAGGCCAGTGATGAGGGCGGAAGGACAGAGGGTGCTGCAAGGAAAACCCAGAACGACACAATTAAACAACTGACTGCAAGAATTGATGCTCTCACCACTGTAGTTGATGCACTGCAACAGTCTATGACAGCACGTGTGGAGAGGGGTTGCCAATGTTCAGTCAGTCATCCAGTTTCATGCAGAGTGGGCCGCTCACGTTGTTGTGCACACTGTACAGGAGAGGGGAGGCAAGATTGTCCACATTGTTTTATCTGTGGTGAGGAGGGGCATCGAGCAGCAGGGTGCTTGAGACAATCTCAATGGCAGGGAAGCGGAAACCGGCCACTGCAGGGGGGCAACCAGTGACCGCAGAGCGAATGTCCCAAACTGACACAACTTCTATAACCCTGAATGTACCTGAGGAGAGAAAAGCCATCAATTACAGATATAACAACCAGAGACAAAAGGGCAAAACAACAGACTTGGCAGTAGATCACATGACTGCAGGGACCCCCTGCAAAACAAAAACTGACACCATAATTCAACTGATAGGAAGCAAAGCAGTAACTCTGTGTAACTTAAATGGACTTACTGTCAAGGCACTGCTCGACACAGGGGCGCAGATGAGCATGGTGGATCTTGCTTGGAAAGAGAAATACCTACCTGATATCAAGGTGAGGCCACTGCGAGACTTGTTGGGATGTGGAAACGATCTGGAAATATGTGCAGTTAATGGAGAACCTATCCCTTTCGATGGATGGACAGTCATCACAGTCAACTTGCTAGGAAATGAGGACCCCAATCTTTCCATCAATGTGCCTTTTCTAGTAAGCAAAATGCCGATTGAGAGACCACTCCTGGGCTTTAATGTAATTGAAGAACTGATTCAAGGTAAACTTGAAAAGCTCATGCAAACACTCACCACACTAGTAGCTGGAGCCATTAATGTCCCAACAGAGAAAGCACAAACCCTAATTAAAGTTATCCAAAATACAGAAGAAGAGGAATATGGTCGTCTGAAAGTCAGCCAGAGGGCAGTCGTTGTACCGACAGGGCAGGTTGCTTGGGTACGATGCCGCTTTAAACCAAAAGTAGTGCAGCCGGACCCTGTAATCTTGTTTGAGCCACACATGGAGAGTACCCACCTGAAGTGTTTGGATGTTGGAGAGGGACTACTGACGGTACCCAACAACAATAACTCACATATATCAGTACCCATCGGAAATTACACTGGATGTGACATAATGCTACCACAGGGCACGCTCCTTGGAACATGGCAGAGGATAAAAAGGATTGTGGATCCTGAACCATCAAGTGGAGTGAGGCAGACTGTGAGGGTCCAGACGACGATGACACAAGAGGCAGAGAAAAGCATAGGCTTGTGGCATCCTCCTGTAGACTTGGGACACCTGAGTGACAACCAACGTGAACTAGTACAGAAGATGTTATATGTGGAGTCTAGTGTCTTTAGTAAGGGTGACGATGACATAGGATGCATTCCATTTCTACAGATGTCGATAACTCTTCAGGATAATATCCCAGTTCAGAGGGCATACTCTGCTGTCCCAAAACCCCTGTTCAGCGAGGTAAAAGGCTATATACAAGAGCTCTTAGCCAAAGGCTGGATTATCAAGTCCAAGTCACCATATGCTGCCCCAGTGGTTTGCGTGAGGAAAAAAGATGGCAAACTCCGACTGTGTGTAGACTACCGCCTCCTAAATAAAAAGACCATTCCTGATCGACACCCACTACCTAGGATACAGGAGTTAATCGATACACTTGGGGGATATTCATGGTTTAGTATTTTAGACCAGGGTAAGGCCTACCACCAGGGCTTTATCGATGAGGGTTCCAGACACATGACAGAATTTATTACACCTTGGGGCCTGTATGAGTGGGTCCGGATCCCTTTTGGCCTGTCAAATGCACCAGCTGCCTTCCAACGCAGCATGGAAGAGATGCTTGACTCCTTAAGGGATGAGTACTGTATACCCTATCTGGATGATGTCTTGTGTTACGCCAAGTCATTTGAAGAACATGTAGAGAGCCTCAGAAGAGTGCTAAGAGCCCTTCGTTGTCATGGTGTAAAGTTAAAGCCAGAGAAGTGTGAGATGTTTCGGAAGGAAGTCAGATACGTTGGGCGGCTGGTATCATCTGAAGGAGTGAGGGTAGACCCCAAAGACTTAGAGGCTGTTCGTTCACTCACAGCTAGGACTCCACAGACAGTGGGAAATGTACGGAGAATACTGGGATTTCTAAGCTACTACCGGATGTTTATCCAGGATTTCTCTAGAATTGCACGACCCCTGTATGAGTTATTGCAGACAAAGGCTGGGACAGAGTCAGAATTGCACAATCAAAAGAAACCCAAGGGACTGCAACTTTCTTCAAAAACTCCAGTCAAATGGATGGCAGTGCATCAGGAGATTCTGGAGAGATTAGCTGGTATGCTAGAAAAGCCACCAGTACTGGCATATCCAGACTTTAACTTGCCTTTTACTCTCCACACTGATGCATCTGAGGAAGGCCTGGGGGCGATACTCTACCAGCGACAGGAAGGAAAACCAAGAGTAATTGGGTATGGGTCCCGGACATTGACAAAGGCAGAGAGGAACTATCAGTTGCACAGCGGCAAACTGGAATTCCTGGCCTTGAAATGGGCAGTTTGCGAAAAATTCAGAGACTACCTGTTTTATGCCCAGAAATTCACAGTATATACTGACAACAACCCGCTAACGTACGTGATGAGCACAGCTAAATTGAACGCAGTGGGCCATCGTTGGGTTGGAGAGCTCTCTGACTTCCGATTTAACATCAATTATCGGCCAGGAAGAGCTAACATCGACGCTGACACCTTGTCCCGCCTCCCCCTAGACATCGAAGCTTTTGAGTTAGAATGCACAGAAGAGTTACCTACCAGCATTGTGCAAGCAGCCTGGGAAGGTAGTCAGGTATCCGGGGAAAAGGATGTGGCTTGGATCGCGGCTTTGTATCTGTCCACTGTGGAAGCTGGTCTGCAACATTAGGTTATCATACCGTCAGAATCTTATACCTGCCCATGCCTAGCCAGTTATTAAAAGCATTCAGTCAGAGTTTTCGTTTAGTAGCCTAATCTAAATTTAAGTGAAAATATTTAGTGCAGCCCTCATTATTTTATTATTTTTATTCAGTTGGCCTATATTCTGTTTTTCTATGTTTTTGGAAACGCTGCTGTTGACGATATATCCAGGTTCTGTTGTTAATTCTGTATGTTGTTTGCAAATCTTAAAATGAATCAATATTTAAAAATGCAATATTTAATGTGTCAGACACAAAATAATCACGTCAATTCATTTATATTAATCTGATTCCTTAACAGTTAATATTAGTATACGAGCAGCAGTTGTCATTTGGGTAAGGTAACCATTTGAGCATGCTTAGTTTGGGTTGTGTCCTTAAATTGTACATTTCTATTCTGTTATCTCAGCAGTAGTACAATGGTTTTATACTCTTTTTTTTTCTGCATTTTAAATCTGCTTTAGCTTTTTTCTTTCTTTTAAACCTGGAATATGTGACAAATTGCTTATTTTATCACTAGATTGGTCTATGCTGACCATTCTGCTGAGTTGAAGGGACCCTCCTGTCAGACAACCTCTCCAAAGTACAATAGGACTAGTAAGTAAAATCTCAAACATACACTACTTTTTCATAGGTTTTGGGTTGGTATGGTAAAGTCTCTTCTGACAGTGTTACCTTTGTTTATTTAATTAATACAGTCAAACAATAATACTGTGAAATTAATAAAACGTATATAATTAATAGTGTCACATGATCCTTCAGAAAAAAATATTCCAATGTACTGTTTCTCTCCTCAAGCTGGTTATTTTAGTATAAAACATTTTAAATAAACTTCATATTTTTCTGGATTTTTGATGTATGAAAAGTTTATTTTTAAGAGCATAGTATTTATTTGAAACAAAAATGTTTGCTTTTTGATGATTGATAACAATCAGACATGTTTCTTTAGCAAGAAAGAATTTGTGCAACAAAGTATTCTCACTGAGCATTGTCCAACCATGGTCCAACACGTCATTTAAGTTTTCAAATAAGCCTAAAAGACTTGATTTGCTGCATCAGGTGCATTTAATTAGAGAGTTGAATCTGTAATGCATCTCCGGGAAATGGATATCCAGATGCATTAAATATCATGTAACCCTTAAAGCATTATTAAGCAGAATATCTTTTTTTCTTTGTTACATGTTTATAGGCTATACATTTTTGGAATTTCATACGCTCACAAAAATCTGTCCTTTATGTTAGCTCATTCTTTCAATTGAATTGTTTTTACAGTTACTCTGTCTGCAGGATCATAGTCATTTTTGCAATATTAAAGAGAATAGTAATGTTAAAATCACTACAAGGATTAAAGTGAATTGCACTTTTTTCCATTAAAAAATCATAAGTTATTTCTTTATATATCCTCCTCTATAGCCTACATATATGTAATGTGGTATCTGAAGGTCGGACATCTGTTTAGATACACATTTATACTAACATAATGATACTAAAAACAAACAAACAAAAAAAAAACATTCATTAAGATCTCACAGGGAATATAACTTTCAAATGGCTTTTCTGAAAATTCAAGCTCAGACACACTTTTTAAGTTTAAATTTAAATTAAATTACACATTTTAGCTAGGCATTTACATAACTCATACTCCAGTTATATGTCATGAAACAAATATTTTTTGTCTGAGGTAATATAAACTGCTGCAATGCTAATCTTTCTCCTTTTGGTGTCTTGCTTTATTTTAGGGTTCCCACTCCAAGGTTTAGATTTGGCTACTGCAATCCCGCTTTGGGTCTAGCCTCACTTGTGAAGACTAAAGATGAAGACAACATACAAGAACACTTTAGATGATGGCGACACACTTTTTATTCCACCTATATATCCCCTTTCATGTGTAAGCAACATTCCACAAGATAAAACAAAATTAAATGACAGGTTATTTACTATACAGTTAAAGTCAGAATTATTCGCCCCCCTTTGATTTTTTTTTTTTACTTTTTTAAATATTCCCAAATAATTTTTATTAGAAATGATTAGAAATGTGATTAGATTATGATTAGAAATGTGTTGAAAAAAATCTTCTCTCCGTTAAACAGAAATTGAGGAAAAAATAAACAGGGGGGCTAATAATAATACTCATTCATTCATTCATTCATTAATTTTCTTGTCGGCTTTGTCCCTTGCGGGGTCGCCACAGTGGAATGAACCACCAACTTATCCAGCACGATTTTACGCAGCGGATGCCCTTCCAGCCGCAACCCATCTCTGGGAATTTCCACACACACACATTCACACTCATACACTACAGACAATTTAGCTTACCCAATTCACCTGTACTGCATGTCTTTGGACTGTGGGGGAAACCGGAGCACCCGGAGGAAACCAACGCGAACGCAGGGAGAACATGCAAACTCCACACAGAAACGCCAACTGACCCAGCCCAGCCGAGGTTGAACCTGCGACCTGTTATTTTATAATATTGATGTGTTATTAGTTCAGAGGAAATTGCAAATTGTTGAATGCCATTTATAAAAATTGTTTTTAACAGAACACATGACTACAGACTTTAATAAGATTTTATCAGAAAATAATTTTAATTTGTATGTTTTATTTACTACTGTAAATATTGTTTGCTTTGTATTTATTTTGTGTTTGTGTACTCTTTTATTATTGTAACTCCCTGAAGAAAATCTTTTAAATACTGAACACATGACCGGTATTTTCTTATATTTTACAATTATAATATTTTTTTAAACACTATTTAAGAAATTATAAGCATTATGAAATGTGCTTACACAAGTTATTTGTGTTTTTACTATAGTAAAACTGTTGCCACCATGAGTGTACATGATTTGAAGTACTTGTAAATATTACTATGGTTCTAATGTAAATGTTGTAATGGATTTTGTATTTAAAATCTTTATTGCAACAGTATAGTTCAGCCATAGTTATAGTACAACTGTTTGATTTTGTTTTAAACGTGGTAAAGCATGGCTATGTGTGATAAAAGTCGTTTTTATTATAAACCAGCAGCAGCTGCAGCTGGTGGTCCATAAGTATGAGCAAAACGCCGGTGAAGCGCGTCCCCGTGGCGCGGCCGGTATTTCCGGTTTCGTCGCACCGACATCGGCCGGACAGCATTTCCGATCATTTGCCAACGTTGCGGCGACATGTTGCCAATTAGCAAACGCTCCCTGAGCGACATCGCGCCGATGGAATTTTGAAAATCGGCACAACGTCGGCCCAATGTATGTGTGCTGTCTGGGAACAGTCATAGGAAATAGTTGTTCCTATAATGTTGATAAGTTTCAGAAGAGAAAAGCATTAAATCAGTAATTAAGCATTCAGCATTAATTTGATGATTGAGCAATTGAAAGCATTAAGTTATAGTGTTTGTAAAAAAACCATAATTAATTGCTTCTGAACCAACAATTTATGAGCATTTATATTGATCAAACAGGCCAAGTTAAGCAGGAAAACATTTGACAAATGTGATTAAACCAGCGATGAGATCACGTACAATAAGGGTTTATCAAATCTGCATTAGTCAAAGCATTTTCCAAGAAAGGGGAGAAACGGAGAAATAAGGCAAATAGCCTAAAAAGCAGGAGAATCGAGACTAGAATTCTCGCTAACATGAGTTAGGTTGTCACCTCAAACACACTGCATTCAAAGCCACATAAGCACTACTAACCACTAGCCCTCAATGCTAGAGCCATACCACACACTTCAATGCAACAGCGTGAGCTTCAGTTAGCTAGCTTAGCCTTGTGCTAATGTTTACAGCCGATTCATGTGCGAAGGACTGCGCCTGCCCACATGAAAGTTACTTCGACAAGTCTCCCAGGACTTGCGTTGCTATGGCAATATACACAGAGCGAACCATATGCATTTTATGAACACACATTAACATACATTATGTGAAATGGCTGCACATTTCAAAAGAATAGAGCACTATTGAGATCACGGCGGATCTCAGCGCTCTGTGTCAAGACTTTTCACAGTCAAAGACACGCGTGGATTAAACCACACAGACTTTACTTGATCAAGAAAAGTTCTCCCGTGAGAATACGCTCAGCAGCGCTCTTACTTCACTACGTTAGCTCTGACGTTAGTGAATTAAGTGGCAAAAAGACAGTTAGCTACTCTGTGCTTAATTTGACCAGGGAGAAATGCACAGTTAGTCTTTAAAGCTGGGACATGCACCTTTAAATCAACTGTGAAGGCCTTATAGGAGAAAGAATGAGGAACACGCTTATTGTTTCTCAATCCGTGCGCTTTACAGCGGCTTTGTCTCGTGGACAATTAACTATTTACTGCAGTTTATATTATTTTCGTGACCACCACTGAACAAGATACACAAGCTGAAACGTCAAGACTGGGCCAAGAAATTTCTCAAGACTGATTTTTCTAAGGTTTTATGGACTGATGAAATGAGAGTGAGTCTTGATGGGCCCGTGGCTGCATCGGTAAAGGGCAGAGAGCTCCAGTCTGACTCAGACGCCAGCAAGGTGGAGGTGGAGTGCTGGTTTGGGCTGGTCCCAGCCAACATGTCCACGTGGGCCCCACATGGGATTTTCCTGGGCTTTGTGGGTGTCAACTGGGCATGGGCTCAGAGTGGGCATTTTGTTGGGCTGAATATGGGCCCCAGCTTGAATAAGGTTGTGGGTCCCAGTTAGGCAGCCCACATACTATATTTGTGGGTCCTAAATGGGCCACATATGGGCAAAATTAGACAGTATTAAAATTATATATATTTTTTTTTTTGCAGTGTGTTTTACAGCCCAACTATTTTTTAAATAAAATGTTAAGTATTTCATATCACATTTATGTACAGAAGATGGTATTGGATATTTTGTATAAGCTAAATATGAGTCATTTCTCAATAATGATATTACTACTACTATTATAATAATAATAATTATTATTATTATTATTATTAATTATATATGTAATGTAGGCTAATCCTAAATCATTCTAAAATATATGGGAGATTATATACGTATTTAATTAAACCGATTAATTAAATATTACATTATTTCTAGTAATATAAAAACACTTCCGTTGTGCATCATCCAATCACTTGGCGTCGTGCCTTCGCGCCTTCTCATTTGAAAAAAGAAGAAGAAGAAACGGTTGCCACTCTCCTCACGGACTGACTGCTTGACTGAAGGAGAAACGCTCAAGTAAACTTTCAAGGTAAGTTGTGCATTTCGTTTTGTTTTCAGTTAGTCAAATTATGTTGTTAAATTATATGTTAACTTTCAAGTTTTCTATATCGGGATAATGTCTTTCATTAGTTTAATCTCGTCACGCGCCCTCTGAACAATGGTGAAAGGCCTGATGAAGGAAGATTATAAGCTATTTTAAATTGGTCAAATTTAGCAGTCTAATGTTATTCTCAAATATCCGATGTTATAGACTTAATTTTTTTTAATCCTTATCCCTGTTCAGTCGCAGTTTTCTACCTTGAGGGGACGTACGTTAAAGAAACAGTCCACTTTTGTAATTTCTAATAAGCTCTTTTACAACTCTCCTAGCTAAACTGTTTAGCTTAACGTTGTAACGTTAACGTTTCCATTTTTTTAGTCTATTCCATGTCTATTCCGTTAGCTTAACTTTGCATAAATCCGGTAATGGACATGGACATGCGGTGCGTCGCTGGAAGAGAGGCACTCGTTCTGGCCGCGCCCCCGGTTCCGGTCACAAGCGGCTCTCCCCTGCGGTATCGTTGCCTTTTAGGCGGGATTCTGACATCGATGTGTTCAGTCATAATCCCGCAGATGGTGGCTTCGCGCCTGTGGCTTCTCAGCCAAGCGCACGAACCAAATGTCTGAACCCGCGGTTCCTCTCGTACTGAGCGGGATTACTAGCGCAACAACGGCCCACATCAGTAGGGTAAAACTAACCTGTCTCACGACGGTCTAATGTGTGGCGATATGTTTTTGGCTGACTGATATGGCTTTCCGGTATAATAATGAGGTCACCAGGCTAAATAATTTTCAGTAAAAAGATTTGGGTTGAATCTTCAATTTCTTTAAAGATTTATGCTTCATTCTCTCGTAAAGATATGTCTTTGTTGTATAAAAACAAGAGTTTGAACCAAAAATAATATTATATATAATATTAATTTAATAATTATTTATAGGAAGGTAATACCATATAAGATCTACAAATAAGGTCGGTAACACTTTATAATAACCACACACCATGAACTATTTATCAAGCATTAGTATCTAGTGAATTCATTATCTGTAAAACATTAACTCTACATTAATAAACGTTAGTAAGCAGTTTATAACTGCTGCTACAAATGCTGTATTCTTGACTTAAACCCACATTTATAATGTGCTTAATAATTGTACTTTCATACTTTGCTAATGATTTTTTTATTACCAAATTAAGTTTTGCATTATTTACAAACCAATTATTTAAGCATAGTTGGTTGTTTTTTTAAGATAATTCAGAATGCGAAAGTAAATTGTTAATAAACTATTGAAATTAACATTTATAATTCTTATTATTCAGGGATATACTAATAGTTAATTTGTATGTTAATAAATGCTTTATTAACTCAACTTCATCCAGTTTTGTGACCTAATCTAAAGTGAGGACTATTTTTGCTTTATAAATCCCTTATAAATGACTACTTAAGTACTCAGTTCTAAACAGGAAATAAGAATATAAACAACATTATTCATTCCTATTCATTTGAAGATACACAAATGAAACTGTATCAAATAAAAAATAAATCTTTGCAACCTTATGTAAAATAAAATTACTGTGCAGTTTAAACATTGCATCCTATTATATTGTTAAATTATTATATTGTTGTTTTATCCAATTTTATATTATATTTTGACACTCGTTATTCAGCAATGTTTAAAATTTACAGTAATTTTACTTTTTAGATAAGATTTGGTCTTTAGATTAGGTCACAAAACTGCATGAAGTTAAGTTAACAAAGCATTTATTAACATGTATAGTAACCATTACTATAATGCCTGAATAATAAGATATATAAATGTTCATTTCAATAGTTTATTAATCATTTACTAACTCATTCTGATTGATCTTAAAAGTCACCAACTACTCTTAAATACAAATGGTTTGTAAATAATGCAATACTTAATTTAGTAATGAAAAATCAACCAGTCACAAGTTATGAAAGCACAATTATTAAGCACATTATAAATGTGGTTATTATTAGTCAAGAATAGAGCATTTGTAGCTGCACATCTTTTATTGTTATTTTTACTATTAGTGTAATTATTTACAAATAATTTTTTTGTATAAAGTTTTAAAATTCTTTAGCACTGCAGTTCAGGATACTCGCATTGCTAGCATTAAGAGACACAGGCCTCAAATAATTAATATAAAAATTAAAAAAAAAAAATTCACAATTGTTTTGAAGAGTGAAGTTTTTTTTCATTCATTCCTCTGATCATTTGTTATTCTTTTGTCTTTCTTTTTTTTTTTAAATATTTCAGTGGAAAACAGCGAACTGCCTTGACAGCCCAGCAGGATCTTGAATGGAGGTCAGTGCATTCAGATATGCAAGTTGCATAAAAGATTGGTGTTGAAAATATTGATTGATGTAGTGATTTTCCTAAGTGTTATTAAATATATATGTAAAGTATCTATCATTAAAACTAGTGTTGAATTTGATTATTTTAACTTGAATAGTGAACATTTGAAATTTAAGGTAATTTTATTTTTAAGGCAGATTTTTTAGACATAAATCCCTAGACTCCAGATATCTATTTACTTTAAATATGAGATTAAAAAAAGTCTTAATCAAATTCAGTATTATAAAATTCTGCCTTAGAAAATCAATTGTCTTAAATGTTTAGTTTTGTTAAGTAACACTTGTCAATAATCCAATTTAACACAATTCTCATTTGAATAGTTTTGTAATTTGAAACAATGAAAATGGCATTAGATTGACAAAACAATGAATAAAATATATATATTTTAAATGCTTACCTTTGACTTTGCACCTGTCTGTCAGGCATACCTGCCAACATTTGGTTTCGGGAAATTCCGGGAGTTTTCCAGGAGACAGAACAATATGGGAGACCGGTCTGAAATACAGGAGACTCCCGGAAAAAACGGGAGTGTTGGCAGGTATGCTGTCAGGTGAGCATACACAAATGCTTTATAGTTTGAGTTTGGAAGCAGCTGTCACTCTGTGAAAACCATTGTAGGTTCTTTAAAGTGTCCTTAACATACAACCTGTATGTATTTAAAAAAAAAATGATGGTAATATCTTCAATTTTTGATAATATATAAAATGATCACCTTTGTAGTTGCCTAAACAAGTGGTTTCCAACTTTATTGTATGTGACCTTTTTTCCCCAAATGATTTTTATAGCCTACTTAACACTTAATCATATTATCACTCCAGGAAGCTTGTGGCAAGGATGACAAATATTATATATATGTTTATTACTGTAACCACATACCTTTTAGCAGAATTAATGGCCTATATTATTTTAAATAAAGTAACAAAAAGTAGGCCATTTGTTATTAAATCACACATTGCCAATATACCGACTCTATTTTAAATAAAAAAATGTTTGTATTCTGATATGTAGACAAATATAATAATGAAAATACAACAAAACCATCAGTGTGTCAGTGGTAACACACTAATGCTCAATGCTCAACACATCAGTGCTGCTATACTGTACATATGGATATATGGGCCGGGACCCCCATTTTTGTAACTTATGGCCTACATCAGGGCTATTCAATTGGCGGCCCGCGGGCCAAACCCGGCCCCCGAGGCAATTTGTCCTGGCCCTCCAAATAGTGTGACCAAGACATCAAAAATAAATTTAGTTCAGTCAAAAAACGGCCGCTATAGTTATGAAGTGTGCGTCTGTTCAATACAGCATGAGCTGCGCAGAGCGTGAGTCACCTGACAGTGGCGAGAGCAGCCAAATACATTTGAATATGTTTGTAGAAAAGGTCTTTTGTACAATGCACTGATATCGTTATTAGGGATGCAACGATTAACCGATTTCACTATTAACTGCGCTTTAATTCGTCATGGTTAAATAATCGTAAAGGCTTCTCTAAGCCGCATTTCTGCATTTCTGTTCTGCCGCACGAAACGAAACTGCTGAACAAAGTTAAGCCAAGTTGCCAACTGTGCGCTAGTTTAAAGTTCCGAGCTTGTCCACCGAAGCTAATACGCACGCACACTGTAATAACTATAGCCGCGGGCCGTTCCCATATCACGTCTTTCCCGCGCGCAAGTTTGTTATGTCGTAAGAATATATGCCAATATGCGGGTGCAAGCGGAGCAACGCGCTCGCGGCTTTGGGCGCACGCAGTAGAAAACATCTCATGCTGTAGCGGTGAGAGTTGTGTTATAGCTTTCAGTGCAATGTAAACAAAAGACATGTTAGGCAAGGCAAGTTTATGTAGTTGATTATGTATGTATGAACGCAGATGATAACAGTTAATCTAAATATTGGCGCCGACCTTCATAACAATTATTATTATATTATTTTCTCCTGTTCCTCTCTATAAACACACACATAATAGTGTAGCCCTATAAGCACAGAAAAACCTTCAGCATAAAAACTATTACTAATGAAAATGCCTTTTAAAAGTTTTTTAATATTAGTTAGGGATGTCCAGATCTAAATCTAGCTAATATAAAGCTTAAATTTACATTAGACGTGATAACTGTGAAACCCTGATTATTCTTCACACTATATAATCGTACAACCAAAATCTATAATTGTTGCATCCATAATTGTTATGCAGTTCAAAACATAACATATGAACGTATCTGAATGTAGAAGAAGCCTACTTAAGCAATACACTGATTTTGTTGTGCTGTGAAATACAACATTTGAATGTTTGTTAAAAAAAAAACTTATTGTACAATGCTGTGACATTATATAGTTTCAAAATACAATATATTAACATTTTAATGTAGACAAATACAACGTGGGTGTCTAAAGGAGCAAAAATACATAATTGGCTCTTAAATGCAGTTGTGTCATCATTTATATTGCAAGTCATATCTCTCTGGCCCTTCGTTTGGGATGCTTTTCATGAACTGGCCCCCGTGACAAACTAATTGAAGAGCCCTGGCCTACATCATTATGATTATGTTACTGTTAATCCCCTTTTCTGTGATCGCACATGAAAATAGATCAAATTCAAACTGGTTTTTCTGTTTAGTTAAATTATGACATTATAATTTGAACAGCATTATGATAGTCTGTTTCTCTATCTCGAGGTCTCCATAATCCTGGACCAGGCTATATCCTGAGCAGATGCTGTGGTGATCATGGAGGAGTGGAGAGCATGGGACTGATTCCTGAAAGACCCCAGTGATAGACGAGTCTCCGTATTGATCCGATGGGCTCCCTTAGACACCCGCCAGGGACCTCCTCACACCTCCAGCTTCTCCACAAAGGACGCACAGCATTCTCCAGCCTCCTGCGCCTAGACTGCAGCTCTATATAATAAGTTTGGCCAAAGGAGAAATGGTCGTGCCCAACTGTGCCTTGTTTCTCTTGAGGATTTTTTTCCGTCACTTTGGTCAATTGGGGAAGTTTGTTCCTCGCCGTTGTCACCACTGGCTTGCTTGGTTTGGGATTTGTGGAGCTGGGCATCGATAGATTTGCTCCAGTGTTTGAACTTTCAGCAGTGACATTTACATTACATTAACCTAAACCGAACTCTGAAAACTGAACTGACAGTTTACGTTTACAAGAACTTCTGTGTGAAGCTGCTTTGATACAATTTACATAAAAATGAAATCGAATTAAAGCTGAGGGGTTGGCACATGCCCACGAGTAATCCTCATCCCTGTTTAGTCATTTAAAAAAATGTTTTTATAAAATAATAACTTGCATGATTAATAAAATATGAGTTCCACATTCTGAGTTAAAAGTCATTTTTTTCACTGTAGAAATATTATTTAAATGTATTATGTATTATGACAGGTACAGCTTTACTAGAACATTGTTACTTAAAGGTGGCAAGGTTAGAAATTGTATTTTGCATAGTAGCACATCTACAGTAATGAATATAGAAATATAAACAGGGCCCAGTTCTGACCCATTGGGGACCCACAGAAAGCCCATATAGGGGTTATAAGTGGGTTGTATGCAATTACCCATCTGGGCCCCATAAGTGTTTTGTCTGTAGCCCACCCTGGCCCCAGTTATTAGAGCCCATTTAGGACCCAGGTGAGCCCCTTTAATGAAAACCTATATGGGGCCCACCTAAACCCCACTATGAACCCATCCTGGGCCCATATGGTTCAACACACACGGGGCCCAAGTGGAGCCAGAGGACAAAAATGTACGGGTCCCATCTGGGTTGCCCATGCAGGGCCCAAGTGACAGCCCACAAAAATCCCACTTGGGGCCCACGTGAAAATGTTGGCTGGGGTATCATCAAAGATGAGCTTGTGGGACCTTTTCGGGCTGAGGATGGAGTCAAGCTCAACTCCCAGTCCTACTGCCAGTTTCTGGAAGACACCTTCAAACAGGGGTACAGGAAGAAGTCTGCATCCTTCAAGAAAAACATGATTTTCATGCAGGACAATGCTCCATCACACGCGTCCAAGTACTCCGCAGCGTGGCTGGCAAGAAAGGGTCTAAAGAAGAAAAACAATTGACATGGCTTCCTTGTTCACCTGACTGAACCCCATAGAGAACCTGTGGTCCATCATCAAATGTGAGTTTTACAAGGGGGGAAAATAGTACACCTCTCTGAACAGTGTCTGTGAGGCTGTGGTTGCTGCTGCACGCAATGTTGATGGATTCTGTCAGTGTTTTGATCTGTTCACCATGGATGGCAGGCTTTTGAGTGTCTTTGCAAAGAAAGGTGGCTATATTGGTCACTGATTTGTTTTTGTTTTGTTTTTGAATGTCAGAAATGTATATTTGTGAATGTTGAGATGTTATATTGGTTTTACTGGTAAAAATTAATAACTGAAATTGGTATATATTCGTTTTTGTTAAGTTGCCAAATAATTATGCACAGTAATAGTCACCTGAAAACACAGTGTAGGGCCTCGCACACGTAATACATAATTATGTAGTGCGTTAACTTTAAATTAGCTCAAAGGGAATATAACAGAACTTAAAGCACCTCCAAAAGGATCAACTCTCTTGAACTGAACAAACGAATCGTCCAGCGCTCGTTTGAACAGACAGGGCTGTTGACTCAAAAATGAATATTGCTATTCGAACTAAAGTACAAACACTTTAATATTTAAGCAGGGTAACAAGATCTAGGTATAAGGCAATAGATTCATAAGTATACACAGGCCACTTTCCTTTCAATACAAAAGAGACTTTATTGACTACAAACAAACTAACAAAACACACATACACACGCATTCATACTGGTTGCAGAGAAGGAAAGAAGAGTTTAGGAGAGATGTGATGTAAAACCTCAAGGTGTAAAACCTAACCAAGCGAACCAAATAATCAATTCAACCTTTACTGTTTCTTAGACAGGGTTATCTATCATTTAACATGACTAGCAGATCATACACCAGTTCAGCAATGGATCTGGAGATGTACTTGCGGTCCGTAGTGATGTGGGGAAGTCCCTCTGTGGAGCTGGATTCCCACATGAGTTCGCTGGTGGTTGGCTGGTCGTTGAAGTGACGTCTCTGAGACTGCTGATGAAGTGAAGTCCAGTAGTTTAAGTTGGAGACGGCCAAACTGTTGTCGTGTTGACGGGTTTCGCAACGCAACTTAACTTAACTAGACTATCGACGGAAAGAAAAGAAAGAAGAGTAAACGGAAGATGGGTAAGTTTGAGGCTGTCCTCATCCCATCTTAATGTCCAAGTTCGGCTGGACTGAGCCTGAAGAAGAGTTGT
This sequence comes from Danio kyathit, assembly GCA_903798195.1. Taxonomy (NCBI): domain Eukaryota; kingdom Metazoa; phylum Chordata; class Actinopteri; order Cypriniformes; family Danionidae; genus Danio; species Danio kyathit. The sequence continues at coordinate 36,467,381 of LR812519.1, forward strand.
CCTGGAAGTGGAGCATCTCCACTTCTCAACAGCTGCTGCTGGTGCAACTCTATTGGACTGGACGACTGTACTCTGCTCTGCTTGCTCAGACTCTGCTCGCTTGCTGCTGCTTGGAGAATGTTTGGGGTGATGGGTTTTAACCACCAATGTTTCTGGCCCCTAATAGAGCTGGATCAATAAGGCATTGTCTGTGGATCTGAGTGGCAGTCCCATGTTAGCACATGCAACTTTGGCGTGACTCATTCACATGAGCCATGGTGCTTAGACATATAGTTTAAAGCATACATATAATATGAACATGATACATTTTACATATCTATAATTAAAAGGGAATGAAAGAAAGGGAAAGGGTTTCACTCATTCATCTCAAATAACATACACATAATGGTACGTTGTGATAACTCAAAGCATAATGGTTACCCATGATTAATGCATTCTTAACATTTACAGGATTCAGGTGTCATACAAAAGCAATAACATGACATTTCATTAAAAGTCCGCTATCATCGTTTTGAGGATGATCTGATGAACTTTAATGTTTGGTTAGAGTTTATAAAATTCTGAGGATTTTGATTCTCTGTTTTGGCCAAAGTCAGTCAATTCTCTGTCTTGCATGGGGATTAAAAACCCCATTTCCTAAGGTCAAACACAAGTTCTTTTTTAAGAAATGTGTTCTCGTGATCAGTTACCCATTCGTCTTGAGTTAACTTGATCAGGATAGTGGGTCCGATGACACTTAACTGATAATGAACAAGTCATGAGGCCCATAGCCGCCAGGCTTTAGCTTCCTGCTCTGTACTGCAACAAATGTGGCCTAACCTTCTGATTTTGGTCAGAGACCAAATGGCTCTAGATCAAGGAGATTCTGATCACAGGTGTCGACTCAGTTATGGGTGTCTGCATCGTTAAGTCCCCAAACAGATATCCTTCTAAAATAGCTAAAACTAAAAACAAACTAAAAACTACTTCCAAAAATATTCAGCTTTGATATTAATGAGTTTTTTGGGTTCACTGAGAACATGGTTGTTGTTCAATAATAAAATTAATCCTCAAAAATACAACTTGCCTAATAATTCTGCACTCCCTGTATATACAGTATGTATATATATATATATATATATATATATATATATATATATATATATATATATATTAGACAGATAGAGAAATGTATTTAAGGACTACTTTTTTACATTTTAAAGTATACATTTAGAAATCATATTTTCACTTTATTTAGAGATGTATATTATGTATATTAAAAGTATAAAATGTTAATAAAATAATAATAAAATATAAAACACAAAAAATTTATGATTACAGGTCCATAAAAATAAATATATAAATATAATGCTTAATACAAACATTGTACTTTAAAGATTGCAACTTCTCATGGTGGAGTTAATATTCATAACAATGAGTTCAGTTTACATTAAACATACATGCTTTTGTGTTTTACGTTCACATATCAGTGAAAAAAATGTCTTGCACACACTCGAAGCACATCAGTGCACAAAATTCCACTGTCCGCTTCGTCCGAAGGACAAAATAGTTTTTGATGAAAATTTTCAAGCAGTGGGCCACCTGCAGTCACATTTGTCTTGGGTGGTAGTACATGAGAGTAAGTAGGCCATGTTGTTGTTGTTGTTGCCATCTTAAACAGACAGATATTTTTTTTATCTTCTGTATATAAAAAAATTCAAATTTAGTTTTTTTTTCTCTCCAGATTTCAAAATGTTTAAATGCCACCACCTTTGTCGTGCTGCACCACACTACCACTGCTGTTACTGTGGCCAACAAATAATCTGTCGCACAGACGTTAAAAAGCATATACTTAAACACAACAGAAAAGGAGACCAGCCATCAGAACAGATTCGTGTGTCAAGTGACCAAAATTTAATTGTCGGTCAAGGAAAGGGGGACCAACCATCAAAAGGGGTTCATGTGTCGAGTGACCAAATTTCAATTGTGGTCCAAGGAAAGGGGGACCAGCCATCAGAAGGGGTTCATGAGTCAAGTGACCAAAATTCACTTGTGGTTAGGGTTGCCACCCGTCCTTTAAAATACGGAATCGTCCTGTATTTGAGAATGAAATTGCGCGTCCCGTTTTTAATCAATACGGGACGAGTTTGTCCCGTATTTTTTTATTATTTTTTTAAAGAAGCTTTTCATGCAAATCATTCTACACGCATTTTATGAAGATGCCTCATTTCCTACTTTTGATTGGGTAATACTTGATGCCATCGTTAGTTTGATTGGTCTTTGTCCAGTGAGGAGGGCGTGTCTTTTAAGCAAGTCTTGACAAAGAGTATACTAATGGCAGATGCTTCTCCAGGTAACCCCCCACATCTTAAAGTTTCAGAGTTTAAAAGCAAGCGGCTGCAAAATACCGCAGAGAGTGGGAGTAAATAAAAATACCTGGAGAGTGGTAGAAATTGTTATCAAGCCAACTACACGATTTGTCGAAGAGCGTTCTCTGTGGCTTATGCGGGACGTGCGACAATATGCCTTCGGAGAGCAGCATTCCCGCAATGACAGAGCTCACAAAAACCAATGCACAGTCAGATAGTTCTTCGTACCCCAAGTCTCTCCCGAAGCAGACATGGTAATGACAGTGACCCAGTCTGTGAAACTCTAGCTGGAGTCTTTTTTTTTTTGTCATTTACTGTTTTCTACATAAAATAAAGAACAGTATGTGAAAATAATCAAACTATATGTATTTAATATTAACTGAGTAAAACCATATCAACAACTGAAATCACAGTGAAATGAATGGCTACAATCAAACTTTTTCTCAGAATTAGATTTGGCCTGGTTTTCACACACTGGGTCACAAATTGTAATTTCTAAAAATTCTGTAAACACAATGTAAATGGATCACGTTCCAATTTAATATTATTTTTTGCTTGTTAGGATTAAGTCAGGCACATAAGCATTAATTTATTACATGAAACATTACATTTATTACATTAATAAACAACATAATGCCCATGTAAAGAAAATAAACTAGTAAATTGCAACTTGAAATTGGCTATTTGAAAACTTTACTAGCCAATGTTTGTAGCTAGTTTATGTATGTGCTGTTACCATGTTTGGATAGGTGTTACTGCAAATAATGACAAATATTTTAGCCAAAATCTGTTATCAATACCACCCTTTAAAATTAGGTTCATTAGTATTTTCTCCTCTCCTCTAGGTTACAGCAGCTGAGTTAATGCAGGTGTACCACACTATTAAACATAACATCAGCTATAACAGTGCTGCAGAGTTGTAAAAGAGAAAGACTGACTGCATCTGATCTGTTTACACAGATTTAAAAAAAAAAGACAGTTTATTTTAATGTCCAAGTGTTCATACTTTCCTGAAAACTTATTTCAAGTTGCGATTTACCACCACTGGCATGCTATTGGGCCAGTGATTGGGGATGTGGCCCCCGCTGCAGTATGCGTCCCTTATTTTTTTTGTATTAAAAGTGGTAACCCTACTTGTGGTCCAAGGAATAGGGGACAAGATATCGGAAGGGGTTCATGTACACAGGCACCCACAATCTACTATGAAACATCTTAAAACAACTCCAAAATTAGTGATATGTCCCAAATGCAATGTAAAACTACATCTAAAAAATGTACAACGCCACATAAAAAGGCATCATACAAGTGATTCACTTGACATTTGTTCTGATTACCATCATCAAAGCCAGTGCATAGATGCCAAAAATGGCATTTTTGCTATTGCAAAAAAATTCTCTGGTCTACCTTTTCCAATCCTAGTGAAACAAAAACTTAAAGGCCCAAGTGAATGTGAGGTAGATGACTGTATTTTATTTTATGATGTGGCAGGTAGGAGTGGGCATCAGTCATTTAGATGTGCTCATTTAATGTCACTGGACTATTGTTCAACTCCATCAGACACAGTTCATCTTGAGGAAGTTGCTTTAACCGAGCTTGTAGAGCAGAGATGGTTTACAGAAAACAATAAAGAAGTCTGTCTTGCTCTAATAAAAGAGGCTGCAGAGCAAAGTGCCCCACTTGCTGTTAGTGTTAAAATTTGACCACTCAAAAGGCATTATGTGTCTGTCTTGGAGAGCAGACCTTCTTATTATAGTCGATTGGGCAGGGTGATGGTCATGTATGATGCACAGAAAAACAGCTGGCATTGTCCCTGTGCCAATGCACGAATGACATGTCCACACAAATGTATAGCAAAATGGTATCTGTTTCAAACGAATAGACTGCTTTTTAAATGTCAAATTTACTGTACAAGATGAAACCACATCGATTGATCTTCAAGAAAAAGGTGAAGAAAGCCCATATGCACTTGAAAAAAAACTTTTGCGAGAAATTTGAAAGTATATTTAGGATAAATAGCAGTATCCTACCTACCTTTCTGAAAATCTTGTCAAACCAGTATTTGAGCCTCCACCACCTAAACATATTGTGCTAACAGAGAAGTTCTGCACAGAATGCAGGCGCCTCTAATGCCTGGTTCACACTACAGGATTTTAAGCCTGATTTGAGCCCGATTTGGAAGTTAACGAGCTCGCTGACAGATCGGGCTGTAATCGGGGAAAAATCTGCGGGTGCACGGCGCTCGGCAGTCTTTATGTGTGAACTACTGAACAACGCGTCAAAGAGGCTAGCTGAAGCATCGCTGACACCTCGCAGCACGGATTAGATCAAATGTAACAGGGAGGGAGGATAGTACATTTCCATACACACAAACACATGCTTTTTGTCAGGAATGCACGTGCGATCACTCATCCATTAATGTAAAAAAGTGATGTAAAATTATAATTTTCCTAATTAAAAAAAAAATTGCATACTGACCACCGGGGAAAACTCCCGATCATAGATATATGTGTATATGTGTTTATCTCTGGCTCTGGATGGCCACAGTCCTCCACTGCACCTTGGTCCCACATTCATTTCAAAGGAGCGCTACCCTGTACCAAGATGGCGGCTCTATTGACGCATTCCTTCCAATAGACAACAATAGGCGAGGCGACATCTAGTGTATATATCTATGGTATGATGTAATGTTCATTAACAACACTGAAAAAAATTATTTAGGTCTCTATTAAATTAAACATAATTAAATTTTGTTCATTTAAAACTATTTAATTTAGTTGTTGATTTTATTAAATATTTTTTAATTGGTTTTAAATGAATTAAATGCGTTTTGTGTGCGCATGCGCGTTATTGCTCCGTTGCCTTGGCGCCAAAGCCCAGAGGAAGGAAGGTCACACTCCAGTCCAGAAACCAGTCACGTGGAAGCACAAAGCCAGACCCGGTGTTCATTTGAACAGTAAGTAACTTTTTATATTATACCAGACTTTTTATTACAGAATATACATTGTTGACTGCATAGACACATAAAATGGTCACATTCTGAATGTGTATTTTGCTCATTTTTTTAAATTCAACAGTGACTAACAGTCACCTGCATCGAGAGCGCGCAAACTGACGGTTTGACTTACTTTTTGTCACCAAATATATTTAAGAGGCTTTTAGTGAACTTCAAATATGATACATACAGTGTTGCCAGATTGGGCGGTTTTGAATCCAAGTTTGCGGGTAAAAAATATCATAGGCGGGTAGTGGATATTTGGGCGGTATTGTAAAGGGACGCCCGCCTGCCGATCTCCCGTAACCCCCCAATTTTCGTAAATTTTGGGACCATTCCCCCTACTTTTCATGAAATACAGGACTATCCAACCACCCCTCATACGTTTTGGAGCGCCCCATATATCTATAGCGCCCCCCACACACACACACACACACACACACTTTTTGTAAAATCGAGGTTGTTGGGCGGGTGTTATCGCATGTCGGCGGGTTTTTGGCCTGGAAATGTCAGCTACATCTGGCAACACTGGATACATACTTAAGTAAGCATTTCTTATATGCGAGGACACTGTCCGTAATCCGCCATTCCAACCGATAAAAGTTACGTTAACTGACTGTTGGCTTAACTTAGCCCTTTATGAATTTACCGCGCGTCCATATAGGCGACCGAATAGTGGTGGCGGCGTCCGTGACATCCTCCCCGGTCCTCATTTTTGTCCGCGACAAACCGTCAAACACCACATCATTCCCAGCCCCGCACATCTCCCTTCCCGTCCCCCGGTCCTCGCTGTCGTCCGCGACTCCCTATGCCCCCTCCGTTAAATACATAATCCGTTAAATAGAGTTAAGCATTATTAGTGTGGTGATTCGCCACACCTGTTGCGAGATTGGGGGGTGTATCCCTTTAATTACTTTTGAAAGCGTATAAAACTGCGTTACACTGAGCTCTAAACCATACGTCAGGGGGGACCTCGGGTGACGTTGTTCCGGCGTGTCATTGGTTTGTGGACAGTGTGGACCAGGAGACTTGAGATTGTGCTTGTAACCAAAGGAGCGCGTAATGGCGCTGAGCTTATTGTATCCGCAAAAGCATTCTGGCTTTTACTGAGAGTGCCTCCAGTGTGCAGCAGGTTGTTTGGAGTGGTTGCGGTTGTTATATCCGTTGTTCTCATGGCTGAGTGACGCGTGGTGGCCTTGTTCGGAGCGGATGCCTTCCCCTTTCAAGACTGGATGCCGTTGTGTATATGCTTGCGCTTGACTTCTCGCACGTGAGTGTTTAGTTGATGCCCTAACGGGCATACACGCACGAAACCGTTCCTGTTTAACTGTCCTTCTTGGTGGAGATGCCGTGCAGCTGACCGCTGGACGATTGTTTACTTTGCAACACGTCCGTCGCAGCCACATGATCGGGGGGCGGGGCCACGAGAAGTGAGTTTTTCTTTAGTTGAGCCTTTCGGGCAGTATTTTGTGTGTATTGTTTTCTTGTTAATATTTGTTTATTTTGGTTATTTTCTTTATATATATATTTTTTTTTGTTATATTCTTTTGTGATTCTGTGTGTGGTTTCCTGCTGTTATAAGGTGCAGCCGACACTTTGGTCCAGTGTATGTAAATGTATACCTTACTGATGCTGCTTACCACGCTCGTACAGTAGGTGGAGCTAACGAGCAACAAGTGCTTTATTTCCATTTTAAAACCGCTCTCTTGTGTCTATGATATTGTGGGTTTTTTTTAATCTTTTTGATTTTGTTTTCTTTGTCGTAATAGAACTGACTATTGGCCGTCTAGCTGCTGTAAGGACACATGTTTTATTGAGTGTGAATGATGCCTTTTTAATTGTATGTGAGCATTGCTTCAGTTTTGGTAATATTGACTCTCTTTTCCTTTGTTCCAGAGCAGAGTCCCATACAACTTTCCGTTTCCATTACTCGTATGATGGTGGGGGGTTTGCTGAATTGGAGTCGTCCACATTGGGTGAATTAATGTAATGCTGTGATTTTTGTAGTGTCAATCCTCACGGGTGTTGCAGTGCTATGAATAGGTAGCGGCGGGGACTCTGGCTATGGAGAAGGGGAGGACGGGCAGCATATGAGTCTAAGAAACCCACTGAAACTCAGAGCAGTGAATTTTATTTGTGGTGTCCATTTACAGTGTTGCACAAAATAAAGATTGTTACATTTGCATTGATTCTGAGTCCTGGCCTCTGTCTCACCGAACCTGAGTAGCCTTGTTGCTGAAGTTTTGGGTCTCTGGTCCCTTTATACCAGGGTGGCGTAGTCGGTCTATTCTTTTATATTTGTAAAGTGTATAATTTAGATGTTCTTCTAAAAGTCAATTATCCCCACCGCCCGGTCACACCTGGCGTAGTCGGCAGGATTCGAACTGAGGTGCAGGTCCAGAATCTGTGTTTGTGTACAATTGTGTTAAACATTTATATAATTTTTTTTTCTTTTCCTGGTGACTTTAAATTCCTTCTCATTGGTAAGTAGGTGAACTTCAAGAAATGCGTGAGCTTGTGGCTCAGTTGCGAGCTGATAACGAGAGGCTGCGTCAGGAAGGGCTGCCCATTGAGCGGTCTGATCCTGGCACTGCCTCTGAGAGTATGTCACAACCGGCGACTTCTCGTTCGACTGATTCTAATACTGTTGAGCGATTTGTGTTTGTTCCTCGAGAGCGGCGGTGTCCAAAATTTAATGGGCGGTCTGGTATGAGTATCGATGAGTGGGTCGAAGAGGCTCGGGCGTGTATGCGCGTGCGAACGATGACCGTTAGGGAGCAAGCATTATTTCTGTTTGATCACCTCGAAGGTGAAGCCCGTGATGAAATAAAGTATCGGCCCAGTGCGGATCGAAATGATCCAGAACAAATTTTTTCTGCCTTACGTGAATTGTATGGGTGCACTGACTCTTATATCATACTGCAGGAGGCATTTTATTCTCGTCGTCAGACTGAGGGAGAGACCCTCCAAGAGTTTTCATTGGCATTATTGGGTTCGTTTGAGAAACTAAAACGACAGTCCCCAAATGCTATTTTGAATGCTGATGTGGTGGTACGAGATCAATTTGTTGAGGGCGTGTCTGATAATTCACTTAGAAGGGAATTAAAACAATTAGTGCGACAACAACCTGCTGTAACATTACTGGAGGTGCGGGCGGGGGCGATCCGTTGGGAACGAGAGGGGACGCAAAGTCGTGCCAGAGGGCGGAGTCAATCTGTTCCGCTGTTGTACGGGGCTCAATTTGGGGTTTCAGGTAATACGGGGTCGAGTGTGGAGAGTTCGTCGGCTCTAAGTGAAATTCGAGAAATGCTGGTTCAACAGCAGAAACAAATTGAGCGACTTTTCCAATTGGTTCCTCGCGAATATAGTCCACGGGTGTGTGGCCCTCTGCCACGCCACCCTTCGGTGACTTGTCGAAGGTGTCACCGAGCCGGTCATTTTGCTAGAGAGTGTGGTTGGGACAACAGTCCCAATTCAATTCCAACTCCTCCTCGTATTAATCCGCCTTCTGGAAATAGAAGGCCTAGTTCTGGCCAAAATGCGTCGGAAAACTAGCTCCCGCCGGGCTGAAGAGCCGCAGTTTGGTGGGGGTTGTAGAGGGCTCTAGAATTTCTCAGGGTGCAGACACAATGTCTCGTTTAGTCTCCTTGTGTCCACACTGTATTGTAAACATGGGGGGTGTTTCTATCTCTTGTCTAATTGACACCGGGTCTATGGTGTCGACGATTACAGAAAGCTGTTTTCAATCGCAGTTCCAGCCTTGGGGTCCCGATCGGTTGCAGTCATGCCACTGGCTACAGCTTCGTGCTGCCAATGGGCTAGAGATCCCTTACGTTGGGTACCTGGAACTAGATATTGAAGTGTGCGGGCGTGTAGTACCAAGATGTGGGATATTGGTAGTCCGCGATCCTCCAGGCAGTAATCCTAGCGTGCCAGGTATTTTGGGTATGAATATCCTCAGTCGCTGCTATCATGATCTTTTTGGGCAATATGGCGCAGGTTTGTTCCAGTTGCCGGGTGTGGCGTCTGATAAGGAATTGTTTCAGGCCCTCCAGGCCTGCCATCGTGTAAATGGAGTATTGACATGCGGTGGTAAAGTTAAAGTTCGAGGGCGAGGGGTCTGTCGCATTCCCGGCGGCACTATGAAATTGGTCCCTGCTACCTGTTCTTCTGCTTTCACAGGAAGGACAGTTTTGTTTGAGCCGTCAGCGACTGGTTTACCTGCGGGCCTACTAGCCTCCCCAGCTCTGGTGCCCGTGAAGGGGAGCACGGTATGTGTACCCATTGTAAATGTGGGAGTGCATGATGCTCTGTTATACCCAGCTTCACTTTTAGGGGAATTGCAGGAGGTGTATCTGACAGCACCCTTAGAGGGGTGGCCTGACGTGTTGGGCCAGGGTGCCCCTTCCATTCTGTGCGGCAGTACGTCTGCGTCTGTACTGGAGGTGACCGATAGCATTAAGTCATCAGGTCTGTCAGAGGAAGAGCAGGAACAGGTAAGACTGCTACTTTGGGAGTACCGTAGTTTGTTTTCTACCGGGGAGAGTGATGTGGGTATTACAGATTTGCTCTCACATGAAATTCCTGTTACTGACAATATCCCAGTTCGTCAGCGCTATAGGCGAATTCCCCCTTCAGAGTATGAGCAAGTGAGATCTCACATTGGGCAGTTATTGGAGTCCGGGGTGATTCGAGAGAGCAGTAGTCCTTATGCCTCCCCTGTGGTCTTGTCGAAAAAGAAGGATGGCAGTCTGCGTATGTGTGTGGACTACCGCCAACTCAACGCCAAGACCCGGAAGGATGCATTCCCTCTTCCCAGAATTGAGGAGACTCTAGATTCTTTGGCTGGGGCGCGTTGGTTTAGCACCTTGGACCTGGCTAGTGGTTATAACCAGGTCCCAGTGGCTGAGCCAGACCGCCATAAGACTGCATTTTGTACACCCTTTGGGCTATATGAATGGAACCGTATGCCCTTTGGGTTGTGCAATGCCCCCAGCACATTTCAGCGTCTAATGGAGCGACTGTTTGGGGATGAGCGCCACCAGTCTGTCCTTTTATATCTAGACGACATTATAATTTTTTCTTCATCAGTACAGCAACATCTACAAAGGTTGAGACTGGTACTTGAGCGCCTCAGAGTTGCTGGCCTTAAAGTAAAGCTGGAGAAGTGTAATTTCTTTCAGAAAGAAGTACGGTACTTGGGACATGTCATTTCAGCACAGGGGGTTGCCGCGGACCCAAGCAAGATAGAAGTCGTAGCTCAGTGGCCTCAGCCTAAAACTACCTCTGAATTGCGAACGTTCCTTGGCTTTGCCAGTTACTATCGCCGGTTTGTTGAAGGGTTTGCTAGAATAGCAGCGCCATTGCATAATCTGGTGGCTGAAAGTACCAAGGGGAAGGGCACTAAACGGGGACAGGACTTGGGGAAATTGTGGTCAGATGTATGTGAGTTGGCTTTTAAGACTCTTAAACAGAGCCTTATTGAAGCACCTGTTTTGACCTATGCAGACTTTACTAAGCCCTTTATTTTAGAGATTGATGCCAGCTATATGGGGCTTGGGGACGTATTGTCGCAAGAAGTTGAGGGTAAGGTAAGACCAGTGGCTTATGCCAGCCGCAGTCTGCGACCGGCAGAGCATAATACTGCAACTTATAGCTCAATGCGGCTGGAGTTTTTGGCCTTAAAATGGGCTATGGCGGAAAAATTCCGGGAGTATTTGCTAGGGCATCGTTGTATAGTACGGACCGATAACAATCCCCTGAGCCATTTGGCCACAGCCAAACTGGGAGCCACCGAGCAGCGGTGGGCAGCGGAGTTGGCTGCTTTTGATTTTGAAGTCCAGTATCGCTCCGGTAGGTCCAATCAAAACGCTGATGCTCTGTCACGACTCCCAAGGGAAGGCTTTCCGGTAATGGAGAACATGCATTCAGGAACTCGAGTTCCTGAGCTGTTACGACGTGCAGTGGTTGTGGAACCGTCAAGGTCTGCTACCTCTGGGGCCATCGAGGCCATGCCAAGCCGGCCCGAGTCTGAACTTGTGGGTCTTCAGGAGAAGCATCCTGTAATTGGGGCAGCCCTTAAGTTCCTTCGCCAAGGGAAAGGCCCAGGGCCTCGAGAGCGACAATTAATGCCTAAGGCGCTTGTGGTTCTGCTTCGGCAGTGGAACCGGTTAGAGCTGCAGAACGGATTGTTGTATCGTCGTATCCACCGCCCCGATGGGGGTGGGAGGTGCTGCAGCTTGTTTTGCCCATTCGGCTGCAAGCTGAAGTGTTGACTCAGCTCCATCAAAATCATGGACACCAGGGTACGGAGCGTACCCTGGAGCTGGTGCGACAAAGATGTTATTGGCCAGGGATGTCCACCGATGTTGCTCACTGGGTTCAGAAATGTGAACGTTGTCAAGTGGCCAAGGAGGTAGCACCAGTTGCCCGGAGTTACATGGGTCACTTACTGGCATCCAGCCCTAATGAGATTGTGGCCTTGGATTTTACAGTCCTCGAACCATCTCATTCAGGAGTGGAAAATGTGCTTGTTATGACTGACATTTTTAGTAAGTTTACTGTAGCGATTCCCACTCTAGGTCAGAGAGCTGAAACTGTGGCCCGTGTTCTAGTGAATGAATGGTTCTTCAAATTTGGAATTCCTGGTCGGATTCATTCCGACCAGGGGCGCCAGTTTGAAGCATGCCTGATCCACCAACTCTGTAGTCTCTATCAGGTGGGTAAGTCGCGTACCACTCCATACCATCCAGCAGGGAATGGGCAGTGCGAACGGTTCAACCGAACCATGCACAACCTCCTGCGGACTTTGCCCCCGGATAGGAAAAGAAATTGGGCTTCCTGTTTAGGTCAGCTATTGTTTTGTTACAATACTACTCCCCATCAGAGCACTGGGGAAACGCCTTACCTTTTAATGTTCGGTAGAGAACCACGGCTGCCAGTGGACTTCTCGCTTGCTCGGGTGCGGGAGCCGGAGGCAGGGAGCATCCATCATTGGGTAGAGGAGCACCAGGCACGCCTGGAGATAGCCTTCAGAAGTGCTCGGGAAAGGTTGGACAGGGTTGCCCAGGGCCGTAAGGCCCAGCATGACAAGCGAGTAAGGGAACAACCTCTGAAGGAGGGTCAGCTGGTTTACCTGCGTGAACGTGGATTTAGGGGTAGGCACAAGATCCAAGACCTGTGGAGTTCTCAGGCTTACCAGGTTGTTCAGGCTCCCCTGGATGGTGGGTCTGTTTACACCGTTGCCCCTGTCCAGGATTTAAGTAAGATTCGTCGTGTTCACCGTGTTTCCCTAAAACCTCACATTCAGGAAATGCCGGCCTGCTCTGAACCCTCTGAGAGCCTGACTGGGCTGCAGACTCCTAGTACAATGAGGGATGGGGAGGAAGGCGATCCAGGGTATGTGTTGGTTGAGAGTTTACCGGTACACGAACCTCACATGCAAGGGGGTGGTGTTCAGCCTGTGGAGGTTCAACGTCCTCGTTCATCTGTTGCAGAAGCAGCTGATAGGGATGCCGAAGGCAGTATGGTGGGTCAACCAACTATGGCAATGGGAGTGCTGCGGCGATCAACCCGTCAAGGGGCAGGCCAGCATTCTAATCCTAACCACTTACCGCGGACCGTGGGCAATGGATTACCTCAAGTAGGCTCCCAGGCCATTTTAGGGTTATGCTCGATGCAGCCATGGTTTAGGCCATGGGTCTGATGTGAGTTGAAGTTACTACTTTCATCGTCGGGACTACGATGACTGTTGGGGGGGTGAAATGTGGTGATTCGCCACACCTGTTGCGAGATTGGGGGGTGTATCCCTTTAATTACTTTTGAAAGCGTATAAAACTGCGTTACACTGAGCTCTAAACCATACGTCAGGGGGGACCTCGGGTGACGTTGTTCCGGCGTGTCATTGGTTTGTGGACAGTGTGGACCAGGAGACTTGAGATTGTGCTTGTAACCAAAGGAGCGCGTAATGGCGCTGAGCTTATTGTATCCGCAAAAGCATTCTGGCTTTTACTGAGAGTGCCTCCAGTGTGCAGCAGGTTGTTTGGAGTGGTTGCGGTTGTTATATCCGTTGTTCTCATGGCTGAGTGACGCGTGGTGGCCTTGTTCGGAGCGGATGCCTTCCCCTTTCAAGACTGGATGCCGTTGTGTATATGCTTGCGCTTGACTTCTCGCACGTGAGTGTTTAGTTGATGCCCTAACGGGCATACACGCACGAAACCGTTCCTGTTTAACTGTCCTTCTTGGTGGAGATGCCGTGCATCTGACCGCTGGACGATTGTTTACTTTGCAACACGTCCGTCGCAGCCACATGATCGGGGGGGCGGGGCCACGAGAAGTGAGTTTTTCTTTAGTTGAGCCTTTCGGGCAGTATTTTGTGTGTATTGTTTTCTTGTTAATATTTGTTTATTTTGGTTATTTTCTTTATATATATATTTTTTTTTTGTTATATTCTTTTGTGATTCTGTGTGTGGTTTCCTGCTGTTATAAGGTGCAGCCGACACTTTGGTCCAGTGTATGTAAATGTATACCTTACTGATGCTGCTTACCACGCTCGTACAGTAGGTGGAGCTAACGAGCAACAAGTGCTTTATTCCATTTTAAAAACCGCTCTCTTGTGTCTATGATATTGTGGGTTTTTTTTAATCTTTTTGATTTTGTTTTCTTTGTCGTAATAGAACTGACTATTGGCCGTCTAGCTGCTGTAAGGACACATGTTTTATTGAGTGTGAATGATGCCTTTTTAATTGTATGTGAGCATTGCTTCAGTTTTGGTAATATTGACTCTCTTTTCCTTTGTTCCAGAGCAGAGTCCCATACAACTTTCCGTTTCCATTACTCATATGATGGTGGGGGGTTTGCTGAATTGGAGTCGTCCACATTGGGTGAATTAATGTAATGCTGTGATTTTTGTAGTGTCAATCCTCACGGGTGTTGCAGTGCTATGAATAGGTAGCGGCGGGGACTCTGGCTCTGGAGAAGGGGAGGACGGGCAGCATATGAGTCTAAGAAACCCACTGAAACTCAGAGCAGTGAATTTTATTTGTGGTGTCCATTTACAGTGTTGCACAAAATAAAGATTGTTACATTTGCATTGATTCTGAGTCCTGGCCTCTGTCTCACCGAACCTGAGTAGCCTTGTTGCTGAAGTTTTGGGTCTCTGGTCCCTTTATACCAGGGTGGCGTAGTCGGTCTATTCTTTTATATTTGTAAAGTGTATAATTTAGATGTTCTTCTAAAAGTCAATTATCCCCACCGCCCGGTCACATTAGGTTGTTCAAGTGTAAAAAAGAAAAAGAAATGAGCAAGTGCCATCATGAGCAGCAGGTGAGCACTAAAACACCATGGTAAATATTGTGGTAAAATAAATCTCCATATTTTTAAGACATGGCGCAGAACAATGGTATTGAATGCAGTGCTTGGTGTCTTGTCTAACACCCACTTTTTTGTCGTATCTCATGCAAGCAGTGAAGATCACTGATTTTAAAGATATCAGACTTTAAAGGGATAGTTCACCCAAAAATGAAAATTTCACATTATTTTACTCACCCACAGGGAGGCTTTCTTTTCTGTAGAACATTAAAGAAAATTTAGGTAAAAATCTTTTAATGTTATACTGGCAAAAAAAAGTCACCTACATCTTGTATGACATGTGGGTGAGTAAATTAATGGGAAATTGTAATTTTGAGTGAACTGTATCTTTAACATGATGATTTTATAATGGCGGAAGCACTTGAGCTGGCTTATCGAAAATGAAAAGTCCCTGTGCATATTCTCTATTAATGCAAATATGTTCAAAATGGAAACACCTACCTACTTTCTACCCTTACTGGTGTTGTGGATAAAAAAACTTGAACTAATAATATTAATCACATGTTCAGCGATAGTAAGTAATGTGTCTAAATGTTGCCTAACAATTGATCAGTAAACAATATGTTAATTAAAAAGTTGCTCATTGTTGTTACTTGTGCAGACTCTTGAACTTAAAATAATAATCATGTGCTTACTTTCATTTGAGGTACTGGACAACAACACATTTCCTTTGCTGAGTTCCCTGGTCTGTGGTTTAAAGACATTTTCAGTCCAGACCTGCAGTTTGATTATTCCATCAATTTTTATGGTAAGTAATTGTGGATTATTCATCTCCACTCATTACAGTAAACATTCTGTTGACTTAATATGTTCTCTGTAAGATCTGAATACTCCTTAAAGAGATTATTCACCCAAAAATGGAAATTTACTCACTATTCACTCACTATCAAGTGGTTCCAAACCTTTATGAGATTCCTTTTATCTGTTGAACACAAATGAAAATGTTTTGAATAATGTTATAAATCAGTAACCATTGACTTTCATAGTAGAAAAAAAACATATTATGGAAGTCAAAGGTTACTGATTTTCATCATTTTTCAAATCATCTTATGTTGTTTTATCAAAACAAATAAACTCAAACTGGTTTGTCACAAGTAAAGGGTGAGTAAATGGTAAAAGTTCCATCCCTAGTTTTCATGCAAGTGCAGTAAGAGCACAAACAGTCAGTTCAAAACTCTAATTCAACTGTGTGATTCTCACAAGACGGCAGACCAAAAATTCTGTCAAAAAATTTGGCTCAAATTCACACAGTGCATGTCTGGCCTTAAATGACTTCATCTTGGCCGAACTTGTCAATATGCAAGGCAATCGAAAAAGTAATGACTCTAAATGTAGTGCAACTAAACAATCTAATAACAAGTAAACAATCTGTTGATTAAATAAATTTGAGAATCATTATAAATCGAATATACATGTAAGGGATAATAAATGGATTTAGGTACGTTAAAGGATATTAAATGCATGACCATGAGGTGAAAGATAAAGATGTGTAAGGTATTTCTGCAAGTAAAGTTGCTCATGTTGTTTCTTTGGCTGCTTCTAGATTTATCTTGAACTTACAATCATAATCGTGTGCTTGCTTTCATTTGAGGTACTGGACAATGATGCACCGTTTTCTTTGAGTCCTGGAGTTTCATCATTTTATTGATCTTTAAGGTAAATGTAGATTCATCACCACTCATTACAGTAAACCATAGAGATGCCACAATACTCAATATAATACTGAACCGCTCAGTACAACCGTCACGCATATATGGATTTTGATTTTTAATTTTGCATTTAAATTTAAAATTTCATATAATTTCAGGTTTATTTGTAAAACAGTTTTTACAATAATTATCGTTCCAAAAAAATATTTAGCTTTCCCCCCATTCCTTCAATTAATCGTGAGTGTTAAAATGCATGTTCATGCTATATTGTATTCATTTTGGATCGTATTTTGTATGTTTTTTTTTAAATTTGAAACTCAAGTCACAAAATTTTAGGTTGAACTAACCCCTTAAGGCAGTGGTTCTCAATTCTAGTTCTTAAGAAATGTCACTTATGGCTAACAATGTGATGTCTCTGTCTATATATATTTCTGATTACAACAGATTGGTGCAGAATTCCGTCAGATTACAACCATTCCCCTGGAAAACAGAGTTTGTTGCTGTTCTTCAGAAGAAAGAAGGTCTTTCTGGCCAGAACATGGCCAAATATTTCAGGATTTTGCAGGAGGTATGTATATATAGTTATATGTATTATTCCTTTTCTTTCCCACAGCTATTATTTGTCAGCACAGTGGTGCTAAAGGGATAGTTGACCCAAAATGTAATATTCATTCACAATTTACTCACGCTTCACTTGTTTCAAAGTTGTTAAAGTCAGTTAAACGCAAGATTATATTTTTAAAATTACTGAAAAGATTAGAAAAACCCAAAATAGCAACAGGAAACACTAAGGAAATTATCATTTTAATGTACTTTTTGTAAAGATTTTTGTAGGAACAATTTGTATCTTAATTTGAATGTATGTTTCTGTTCTTACAAAATAAACCACATGAACAAATAACATTTGAGGTGAAGTGACATCCGTCAAGACAAAGACCGCCAAAACGCATTTAAAAAAAAAAAAAAAAGTAAAATATCCATAGTTTCAAATAATGTCTTATTATTACCTGTGTAATAAAAGATAATTTCATATTTTTGGGCGATTAATGACTAACCGCATCTGCTTTAAGAACTGAAACTCTGCATCTGTCCCAACTAGTCTGACCACAATGTGCGTTATTTAAAATGAGTCTGCATGTTTGATTCAGTCTGTCATATAAAAATGCGTTTAAAAAGCTAATATTTTAGAGAAAGCAAACCATCCGCAGTTAAACACCATATGAATAGCTGACCTGCAGTTCGCGGTTATATCAGGGGTGTCCAAACTCAGTCCTGGAGGGCTGGTGTCCTGCTGAGTTTAGCTCCATCTTGCAACAGCATTAGTCTCTTATTTGTTAAAATCAGTATTTATTTGTTGACTTATGTATGCAATATTTGTTAAAACTTATGTAATATTAATAAAATAATAATAACAAAAATTACTAATTAAAATGCTGACTTGACATATAGTTCTCAACACATAACTTCTATTGTGTGCCCTTCAATAATTTTTCCTTAAATTTTCTTTAATTAGTCTTAAAAAAATATTAAATAAAATGATCTTTAATTTACCCTCATAAAACCTGGAGAAACCATGTAAATATTTGTGAAGTTGTCCTTGCAGATTTTGCACAAAAATATGTTTACCAGTGTGATGTTTGCCAATATGGATTGATAAATGATTATGTGCACCTTACCACAAGTCCTGTACTACCTCTACCACTATGCCCTAATTTTAATGCATTGCTTTATTGTTATTATTGTTGTTATAATATTCCAGAGGCTTACATATGAGTGTGTGAAGGGCTGTTAGGGTTTTGGTTGCATTTGATTTCAACAGAATTTTGACAAAATTATGTTTCAAAACACATTGTCTAATAACAATTTCTTTTTATTTAAATATAGAGCAATCAAAGAGAAGACCTGACGAATATCACCATGGGCATATGTGTGATCAAAAAGGAAGGGAGGAGATTTTGGAGACTACGAGGACATTGGCGTTGATGTTGACAGAACAGTGATTCCGGAGCAGATCAAATCTGTTGCACAAGCCTGTGCTCTGATGCTGAGGAAAATTTATCTGCTTAATTTGGCGTACCCAAAAGGACTAAAATACTATAAGTTTGCACAGAAAGGACTTCTGCAAATGAATTCTGACAAACTCTCCCCAAAAGTTCTCAAGCAGGCGTCAAGAAAATCAAGGCTCACAAATAGCAGTTTATTGAAGGACTTGTTTAATAAATGAATTCATTTTTCTTTATGTGCACGTGTGTGAAATGAATTTGCTCTGTGAACTTGTTGTTGCCTGTACCTAAATGTTTTTAAGACTTGTATACTTAGTTAAAACATTTTTAAAAATGTTTGTGTGTGGGTACATACCATAAAAAGTGCTGTTTGTTGTAGTTGCTAAATTCTTTATTAAGTTAATTCTTTATTAAGTTAATCAATTAATTATTTTGTGTATTGGTGTGAAATTAAGGTGTTGTAAGAATTTTTGGTTTCAATGTAGCATGTACTTATTTATCAATTCAAGACGTGTATAATTACATTTCATACATTTAAAAAAAGTGTGTGCCTGTCTTTGTGTGATAAGAATTGCAGTCTGTTCCATCAGTTAATACATTTTTGTGTGTGTTGATGTGAATAGAATGTACTGTAAGAACTGTTGTTTTAAACATTGTGCTTTTGAAGAACTTATGAGCAGTGATTTAATTATTGTTAGAAATAGCATCCTAAAAAGTATTTAAAATGAATTCAAACTTGGTCACGTCTATTTGCAAGTAGTTCAATGATAATTTTAATAAAATAAAAATAAAGTAGGAATAACATTTTAATTGTATTGAACTTAATTTCATTAGATAAAGATAACTAAATGAAATTGAGTAAATCCAACGTAATTTGTTTGTTTAAATTCAGCACATTTAAATTGAGTAAATCCAACGTAATTTGTTTGTTAAATTTAACCCAAACAAATTATTTGCAACGGCTTGTCTTAAAAAAATTAAGTAAATCCAATGAATAATTTTTTTTCAGTGAAGGGTTGTAAATACAAATATAAAAATACTAAAATATAGTTCAAAATCACTGTATATTTAGCATAAACTGCTTACGATAAAGTATTTTTTCCTGTGGGATATATATGATATGATTTTGGAGCAGTGCTGATGCTCAGTTGTTACACACGATAATCACATATTAGATAGAGAAAGTGCTCTTGTAAATGAGAAAATGCCTCCCACTGTTTTCTCAATTGTTCTTATTTATTTATTTATTTGGAAAGCTTCAATTAATGATAATGATAATATTTTGATTGCAGCCATTTTATTTTTATAATAAGCTTTAGGTTTAAGGTTTAAAATGTGTTTTTGCCTTAATTTAAATATTTTAATATTATGTTAGTACTCTTAGGCTTTTATTGCAATATTTATCTCAATGGACAGTGAAATTACTTAACTAATAACACAAAACACAAAGTAGCAAACACATTACATGCTCATGACATGCTTTCATTAATCTGTATATACAGCATGTATAGCTCTGGGCTCAGAAAGTTCTCAAAATGTAATTTTATCCTAAAGGAAAATGAAGGTGTAGGTTATAGAGGTAGTTGTTAAATGCAGAGCTTCTCTATAAAAAAGGTGAAAAAACACCTGCAAGTTCTGAAAGAGATCAAACCTCATCCAGGTAAGGAAAAGTAACGCAAAAGTAACTCATAAGTAATATAACGCATTACCTTAATAATAACATCAAATAGTTATGTTTTTGGGGGAGTAACTCAATATTGTAATCAACACCTTTAGTGTTTCATCAACAGGTTTTACTTTACTAGAAAATAATCTATAAGCATAAATTTTGCCTACATAATATTCCTTTATAGAACAGATACATTGTATTTAGGAACAAATCTGTATTTTACAAAAAACTGGTGGGAAAAAGGAATATGGTCAGTCATGCAAATGTTAGATAATACCAGAGAAATGTCTTTTGAAATGTTTAGTTCCAAATATAATTTATTTGACAGAAAGCAATATAGTAATATCATCAAAGCTATCCCACAATCTGTATGTCTTGTTATCTAGCTCAAAATAATAAAAAACACCTTGTCTACCTCAGCTTTTGGTGAATGGAGTTTCGATTATTAATATACATTTATCCAATACTGTAATCCAGAATGTTTTTTATTAAAGACCTATATACCTTTTGTAAAAAAAAAAGGCACTATTTCACTATTTCTCTAAGGAAAAAAAAATATTTTTATGAACTAAATACAGTATTTGAAGTTTCCAGTGGCACCAAAAGTACAGAAAGTCCATTTTAAAATTTTAAATGGAGTATATCCTTCTAAAGAAATTTAAAGATTTGATTTTGATGCCAACAATTTTGTGACGATCAAATTGAAACTACAGAGCATCTTTTCTATGATTGTAAATTTGCTTGTGCCTTTTGGGAAGACTTGCATTATTGGTTATTTACGAAGTTTGAAGATTTACATGCATCAACAAAAGAAAATTTACTATTTGGTTTATTTTTAAAAGATAAAACACATGATTTATTTAGCAGTTAACACAGTTATTATTCTTAGGAAGTTATTTTTTACATGAGGACAGATTTTTTAAAAATTCCTCCAAAATCTTATGCATTTACCTTTGTCTTCATTTTCTATTGCTTAAATGAATGAAGAAAAAGAATGCCTAAAGTCTCTGTGATTTAATAGAACATAATGAACTTGCTGAAAACCCCTACATTTTTTTTTTTCTTTTTTGTTTATGATGCTTGTCTGTCCTCTGTTTAAGGGAGGTTATATTATGTACCAGGCCATTTAGATGTATTGTTGCTTTGTTCAAAGTTGTTCAAAAAATAAATTAAGATGTTGAATCTTTTTGAAGAGCGTTAAAAGCAACCATATACAGTATAAAAAGAGAGTGAGCAGATTGGACGAGAGAATTTAGTGATTATTTTCTAGGTTAGTGCTCCACACTCCAGTTGGTGGCAGTAATGCACCAGATGTTGGCTTGCCAACCGCCATTAAGTATCATTAGAAGAAGAACAATGCAGGGACTGGATTCGTCTCCGTATAGGATGTTGAGCTCAGTTAAATGTAGGTTAACATAATAGTAAACAGAGTATACTTCACAGTGTCTATTGGTAAATTACGTGGATTTCATTTACAACAAACTAAAAAACGAATCTAGCCAGTATTGTAATAGTCACAGTTAGGTCTGCAGCGCAATGGCAAATCTTAACCTAAAACAGGTTAATATTCAAAACAACGCTACATTCCCCCATCAGCAGAATGTTACGCGCTCCACGGAATCTCCAGGAGACCCCAACGAAATGATGGAGGCAGTCGCTCCATCACCACAAGGCTCCAGTTCTGCAAACTCTGAACCTCAAGAGATGACTGTAGACATCAAGAACTTTAGAAGACCAGGTGAAAAAACCTTTACTCAGCGTTGCAGATTATTTGTCGGTAATCTCCCGTCAGATATGGCGGATGAAGATTTCAAGCAGCTCTTTTTCAAATATGGCGACGCAAAGGAGGTGTTCATCAACCGAGACAGAGGATTCGGCTTTATACGCCTGGTAAGACACCGTGCTTTGCAAAACACGAGTAGCCTGAAAATCACAACATGGCTCATTTTAAAGAGCTTAGTGAATGGGTGTGTGTTTGTCTGTGTGTGAGTGGGGTGGGGGCGTCATTGACTGAAATGGAAACAAACGATTAAACATTTTAATTGCGTAAAAAGTTTTTTCCTTTCATTCATTTAGGACGTTGTAATTAATGTGCACACTAAAAGTAATACGTTATCACTTACTACGTTGCTTGATAAATATATTATTCTATTATAACTATTATAAATTGTACGTTATTGCTTGTTGCTTGAGAAATATATTGTTATAACTGTTGTAAGCTGTGTGACAGAGAAGGACAGAAACAATAAAGAGTGAAAAAGGGTGCATTCCATTCAGAAATGTTTTAAATGTATTATTAATTAATTACTTATTGCGTTGCTCAAGAAATATATTATTATTCTATTATAACTATTATAAATTATACGTTGTTATTACTTATTGCGTTGCTTAAGAAATATATTGTTATTTATTATAACTATTACAAACTGTATACAGGGAGTGCAGAATTATTAGGCAAGTTGTATTTTTGAGGATTAATTTTATTATTGAACAACAACCATGTTCTCAATGAACCCAAAAAACTATTTAATATCAAAGCTGAATATTTTTGGAAGTAGTTTTTAGTTTGTTTTTAGTTTTAGCTATTTTAGGAGGATATCTGTGTGTGCAGGTGACTATTACTGTGCATAATTATTAGACAACTTAACAAAAAACAAATATATACCCATTTCAATTATTTATTTTCACCAGTGAAACCAATATAACATCTCAACATTCACAAATATAAATTTCTGACATTCAAAAACAAATCAGTGACCAATATAGCCACCTTTCTTTGCAAGGACACTCAAAAGCCTGCCATCCATGGATTCTGTCAGTGTTTTGATCTGTTCACCATCAACATTGCGTGCAGCAGCAACCACAGCCTCCCAGACACTGTTCAGAGAGGTGTACTGTTTTCCCTCCTTGTAAATCTCACATTTGATGATGGACCACAGGTTCTCTATGGGGGTTCAGTCAGGTGAACAAGGAGGCCATGTCATTAGTTTTTCTTCTTTTAGACCCTTTCTTGCCAGCCATGCTGTGGAGTACTTGGACGCGTGTGATGGAGCATTTTCCTGCATGAAAATCATGTTTTTCTTGAAGGATGCAGGCCTCTTCCTGTAACACTGCTTGAAGAAGGTGTCTTCCAGAACTGGCAGTAGGACTGGGAGTTGAGCTTGACTCTATCCTCAACCTGAAAAGGCCCCACAAGCTCATCTTTGATGATACCAGCCCAAACCAGTACTCCACCTCCACCTTGCTGGCGTCTGAGTCGGACTGGAGCTCTCTGCCCTTTACCGATCCAGCCACGGGCCCATCAAGACTCACTTTCATTTCATCAGTCCATAAACCTTAGAAAAATCAGTCTTAAGATATTTCTTGGCCCAGTCTTGATGTTTCAGCTTGTGTGTCTTGTTCAGTGGTGGTCGTTTTTCAGCCTTTCTTACCTTGGCCATGTCTCTGAGTATTGCACACCTTGTGCTTTTGGGCACTCCAGTGATGTTGCAGCTCTGAAATATGGCAAAACTGGCATCTTGGCAGCTGTACGCTTGACTTTTCACAGTTCATGGGCAGTTATATGCTTGCAACCCTGTTGACTATTTTGAATGAAACGATTGATTGTTCGATGATCACGCTTCAGAAGCTTGGCAATTTTAAGAGTGCTGCATCCTTTTGCAAGATATCTCACTATTTTTGACTTTTCAGAGCCTGTCAAGTCCTTCTTTTGACCCATTTTGCCAAAGGAAAGGAAGTTGCCTAATAATTATGCACACCTGATATAAGGTGTTGATGTCATTAGACCACACCCCTTCTCATTACAGAGATGCACATTACCTAATGTGCTTAATTGGTAGTAGGCTTTCGAGCCTATAGAGCTTGGAGTAAGACAACATGCATAAAGAGGATGATGTGGTCAAAATACTCATTTGCCTAATAATTCTGCACTCCCTGTATGTGATTGTGAGTGACAGAAACAATACAGAGAGAAAGAGGGTGCATTCCATTCAGAAATGTTCTAAAAGTATTATTTTTAATAATAAATTACTTATTGCGTTGCTCAAGAAATATATTATTCTAGTACAACTATAAATTATACATTATTACTTATTGCGTTGCTGAAGAAATATATTGTTATTTTTTTAAAACTATTATAAACTGTATATGTGTGACTGTGAGGGACAGAAACAATACAGAGAGAAAGAGGGTGTGTTCCGTTCAGAAATTTTCTTTACTGTGTACTTTTGTTAGATCTGATAGTTCAGTCACTGGGTGATTCTCATGAAAACCTTGTTTTAAAATCTGGTTCTTGACTTTTAAAAAATGTTTGAATTCTATTTTTTGTTCTTCCATATATTAGAAACAAAGTCTGGAGCATTTGTCTACATCCATTTAAAATGTTTTACTTGATGTGTACCACCTTTTTGAACATAATTTCCAAAATTTGGTAAAAAAAAAAAAAAAGTCTGCAGCCTGCAAAATCAGCTCCATTAAAAAAGCTACTTTAACATTTTTAAAAATATGTTATGAAATAATATTTAATTTTAAATGAAGAGTTTTCTTTTATTTTGATTGAATTCCGTCATTACCGAAACACCTTACACAATTGACTATGGAGTCAGATCAGTCTCAAAAATAATACATTTGGATTCATACGATTCATAAATTCAAAACTAAATTTATTAATTCAAAAGTGAAAAGCAAAAATATTTACCAAATGCTCACACATGCATCTTACCTAAATACATTTAAAATGTTTACACAACTATGTATATATGAAGTTCTTTTTGGTTCGGGGTAGAAAAACGAATAACTCAAATCTGAGCTTGTGATGGGGTCTGTGTATCATCCACTTATTCAATTATTCCATTTATTCTGGAAAACAAAACACCAAAAAACAGTAAATATTTCATTTTTTCTGTTTATTCTGTAGGCACAAAAAAGCGCATCTGTTGTCCTGTTTATAACTCAATACGTAAAGTTAAAACAAACATAAAACAAAAACGAAATAATGAGTCAAAAAACTGGTCTGTGAACCACGAATAATTGGTTTTCTCATTTTTGGTTTCAAAACGGAAAAAAAACGTCTTGTTTATGCCAAATTTGAACCTTCTAACTAGGACTGCGTGATTAATTAAAAAAAGATCACGATCTTGATTCGACCCCCACACAATCTTAATCCAGCCTCTCTATGATTCAGCCAATTATATTTTTACGTTCAGGAGAGAAGAATATTGGCGGTCTCACAAGTCTTCACATCGTTTTATATACTTTGCTCAGCAACATGGACACCTCCAAATGGTGTTGGTGTCACATATTATATTTATAAGGTATAATTCACCCAAAATGTTGTTACTGTCTTCATGTAATAATGTATTCGCAGCCGCAAAATTATACGTGAGCTGACAGTGAGCTGTGAGTTTATCAGAGAGGACACGCGCCCGTGTCTACTTTAGTAAACAGAACCTGAATAGGCTGTGAATAACAGGTAATAAAGTTGTTAATAACTTTCATTTTGTTACACAGAGCGATCCTTTGGAAGCCACGTGGAAAGTATGATTTGTATGTGTGTGTTTTATTCTCAAAGTCACAGCAGCCATTACATGAACGGCACTTACCAGTAAAAGTGAAACTTTTAAGTCCATACAAAATTTTGCATTTTAACCAACAGTAGACCTGCACATAGGCCTAATAATATTATTGTTTTTTTACCATACAGGCAGTGCAGAATTATTAGGCAAATGAGTATTTTGACCACATCATCCTCTTTATGCATGTTGTCTTACTCCAAGCTGTATAGGCTCGAAAGCCTACAACCAATTAAGCATATTAGATTCTCTGTAATGAGAAGGGGTGTGGTCTAATGACATCAACACCCTATATCAGGTGTGCATAATTATTAGGCAACTTCCTTTCCTTTGGCAAAATGGGTCAAAAGAAGGACTTAACAGGCTCTGAAAAGTCAAAAATAGAATTTGCCAATAAAATTGCCAAGCTTCTGAAGCGTGATCATCAAACAATCAAGCGTTTTATTCAAAATAGTCAACAGGGTCGCAATCGTGTGGAAAAACCAAACCAAAAACCAAGGCACAAAATAAATGCCCATGAACTGAGAAAAGTCAAGCGTGCAGCTGCCAAGATGCCACTTGCCATCAGTTTTGCCATATTTCAGAGCTGCAACATCACTGGAGTGCCCAAAAGCACAAGGTGTGCAATACTCAGAGACATGGCCAAGGTAAGAAAAGCTGAAAAACGACCACCACTGAACAAGACACACAAGCTGAAACGTCAAAACTGGGCCAAGAAATATCTCAAGACTGATTTTTCTAGGGTTTTATGGACTGATGAAATGAGAGTGAGTCTTGATGGGCCCGTGGCTGGATCGGTAAAGGGCAGAGAGCTCCAGTCCGACTCAGACGCCAGCAAGGTGGAGTTGGAGTACTGGTTTAAGCTGGTATCATCAAAGATGAGCTTGTGGGGCCTTTTCGGGTTGAGGATGGAGTCAAGCTCAACTCCCAGTCCTACTGCCAGTTTCTGAAAGACACCTTCAAGCAGTGGTACAGGAAGAAGTCTGCATCCTTCAAGAAAAACATGATTTTCATGCAGGACATGCTTCATCACACGCGTCCAAGTACTCCACAGCGTGGCTGGCAAGAAAGGGTCTAAAAGAAGAAAACTAATGACATGGCGTCCTTGTTCACCTGATCTGAACCCCATAGAGAACCTGTGGTCCATCATCAAATGTGAGATTTACAAGGAGGGAAAACAGTACACCTCTCTGAACAGTGACTACGTTTACATGGACACCAATAATTCGATTTTAATTCGATTAAGACAATACTCTGATTAAGAGTCATGTAAACAGCGATTTTTGATTGATTTAATCAGATTAAGGTCATAATCGAACTAAAGAGAAATCGAATTAAGACATGTGGAGTATGCCGATCTTAGTCGCAATATTAAAGTGCAGTACAGACATGTAAACACCTTAATTATTTCCATCATGTAGGACTTTAAGCCGCTTTTTGCGACAGGGTAGTCCACACACACACACACGCACACACCCAGACACACACGCATGGCTGATTGACACTATATGCATAAATGCTATATGCACTATAGCGTGGTGACGCAATGTTATTAATCGAATTATGTGCTGTAACATGTAAAACGGGATCATGAAAGGAACATTCAAAAAGCAACTCATGTAAACGCCTTAGTCTTATTATTCTCTTAATTAGATTAAAGCAAATAATTCGATTACTGATGTCCATGTAAACATAGTCAGTGTCTGGGAGGCTGTGGTTGCGGCTGCACGCAATGTTGATGGTGAACAGATCAAAACACTGACAGAATCCATGGATGGCAGGCTTTTGAGTGTCCTTGCAAAGAAAGGTGGCTATATTGGTCACTGATTTGTTTTTGTTTTGTTTTTGAATGTCAGAAATGTGTATTTGTGAATGTTGAGATGTTATATTGGTTTCACTGGTGAAAATAAATAATTGAAATGGGTATATATTTGTTTTTTGTTAAGTTGTCTAATAATTATGCACAGTAATAGTCACCTGCACACACAGATATCCTCCTAAAATAGCCAAAACTAAAAACAAACTAAAAACTACTTCCAAAAATATTCAGCTTTGATATTAATGAGTTTTTTGGGTTCATTGAGAACATGGTTGTTGTTCAATAATAAAATTAATCCTCAAAAATACAACTTGCCTAATAATTCTGCACTCCCTGTATGTTTTAAAAATAACAATAATATAAATAATAGCCTACTCATATTAACCTTTATTTCTCTTCTATATAATCATGAGAAAATTGTGATCTTGACTGAAAAATTGTGATTCTTATTTTAGCCAGAATCGTGCAGCCCTACTTCTCACAAACAAACATTTTTTGTTCCTACACACAAAATAAAAAATGCAATTGAAACCAAAACGAATAAACAGCTTTAAAATTAGTTCTCTGTGTGGGCGGGAATTATACACACTCCCTCTCCACTGATTGGTCAACCAAACATTAAACCGCGCCGTTATCAGCTGTTCCTCAGTTGTAACATTTAGTTAAAAAAAAGACTTTTTTCTTTTAATAACTAGAAAAGTGATACATTTTTGGAATATTATAATAATTATTTTGGTAATGTCATTGATGCACAAGTCCATCCTCTGTAGTTGTTTATTTTGCGTAATTTATTAATACATGAGTGTTAGATACAAACCATCTTTTGGTTATTATTCTGAAATGCAGGATATACTGGCAAGTTAAAAGTGCTGTTTTTTCAGTGATTAGAAGTACTCATTTGAGATGCCATTTTGCAAAACATTATTACATGAAATGGACATGAAGTAAGAACTGGGTACCTTATTGTTTGATCTTACATATTGTACTCTGCAAATGTCTGACAGTACTGACAAAAACTTAACAAAACTAGAAAAAGCAACATGCAGCATGCCCATGGTAATGTTTAATAGTCATTATAATATGAAATAGGAAGTGCTCTCTCAGCTAAGAACAGATAAAATCCCTGAAATAAAACTTGGAATAATAAAGCCAGAATGATTAAGAGTTTGGATTTGTCTCTTTAGAGCTAAATTTAGTTATTTAATCAGAATAATATAGGCTGATAACGGTTTAATTAGTGACTTCTATAGCATTATTGTGCTGCATGTTAGTTGCAATAATGATACACAGTTCAGTGTTTCCCCTAGATTTACAGTTTTGGGGGGGCGTATTAAAAATGCAGAAAATGTATGACAGACTTTGTGAAATTGTGGAGCTGTTCTTCATTTTGCACTCACATGGCATTACCCGGAAGTCAGGCACGTTTCTTTAAATGCAAAACAATACACACACGCATTCATACAGGTTTTAGAGAAGAGTAAAGGAAAGAAAAAAAGAGATTGAAAAAGTGTAATGATGTAAAAACCTCAGAAGACCCAATCAAGTGAACCAAAAATAATCAATTCAACCCTTTTGTGGTTTCTTTAGGGTTACATATAATTTACACCAGTTCAGCATTACTCTGGAGACATAACTTGCATTCCTTTTGTGATGTAATTAACTCCCTCTGTCGAGCTGGGTTCCCACGTGGGTTCACTGGTGGTCGGTTTGTTGTCTTTGTGAGACTTTGAACAGAGTCTGTAGGTTCAAGTTTAAGGTGGCAAAAAACTGTAGTCGTGTTGACTTCTAGTTTCATGGCACACTAAACTTAACTAGACTCTTGACAGAAAGAAAAGTAACAGAGATGGAAATGTTTGGCTGTGGTATTATCCATCGTAGTCAGGGCCTGAAGATGATATTGAGTTGTCCTGAGCTGGAATGAAACCTGGGACGAACTGTGGCAAACTGCTTTCTACTGGGCCACCTGGGTGATTTTGGTGGGCCATTTGGTGATCCTGCTTCGTTAATGCTGCTTGACTAATGAGGTGCATCCTTGGAGTGTAGGGTGGGACTCATCACTCTTGAGAAGGGTCTGTCTGCAGAGTTGCACTTGCACCTTCAGGCTTGCACTCTCTGGCTTGTACGCTCACTTCCTATGCAAGTGACGTCATTTACAATCGACACCTGCACCTGTCACGTCACTTGCAATCGCTAAAAATAAACCGAAAGTAAGTTTGCGTTGTCAAATAATTGCGTTTTCAAATAATTCTAAGTACTTAAGTTGTACACCATGACAGACCCCCCCTCCCCCTCCCCACCCCCTGAAAGTGGTTTGTATATTCATTGTATGATTATAATGCTTTAATGTTAATTTACCAAAGCATGCTACTATTAACATCTATACCAGCAAAGCTTATTATTTATTTATATTAACTATCAGGTCTAAATATACACACAAAGTATTTTTCCACAGTTAAGAATAAAAAAAAAACTCCAGGCTAATGCAAATTTGAATTTTAGTTTTTATTTTAAATATTTCAAGGAGTTGTAGTATTACAACTAACGGATATACATTATAGACTTACAGCAATGATTCTTGAACCACTTGGGAAAATATTCTTTATTCAACAGGTTCCAGGATGATTGCAAGCAAGAATGCAGATGTCGATGGAAGTGATGTGGCAGGAGAGTGCAGGGCTCGGTTGCATGAAAGTCTTAACCAAAAAATCCCTAAGTTTAAGGTTAAGGGTACCCTTAGTAAAAGTTGGTTTGCAAAGAGAAAAAAAAGATCGACATAAAGAATTTAAGACTGCCATTAAATATTTACCCTTAGTTCGTAGTAGCCATTTCCTTTTAAAACATTTAAGGGACCTAATCAGCTCACTTGAACAAATGAGACTCAAAATGCAAGCATTCTCACCCCAAAAAATAAAAGACTCACAGGACTGTATATAAATAATTTAATAAAACCATTTAATAAATAAACTAATATATACGTGTTGATGGGCGATGCGGTGGCGCAGTGGGTAGTGCTGTCGCCTCACAGCAAGAAGGTCGCTGGTTCGAGCCTCGGCTGGGTCAATTGGCCTTTCTGTGTGGAGTTTGCATGTTCTCCCCGCGTTTGGGTGGGTTTCCTTTGGGTGCTCCGGTTTCCCCCACAAGTCCAAAGACATGCGGTACAGGTGAATTGGGTAAGCTAAATTATCAGTAGTGTATGTGTGTGAATGACATGTGTGGTTGTTTCCCAGTGATGGGTTGCAGCTGGAAGGGCATCCGCTGCATAAAACATATGCTGGATAAGTTGGCGGTTCATTCTGCTGTGGCGACCCCAGATTAATAAAGGGACTAAGCCAAAAAGAAAATGAATAAATGAATGAATACATGTTGATAAGTTAGCACGTCTTTGCAGGAGTGCATCCATATGAAATCGCAGTTTCATTGCAGCTTCAAATGTCTCTACATGATCCCAGTTTTAAGTGTCATACAGGAATCATATAATGAAATTTAGGGATGCACCATTATGGATTTTTTGTTTTTTTGGCCGATATAGATAACTGATAACTCTTTAGATTACTGGGGGCGATAACTGATATATTAACCGATAAATATAAATATTTCAAATATTGGCAAGGGATTGCATAGTCTGACTGAGGCACAGCTCGGTGCTGCCTCACCTCGCTTCCTACGCTGTAATTAAACGGGAGATAAGCAAAATACAACGATTTTTAGGGGTGTCGAAATTAATCGTTTCTTCGGTGCACCGCGATGCAGATAGGGACACTTTGATATCGGTTCAGTAATAATCATAGCCGGTTATTACGCACTGACGTCATTTATGCCCTATGCGCGATGACGCGGTAGAACTATGGCGAAGGAGGCGAGGGTGAGTAAATAAAACACTCCTACTACTTAAAAAGCAGATCTTTCACTGACACTGAGGAATGGTAAAGCACGAGCTGCTATTTCACTACTAGGGAGAAATGCTGTTCCATCTCTGCCCCTCTCTCTCTCACACACACACTTTGGGCATTTGACCCACCGTTGGCATGTTCGTGAGGTAAATTTTCATTTCTCTCGGCTGTTAAAACGATACTTGTGGATCCAGAAACAAGCGTGCCTGTGGTGCGAGTTTATTGTATTGTATTTATTCTATTACGGATTACCTGATAACCGCGTATTATGCGCATATAGACTGACCCGCGGCTGTTTTTCCCGCGTCACTCATGGTTGAACAGCGCTTTCGTTTCTAAAGCCAAGTGAGCCCTTTCTGTTCATAGTGGTGTAAGATCCTGCCAGCGCTCAAAAAGCAAGCGGGATAATATTTACATTAGTTTATTTGTTATGAATGCTCATGTTGTTCTGTGCATGTATTGGAGTTTTGTCTAAAACATTCACAAAGAGTGTTTTTTTTTTGAGCAGGTAAAATTAAAGGTACAGTTCATATATCTGACTGCCTGTAATAAAGGACAAAATTGTATTAAAAGTAATATATAAATATAAACATATTTATAGATTTTAATAAACAAACAATTCTTGTGTTGTAAAGAAAAAAATGTAATTATGTATGGAAAGCATCTTCAATGCTCCGTGATGCACCGAGATATCGAATTGAACCGAATCGATGGCATGATAATCGTAACCGAACCGTGTGACCAGTGTAGGTTTACACCCCTAACGATTTTGGTCATTAAAATGATTGAAATCATATGAATCATACAGAAATTGCATTTATAGCACAGATCAGTGGACAAATATTTATTTTATCATTATACATCTCATGATAGCAGGTGAGGATGATGCGGTTTGGGCAGTTACTCTCTTTCCTTTGCGGTTGGCTTGACAATAGTGCGGTATTACAATATTGCAGTTGTCACAATAGCCCTACTTGATACATCACAAATACTTTGTGTCTTGGTCACAGATGTGGCAGCAGGATGCGCAACAACAATTTGTCCTCTTTTGAATACTGATATGTCACTCATAATGTTGTGTGCATTGCAAGATTTTAAGCAAAACTGTGCTATTACTCTAATTAAATTTTCACATTCTACTCTTACTGCTGGAATGTGCAATCAATAAAGATTGGCCACCAATCTGGTCCAATTTAGCCACGAAACCTCCAACAATAAACTGGCCAGTGTTTCAATTTCATGTCCAACCCCTGTATATGCAGATTTGTAAAATGCATTTTATTTACTAGTTACTTGGCATTGAGCAATCTGAATGAGTTTGACTACATGCATTTGTAAGTAGTTTCCAATGTATAAGTAACCATATTTAAAATTGCCAACTTTTTTATTATTCAGGAAACAAGAACATTAGCAGAGATTGCTAAGGCTGAGTTGGATGGAACAGTACTTGGAAACAGACCCATTCGTATTCGTTTTGCAACTCATGGGGCTGCACTTACAGTAAGAAACCTTTCTCCAGTAGTGTCCAATGAGCTCCTTGAACAGGCATTCTCACAATTTGGCCCAGTTGAGCGAGCAATTGTGATAGTTGATGATCGAGGCCGGCCCACAGGCAAGGGGATTGTGGAGTTTGCAAATAAACCTGCTGCCCGGAAGGCCTTGGACCATTGTGCAGATGGGGCCCTTTTACTTACAACGTAAAAACTTTTTTTTTTTTTAAAGGCTCATTTATTTATTTATTTATTTATGTATTTTTTTTTTTACAAGAATTTGTATTTATTTTTTGTCTTTAGGTCCCCTCGTCCAGTCATTCTTGAGCCAACAGAACAATATGATGATGAAGATGGGCTACCAGAAAAGCTGTTACAAAAATCTGCACAATATCACAAGTATGTCTTCAAATAATTGACACTACTTGTATTCCATTATGCTTCAGTTATATCTATAGGGGAAAAAATGTCTTTGTGCATTTTTTTACTAAAAAACATAAATTTACCAATACAGGGAAAGGGAGCATCAGCCACACTTTGCACAGCCAGGCACCTTCGAGTTTGAGTACTCCTCTCGCTGGAAAGCACTTGATGAAATGGAGAAACAGCAGAGGGAACAAGTGGAACGGAACATACAAGAAGCAAAAGAGAAATTGGAGGCTGAAATGGAGGCTGCCAAACAAGAACATCAACTAATGATGATGCGACAAGGTATAGTGCAGATTATAAAGGAAATACTTGAGTATTTCAAAATATTGTTAATTGCTTTTAAAGGCAGTTAGGATTTTTCTATTATATAATTACTGTGATGAAAACAAAAGAGATGAGTATGCAGTGACAGTGATATCCTATAGTGAGTGTGCGGTCACATGTACTTCTTTAGTCAATTGAAATAATTGTTGACTTAAATCAATAGATCTCATGAGACGTCAAGAGGAACTACGGCGCTTAGAGGAGCTCAGGAATCAGGAGCTACAAAAACGCAAGCAGATTGAGTTGAGGTATGCTTCTTTACCTTCCTCAGAAGAGCCCTTCCCTGCAAAAGGCATGGACAGAAAGTTAGGATTACTGTATTGATTTAAAAAGCATGTAAAGGCTAAAATAAGATCCTAACTCGTTGATTTAGGAGAAAATCTAAACTAATGGTAACTTAGCAGTGAAACTAGCTCCTAAATTGTTAGAAGTTGTGAAGAGGCCTCAAACTGTCCTAAAATGGCTGTTGCTATCAGTTTTAGAAACAGTTGGTGATAATGAGCTATATTTGATAATGAGTGATGTTTTAATACTTCAGGGATGCAGATAATTTGCTAACAAATTCAAACTTGACTATGTTTATTTTTGTATTACATGCTTTTTTGGAGCCATAAAAATACTTTAGCTGAGCTTGTCTTCACTACCCTCATAAAGAGGGTAAATAGCACAGACTGATGGCTGCTAGTTGTGCTAACATTATTCAGCATTTCGGAGTGGAAGGAAAATTTCAGGATACCATGGATATCACTTATGTTTTAGATATGTGAGCTTGTTGATCTCTGAAAGAGTCTACAGTAGGCATGGGCCAGTATAAGATTCTGATGGTATGATAAGCCTGGATAAAAATATCACTGTTTCATGGTATTGTGATTACTGCTCTAAAAATATGTTCTCAAAAAACATCTTTTTATCCCATTGAACACAATGGGCTCTATTATAGACCCGGCACAATAAGGCTCAGGTCATGTAGGGCGTGATTTATTGCTATTTTCATACAAGCGTAGGTTTTATTTTCACGTTTTTCGCCATGTTTAAATAGCAAACCCATTTGCGCCACTTTGTGGACTCATGGGTATGCTGGTCTGAAAAGGAGGTGTGTTAAGGCGTTGTTTGCGCATTGTTATTTGGGGCAACTGAGATAGACTGTGCCATTGACCAACAAAAAGCTGGTCTAATACTGTATTTGTAATCCGGCTCTGTTGTAGTCAACTTTTCATGACAGTTTGCAATTGTATAATGTTATTACTATTATTATTAGTATTATGTATTATATGCATATTTATATTGTTTTAATAAAAACAAATTTAGATTTGTCCACCTGCCGGGTTTTGGAGACGTATGCATTACCGTATGAGTCATAGGAATAGGAAGTGTGTTTGGATATAACTCTGTTTTGTTGACCACACTTATTTCTTATTGACTTATTATTGCTCATTTATTCGTTTGCTGGAAATTAAAACTGAATTTAGAAGTAGTTTTGAAACAAATCTTTGTGCTTAACAAACAGAATTACCAAATTACATATGTAGGCTAATGGATGTCTTCAGTGGAGTGAGTTCCCACCGTTTCCTTACTCAACGAAAGTAAAGCAGTAAAGTAAAGAGGCTGAATGGAGGAAGCTTGTTCTTTATGCTTGTGCTGCAGATGGTGTGTTTAACTGTTTTCTTTCTAGTGAAGCTTACAGTATTTCCACATAGTCCAGCGTGTAAGTAGCAAATGTGCCATGGCGCGATGCATCTGACTCCTAAAGGGAATGGGAGATGAGACTATGATTGGTTTAATGCACATTATGCTCAAAACACACCCATAACTCATTATGAGATTATTCTCATTTTGCTTGGAATGAGATTATAACTCATTATGAGATAAAACTTAGGCACAACCCTTTTAGACAATGTGCCAGGGCGGAGACTGCATATTTTTATCTTAAAAAGCAAAAGTGGATTTGAACCTGACCTTAATGCTTTATTACTATTATTATTATTGTTGTTGTTGTTGTTATTGTTTTTATTATTATTGTTATTAATTGAATATTACCTAAAATTGCTCTAGAAAAAAAACAAAAAAAACAATCCAAGATCATTTTTTAACTCAAAATACTGTGTCAGTTTGATATGTAACAGCATGCTCTCTCTCAGTGGCTGCAACTACAGCTATACAGTGCCCTCTGTTATGAGATGTCTTTTGAAATAACTCCAGCACCATATATTACTTTAATCTACAAAAAAAATCTGCATTTTCTTCAGGCGAAAGCAAAAACAAGGTATTCAGGTGCTTTAGAATTTCTACATCTGCTCACCTTTATCTCTTTTCCAAAACTAAGAAGCAACTGCATTTTTTTTCTTTCAAAAGAGTGAGATATTAGGGATGTGCACAATTATTCAATTAATCGAACCTATCAGCGACGATCGAGCATGAAAACGATGATCGATTGGCTCTAAAATTAAATTACTTTCAATCGTTCTGATTGGTTATGCTGGTATTTGGGCGGTAGTTTGATATTTGATTGGTTATGGCTGCAGGGAGTTGTGGTCTAGACAAGACCTGAGAGCAAATCTATAGGGGGTCACACACCAGAAGCGCCGCGTTGCGCCACGCAGTGCATTTCAGAATTCTAAACGTACACAGTGGTGCCCAGCACGACTCAGGACACTGTTCATTTTTCTGCCGCGCCACAGAGCGCCATCTCATTTTAAATACCATGCGAATGTGCGGGTCTGGTGTGTGATACTTTCAGCTGTCATGTGCGCGCCGTGTCTTGACAATCTTTCCGGGGAGGACTAGCCTACGGCATGAGTATGTTTCACCGGATGACACCAAAATCAAAAGCTACTTCAGGGAGCCATGCATCTATCTAAACCCGGATCCTTTATTGTGGTGCAAAGTAAATGAGTCTCGATATGCAAGGTTAAGCAGCCTTGCCCATTGGTTCCTGGCTGCTCCTGCAACTTCTGTGACTGCTGAGCGCCTTTTTTTCTTATTGTAATTGTTTTTCTTATTGTAAACTTCGCACTCGGCTTTCATCGGAGCATGTAGACCGACTGATCTTTTTGAATAAAAATATTTAGTTTTTCCTTGTGTTAAGTTTTATTAGCCATGTATGGTAAAATATTCAGGCTGTTTTTGTTTTAAGTTTAAGCAGCATAGTTAAATTAGGCCGGCTTTTTTTTATTTACTTCCACCGACTGATCATTTTGAAAGATAAATAACATTTATTTATTTATTTAAAACTACTTGCACACAAGGACCTGAACAACTTTATATATTTTTAAATTCAACTTAAATACAGTCATTACAATGATCTCTGAAAGTTCTACTAAGAATGTAACCATAACCAGTGTTGGGGAGTAACTACTTACATGTAATGGCGTTACGTAATTTAATTACAAAATAAAAGTAACAGTAATTCGTTACAGTTACTGAGAAAAAATGTGTAATTAAATTACAGTTACTTTTGAAAATCTTAAAGATTACAAGTGGGATTACATCTAAAAATTTTCTTTAAAAATCTGGGATATGTTGAATAATATTATTTTGTTGCTTTGCCTGTTTTTGATATGCATGATACCTTCTGCTAAGGCTATTTATTAAAGCGCTGCTATTCTAATGCTTTTGATTTGCGTAAATCCCAGGGGGAACATGTCCCCTCCCATTCGAGGGTTGTCCCCCCACCAAAATATATATATATTAAAAAAACCTGAACTCTCTATCGAGAAAAATATATGTATGTATACCTAAAATAATTGTCTAAATAGAAAAAAAAAAAAAAACCGCATTTATCATTTAAAATGCATTTAGAAACAGTTCCCCCTCCCCTTCCTCACAGTGGTTTGGCCCACTGCCTGCCAGCTCTCTCACCTACTCACACAAGTCAGGTGCGCGGCTCCAGCACAGTTAATGTGGAACTTCAGTAAGGTATTTTATTCACCTTAAAGCGATTCTATTCAATGTAGTTAATGCAGACTCATTCATAAATTAGTAGCGGCAAAAATGCTGATTACCGATGTAAATGTCCATGAATCTGCTGTATTAGCGGTTAAAATGACTCATGTAGTTAGCGTATGCTTGTTTACATTAGCTTGTTGCAAAGTGCACTGCAACTAACACGCCAAAGCCATTTCCCATGCATTGTTTAATTTGTGATGACTTGGCATAATGTTAACTTAACATTAAAGGCTACAATTATATAAGCATATTGTATAATAAATTTCTATTCTGTTCTTAAGTGACTTAATTATTTTAAAACAAAGCACTTTGAATTACCATTGTGTATAAAATGTGCTACAGTATAAATAAACTTGTCTTGCAGTGTCATGGACTAGATAAAATGATTGAGGTAAAGTTGGTTTTACATTCAGACATTAAGACATTCTCCTTAATAATATAATTTCAGAAAAGTATTCTTTGCAAATTCTAAATAGGGAAATCATATTAGCAGCAAATGACTATCAAAGTACAACATTGTTCACAGTCAAATAAACAGTGTTAATGTTGTTTTGAAGTCATGCTTGCTAATTCCGATCGAATATTCAAAGTAATATGGTAAACAATATAGAGACTTCTAAATGAACGAATGTGCGAATATAAAACCAACTTAACCTCTATTAAAATGATTGAGGTAAAGTTGGTTTTGTATTCGCACATTCGTTCAGTGACAGCTCCATACATTGTTTACCATGGTACTTTGAATATTCAGACTGAAATCACATGTAAGTATGACTTAAAAACAACAATAATAATAAAGATACATTTTATTTGTATAGCACTTTCCTACATACATGCAAACGAGCAAGCATTGTAAAATAAACCAAATAAAAAAAATGTATAGACAAATAAAGCAAAATAAACAACATATATATACTCCGATAAAAGCATACATGTACACGCATATATGCATATATCTACACAATCACACACACAATAGTCCTTACATACATGCACACACTACATACATATATACATAAACCTACACAATATACATAAAATGCATACACTTCACAAACTGTTATATTCATACACAATTTTAAAAAGGTGCATCTTAACACGCTTTTTAAAAACATGAATGCTGGGGGATTCTTTCACTTCATTTGGGAGACAATTCCAAATTTTTGGAGCATAGTGACTAAAAGAGGTGCCACCAAATCACATCAGATTTACAGAGTGAAATTCTAAAAGTCCAGCGCTAGAAGAGCGTAGCAAACGGTTTGGATTATATTTCAATAAGCAGTCAGAAATGTAAGAAGGTGTCATGTTGTGTAGTGCCTTATAAACTAATAAAAGAATCTCAAAATCTATCCTTTGGTGCACTGGTAACCAGTGTGATTCAATTAATGCTAGTGTGATATGTTCTTGTTTCTTCAATTTCATTAAAACTCTGGCTGCTGCATTTTGTATCAGTTGCAACTTCCTTATAGAACCCTTAGGTAAACCAATATAATATTAGCACTATTTAATTGATTGTGAACAATGCTCTTCTTTGATGGTTGTTGGCTGCTAATATGGTTTTACTATTTAGAATTTCCAATTAATACTTTTCTGAGATATGTTATTAATGAGAAAGACTGAATGTGCGGATATAAATCCAACTTTACCTCAATGATAAAATAACAGATAAAAGGAAAATGGACATAAGATCATTTTTCAGTGCACCTAAACGCCAAGTGCAAAAACTTCACATAGTAAGGCAATTTGGCTTTAAGAATGAGTGCTTATGAAAATACTAATGTCACATTATCAATCACAGGCAAAGGAGAAAGAAATGATTGAGGAACCAGGGGTGTCAAAGTCAATTCCTGGAGGGCCGGAGCCCTGCAGAGTTTAGTTCCAGCCCTGCTTCAACACACCTATCTGTAGGTATCAAACAAGCCTAAAGCACTCAATTAGTTTGATCAGGTGTGTTTAATTGGGGTTGGAACTAAACTGTGCAGAGCTCCGGCCCTTCAGGAACTGGCTTTGACACATGTGGTCTACACCTTCCCTAAACCTAAACCCAACCATCACCGTTATTAATGTCTACACCTTCCCTAAACCTAAACCCAACCATCACCATTATTAATGTCTACACCTTACCTAAACCCAATCATCACAGTTATTAATGTCTACACTTTCCCTAAACCTAAACCCAACCATCACAGTTATTAACGTCTACACCTTTCCTAAACTCAATCATCACAGTTATTAACGTCTACACCTTTCCTAAACCCAATCATCACAGTTATTAACGTCTACACCTTTCCTAACCCCAATCATCACATCTATTAACGTCTACAACTTATTAGTCTTAGTCCGCAGACAGATACACTTGGTTCATTCACAAAATATTTCAGCATGTACACTTCGCAGAAGACAACAGCCAATCACATTACTTACCCAGTTGCATAACTGTACGTTCACACCGAAAGCGGCGAGAGCATCAAAGTAGCTGGAAGTCATTCATTTTCAATGGGAGCCGGCGGCGAGGAGCAGCGTGGCGTGTCTTCGCCGGTGTGGGCGTTGAGGAGAGTTGAAATCAAGTCATCTTTATGGTAATGAGCTATGATGCGATTCAGCGGCAAGCAATCGGAATGTAGAAGTCCACCGATTGAGAGGAGTCCAGAGAACACCGTCACTGTGAACTTTGGTTCAGACCACAGTTGTTCCCAAGGGTTTGATTATTGCGGTCGCTCGAGTTCCAATTATTTGCAATGTTTTCTTACAGGAACATAAATGAAAAAAGTTACTGGCCAGTTACTAATGTGCATCAATGTTCTTTAAAAAAAGCGTGAATTTTATGCGACAATACAAAACAGTATTGCTGCTTCAGAATATTTCAGGCATATGGACACATAGTGGAGCAACGCCACACCACATGCAACTATCTTCCATAATTAGGTGAATTTGATAATAAGTGTGCAACATCTTCACGCTAGAAAGCATGTTTTATGCGGGAATCTAACTGATATGATATACAGCATCGGCTCCTTTAAATATGAGATCAATGTGTAGCGAATTTTGACGCTCTCGCCGCCAGAGCTGAAGGCAGACAGCGTTGTCGCCAGGGCGGCCAGAGCAACCTTTGACGCTCTCGCTGCTTTCGGTGTAAACGCCATCAAAACTACTTCTGTGGGCACACTGAAATCTGCCTCTCAAAATGCAAGCAGGTACCAAACTGGGATCTCAGTTCAACATGCAAACTTGTATACATACACTGAGGGTGCTTTCACACCTGTGGATCGATTCTCTTGTTCCGAAACTGGGATTAAAATTGTTACAATGTTGCACTTTGTTCTTGGTGCAGCTTGCTTTTACACGGCAAAGTTTCTAAACGGACCAAAATAGCTAAAACAAGTCACGTGCGAGTAAACTCTCCTCTTATTGGTCAGAGTTTCACGGTTTATTTTGCAGAGTCTTGCTCAACTATCATGCGTCCTTATTTTAATTTATGACGATAAGCAATAAGACATTATAAGCTAAAAGCTGCACATTCATTTTGAATGGTGACACCCACAGACATCTACACCAGATATAAATCAGAGGTAAGACTTACTCACACGTAGAATTATCCATTGTAGGTTTTACATTATAGAGATAAATAACAGATAAACCAAGACTTCAGTTCGATCAATTTTCCTTACGAATAAACAGCTCTCGTTATTAGTTAACATGCTTTCACTTTTGTATTTGACATGAGACGCACATTTACCGGGAGTAATGAGATTCTGCCCAACTCATAATTCTCTCCATATAGCCATATATATGCCTATTACATATCCATAATACACTATGATTTAGCCTGGTTCGGATCGTATTGCTTTCTCACTACAATCGATCCACTCCAGAGTTTATTTCAATCGAGCTGAGACCACCTCATTCAGGCGATCTCGGACCGATTGTTTTGGTGCGGATCCGAGCGTAATTGCTGGATTCACATATGCCAAACGAACCGTGCAAACTGGAGAAACCCAACAGGTCCCGAAACAAAAGTCTAGGTGTGAAAGCACCCTAAATCTAAAATTGTTTGTGTGTTAATAAACTCATAAAAGGATGATTATGTCTTGATTGTAAACAGCTGATACATATGGTATATCCATGGTTACCTGCTGCTGTATCTTTAGTGTAAATCAAACAACAAAGGGAAAAAGAATAATTTAAAGCAGGGATTCTCAACCGGTGGGCCGCGGCGATCCTGCAGGTGGGCCATAAGATAGCTAAAAATTAACTCTCAATATAATACTATCATTTTTGGATTTCATTATTAATATGCTATATTAAAATGATCAAAGTAATGCACTTTCTCCTGTTCTGTGATTGATTACTTCAAACTCGCCGCAAAAACAGGCTCATGATCACGTCTGCAGCTAGTACTCAAGTCTGTTCATTCACAAACTATGCGTGAAGTGAAAGTGTAATTGTGTAAACTATTTGATCTGTATAGTTGTGCAAATTAATGTCCTGTGAATGTTTTTTAACGGATGCGCGCCCATACAGGAGGACCTAGCGATGCTCAATGGTGTTTCTGCCATAGAATGTAAAATAAACTTGCATACAAGCTTCAGACGCGTTCTGGCGGAGCTGTTCACTGTTTCTGTCAACGCTCTCCCAGTAATATCTAGCTGCAAACTCAACTGCCATCACGCCATCAGATTGATACGTATCAACAAATTTAGGGTGTTTTACTGTATTTTACATGTGTCTGTATATTTATGAACGGTAGATATTTAATAGTAGATATTCAGTCAGTCCAGTTTAAATCAGTATGTGTATTGTGTGTGTGTGTGTGTATATATATATATATATATATATATATATATATATATATATATATATATATATATATATATATATATATATATATATATATATATATATATATATATATGTATATATATATATATTTTTTTTTTTAATAAAATGCTGATAATAGAAGGTAGTAGAAGAAAAATATATAATTGTATTTAAATTTATTTATATATAAAACTAAAACAGTGTGTTTATATATGTGTGTGTGTATATATATACATATATATATATAAAGGGTGTAACGATACGCGTATTCGTATTGAACCATTCGGTTGAATTTTCGCTTGGTAAAATAAAATTGTGTTCTATTTGGGACAACACTACATGCATATACTATGCTGTTGAGTGTGTAAGTGCATAGTATATAGTGTGCTATTTGGGACGCAGCTAATGTCTTTTGTGAATTGTTGCTAGCTCTGGTCGCCCTAATTTATTGGGCTGAGCTAGTTTTCAGCTGGTACTGCTTAGCACCAGCTTACTACCATGTTTAATAAGATAACCAACCAGAATGTGCTGTTTATTGTTTTCCCAACAAGGTTTTACAAAAAAACATTTGTGATGGGCTGATTCACTCCAGGACAGATTAGACCATTTGTTTTAGGTATTCCTAATAAACTAAAATTGACTGAATGCTGATAAAACTATTGAGAGTTTCTCACCAGTTGTAAGTTCTTCATGGCAACATGAAATGGGGGAAAAACACATTTAGTACATACAGCAACATTAAAACAGCAACCCGTGCTCTGGAACGTAAATAGAAAAAACTAACTTAGAGGTCTTTAGAATTGCGTACAAAGACAGTATGTCCAGCTATAGGAAGGCTCTAAAATCTGCAAGGGCTGAGCACCTCCATAAACTGATAGAAAATACACCATTGCTAAATTAACATTATACTTCAGATCCAGTAAACATTCCACTGAATGAAAATGACCTACAGTGCTTCAAAATCATAGAACAGGAAGAGCTAGATAAAATTATAAATAGTTCTAAACCAGCTACATGTATGTTAGACCCAATTCCTACATAATTATTAAAGAATTGCTACCTGTTATAGAAGAACTTCTTAACCTCAACAACTCTTCTTTATCTTTAGGCCATGTTCCAAATCCTTACAAGCTAGCTGTTATTAAACATATTATTAAGAAACCACAACTGGACCCCAGCTACTTAGGTAATTATAGGCCTATTTCAAATCTTCCATTTATGTCTAAAATACTAGCAAAAAGTTGTTTCTGCCCAATTATGCTCCTTTCTGCAGTTCCAGTCAGGTTTCAGGGCTCATCACAGTACAGAAACTGCATTAGTGAAAATAACCAATGATTTACTCTTAGCTGCTGACCAAGGGTGCATCTCGCTATTAGTTTTACTCGATCTTAGTGCTGCTTTTGACATCATCGACCACAATATCCTCATAAATCGCTTAAATTCTACAGGTGTCCAGGGACAGGCCCTACAATGGTTTAAGTCATACTTAGCTGACCGTTACCAGTTTGCGAATATTAATGGTCAGCTTTCACAAGTCAGGCCAGTAAAGTATGGGGTGCCTCAAGGATCAGTTTTAGGCCCTTTGCTGTTTACAATATACATGCTACCCCTGGGAGACATTATTAGAAGACATCGGATCAGCTTTCACTGCTATGCAGATGATACTCAATTATATATTTCAACTAAACCTGATGAGACGTCTGAACTATCTAAGCTAACTGAGTGTATTAAAGATGTTAAAGACTGGATGACCAACAATTTTCTTCTCTTAAACTCAGACAAAACAGAATTATTACTTATTGGGCCTAAATCCTGTACACAGCAGATCTCACAACTCAACCTGTAATTAGAGGGATACAAAGTTAGCATTAGCTCTACTATAAAAGATCTGGGTGTCATATTAGACAGCAATTTAACTTTTGAAAATCATATATCCCCTTTCACAAAAACTGCCTTCTTTCATCTGAGAAATATTGCTAATTTACGAAGTATGCTATCCATATCAGATACAGAAAAGCTAATCCATTCTTTTATGACTTCTAGGCTGGATTACTGTAATGCTCTGTTTGCTGGCTGCCCGGCATCCTTTATTAACAAACTTCAGCTAGTACAAAATGCAGCTGCCAGAGTTCTTACCACGTCTAGAAAATATGATCACATCACCCCAATTTTATCCTCCTTACATTGGCTGCCTGTTAAGTTTTGGATCGATTTTAAAATATTTATTCTTACCTACAGGGAGTGCAGAATTATTAGGCAAATGAGTATTTTGACCACATCATCCTCTTTATGCATGTTGTCTTACTTCAAGCTGTATAGGCTCAAAAGCCTACTACCAATTAAGCCTATTAGGTGATGTGCATCTCTGTAATGAGAAGGGGTGTGGTCTAATGACATCAACACCCTATATCAGGTGGGCATAATTATTAGGCAACTTCCTTGCCTTTGGCAAAATGGGTCAAAAGAAGGACTTGACAGGCTCCGAAAAGTCAAAAATAGTGAGATATCTTGCAGAGAGATGCAGCACTCTTAAA
Source organism: Danio kyathit (assembly GCA_903798195.1). NCBI lineage: Eukaryota > Metazoa > Chordata > Actinopteri > Cypriniformes > Danionidae > Danio > Danio kyathit. The sequence continues at coordinate 36,512,230 of LR812519.1, forward strand.
ATTGCCAAGCTTCTGAAGCGTGATCATCGAACAATCAAGCGTTTCATTCAAAATAGTCAACAGGGTCACAAGAAGCGTGTGGAAAAACCAAGGCACAAAATAACTGCCCATGAACTGAGAAAAGTCAAGCGTGCAGCTGCCAAGATGCCACTTGCCACCAGTTTTGCCATATTTCAGAGCTGCAACATCACTGGAGTGCCCAAAAGCACAAGGTGTGCAATACTTAGAGACATGCCCAAGGTAAGAAAGGCTGAAAAACGACCACCACTGAACAAGACACACAAGCTGAAACGTCAAGACTGGGCCAAGAAATATCTCAAGACTGATTTTTCTAAGGTATTATGGACTGATGAAATGAGAGTAAGTCTTGATGGGCTAGATGGATGGGCCCGTGGCTGGATCGGTAAAGGGCAGAGAGCTCCAGTCCGACTCAGACGCCAGCAAGGTGGAGGTGGAGTACTGGTTTGGGCTGGTATCATCAAAGATGAGCTTGTGGGGCCTTTTCGGGTTGAGGATGGAGTCAAGCTCAACTCCCAGTCCTACTGCCAGTTTCTGGAAGACACCTTCTTCAAGCAGTGGTACAGGAAGAAGTCTGCATCCTTCAAGAAAAACATGATTTTCATGCAGGACAATGCTCCATCACACGCGTCCAAGTACTCCACAGCGTGGCTGGCAAGAAAGGGTCTAAAAGAAGAAAAACGAATGACATGGCCTCCTTGTTCACCTGACTGAACCCCATAGAGAACCTGTGGTCCATTATCAAATGTGTGATTTACAAGGAGGGAAAACAGTACACCTCTCTGAACAGTGTCTGGGAGGCTGTGTTTGCTGCTGCACGCAATGTTGATGGTGAACAGATCAAAACACTGACAGAGTCCATGGATGGCAGGCTTTTGAGTGTCCTTGCAAAGAAAGGTGGCTATATTGGTCACTGATTTGTTTTTGTTTTGTTTTTGAATGTCAGAAATGTATATTTGTGAATGTTGAGATGTTATATTGGTTTCACTGGTGAAAATAAATAATTGAAATGGGTATATATTTGTTTTTTGTTAAGTTGTCTAATAATTATGCACAGTAATAGTCACCTGCACACACAGATAACCCTCCTAAAATAGCTAAAACTAAAAACAAACTAAAAACTACTTCCAAAAAATTCAACTTTGATATTAAATAGTTTTTTGGGTTCATTGAGAACATGGTTGTTGTTCAATAATAAAATTAATCCTCAAAAATACAACTTGCCTAATAATTCTGCACTCCCTGTATAAAGCTTTAAATAGTCTAGCTCCTGTTTATCTAAACAACCTTAAGTCTCGCTACAATCCAACCCGCTTTTTAAGATCTCAAAACTCAGGGCTTCTAGTATTACCTAGAAAGCAAAGTCGAGTTAAGGGGGTCGAGCCTTCTCATTTATGGATCCTAAACTCTGGAATAGCAAAATCCTGATAATGTCCGAGGCTCAGACACACTCTCTCAGTTCAAAACTAGATTAAAGACCTATCTTTTTAGTAAAGCATACACTCAATGCATCACATAAAGGTATGATGCATGAATGTGCTCCGCGCATCTTGTTTATATACACTATGAACAGCAGCTACACTAATTATTCTCTTTATTCTCTATTTCCACCTGAGGATACTCATCCCGAGGCCCTCAGAGACTATGCAGCGCCACTGATTCGATCCAAGACCAGCGACGAGATGATCCCAAGGTTTCAATAATTCTGGACCTGGCTGTTTCCTCAGCAGCTGCTGTGGTGGTCATGGAGGAGTGGAAAACATGAGACTGATTCCTGTGACGCTCCAGGGACAGACGAGTCTTCGCTGAGGTCCAGTGTTCTCCAGCCTCCGGTGCCTAGACTGCAGCTCTGCACAAGATGTGTGGCCAGAGGAGAAATGGTCATGCCCAACTGAGCCTGGTTTCTTCACATTTGCCAATTGGTGAAATTTCTTCACCGCCGCTGTCGCCACTTGCTTGCATGGTTCAGGATCTGTAGAGCTGCGCATCGATGGATTTGCTCTTCAGTGTTTGAACTCAGTAGTGATTATTAAACCAGACTGAACTGAACTTAAACACTGAAAACTGGACTGACACTGTTTCAATTTACTGTGATTTTCTATGTGAAGCTGCTTTGACCCAATCTACATTGTAAAAGCGCTATACAAATAAAGGTGAATTGAATTGACATAGAAAAGTGCATGTATCCTAATACTAATTATTTTATTACTAAATGTCTGACCCCATGACAAACCTCAATCTGTTCAAACATTTTAAAAACAAAGATTAAAAAAAACTAGAACATGGCTTTATAGAAAAGGGAAAAATCGTTTCTTTAATTTAGCTATCAACTAAACATGTTACACATTTTGTATTAAGATTACTATATTGACAAACAAATAGATGTACAGTACTTAACGTTGTATGAGTTCCAGTTTGCACAGGCATGCTCCCGGTATTCTATATCGAAACCATAGAAAATACCAAAACAACAGATAATAATACAATGCTACAATCTACAACCTCCACAAAACTTTTTTTTTTTAAACTGTTTAGCTTGATTGCTTACTGGTCTTGCTTATTTTTAAGCATAAGTCTGTGTCTATCAAGATGTCACTCCGAAATGGTGTTTCTTTCTTTAGACAAAACCTGTAAGCACTGCTGTGCCAGTTCATATCTAAGCAAAAAAAATAATTATAAGTGTAAAAAATATGTAACTAGTAACCATTGACCTCCATAGTAGAAAGTAGTAATGGTGTCCAACAGAAGAAATAAACTCAAACAGTAAATGATGACAGAATTTTCAATTTTATGTGAACTATCTCTTTTAAATTTGGTCATGCTCTATTTGTCGATGAGCTCTTTTTCTGTTCTTCCTAATTATTTTGTTTACTGCTATTAAGAAAGAAATTATATTCCATGTTTGTGCTCTATTTTCTGAGGCTGAATAAGCCTGAATAATCTTGTTTTTCTACAATTTGTTTTCATTTTAAAATGTGGAAATTATGAAACAGAAACACTCATCTGAGTCTTTGGTCTTTTTTCAGGGTTTTATGAATGCATTTTGTTTATATTTAATACTTTAAGTTTCTTTTGATATTTAATGTTTTATGAGTTTATATATGAACTTATATTAGTTATAGTTGAGCATAAAGAATACTTTCTTTTGAAGCGTTTAATGCTGAATATTTTTGGCATTTGCAGCTTAACTGAATTTGAGTTATTTATGTTTAGGCACGAGGAAGAAAGACGTAGACGCGAGGAAGATATGATTCGTCATAGAGAGCAGCTAGACATAAGACGCCAGCCAGATGGATTCAAGTCCAGTTTCATGGAGACTGTGAGTACAAGAAAAAGGTTTCATTCTGATATATAAAAGATTTATTTTAGCAAATGTTGTGGCCTCAAGACAAGAAGTACATTCATAAAAGCATATAGAACAATGACCACTTTTCTTGCTCCATGTGAGTAAGACTCCAGGTATAGAACAGGCTATAGCACTAATGTCAATCTCAGTTCCTGAAGGGCTGCAGCTCTGCACAGTTTAGTTCTAACCCTAATTTAACACACCTGATCAAACTAACTGAGTCCTTCTTGGTTGTTTGAAACCTACAGGTAAGTGTGTTAGAGCACGTCTGAAACTAAACTGTGCAGGGCTGCGGCCCTCCAGGAACTGAGTTTGACACCACTTGGCTATAGGATTAGTTATGCAAAAAAAGTCTAGAAAAAAAATCAGGAGACTTTGGAGTATCTTCAAGAAGCTTTATTTATTTACAACTACTAGAGATCAGCACATTGTAGTTTAGAAACTTTTCATGATGCAGGAATGCTAATTGGATTAAAAAACAACAAAAAAATAGTTTTCTTTTTATTATTATTATTTTACAGTTTAAAACTTATTTTACAGATTTTTCTTAGATTATGATCAACCATGTTCAATGAAGTAACATTATAAAACTTCTGCTATGAAACCGCTATTGTACAGATTTACTTTTTGATGTATCAAAAATCATATAAAATCAACTGTTATGTAAAATCATAAAGTAGAGTTCTGAAGGTTTTGCAATGAACGCTGTTATTTTATGTATTTCTCACACTAACATACTTAGTTTAGTTAATTTACAGAATATCCAGATTATTACAGTAAAACACCAATGAAGTGGCAGCATTAAAAGTGCAGTAGAATAAACATACTGCATAGCATATAAACAAGCTCAAAACTTACTGATACTTTTCTTTTTCATGCCACTTATGATCCTAAACATTTTAATGTATTGACATGTAAATTTACATTATGAGCAAGTTCTTCTCAAACTGTTTTTCAGAGCACCTAATATTGGCATTTCTCAGTGCTAGAGTTGAAAGTTAGGTTAACTGTCATGATAAGGTCATGATTTTTATTCAGATTTATTTGTTTAGTATTTTTTACAATATAATTGTTGTTCCAGAGAAGCTTTACAAAAGATGCACATTATTGTCACCGAAAGGACGGGATGCAGGTAAGTGATATAAAAACAGTTTATTTACAGGACGGCAGATGCAAATAGCTGGTTGGTAATTTTAAAGCAGATAGTCCAGATGTGAATTGTAGATTAACATAAACTGGGTACGTGACGAGACTGATACCATACTCGGTGAACAGCACAATGATCGTACAGGGAACCAGGAGACACCACAACTAGGAGAGACACGAAGACACTAGGGATGCAATGATTAACCGGTTTCACTATTAACCGTGCTTTAATTCTTCACGGTTAATTAATTGTAAAGGTTTCTCAACAACGCGTTTCTGCACGGAACAAAACTGCAGCAACTAAACAGTTATGCTAACTGTGCGCTAGTTTGTACACTAAGACTAATAACCACGCACACTAGATTAACTATGACTGAGGCTATTAACTAAGGCTAGCTCGTGCAAGTTTGTTATTTCCAATGGAAGGACGGGCATGCGACGCAACGCGCTCATGCTTTTCAGACGCACCTCTTTGAGATGATGGGGCTTTTGTGACCGTGAGAACTGCAAACGGCTGAGGTCTGAGGAAGAAGCAGTACATGAAACGTACACAGGTTTGCAAACCCACTTAAAGTTAGAAATATTAGTGCCGATAAGAGCGATCATGATGTGGTGAATGTTGATCCGCCAACCGAGGTCAATTGAATGATTTCGGAGAGAGTGCTGAAAGACTCGGAGTGGATCAGCTGTTTAATGGCCTGAATCTCGATGTGTTGCAATCACTGCGTGTTCAGCGCAAATGTCCGCTAAATGTAAAATCTAACACTGTATACACCTTTGCCAAAGAAGCTCGCCTTTACTAAGTTTAAAATGAAACTGTGGCTCATGACAAGGAACGGTATTGCGGCGGCGGTCATCGCGAGAATCCTGCTCTGCCCCGCTTATATATTGGGTCGGCTGACTCGCCTGCTTTATTCCACAAACACAGAAAAATGAAGATCAGCTCATAACGAGACTGAGTATTTAAAATGACCACATTCTTGTCCATTCTTACTGTTTATGAAATTGACATTGATATAAAACAATAGTGCAAAATAAATATTTCTTACTGCAATGCTTAATTTTTGTTTGATGCAAACCATAGATTTATTTTTTATAATGCAACAGTAGGACTTTTATAGCAGATAACTCACATTCAAGCACATTCAAGGCAAAATGATAATGAGAAATGTAATTCTTTGTTAGTATTATTGCCATCTTCGTCATCATTAATATTTTATAATGTTAGACATTCATTTTGCAATTATTGCACAAATATCAATGTCATCACAGAATTAGATAGTTGTTTCTGGTTTTTGTTAGTCCTAATTGATGTTGTTTTCAAATACAATAAATCCGTTAATATACAATTTGCAGTGGTGCTCGTTCATTTTGGTGGGTGCTCCTACATTTTTTCTGGTGCTCCTACATTTTCTTAAGTTGTGAGCACCGGTGCTACCAGGTAAAAAAGTTCATTTCAAGCTCTGCATTAGACAAATACTGTTTTTTTAGTTATTTGTATTTATTTATTTATTGTTCTGTCATTTATTTACAGTGTAAAATTATTTGTTTAAATGTAAAAAACATTCACTTATTTTTAAGCACAAAGAGAGAAATGGACTTGTTTGTTTTTAATAGTATTATGTGCTGTATTAAATGGTTACTGAGCAGCAATAAATAACACTGTAAAATATAAGGAGTTTTCATCTTATTTTCTAAACTAGTGGTGTTTGAAATTAATGAATGCTTAATAATCGTGATAATTGTGAAACCGTGATTATTTCTCAGACTATAATCGAACAACCAAAATCTATAATCGTTGCATCCCTAGAAGACACTGGAAATTACAGGTGACAGTAGAGGTAAGTAAATTGAGAACTAAGGTAAACACTGATCGTGTTGGAGAGTTCAGTGCTTTCTTGTACAACTGACGAGGCCGGATGCTCAGTGAACTGTGAGCTGTGGTTTTATAGTGGAGTGATAATGACTGTGATGATTGTTGGGTATGTGGCTAATTAAAATTTAGTTGAGGGTGCTCCTGGTGCTTGTGTGAGTTGTGAACCTGGTCTGGGAGGCACATATGCAAACTGTAATTGCCTCACCGTTTACCTGATTTGAATGTAAATACCCTCAAAGTAAAGCTGACACTCTACAGTTAAAGCACATCTTGTTTGTTTCATTTTAAATCCATTGTGTGGGTGTATAGAGCTAAAACTGATAGAATTGTGTCTATGTTCCAATATTTATAGTCCTCACTGTATATTACCTTCTTCAGTAAGGACAGGGAGAGGGGGTTCCTCCCTGGGACCAGGTTCTGTGGAAATTTGAACAGGTGAGTGACAAGGTTTGAGGAGACAAACATAAGAAGTGGCATGAATTCTGTTCTCAGGTGGGAGGTGAAGACGATATGATTCTCTCCTCAATGGTGAAGGGGCCAACATACAGGGGACTCCACTTCTTACATGGTTGGATGCATATTCTTCATGGGCAGCCGAATGTTTTGGCGAACTGTGAACTCTAGTGTTTGAGAACGAAGAAGATCTGTTGAAGTTCTGTGTCTTCTTATGGCTCTTTGAAGATGATTGTCCCACACCCCTTACTCTCCTGGAACCAATAGTCAACTGCAGGGACGTCAGATGCTTTTTTTTTAACCAGGGAAATAGTGGAGGCTGGTAACAGAGTATGCTTTGGAAGGGTGTGAGTCCAGTGGTGGGTCGGCAAAGTGAGTTCTGAGCATACTTGGCCCAGCCTAGGAATTGGTTTCAGGAGTTCTGGTGGCTGTTGCAGAAGGTTCGAAGAAATTGCCCCATTTATTGCATCTTTCTTTCAGTCTGTCTGTTTATTTGAGGATGTTAACCTGAGGTCACATCTAGGTACGAGAGATAAACTGGGGGTCTCTATTTAAATATTTATATTTTCAGGTTATTCATAGTATCGAATTACTTGATTGAACATCGCAGCACCCCTGCATGAACCTTCTCGCGGCCTGTGCCATTTTCAGCCTTCAGAAGTGATTTTTGAGCAGAAAGAGGGTTTTATTGGTCACTGGGGGACCAGTACCCAGAGATGTATGTACAGAATAAATGAGTTGGGTACGCTGATTATTGGGGATGAACTGGAGCTCTGTATGTACCAGGAGAGGAGCTTGTGTGAGAGCATTCTTAAGAGTTTGGAATGCGGTTAAAGTGGCATAGTTCCAGGTAAGGGACTTTGATTTTTTCTCTGAGTACACTGGGAAGATGACTGGGAATGGTTGTATAGTTTTCTAAAAGCAGTTGATACAAATTCCCAAACCCTAGAAATCTCTGTTCCTTTTCCTTGTCCATCTTTACTCTGTGTTCATCGATCACCCGGACCCGGGTGAGGACCTCTGCAACATGGTGGTGATGTTAAGCGAGTAGATTAAGGAGAAAATTTAAATATCATCAATATAGGCAATGACAGTTTGTACGAGAACTGCTAAAGCACCTGAAGTCCTGGAAGACAGAGGGGGCATTAGCTATTCCATAGGGCATTATCAGATACTCGTAGTGGCCATTGGGAGTGATAAGTGCCATCTTCCACTCGTCCCCCTCACATATGCGAATGAGGTTGTAAACGCTGAGGTCCAGCTTCGTGAAGACCCAGGCTGGGTGCAAAATTTGCAAAACAGCTGGGACAAGGGGAAGAGGATAATGATTCTTAATGGTTATTTTATTTAAAGCTCAATAATCTATACAGGGTGTTAATCCTCCAACCTTCTTGGTCACAAAAAAAGAAACTTGAAGTTTCAGGGGATGTAGAAGGGCGGAAGTAACCTTGGGCAAGTGCCTCTTCTACATACTCCTTCATGGCCCTTGTTCCAGGAGTGACAGAGGATAAATTCGTTCATGGAGCACTGGTTCACCCTTGATGAGGTTGATGGAACAGTCCCATGGCCAATGTGGTGGGAGTTGTGTGGCTTTCTTGGGGTAGAAAATGTCTTGAAAGTCCCTATAGCAAGGAGGAATCTCCACAGAGCATTGTTCTATGGGACTTTCAATAATCAATTTAATTTCATGATTATTTATATAGCGCTTTTCACAATGTAGATTGTGTCAAAGCAGCTTAACATAGTTCTAGTAAAGTCCACATATCAGAGTTGAAGTTCAGTTTAATTTAGTTTAAGTCAAGCAAGCCAGTGGTGACAGTGGCAAGGAAAAAAATATTTGCCAGTTGACGAAGTAAAGGGAAAAAAAAACCTCGAGAGAAACTAGGCTCTGTTGGGCATGACCATTATTCTTCTGGCCAAACTTCCTGTGTGGATCTGCAGTCTAGGTGCCGGAGGCTGGAGAAGCTGGATGTCCATCATGGAGAAGCTGCAGGGCTGAGTAGGGCACCGGTGGGAGGTCAGGCTGGCCCACAGGATCAATGTGGGGACTCGTTATCATGGTGGTCTTTCAGGACTTTCTCATGCACTCCAATCCTCTATGACGACCACAGCATCAACTCGGGATACGGCCTGGTCCAGGATTATGGATACCTTAGGATCATCTCTTCACAGGTCTTGGATCGCATCAGTGGTGCTGCATAGTCTCTAGTGACCTTGGAATGAGTATCCCTAAGTGGAAATAGAGATTAAAGAAAATAATTAGCTTAGCTGGTGTTCAAAGTGTATTTTAACGAGATGCAAAAATGGAGTGTTATAAATGAAAACAGCAGCTATATAAACAAACATAGAAACAAACATGTAAAGCATATGAGAGTTTCTAACACAATGACTGGTGTATTAAGGAGGAGTGTGTCCTGCAGGTGCTTTTCAAGCCAGCCCACCTGCATGGAGAACATTCATGCATCGTATTGTTATGCGATGCATTCAGTGTATGCTTTACTAAAAATATAGGTCATTAATCTAGTTTTGAACTGAGAGAGTGTGTCTGTGCCTCAGACATTATCATGAATGCTATTCCAGAATTTAGGAGCCATAAATGAGAAGGCTTGACCTCCTTTACTCGACTTTGCTATTCTAGGTACTACCAGAAGCCCTGAGTTTTGAGATCTTAAAGAGCGGGTTGGATTGTAGCAAGACAGAAGGTTAGATAAACAAGAGCTAGATTATTTATAGGTTTAGAAGGTAAGAAGCAATATTTTATAATCGATACAAAACTTAACAGGCAGCCAGTGTAAGGAGGATAAAATTGTGGTGATATGATCATATTTTCTAGACCTAGTAAGAACTCTGGCAGCTGCATTTTGTACTAGCTGAAGTTTATTAATAGAAGATCGCAACCAACGAACAGAGCATTACAGTAATCCAGCCTAGAAGTCATAAATGCATGAACGAGCTTTTCTGTATCTGAGATGGATAGCATACTTTGTAATTTAGCAATATTTCTCAGATGAAAGAAGGCGATTTTTGTGACATGGGAGATATGATTTTCAAAAGTTAAGTTACTGTCTAATATGACACCCAGATCTTTTATAGTAGAGCTAATGCTAACTTTGCTCTTATTGCAGGCCGGGTTGTGAAATATGCTGTGTACGGGATTTAGGCCCAATAAGTATTAATTCTGTTTGGTCTGAATTTAAGAGAAGAAAATTGTTGGTCATCCAGTCTTTAACATCTTTAATACACTCAATTAGCTTAGATAGTTCAGACGTTTCATCACGTTTTGTTCAGATATACAATTGAGTATCATCTGCATAGCAGTGAAAGCTGATCCCGTGTCTTCTTATAATGTCTCCCAGGGGTAACATGTACATTGTGAACAGCAAAGGGCCTAAAACTGATCCTTGAGGCACCTCATACTTTACTGGCCTGACCTGTGAAAGCTGACCATTAATATTCACAAACTGGTAACGGTCAGCTAAGTATGACTTAAACCATTGTAGGGCCTGTCCCTGGACACCTGTAGAATTTAAGTGATCCATGAAGATATTGTGGTCGTTGGTGTCAAATGCAGCACTGAGATAAAGTAAAACTAATAACCAGATGCACCCTTGGTCGGCAGATAAGAGTAAATCATTGGTTATTTTCACTAATGCAGTTTCTGTACTGTGTTGAGGCCTGAAACCTGATTGAAACACTTCAAAAACATTGTTCATCTGCAGAAAGGAACATAATTGAGCATAAACAACATTTTCTAGTATTTTAGACATAAATGGAAGATTTAAAATAGGCCTATAATTACCTAAGTTGCTGGGGTCCAGTTGTGGTTTCTCAATAATAGGCCTAATGATAGCTAGCTTGAAAGGATTTGGAACATGACCTAAAGATAGAGAGGAGTTGATGAGGTTAAGAAGAGGTTCTTCTATTACAGGTAGCAATTCTTTCAGTAATTTTGTTGCAATTGGGTCTAACATGCATGTAGCTGGTTTAGAACCATTTAAACGTTTATCTAGCTCTTTCTTTTCTATGATTTTGAAGCACTGTAAATTATTTTACATTTATTCTTCCTAGAAATGAGATTGGGAGTCAACACCATGTTTTCAGATTAAGTTTAAGTTTTTCTATGAGAGGTGTGTAATTTATGTTTAATAAGGTATTTAAGTAAAGATGTAACATGAATTCCTAGATATCTAAAGCCAGATTCTGATAATTTAAAAGGGGAGATTAATTTTAGATATTCTAAAGAAGGGATGTTTAAGAGTAAAGTTATGGACTTGGAAAGATTTATTCTCTAACCAGAGAAACTACTGTAGTATGAGATGCATTCCAGCAATGTTGGGATAGATTGCTCTGGTTTGGAAATAAATATAAGTACATCATCTGCATAAAGTGAGGTACGATGATCTTCCCCTCCCATTAAAATACCGTGGGAATTTCTGTTTTGTGTAATGAGTTCTGCTAGGGGTTCAATAACTAAAGCAAAAAGCAAAGGTGAGAGAGGACAGCCCTGCCTTGTTCCTCTTTCTATGCGAAATGGAGTCGAAGTGAGACCATTTGTAATTACTTTTGCCTTGGGATCAGAATAAAGCAACTGGATCCACCTAATAAAATTGTTTCCTAGGTTAAATTTCTCAAGAGTCGCAAATAAGAAGTCCCACTCGACTCTGCTAAAAGCTTTTTCGGCGTCAAGGGAGAGAACAAGTGCCGGGTGTCCTTCACTTTGGACAAAATTAGTAACATTTAAAAGTCTGCGTATATTGTCTGTCCCACAACTTGATTTTATGAAGCCTGTTTGGTCTGGCTTAATTAACTTGGGGAGCATACTCTCTAATCTACATGCCAAAATCTTTGCCAGTATTTTAGAATCTGTATTAAGTAGACTTATATTGGGGATCTTTATCTTTCTTGAGTATTACACAAATATTTGCTGTTTTCCAAGTTTCAGGAATCGTGCCTTGATCTAAGATATCTTGTAAAGCTGCAACCAAAATGTTAAAAAGTTCAGGCCAGAATGATTTATAAAATTCTGAGGGGAAACCGTCAGGTCCTGGCGATTTGTTGGATGACATTGATTGTATCGCAGCTAGGACCTCTTCTGGAGTTATAGGCGAATTAAGATGATCTCTATCTTCATCTGAAATAATTAGAAGAGAAATAATATTGAAAATAGTTTGAATTTGTAGTTGTGAAGCACTGCCTTGTGAGCTATAGAGTGATTTATAGACCATTTCGAGGGATGTAAACAAAAACAATGGTCCTAACGTATTTCCTGTTTTACATTTTTAATTTCCATTGCTTCTGAGAATCCAAAAAGGTCCACATATTGATAAATAGTGTTATGACGACTGATTTAAAGTCAAGTTATGATTGAATTGCCTCGTGTTACAGTTAGGAAATAGTTTAAAGTCAAGCAGGAAATGTTCATGGGCCAATGACATGACCACATTGAAATGGTCTATAGTAGGATCGGAATGTATTATTTATAATGGCAGAGTCATATGTACAAGCACCATTTGGCATCTTTAGGGACTTAATTGTTCGCTCTGATTGTTCCTTTTTAATCTGATATGCTAACAATCAACCAGGTTTGTTTGCATTCTCATAATAATTCTGTTTAGAAAGAAAAATAAATTTTTTAATATGATTAGTGTGATCAAGGTTAAGTTTAGTCCTAGGATGACAAAGTAGACCAGTTAAGGTGAGTGGGGTTGTTACTATGTCGATGTTCTAGTCTTTTGACCTCCTTTTCTAAATCTTGTCGTTTAGCTATGAGAGCTTTCTTATGCGCAGTAGTTTAAGAAATAATATATCCCCGAATTGTAGCCTTGGCTGCATCCCACATTATCGTGGGAGAGACAGGTGAATTTTTATTATCTGACCAATAATTCTGTATTGATTCCCGTACAATATTACAGAATTTGGGTCCAGTAACAAAGAAGAGTTAAATTTCCAGGTCTTGTTTTTTGTTTTTGGGATTTTTAATTTAATATCTAATTGAACTGGAGCATGGTCTAAAATGGCAATTTAACCGATTTGACTAAAAGATGTAAGATTAAAATAGGTGTTTGGAATAAAAATATAATCAATTCTTGAGTATGAACAATGGGGGTTAGAGTAAAATGTATAGTCTCTAGTGGTAGGATTTAATTCTCTCCAACTATCAATTAGTCCAATTTCTTTACATATTTTTTTAAGTACCAGAGAGTATTTAGGATTAACTACAGTTCCTGATGAAGATCTGTCTGGTCTTTCATCTATCACACAATTAAAATCTCCAGCACAGATTCCCAGTCCTGTGCAGTGTTCATTGAATAACAAAATGATTTTAGACATGAATTTGGGAGAATCTTCATTAGCTGCGTAAACATTCATCATTGTGATGTGCCGCCCATGCATAAGGCCAGTGACCAAAATGAATCTACCTTCAGGATCTCTAATTTGGTTTTTCAAAATAAATGGCAAGTGTTTATTGATTAAAATAGTTGTACCTCTTTTCCTAGGGTTATTTATGCATAAAGAATATATACTTGACCCACCCAATCTCGTATTAATTTTAAATGTTCGCTATCCGATAGATGAGTTTCCTGAAGCAACTTTAGCTTTTTCCCTTTTTTAAGAATGTCAATTTTTTTTCCTTTCAATCACATGTCCTAATCCTTTGACATTCCATGTCATAAATCTAGTCGAACTCTCCATTACCACAAGGTGTAAAAAAAATAAAATAATAGACTAGTTTTCTTCATGAAAATAATATGACAACTGTATATTATGGGCAAATTTGTAACCTTAAAGAACAACAAAAAACGAAAAAACAACTCCCTCTCCCCCACGTCAGGCTCTGTCCCCAAATGACAGTGCCATCTAAATCCCCCTAAACCTAGGTCTCTGTACCTCTTTGGGCTCAGGTAAAGAAAAGTTATACCTGCTACCAACATAAGGTTCAGGATCATACACATTTGAGAGACATTAGCGTTACATTAATCCGCTCCAATAAGACAGATATCATTTCGTAGTATCCATACAGCAAGGAAAGAAGTAGAAAAAAAAATGAATCATTTGTTTTCATTGAAACAAAAATGACAGGAAAAATTATTTTTCCGTTATATGAATTAACAGTCACATCTGTCATTCAAAATAGAAACAGATAAATGGCGTATGAGAATCCGGATGAAATAAAGTCACTACACCTCCGAATATAACAAAGATAAAAAAAGAATTAAGAATCTCTTCTTTATCACTTATCTTGCAAAGTCTCAATGAACTCCTCCACCGCGGCCGGAGTGTTGAATGTACGAAGTTCTGAGCCGGAAAGACAGCGCAGCTTGGCCGGGTACACGAATCCATGGAACATTTTGCGTTCAGGTCAGGTTGGAACAGGTCCAAGTGATCGGTGCGCTTTCTCAATTTCAAGCCTGAGATCAAAAGAAAGGTCAAGCCATTTTGGTATCTTTTCATCAGGAACTGAGCGAGCGGGGTAGAGCCCTGCACTTTCTCGGGTAAACCGACGATTCGCAGATTCTTACGTCTAAGTCGTCCACTTTAGCTTGAAGCTGAGTCACTGTTTTCGTCAAAGTAGATAGTTCACTCTCGCGGGCGTGCAGAGCATCTTCTGTGGTTGAGACCCTGTTTTCGGTTTCTGTTACACGAGAGTCAATCGAACACACTCTTTGTGACAAATTAGATTGTCTCGTGAACGACAGGTATCGAATTCGATATAGCATCGAGACTACTTTCAATAGTGTCGAAACATCCATCTATATTCCCCAACTGGGTACTTAGTGATCGTATTTCATTCAGAACTGGGTCTGTTTGGGTCTTTCTTCTTTTTCTGCGACCGCGAGAAAGAGAAAAGTGGAAAATCCTGGGTCCCGGACATGTTCGTCTGGTGTTAAGCTTTTTAATTAGGGAATTCTCTAACTCAAATTGAGGTGGGTAGCGATTTATTAAGCAATAAGAAGCGGAGCTACAGTTTAGGCGGCCATCTTCTCCAGCGTCCGCGAGCGCCCCCCACTGTAGGTTATTTTGTTCCAGTGGAATGTTTAATGGATCTGAAGTATAAGGCGGTGCAGAAAGTTTAACATCTTCCATTTTCTGTCTGAAGCCTTCTATTTTAACGCTGAAAAAATTCATGAAGTCATCACTACTAATTTGCGGTGGGACATTTTGTTCCAAAGATGATCGATTATTTGTTAATTTAGCAATGGTGTTAAATAAAAATCTAGGATTGTTATGATTATTTTCTTTCAGTTTGCGGAGGTGCTCAGCCCTGGCGGATTTTAGAGCCCTCCTATAACTGGACATACTATCTTTGTATGCAGTTCTAAAGACCTCTAATGTAGGTTTTTTCACTTGAGTTCCAGGGCACGTGTTGCTGTTTTGAGAGCGCAAGTATGACTGTTATACCATGATGTAGTTTTATTGTCTCTAGCCTTTTTTAATTTCATGGGTGCCACAGTATTTAGTGTGTTAGTAAAGATAGCACCCATACTGCTTTGTTACTGCATCAAGGTCATTTTCGAAAGATCAGGTAAGTTATTTGGAAATTCATCTTTAGTGGATGGGACGATAGTCCTACCCAGAGGTGTGGAATCGAGTCATGTGACTTGAACTCGAGTCAGACTCGAGTCATGAATTTGATGACTTTGGACTCGACTTGACAAAATATAAAAAGACTTGCAACTCGACTTGGACTAGAACATAAATGACTCGTGACTTTCACTTGGACTTGTGCCCATTGACTTGTGAAGACTTGCTGCTTCCCATAAAAAGCCCTAAGATAAAAAGTATGTTGACACGGACCGCTCTGCCCGCTCTCTCTCTCTCTCTCGCTCTCTCTCTGTTTGTATGTGTGTGTGTGACAGAGAGCATGCGCGCATTCAGTACAACATCCAAATTGTTTTGATTCGACAGCGTCCAACGTGACTACTATAAAACCAGGCTTAAGGCGCCGGAGTGGACAAAACTCAAGCGAACGCAGAGAGACCGAGCTTAGTTTATACAGTCATTGAACCGAGCCAATACTCTGTCTCTCTCGTGCATACATATTCAGTCTCTCTGCGTTCGCTTAAATTTTGTCCACTCTGGTGCCTCATACCATTCGTGCTTTTGCTCTCCAGAGATCCTCCTGTTAAATTGGTTATCCCAAGAATGTTGATATGGTTTCTATATTGCTACACTATTTATTAACAATACACGAAAAACTAAAAGGTTAAGGTAAATTCTATAATACATTCTAGTGTTTTTGAGTGTTAGGTATACTGCCTATGTTTTAGGCCAGTATTATTTACAACTTGTTAATGAATGCTTCATCATACTGTAGTATTAAGAATAGTGAACTCATAAAATGAAATACACTCTCAGAAATAAAGGTACACGAGCTGCCACTGGGGTGGTACCTTTTCAAAAGGTACACATTTGTACTTGAAGGGTCCATATTTGTACCTCAGAAGTATATATTAGTACCTACAAATTTTAAAAGGAACACTTTTGTACTTTTTAGGTACCAGTATGTACCCTTGAGGTATTAATATGGACCTTTTATGTACAAATTTGTACCTTTTGAAAAGGTACCACCACAGTGACAGCTTGTGTACCTTTATTTATGAGAGTGTACATAGTGTAGTTTTACTACAGTAAAGTGGTGAATTGTAGTATAATATACCCTATAGTGTAAAAAAAAAAAAAAAAACAGCACTGGATCATTTGTTTATATTACACTTGTTGTGTTACCGGCAACCTAGTGGCGCAGTAGGTAGTGCTGTCGCCTCACAGCAAGAAGGTCGCTGGTTCAAGCCTTGGCTGGGTCAGTTGGCGTTTCTGTGTGGAGTTTGCATGTTCTCCTTGCGTTTGCGTGGGTTTCCTCCCGGTGCTCCAGTTTCCCCCACAGTCCAAAGACATGCGGTACAGGTGAATTGGGTAGGCTAAATTGACAGTAGTGTGTGAGTGTGAATGAGTGTGTGTGGATGTTTCCCAGAGATGGGTTGCAGCTGGAAGGGCATCCGCTGCGTAAAAACAAATGTGCTGGATAAGTTGGCGGTTCATTCCGCTGTGGCGACCCCGGATTAATAAAGGGACTAAGCTAAACAGAAAATGAATGAATGTTGTGTTACCATAGCAACTATAGTATTACCACAACAGATTAAACAAAGTACTTTAATGTTCAAAACACTGTACATGCCAATATACATGTTCAGGGGCCCTGTGGAACAGCTTCTCCTCAAAATGGAGAGGATGACAGGGAAAATGTCCTCCACAATCTCATCAGCAATGTGGAAGACAGAAAAGACTAGTTCACTTTATTTTAGTTGCCATGATAAAATGGGATTGATAGTGACTTTTGTTTGAAGAGTGAATAGTACAGTAGGCTTAAGTTTTTCCTTATTTTTATCAGTTACATTTCTGCTTGCATTAGTTTTTGTTTAAATGTTTTTTTATTTGATTAGTATGGTGCACCTTTAGGATGTTTAATAAATGTTTTTAAAATAAAATGTATTCTTTACATCTAACGTCTATTCCAGATAAATTGCAATGTTTCAAGAGTATTTAATTAAATAAATTAAAACCACATTTTCATTTATCAGAAACAAAAATATAACATTACACTGAATTCATACATTTTTTTTGTGTGTGCCACCTCAAGATTTGGTGCGGCCTCTTCTGGCCACCCCTAAGAAAATTTTCTGGGGGCACCACTGGTCTATTCTCTGTGTCTTTAAGTGTTTGAAACTGAAAATATCTCATCATATAACACAGTCAAAAATGTTATCGTTTATTAGATTAAAAATTTAATATGCAAGTCTATTTTAGTATTTTGGTTATTGTTAATAAACAGTGCACCAATATAAACTATATCAAAAAGCACGAAGGGAAGAGGGAACACAAGACACAAATTGCGAGTCTGCATATAATCTCTGAGAATATGCAAGAAAATTTTTGTGTGAGCAGCATATGTTTGAGAACTCGCAAGCAGTTTGTCCACAAACAGAAGAAATCGGTGCATGAGCATCACACAAGGTAGAGAGCATAAAGAAAGTTCTTCAACGTTATGCAAAGAAAACAACGTTATTGTTTGTATGAAGTAGCCTACTTCATTGAGAATATGTGCCACCATTTTACATTGCTGCTAGACGGATTTGCATCTTAATCTCTTCCGCATACACAAGATTCAATTGACAAAATACCAATTTCACTCAATTTTACTTTGCAGCATACAGGAGTTGTTGGTCTACTGCTGCCTCATTGAGGTCATTTATGTAATTTTGGTTAATCACAAGTTGATCACCGAAGACATAACATAGCACAACTAAACTTAATTAATTAGACAGCAGTAGACCTGCAATTTCTGTGTGATGTGAGGCAAAATGGACTCTATTGTGGTGGAACTCGTTCTTGTGCAATTCACCTTATTCTCCGCGTACGAGCGGGCGCAGCCATTTGAATCATTTTGGCTCGAGACTTCCGGTCTCATTCACTTCCATTCATTTTTAGACGTTAAAAACAGCTCGTTCTGCTGCTTGATGTTGCAAACTGAGGTTTTCTTATTATATTATTCTATTTTGTCTGTATATTCATGCAAACACTTGTTTGTAGAGCGAGTAGTTTGACCGTTTTCAGCCGTTTATTATTCCTAGTCATTTCTCCCATAGGCAACTGAATCGGAAGTTCTAAAACAATCGCAAAAACGAGCGCACTTCCGCATTCAAGAATAAGGTCAATATGCTGTGGAGACGAGATGCAGCACTGTTCAGCACTTTTTCACAAAATTACATTTGTATTTTTATGTATCTGAGCAATGTTCTTTCATAAAAAAAGGTTTGTATAATTAATACAGATCTTACAATCATACATAATCTGTATACATTTTATTTTTCTGTTAAAAAGACTCTAAAAGACTTGAAAGTCAAACCGTAGGACTTTGGACTTGACTTGAGACTTGTTGGCCTTTGACTTGGGACTTGACTCGGGACTTGCCTGTCTTGACTCGGGACTTGCCTGTCTTGACTCGGGACTTGAGGGCAATGAATTGAGACTTGCTAAACAATGACTTTGTCCCACTTCTGGTCCTACCAGGGTGATATATCTTTACAGATCTGCTAATTTCAGGTAAACAGTTATATAGTAAGAGGTAGTGGTCTGTTATATCATCACTTTGTGGTATAATGTCTATATCAATTACCTCAATTCCATGAGACAAAATTAGATCTAATGTATGCTTTAAGCGATGGGTAGGGCCAGACGGAATCTGCTGACTTTTTTTGCTATTTCTGCTGAGAATTTTGGTAAAAATCTGCGGATTTCTGCAGAATTATTTTGGGAGTATCATAACTAAAACCTTAATATGTTAAATAAAAAATAGTACCTTTTTAACTTTTATTTAATGTTTAAAATGCAAATCCAATTAGATTCACTTTATTTGGTAAACAAAGCAAGTCTCTCATATAATATCTCTACTAAAAGACAGAAAATATTACTGTACAAACTGCATTGTACATCAAATGAACATTTTTATATTAGTCAATAATATTACTGTAATTAATTTAAAAACTGAATAAATATAGATTTACACACATTTACTCAAGTAAATAAACAATTTATGATGGGCTAAAAATCTGCGGAATTCTGCGCTCGCAGATTCCGTGTGGGCAATGGGTTGGACCAACAACGTTTTGCCTTATATCAAGTGATTGTAGTAAATCTTTAAACGAGAGCCCTAATGTTTCAGTAGTGCCATCTATGTGGATGTTAAAGTCTCCTACAATTAGTATTTTATCAGTTTTAACACTAGTAAGTCAGAAATATAATCAGAAAACACTTTTAGAAAATTGACATAGGGTCCTGGGGGGCTATATATGGTGATTAAAGCGAGAGATAATATCCGGAAGCATAACATTTTGGTTTCGGTGAGACAGAGTGCATTAAGGTTATTGTCTGTTATTATTTTATTTATGATAAGTGCTTTAGGTGCTAGTGACCTGATGTTAAGGAGACCAAGCTTCAAAAAATTTGTGTTTTCCCTTTTATGCAGTTTTTCTGGTTTGATTCTTAATAGATTTTTTTCTAGAGCAAACAGTAAGTTTATTTCTTAATCTAATAATATTAGGAACAGACACAGTCTCTATGGTGTTAGCCACGGGGGTTATGGGGTTATGCATTACTGTAATTTAAGTGGGACGAGCAAGAGTCTATATGGCTAAAATGTAAATTTTGTGAATTTTCTCTTACTAGTCAGACAGAACAAAGACCAAGACGTGTTTGGCGTGATTTGTTGCTATTTTCAGACCAGTGAAACAGTAATTTTCACATTTTGTGCCACATTGTTTAAATAGAAAATTCATTTGCACTCTCTTGTGGACTCTTGGGGTATGTTAAGGCGCATTGCTGGCGCATTGCTATTTTGAGGAACTGAAATAGACTGTGCCATTGACCAACTAAAAGCTGGTCTAAAGTGCAGAACAGAGCGCATTTAGTTATGAGTCTGCAGGTCCAAACGCTTACACATTGCTTAATACACACAAGATGTACAACAATACACAAATATCTTTACATATGAAAAAATTAAGGGATTAAAATGTTACAAAAAGTATTATTTTCTACATAAATATAAAAACCACTACCTATGTAGCAAAATTAGCTCAATTTATGAATATTAATGATTAATAATAAGTTATTATTAATTAGGAATATTCACAGTTAGCTTAATTTAACTAAATAAATATAACAATGACTTTGCCTGCTCATCTGAGCAGACTCTTTAATTGTTTATTTATTTAGAAAAGGAATTATAGCCTACTTGTGAAGTAGAATAGTTTTAGAAGTTTTATCAAACTTTAATAAGCTGGTAGCAAGGATCTTTTACCATAAAGTGAGGCAAAAAAAAAGACAATCCAACGTGGTTATAAAGTGTTTTAATGACTAGTCTAACACATAACGAACAAACATATTATACACAAACAAAAGAACAGCGAGGAAAATAGAGAATTTAGATGAAAGAATGACAAATATACTCAGTTTCCTCCACGACAAGTATTTTTGGTAAAAGGGCACAGCTTACAAATGCATGACTAATACCTGCATCTCCGGGGCTCTTTCTTATTGTGCGAGTTTTCTCTGATGCTTGCAAGATGAAGTCTTTTTAGAAGTCCTTTGTTGTTTGCGTTGAGACGCAGATTGGAGGATATGTTAGGCACAAACTTTAAACTAAGTTCTAATTTGCCAGAAAATAAGAAATGTGGACTCAGACGAGTCATGCGGGTACAGAAACAGGGTTTTCCCTTCTGTGAGGATTTCGGGGGTGTGAATGGATTTTAACTATTGGTCAAGTCATCTATTCTTTACTGACTGACCAATAACGTGAGAAGAAAAGTTGCGCAGGAAGCTTTCTTTGTCCCTCTCCCTAGTTTTGAGGCTGTTCCAAGGCAGACAGGCAAACTTTTACTCATAGTTTGAAATTACACTAATCATACACGTTATTATCGTATGTCCTGTTTCATGAGCTGTAGGATTGTATAAGGAGCAGAATAATACCAAACCGGACACTTTTAGAAATACATAAAACATAATTCATGTATTAGTTTGTCTAATGCCTTGAAAAGGCCATATACAAGTGTAAGAATTAGGAGAAAATTAAGGGAGAGAATACATAGGTTACAAACACATAGAGCTGTGAACCTACACTGGTCTCACAGTTCGGTTCAGTTACGATTATCATGCCATCGATTTGGTTGAATTCGATATCTTGGTGCATCACGGTGCATTAACGATGCTTTCCATACACAGTTTTATGTTTTCTTCACAGCAGTATTAAAATGTAAAAATATATTTATATACTATTTGAAATACAATTTTGTTCTTTAATACAAACAGTCATATAAACTGTACCTTTAAACAACACGAGCATTTATAGCAAATAATATAAACAAATATAAATATCCCGCTCGCTTTCTGATCCTTGTCTACCAAGTTCTCCTACACCCCTATGATTGGTCACACGCTCAACAGAAAGGGCTGCGATTGGCTCTTGCACGCTGCGCTCTTCACAGATGAGTGACAGTCTGATAAACTGCAGCGGCGATCACAGCTGATCCATGGTAGAAAACTCTGCAGATACACGCTTCTGTCTGTATCCAGAAGTATCACTGTAAGACAGTCGAAAAGAAAGAAAAAGTCATACCAGCAGGTCAAATGGGTCACAGTGAGAGAGAGAGAGAGAGAGAAAGAGAGAAAGAAAGAAAGAAAGAAATGGAGTTTACTTTCATTCTCTCAATCTCAGTGAAATTGGGGCTTCTGCTGTAAGTGTCAGTGAAGGTCCAGCAAACACACACACAGTGAAATTCTGCACAGTTTCTGTGTTTTAACGTAGTTTATTCTGTCCTCTGCATGCGTTTTGGTTGCGTGCATGCATATACAGATAGCTAAACACTCGTAATGGAAGATCAGCCAACTTCAATGACCACTCAGATGAAGATTGAACAATCCTTTTCTTTACTAGTGCCATCAAGCAGTGTTTGTAATCTCCATTACATTCTTTTTTCTCGTAAAACTGTAAAATAAATACAACGATGCTTACTCAAAGTGAACAGAATTAACAAAATACAATAATATGTTTACAATGTGTACATTTTCCAATTACTGTAGAGACGAAGGTCGTTAGCCTGTGCACATAATGTACGTAGAACAATAATATTCTTTATAATAATATTCTAAGTCTCAACAAAATACTGACAGAAAGTACATAAAATACAAATGCAAATTATAACTTACAAGCAAAGCTTCTTGGGCGATTCACACAACAGATTTGGAGGAAAGACCACAAGAGCATGCGATCTTCGTGCTGTGATCAAAATGGCTGCTATGCATTGCGTTCCTGATGCTATAATCATAGCAATAAAGTTTTTTCAAACTGAGTTTTAACTTAAATCTATGGTAAACAGCGCCCTCCAGTGGTAAGGAAAAATAATGTTGTACATGCCATAACATAGTTAGAGCGTTATAAATACTCGCGCTCGCCTCCCTCGCTATAGTAAGCTATGGCGACATAGCGCATATGAGATCAATGACATCAGTACACAATAACCGGTTATGATTATTACTGAACCGATACCGAATTGTCTGCGTCTGCATCGCGATGCACTGAAGAAACAATTAATTTTGACACCCCTACAAACACATTACATGTACTTTGGACTGATTTTTTGGAGATTTCTATGAGTGTGTGTGTTTCAAAGGTAGTGGGAGTTTTTCTTTGGAATGTCTTTGAACACCAGGACAGAATGGATCTGGCTAGCATCTTGGTAGATAAGATGTCTTCGAGTGACTTTATTCTCAGATTTTTTGGAGCCCACAAGTTGAGCCCACAACCCCTGAATGTTACATTCTCCATGTCTTTTTTACCTCAGGGTGCTTCTTTCAGTTTATTCATGACAATTTGCATTTGTATAATGTTGTTATTATTATTATGAGTAGTATTATTATATGCATATTTATATTTGCTTTAATTAAAACAAGTTTAGATTTATCCACTTGTCGGGATTTGGAGATGTATGCAACATCATATGGGGCATAAGAATAGGACGTGTGTTTGGATATAACTCAGTTTTTTTGAACACACTTTGTTATTATAGTTCATTTATTTGTTTGCTGGAAATTAGAACTGAATTTAAAATAGTTTTAAAACAAATCTTTGCCCTTAACAAACGAAATTAAATATGTAGGCTAATGGATGTCTTCAGTGGAATGCGTACAACACTGTTTCTTTATCCATAGAAATAAAGGAGTAAAGAGTAAAAGTAAAGTAAACAAAAAGAGGCCAAATGGAGGAGGCTCGTTCTTTATCTGTGCACTGCAGATGGTTTGTTTAACTGTTTTCTAGCTAGGGAAGCATTCAGTTTTTCCACTTACAAAGTCTGCCATGTAAATATCAAATGTGCCATGGCACGACACAACTGACTCCTAAAGGGAATGGGGGATGAGACTCTGATTTATTTAATGCACATTATGCTCAAAATACACTAACATACAAATACAACACTACATAACTCTTTAAGAGAGTAAGCACAACCTTGTTAGACAAGAGCGTTTTTATTTCATTCTTAAAATGGCAAAAGTGGATTTTGACACACCCTAAATGCTTTTGCGCCATGAATTTTGACCTGAATAAGTACTGAATCCACTAAGCACAAGCCTCGATTCAGCCGCAGTAGGTAGCACGATCGCCTCACAGCAAGAAGGTCGCTGGTTCGAGCCCCGGCTGGGTCAGGTGGCATTTCTGTGTGGAGTTTGCATGTTCTCCCAGTGTTCGCGTGGGTTTCCTCTGGGTGCTCCAGAGTCTCTCTGTTCCAGACATTCTCCCTGTGTCCAGTATCTTGGGTTCAGGGGTTGGTTCTGGTGGAATGAATGGTGTTGGCTGGCATAGGAGTGCATTATTGGGGAAATGGTGTGAATGTGGATAACAGGCTTGCATGGGGGACAAACAGTGAATTTAGAGTTAAATGAAGTTCTCCAGTCCATATGAATCATCAATAGTGGTGAGTTGCGTTCTCAGATGAGGCTCGAGACCCTAACGATATGTGACCATCAGTGCACGTTCATCCCTTAAACTGGGCCATGGGACTGGCATTGATTGCCGGCGTTGAAGGGATTGATGTCGGAGTTGCTCAGTGGTCGTGGTGCTGGAGTTTGTAGAGTCTGTAACACCTGCTTGAGTGAATCTACCAATGCTTGGTAGCTGCTCATTCTGTTCTTCAGTCTGGCCTTTCTGTCACAGAAACACTGTATCCTAACAACATGTAATGTGACAATGTTTGCAGTGATAAGCAATTTGGCTGTTTGCAAAAGATTCAACATGACATTTAGATTCTTCACGAAGATATTGAGATAAGAATAACTCTGATTATTTATAGTGAGTTAAGAATCATCTGATTGGATAATTAATCATGAGCTGATGCTGAAACAGCTGAGAACAATCATAAGCATGTGATCCTCTCCAAATTAGTTTTTAAATAAACTTCACTTAGACACTGGAACATTAACACTCATGAACGACAAGGAGATGGTGACAACAATACCGGACAAAGAACTAAACTCATACAGGGGTATCAATACACAAGACAAGATTGAACAGATTACAAACAGGGGTGAGACATCAGGTGGAACTAATGAACATTAACACACAGTGGGAAAACAGAACAAAGGAGTCACCTGACAAACACATGCACATGGAACACAGCACATGACACAACACATGACACAGCACAGACACACCACACTGTGACATTACCCCCCTCCCCTTTTGAAGGTGTGACTACATTTTTTTTTTTGTCCAATTTCACTATATGTCAGTGTATGAGAATGCATGGAAGTATATATGACAATAAACAGCATATCATCATCATCATCTCTTCAACATAAAAACAAGACATAGGAGGGTGGAAGGGGGTGGCCAAGGAGGAGTCACAGGTGGACGGAACCAGTAGAAGAGCAGAGAAACGAGGGCAGGGAGGAGACGCTGAAAGGAGGAAGCCAGGAAGTGAGCTGGAGCAGGAGCTGGAGCTGGAGCAGGAGCCATAAGACCCAGGACACAGCCAGGAGAATGGCCTAGAGTGGAGTCGAGGGAGGGAGGGAGGAATTATGGAGGAGTAGCAGCCAACTGAGAGAGACGCCGCTTGATGGTGGTGGAACCCAACGAGGGGATGGAGAGCCTCAGGGGGAGGGTGATGCCGAGTTCCTGGAGGGCCAGGGTGGAGCAGACAGCTCACCCAAACAAGATGCTGACGGGGTCCGGAAGCCCGCTGTGGAGACAGAGTGACAGAGGACCAAGGTGTAGCTGGAGGGGAGGAGCTCAACACAGCCAGCAGGACAGAGAGAAGAATAGCATCCAGAGGAGTGGAGTCCAGAGGCGTAGGCAGAGCGATGACTGACCAAGGTGGAGTTGGAGGGACGAGGGTGCCTGATGGAGCTGGTGGGCTGATGGTCCATGGAGAAAATGAGGAATGAGTGAGCCAACGTAGAGCCTTAGGGCGTACTCACACTATGTACAGTTGCATTGAACCGGGCCAAAGCACGCTTGTCCCCCCTCCCGTCTCCCCCGATGACCCGCACTCACATTACATTCGGGCCTGGGCACGCTTTCGTCATCAATGACGCGCTGTTCAATTTAGGAAGAGAAGCGCTCTCGCTCAGCACAGTGGAGATTTCTTTAGTTATATGGTTTAAGTGGTTTGATATGCGGTGACACGCAGTCAAATATTTCGCCGAACAGATCAGCCTCTTTTGATGCTCATAAACAATCATAAAGTCCTCGTGCTGCAGGAATTAGGAAGTTTGCTGATGGCGCAGCTGATGTGCAGTGAGGGGTTTGCGTCTTCAATAATCTATGACAGTTTGCATTCATTGAACCGTACGAATGATTAATTAATCCATATCAAAAAGTCCCTTAAGTCACGTCTCGCTTTCAGTTTCGGGCTCAAGCACGCTTGCACTCACACTGTAAGCGTACCGCGCCTGAGCCCAAGTGAACGGCGCTCTGGCCCACCTCTTCCAACCGGGCCAGGGCCGGCCAAGTGTACCGTGCCTGAGCCCGATTCAGAGCACTCACAGTTCTCAAACGATCCGGGAAACGGGCCTGGGCACGGTTCGGATAGCATAGTGTGAGTACACTCTCAGGGTCAGAGTGCTGGTGCAGAGTTCGCAGCTCGGAGGCTGGAGGTGATGACGACGGGTGACACATTCTGAATGGTGATGCAAGCAGGCAGACCCTTAGGGAAACCTCCCCTCCTGGAGTTTGAGGGTAAGCTGGCTGACTGCAGCAGTGCTGGAGCTGGCTGACTGGCTGCAGACAATGACATATGCAGAGGTGGAGAGAGAGGGTTGGGTGGGATGCTACTCTTGACTCGTCAGGGATCAATGAGCTGGGAGACTGGAAACAGTCGACTTGAAAGGTGGCTTTTGCTGACTGGAAACAGCGGGAAAGGGTTGACTTTGATCCAGAAGTTGATGAATAGCATCTCGGGGTCCAGACTTAGGTAACTCTCAGGAGTGGGGAGGTGGGCGGGACTCTCACTCAGTCCCTCGATGTCCATCAGGACTCCCACTTTAGGCGATGTTGCCAGCTCACACACCTGGTCAGACAATCTGTTGAGCTTCTCCTCGGTGGTGCTTCTTTGCTTTGTCACTCTTAATTGTGATGGCTCGTATATCACGGGTGCCTCTCTGTCTGTGGTGGGCTTTGATAAGCGCTCCCTGCTGACAGGTGATGTTGGGCTGGTCTTTGAGTCTGGAGTGGCACTGTCAAGGTCTTCCTCCGCACGGATGGTGAACATTGATCTGTTTCTTACCAGTGTCCACTCCACATAGGTGGCGAAATTGCCTCGAGGACCATCTTCGGATGACAGTGCTCTGCAGGCGCTGTTCAGGCTGGTGTGGTAAAACCCACAGAGTACGTCATCTAGATAGCTTGTTTGATAGGATTTTGAACTGTATTCACTAGTTCAGACTTGATTGGGATCATTACGGGGCATCGATAAGAATGCACATAATCCAGGAGTCCAGTCAGAGGTATTTAATGGGTGAATTTGAATATGCATGTGTGTGGTTTCTACAATAAACACATAAGGATATAAATAATCAGTTTACAATAGCATAATAAATGAACATCAAATTACAGACGAAATATTAGAACAGAATATGTTGCAAAATAAATGTTTACATAATTACTGCACCCAGTAAAAGCATGTGGCATCACCTCACAATATCTGCAAATTTCACGCACAATGTTTAAATAGCAACTATACAATGCAGATACTGTATATACGGTTCAACACTCAAACATATATTATACTTAGTTATCAACAACTCGTCAATATAACGTGCGTCGGCGCCTCGTGCAGATACGATAAACATTCCTTTGCTAGCATTAGCTCAATGCCCATGCAATGTGACATACAACACGTCCGACCGGCGAATGCAAACTCTAAACAACAATACACGCATGGCGTGTTCATGAACATTTTATGGTGGAAATAAACTTACTTTAAAAGTTACGCACACTCTTAAACTTGTCTGTGAAACATCTGGTGACTCGAATACCTCTCACAAGCCCTCTCACGAGTCCTCCGTAGCACTCAAGCGAAATAACAAGTTGCGTCAGTCTATGGGGACGGGACTAAGATATAGCTGTCATTCAATCCTAAACTACCATTAAATGCCTAAACCTTTTTAACATAGCTGGTGTTGTTAGCCATGGACCGGTACAGTCTTGTATGGTCCTCCAGGCTATTTAATCAATTAACCTGATTACTAGCCCTAAATTGCCCCTGTCCCAACTTTTTTGGAATGTGTTGCAGGTCTGAGGACAGGAAAGGATGTATATTTACAAATTAAATGAAGTTGACATGACAAAGCATGAAATATTTTGTGTTCATATTGTCTGCAATGAAATGCATGTCAAAGTAAATTTGTAAGTAAACTTTCTTTTTTTTATTTGCATTTCCCATACTGTCCCAATTTTTCTGATTTAGGGTTGTATAATAAAATAACTGCTGACTCCTGTTTTGCCAATAATATTACGTATTTGGATATTGTAAAAAAAAATAAAAATAAAATGTTTTTGTTTTTACAAGTTAGATTGTTTTATTATTTTTTTATGACTTTTTATTAGTATTACATTTCATGAAATTAAAAAATCTAATATTAAAGCAAATTTGTACAATAACAAATAAACAATAAGTAACTTTTGGTCTCGGGTTCACAGCCAAGTTTATTCCGTTTATTTCATTAGTAATTCAACAGTTTTAAGACACGAAGGAAACATCAAGGGTGAAGAAAATTCAATACCGGACAAAGAACTAAGCAAACTCAGGGGTATAAATACACGGCATATGATTAACTCTGATAACACGCAGGGGAGGAACACAGGTGAAACTCATGAAACTGACTAGTGGTGGGAAAACAGAACAAAGGAGCACATGATCACAGCAGAAGCACATGAAATAACACAGGAGCACATGGAGCAACACACTGGGAAGTCACATGACACAACAAACACAGGAACAGAACAGGTGCGTTCGACATGAAGCACGGCTGCAGCCGGTGATTAGCCGAGCGCAGGCGGGGGCGGAGTTGAAAACGGAGCCGTCAAGCTGGCCACTTCGGGGGCTCAAAGTTGCTGCAGTCATGATTACCGATCACATGGCATGATCATTTATTTATTTATTTATTAAAATATTAACAAAAGGTATAGTTCAAATAAAACAAAATACAGTATCTACAAACTATAGTTCATTTTTAAACAATAAGGGAATTATGAATTAAATTTAAGTAGCCTACATAACAAATGCATGAAAAATAAGGGGAAACCAGAGGGCACATAAAAAGGAAATAAATATCCACGAATAGGATTATTTTGGATAATGAAAGCATTTTCAAAAAAGCACTTTATTCCAAAAAGATTGAACAAAATGACCAAAATAAATGAGCTACACTTTAAGTAGACATTTCCCAGAAATAGAGCAGGTACATCAATGACACTTTTAACATTTCTGCATAAGGGGCTCGACAGGAAATAAAATATTTCGGAATCATAAATTTTTATATTAAATATTTTTATATAACATAATTTGCTAAGAAATCGTCAGGATTAATGATGATAATTATTTATTACAAGTCTGTAAGAGTTGTTTGAGTTAATATTTAGGTTATTTACTAAAATATGTAATTGGGGTGTCAAAATTAATCGTTTCTTCGGTGCACCGCAATGCAGACGCGGACAATTCGGTATCGGTTCAGTAATAATCATAACTGGTTATTATGTACTGATGTCATTTATCTCACATGCGATATGTCGCCGTAGCTTACTATGGCGAGGGAGGCGAGCGGGAGTATTACAACGCTCTAACTACGGAAAACTCAGAAACTGTGCACAATTTCACTGCGTGAGTGTTTGCTGGACTGCGTTTCACTGACACTTACACCAAAAGCCCCTATTTCACGGCGATTAAGAGAATGAAAGTAAACTCCATTTCTCTCTCTCTCACTGTGGCCCATGACTGCATGTGTGAAGAGCGCCAACGTGTAAGAGCCCTTTCTGTTGAGCGCATAACCAATCAAAGGAGTGTAAGAAATAGCTTGGTAGACAAGGCTCAGGAAGCGAGCGGGATATTTCTATTTGTTTATTTGCTATAGACTATTTCAATGTGGTCATGTCATTGGCCCATGAACATTACCTGCTTGACGTTAAACTATTTCCTAACTGTAACAAGAGCCAATTCAATCATAACTTGATTTTAAATCAGCCGTCATAACACTATTTATCAATATGTGGACCTTTTTGGATTCTCAGAAGCAATGGAAATTAAAAATGTAAAACAGGAAATACGTTAGGACCATTGTTTTTGTTTACATCCCTCAAAATTGTCTATAAATGCTCGTGTTGTTTAAAGGTACAGTTTATATATATGACTGTTTGTATTAAAGGACAAAATTGTTTTACAAATAGTATATAAATATATATATATATATATATATATATATATATATATATATATATACATTTTAATACAAGAATTGCTGTGCTGTGAAGAAAATATAAAACTGTGTATGGAAAGCATCGTCAATGCACCGTGATGCACCGAGATATCGAATTGAACCGAATCGATGGCATGATAATCGTAACCGAACCGAACCGTGAGACCTGTGTAGGTTCACACCTCTAATATAATTTAAATTGTTAATGGAGCTGAATACAGTAGTCTGTATAAAAAAGGCAGATTAAACCTGCAAACAATCTAGTCATTATGAACAAATTATTTAACAAAAGAAGATTCTGCAGTAAAATATTTGTAGTCTTTTAATAAGCATCATGTGTACAAGATGGTATGAAAAGTTAATAGTTTGTTTTGAAATTTGTGAGATGGTAGTTATCCGATAATAAATGCGAAACACACATGGTTGTTGACATGCGGTGAACTCGGCCAACCGTGTTATATTGGTGTCGTCATCTTAGCTTCAGCAGGCGCTCTTCAGATGCTGCAAGGGCTGAATCAGTCGTCTGATCTCGGAGCGCTGTCACGGTACTTTGATGCCACATGACGTCGGCGCAGCATCAATCCGGGCAAAATTTTTAACCGGCATGCACCGCTTTAAGACAGATTTTGATCGATCTGAGCAGCGCTGCATGAAGTCGAACGCACCTAACGTGACAACATCAGACAGGTTTCAAACTGTAAATCACAGGAAAACTTCTAGGACATCGGTCTGTGAGTCACAATATTTGATCTTTGAGAAACAGATACACAATTAAATTACTTGATTAAAGGTTTTTTAGTTTTATGTAAAGTCAATTTTAGTTAGTTAAATTACTTAAGAAAACATTTTTTACATTTTAGTCTATTTTACACTATTATCAACTCTATTCAAGAGAATGATGTCATCAATATTATTAAAATATCCAGTAACAGTGTTTATAATGTTCATGGGATGTTTGAGAGGTGGTTGTGCTTTAAACGAAGCACACAAAAATTGATTGCTGAATTGAGTGGCCTTCTTGTCTTGTGGTTAAATGTTTGAGAGTGTTTACAAATGATAAACTGACTGAGGGAGTTTAGACTAGATATGGTAGTGTATTTTGGAAATAAGTGAGAAGAGACAGTAGTGTTATGCTATTTGTAAAATAACCTTGATTATTTATTTTTTTACATGCACACACACACATATGGAGACATTTATGTATGGATTTAAAATTTTAATCAGATTAATGAAGCAATGTATGATTGATTAATCACATTAAAATTGGGTAAGAAGTTATCGCCTGATTAATTTAAATAGGGAATAATTAAATTAAAATGCTCTTTAGAAAGCATTTAAATTGGTACTTAAATATTGACAGACTGGTCATAAATGCATTTTATTTGTTTTGGTTTGTTTTGGTTATTGGCAAAACATGTTATACATACATATACATGTTACATAAGCCACATTTATATTTCAGATTTCCCTATATACACTTTATTTAATCTTTTTATTTTCTGGACCTTTACTGTATATGATCATAAGAAAGTGAATGTATGCTGTAACAGCAATTGTCTTTTTATGAACTCTGCATTATTGCATTGCTTGAAAGTGAATACATTTTTTTCTTTGCCGAGTTGTTATCCCAATTTCTGTGTTGACCAATAAAAAAAACATCTCCTTCATTTTCAGAGAGAACAGGATATGAGAATGAATGAAATGGGAACACGTGGAGCCATTAATATAGGAGGTATGACTGTAATGAAAATGGTATTAATAATGTTTTTTTTGTTTATTTATTTTTATTATTTCATTTGTTTGGGCCAGTACATCACTTGCATATGCATTTAAATGGAGTCTATGCTGTTTTACACATTTTCTTTAGTATTATCATCATCATCATCATCATTAAATGCACAGATTGTGATGTATTTCTCAAGGGTTTTTCTGAAAAATTCTTAAAACGATTCTAGAAAATCCTTCTCATGTTCTTTTGACTATTATGTGGACATTTATAATTTACCCAAATAAGATAACAATATTACTTCACATTTTTTAATATATACACTGTTTGCTTATTGAAATAAAGTCGGAATTAAATTAATGATGGTAATAATTTCTTCCATGCCGTGATGTATAACAAGGACTGTTAAATCCTTCAATGTAAATGAACTCCAGATAGTTGCTGATTTATTCCTCTCTTAAAGAATATTAAAGGAAAAAGTACATAGAGGAATACAGAGAATTAATATTGTCAACTATCTATACAGGGAGTGCAGAATTATTAGGCAAGTTGTATTTTTAAGGATTAATTTTATTATTGAACAACAACCATGTTCTCAATGAACCCAAAAAACTCATTAATATCAAAGCTGAATATTTTTGGAAGTAGTTTTTAGTTTGTTTTTAGTTTTAGCTATTTTAGGAGGATATCTGTGTGTGCAGGTGACTATTACTGTGCATAATTATTAGACAACTTAACAAAAAACAAATATATATCCATTTCAATTATTTATTTTCACCAGTGAAACCAACATAACATCTCAACATTCACAAATATAAATTTCTGACATTCAAAAACAAATCAGTGACCAATATAGCCACCTTTCTTTGCAAGGCCTGCCATCCATGGATTCTGCGTGCAGCAGCAACCACGGCCTCCCAGACACTGTTCAGAGAGGTGTACTGTTTTCCCTCCTTGTAAATCTCACATTTAATGATGGACCACAGGTTCTCTATGGGGTTCAGTCAGGTGAACAAGGAGGCCATGTCATTTGTTTTTCTTCTTTTAGACCCTTTCTTTTCTGCCACGCTGTGGAGTACTTGGTGATGGAGCATTGTCCTGCATGAAAATCATGTTTTTCTTGAAGGATGCAGACTTCTTCCTGTACCACTGCTTGAAGGTGTCTTCCAAAAACTGGCAGTAGGACTGGGAGTTGAGCTTGACTCCATCCTCAACCCGAAAAGGCCCCACAAGCTCATCTTTGATGATACCAGGCCAAACCAGTACTCCACCTCCACCTTGCTGGCGTCTGAGTCAGACTGGAGCTCTCTGCCCTTTACCGATGCAGCCACGGGCCCATTAAGACTCACTCTCATTTCATCAGTCCATAAAACCTTAGAAAAGTCAGTCTTGAGATATTTCTTGGCCCAGTCTTGACGTTTCAGCTTGTCTGTCTTGTTCAGTGGTGGTCGTTTTTCAGCCTTTCTTACTTTGGCCATGTCTCTGAGTATTGCACACCTTGTGCTTTTGGGCACTCCAGTGATGTTGCAGCTCTGAAATATGGCAAAACTGGTGGCAAGTGGCATCTTGGCAGCTGCACGCTTGACTTTTCTCAGTTTATGGGCAGTTATTTTGCGCCTTGGTTTTTGGTTTGGTTTTTCCACACGCTTCTTGCGACCCTGTTGACTATTTTGAATGAAACGCTTGATTGTTCGATGATCACGCTTCAGAAGCTTGGCAATTTTAAGAGTGCTGCATCCCTCTGTAAGATATCTCACTATTTTTGACTTTTCGGAGCCTGTCAAGTCCTTCTTTTGACCCATTTTGCCAAAGGAAAGGAAGTTGCCTAATAATTATGCACACCTGATATAGGGCGTTGATGTCATTAGACCACACCCCTTCTCATTACAGAGATGCACATCACCTAATATGCTTAATTGGTAGTAGGCTTTCGAGCCTATACAGCTTGGAGTAAGACAACATGCATAAAGAGGATGATGTGGTCAAAATATTCATTTGCCTAATAATTCTGCACTGCCTGTATATAATAAACACAATTCTATCAGTTTTTTACTTCTGTGGTTCAGTTCATCTATTCTCGCATTGTACCTTTTTATTTTCTTTTGTTTTCATTTATTTAAATTAGTTTTTTACTGCAATCTCATATTTTCTTTACTTCACTGCATTGTATTTAGTGTGAAAGGGCCTACACTACATTATGTGCTGTTTTAAAGAAAATTTTGCTTCCTGCATGTTCACTATAGATTTCCATGATTGGTGAATAAATTTGTTCTGTTTTGTATATAATTGTTTTAGTCATGATTGTTCACTGCTGCACTGTATTTCGGTGGGTTACAGGAACACCATTTTTTTATTATGACATGGGTATGACCTAGGAATTACAATGTTGAGGTGTTTTATGTTTGCATGTCCTGTGACACTTAAAAATCATAATTAGCCAGGTTTGCTGTGAGGGCTGGGTTTAGGGGTAGTGTTGTATTTACAGTATAAAACACTTTACGCCAAAAGATAGTCCACATAAGCCCACAAAATGTGTGTCTTTGTTGTTTGTTTATACAGTTGAAGTCAGAATTATTAGCCCCCCTTTGAATTTTTTTTCTTTTTTAAATATTTCCCAAATTATGTTTAGCAGAGCAAGAAAATTTTCACAGCATTTCCGATAATATTTTTTTCTTTTGGAGAATAAAAGCGTTTTTTAAAAGCCATTTAAGGTCAAAATTATTAGCCCCTTCAAGCTATATTTTTTTCGATAGTCTACAGAACAAACCATCGTTATACAATAACTTGCCTAAATACCCTATCCTGCCTAGTTAACCTAATTAACCTAGTTAAGCCTTTAAATGTCACTTTAAGCTGTATAGAAGTGTCTTGAAAAATATCTAGTAAAATATTATTTACTGTCATCATAGCAAAGATAAAAGAAATCAGTTATTAGAAATGAGTTATTAAAACTATTATGTTTAGAAATGTGTTGAAAAAATCTCTCCGTTAAACAAGAAATTGGGTAAATAAATAAACAGGAGGACTAATAATTTAGATGGGCTAATAATTCTGACTTCAACTGTACTGTATGTAGTAAATTCTGATATAGTTTCATTACATTTCTCAGTTACTGTGTGAATGCAATCTGTGTTGTCTTATGTAGATTCATTTAACCCTGTGACTGCAGTTAGTGGTAACCAAGGCCCCACACAAATGATGGGCATGGGAGGCAGAGTTGGAGCCATGGGGCCTGATGGATCATCGAAAATGGGGACACCCCTGATTCCAGATAATGGAGTGATGGTAATGTATTCAAATAATTACACAGTTTGATATACATATGAAATATATATAGGTTGGGGAGGGGGTGGCGTTGGATGGCGGAGGAGTGTTGCGGACGAAGGACAAAAGTGTAGAGCAGGGGGTTGTTGCGGATGAGTCACGGAAGAAAGTGAAATTGAACAGCTGACAGGGGAGGAGGGAGGTTGAGGAGGGGGATTGGGACTCAGTAAAATGAGGTGCAAAAGCGAAATTAAGCCCTGTATATATGTATGTACAGTATGTGTGTGTGTGTGTGTGTGTGTGTATATATATATATATATATACACTTTTTGTTTAACGGAGAGATTCTGACTTCAACTGTGTGTGTGTGTGTGTGTGTGTGTGTGTGTATATATATATATATATAACAAAGTTAAGATTTAGAAAGTTTGCATTTTGGAGAGTTCAAAGGGATGCATTTACATACTGTGCTCATGTACTTAATACAAAAAATGTACTTAATACAAAAAAATGACCTAATGCTCATATATGACAATAGGACATGCAATGCTAACTAAGCATTTCTAGAAAGGGGGGAAAAAAGTAGATTACAAAATTAAAGTAAGAGTTTCATGTTCCAAGCTGTATTGTTTAATAGATCTTTCAGTGTGCATTTTATTATGCAGTTGGTGTTTTGTTTTGTTGTTTTTTAATTAAGGTATATTCCTCTGGGATTTTGATTTGATTTTTTTGATGTTATTATTGTTATCGTATAGA
Organism: Danio kyathit; assembly: GCA_903798195.1. Lineage (NCBI taxonomy): Eukaryota > Metazoa > Chordata > Actinopteri > Cypriniformes > Danionidae > Danio > Danio kyathit. Next base: position 36,548,329 of record LR812519.1, read on the forward strand.
TAATACAGGATTTGCTTTTCTTTATATACATGTGCTAATTAAGTTTTTTTTTTTTCTTCTTCTTCTTCTGGGTGTTCCTGATCTTCACCTCTTGTCCTATTTATGTTTTGAACCTCCTGGGAAAAAAACTAAATATTTATGCTAATATTTTTGGACTTGTTATTGTTTTGCAACAACTGAACTACTTTATGGCCGATCTAAAATTACAACATGTATTCCAAACAAATGCTTGCCACAATATGCCAATTTTATGTTTACATTTGATTACAGCATAATGAGCGATTTTCTGAAGGAGGATCCCTTCAAATGGGTTCTCCTGTAGGTGGGCAGACTGGTGTTGACTCCCCTCAGCCACAGCAACACTCACCCATGCTGGTTGGGGCAGGTACTGTTCCTGGTGTCCTTGGCCAAAGTGGCTTTGGGAGAGGAAGTCCAGTTGGGGGAAGCTTTGATGGGCCTAACAACAAACGACGTAGATATTAAAATTTATTTTCTTTAGTAATTGTGCTCAGATTGGATTACTCTGACTCATGATTACTAATATATAATCATATTACCTTTCAGCCATTTTGACAAGTATATTTATGTCTAATATGGACAGAAATGGAATGAGCCAGACCTTGTGTTAATGTGAAGCACTGTTACGAATGATTAAAAGCCATTGAATTAGCTTGTACTTTGCAAAATATTGTAGCAAACTGTAGATTGCTTACTCTTACTGTAGTCGTGTATTTTATTTAAATATCTGAAACTAAGCAATGTTTTCTTGTGAATGAGTGTTTTTTGGAAATTGCATGTTTTCATTTTTATCCTATTATTATTATCATCATCATCTGTATGTTCAGAGTTGGATTTTTTAATCAGTCCTTTGAATAAAAGTGTGAATAATAGTGACACATAATTACTTGCATTAGTAATTGAGTCTGATTTAAATTAGAATTCACTGCTGTTACTTTTGAGTAATGTTGTTCTTGTTGCAGATGATGGGTAAAAGGCAAGTACAAAGTGTTTAATGTGCTTATAATATATAAGCATAATATATATATATATATATATATATATATATATATATATATATATATATATATATATATATATATATATATATATATATATATATATATATATATATATATAAGCATATCAGGTCCATAGCTAGCCTGGTGAAAGGGGTGGTTCTTTTTGTCCAAAGTTGGACCGTTTTGCAGTTAATCCTTTCATTTTATATTTAATTGTAAAGTTTAAATACTACATTTTAGTGAAATTGTAAACAGATTTTTACTGGATTGTCTTCTCAGCTGATATCATTATGTACATGCTTTTGATGCACCAACAATACTATTATGTCATAGTAAATAGTATAAATACTATTTTGTCAGATTGCTATTTCACTATATTTTTGCCTCTATAATACCCCCTAATATCAGAAGCTTGGGTTTGACTATTTTGTACTGATCAGCTCTGCCACTAGTATCAGTGATTTAAGGGGCAATTCACATACTGTGTGTGGAAAGTGTGATATGTGTCACTTCTTTCACTAATTTAAATGCACCTTGTGCGGTGATTTGTAATTTTTTTCCATAAATAAAACTTATATGTACAAAATTTTTTTATTTATTGTTCCCTAAGGGGAACCATTTTGTGGACTCATAAGTAAACTGCTCAAAAAATAAAGGGAACACTTAAACAACAAAATGTAACTCCAAGTGTTCCCTTTATTTTTTTTTTTTGAGCAGTATATTTCAGCATAGCCTGACACAATAAAGAATTTAAAAAACACGCACAAATAAAAACATACGTAGACATTGGTGATTAGTGTTCAACAGTCTGTTTGACACTGGAATAAAGGAGTTTTTGAGCCTATTCCACTTGCATTGAGGGATTCTGTATCTTCTGCCAGAGGGAAGGATATCATAACATGGGTAGAGTACATGAAATGGATTGCTCAGCATTCTTATCACGTCAGTCAAAGTGTATTGCCGGTATAGAGTCTTGAGTGCTGGTATAGGTTTTTAGTCCTATAAGTTTCATAGCAGTTTAAAAAATGTTGATTTTAAATTTGCAGAAAGATTATTGTACCATGTGGATAAACCATATACCTGATATCCAGAGATGGGTAGACTTTTCTGGTATCAGTACGTTTCTCCACTATTTATTTTTTAGACAACTTTTTACTTTTATTCATTACATTTTTACCCAAATATCTGTACTTTCTACTTATTACATTTTTGAACCAGGCTGGTTACTTTCGTTTTAATCAGTTTGGTTGTGTGATCTATATTAGTTCTCGTCATTGCGCAGTTTGAACATCTTTTTGATTCAGTCAATCTTTTTTTTTTTTTTTTTTTTTTCATTGTGTGCAAGAGCGCAGCTTTTTTAACCCATGTTGATCACGCACCGTATAATGTGGATGAGACCGAGGGAGGGTATGGAGCTAATAATATGTCAAAACAATCTGAATTTGAATTGAGTTAATTTGAATTATTGAAATTTGTAATTTAATAAATCTGAATTTTTATATGCCATCAAAAATTGTTTTGAATTTCTTAATTTGAATTTCATAACTTGAAAATTGAACCTCTGAAATTTTGAACTCCAGATAACTGAATTTTTCAAGTCTGAATTTTTATAGACATATTTGTAAACTTCAGTTTTTTGTGTTCTGAATTCATAGACATATTCTGAATGCAGATATCCAGTTTGGAATAATACAGTTGATAAACCGATGCACCGAAGGGGAGTCAGATTTGTATACAACACCTGTATTAGCTTATGTATGGAAAGTAATTCCTGCCAATTTTAAATAAATCAAATAAACAATGGAAATTAAAATGAAAACCAAAGATCCCTAAAATTGCGTGTGCGAAAGCCCCGCGAATATCAAACCTAAAACCCACTTTACCAGGCTAATTTAGCTCTTTCAAAGATTTAAGTACAAACAAGTTGTTAATGTCACAAGACCTAATACAGTATACTGTGCGAATTCATTACAAGACCTGCCGTACTTAACTTACGGCTGCACAGTTTCTCTTGCCACTGAAGAAGCCCGTGACTTACCAGTGTAGCAGGTGCTTCACGTAAAAGCTGACTAACAGTTTTTTGCCATTTTACTTCTGTTACATTAATAACTCACGCTGTCCTATCCATCAAAACTGTGCTTCTGCCCTCGGCCTCTGAAAACATTCGACATCCCTTGAATACGCCCCTCCCACTGATTAGCATAGGCTTTGCATACAGGTTAACGTTGAAAATGAAAACTGAAATAAGTGTCAATAAAAGGAAAACTTAAATTTACATTTTAATAACTATTATGTCACTATTCTAGCGTCTTTGCGATTTGAGTTTCATTTTAATATTGGCAGTCTTGATGCAGAAATGCAGTGAAAATGAAATGTTAAATCGGCAACTTCATTTTAATTATCGATTTGACCGGGACGATGTGTTGTCACAGGGTGCTTTCACACTAGCACTTTTGGTCCGCACTCGGGTTCATTTGACGTCATAGTAGGGCTGGACGATATGGCAAAAATTTATATCACGATATATTTTTTTATTTCGGTTGATACGATATAATTCCGATATCGATATGGACAATATTAAAAAGAAAGAAAAAACTGCTAAGAACGCACACAATGGATGTCTGTACCTACAAATGTCTGCAAAGTGAATTTGCTAAGTCGATAATACCTCCATACTCTTATAACTTTTTTAAAAATAAAAACAGCACAAAAAAATTTGTTCACTTTTTATTTGTATTTAGCCTATACAAACAAGAAATGTGAAATAAACTATCAAATAAATAAAACTCAGACTCAGCTTATAATATATAGACAGTTTGTGGGGGTTAGCTTGACCAACGTGATCAACAGAAACTTTTATCAGTGTTTTTTTTTTTTGTTTTTGTATATGCTGAATATTTAACAATCAAAATAATACCAAAATCTTACAATTATGACATCCACATCGTAAAAAAACATAGATATAATTATAATAATAAAAAATCATAAAGAGTAAAGGCTACATTAATGTTTGCAATAGAAGAGTTGTTTGAGTATATTCATAATTCTAATTGCTTCTCATCTTGAACGTCCTTTAAGGGATTTATCTGTATGTTTATATTTGTGTATGTAATTACCTCATTAAACTGAAAGGTTTAACATAAATATCTCTTATATATTTTATATAGTCTATTTATATAGACTAATATTTTATATAACACGTTTTCATTATTTAACAGATAGCTCTATTGATCACATTCTTTCTACTTCATCAGCTTTGCAATAACCTGATTCCTGATTAAATGTTTTTGAGTTTTATTTTGTAATTGCGCGAGTGCTATATGCCAGCATGCAGAGAGTTTGTGTATGTGAGTGTTAATTTTGGTGTTTATGCAAGGATCGAGTTTGTTTGTGCGTGTGTTAATGTGGGAGTATATGCAAGCATCGGCGAGTTTATATGCATATGTGGGTGTATGCATGCATCAAGTTTATATGTATATGCGCAAATTTCAGACATGTTTTGAACATTCAATAGTATAGGTGTATATGCGAGTGATTTATAGGTGTATATGCACATGTTGATAAGCGAAGTGAGGCCACAGGTTGGCTTAAACCTTTATGTTGCCTCATCTTCTGACTCTCTCAGTTCAGTAAAGTTAGCAACAGATTCGCAGATTCGTATTTTCCGGATCAATAACTCATGACCGAAACATTGTTCCTACACAGTATAGTTATTAAATGTTTGATAATAAAAATTCATAAAAAATGTCCAAAACAGTTTTTTGGAAAAATAAGTGTTGTAGTCTAACCAGCAGGACAGCAGTGACGTGTGATCCGAATTTGATGAGAGTACAGTAATTTACAGTAAAGTTATTGAATATGTGTGATAATAAAAATTCATAAAAAATATGCAAAATAGTTTTTTAGAAAAATAATTGTTGTAGTATAACCAGCAGCACAGCAGTGATGTGTGAACTGAATTTGGTGAGAGTACAGTAATTTACAGTAAAGTTATTAAATATTTTTATAATAAAAAATCATAAAAAATATGCAAAATAGTTTTTCGGAAAAATAAGTGTTGTAGTATAAACAGCAGGACAGCAGTGACGTGTGATCTGAGTTTGATGGCAGTATAATGAGTTAGAGGGAAGTTATTGACAGCTTTTGTAGTATTTTTTTTTGCGTTTTGCTCTTTGTAGACTGTCCCTAAGGATCGGTCTCTTTGCCGCCTGCGCATAGAGATCAATATAAAGCATCCAGCACGTAGGAAAGCTCATTTTTAGGAAAATAAGGTTGTAGGTGGTTGTATACATTGCGACAGTTGAAAAAATGTGCTATTTGTGTAGGAACAATGTTTCGGTTATGAGTTATTGATCCGGAAAATACGAATCTGCGAATCTGTTGCTAACTTTACTGAACTCTGACTCTCAGTAAGTTTTATCGGGTGGAACTGCTTCAAATGGTGAAACAGATTTAATGTGTTGCCGCCGCTTGTCAGCTACACTCTCTGGCACACTTTGCAGAACACCGAAACTAAGTTTATCGGAACTCAAAAAGCCGAACCACTTCCACACCACTGCATTAGTCTTTCCTTTCTTATCAACTATTTCGTCTGCATTCTTACTTGTGGAAGCTTGTTCATTCGCATCTGTATTCAGAGCACTCATTTTGTAGCTAAAACTTTTTGCGGCGCAGCTTAACCAACTGCTGTGCTGAGTGTTGTTTGTCATCACGTGAGATCAGATCACGCTCTTTCTGACGGCTGAGCACTGAATGTCATTCAGTGACAAGTGATACATGTATAAGATCTTATATAAATAATATATATATATATTTATATATATGCACATTTATATCGAAATATCGGAAATGGGTTCAAAAATCATATCATCGTTATTGAAAAAAATCTATCGCGATATATATTGATAACGAATTATTGTCCAGCCCTACGTCATAGTGCGGTACGTTTAGCTACTGTGAACGTGTCTTCTGAACTCGGGTGCACACCCGTAAACCGTACCCGAGTCTGCCTGAAAGAGGTGGTCTGGGGTACGGTTCATGCAAACTCTGGTACGGTTCACTTCTAGTATGAATGCAATCGTACCAAATAGCGGAAGTGAACCGCCAACTATACAACAAACTATCATTTTCATAACATTAATTCGGGTGTGAGTGTGTGTGTCACGTATTTTACCTTGGTGACAAGCGGGACTGAGCCAGGGCAAACACAGTGATACACAGGGATGTCTGCTTGTCTCCTCCAAAAACAGCTTCTGCAGACATTGTGTGATGTTCTGAATGTTTATAATATTTTTGCGGCAGATAGACACGAGTCGCTTTCCGTATGTCCAAAACTAAAAGATATAGCAAAAGCAAATCGACCGCGATGTGCGGAAGTCTTTCCATTTTGGCGCTGCTTTCGTGACTGTCACCCAGTGGTGTAAAGTACTTAAGTAAATGGACTTCGTTACTTTACTTAAGTATTTTTTGGCTACTTTGTACTTGTACTGAGTATCAAAAATATAAGCAACTTTTACTCTCTATTTGACTACATTTTTGATTGAATATATGTACTTTTTACTCCACTACATTTGAACGGATGCTTACCGTTACTCATTACATTGTGATTGTGCACGACAAGTCGGCATCTTTATCTACCACAGCTAATTTGTTGGGTGGATGAGGTGATATCGCCATCTGCAGGGTGCTGAAGGTACTGTATGCTATTTATGAGCTAAATCATGTGAACGTGAATTAGCAGCTTGCCTAATACCAGGTGTTTAATTAGCAACATTGCTGCAGCCAGTGATGAAGCCGAAGCTTGAATTTATGTGTAGTTTACTAAGTTGAAAAATAACACTGCTCCTCTTTGTTTAATTTTAATACAGAGAAAACATAATTAATCAATTGAAAAACTACTTAAAATAAAAATAATGCCCTCCTCTGATTCTGAGAGATGAATCACATCAAAGTCAGCTCTGATTTTTTTTTACTATGTTTTACTACTTTTTTTTTTCTTTTGATAAATAGTTTGTGCCTTTTTTGAACATTTGAGTTTGACTGTGACTTTTTGTTCTATTTTTAAAATATATTTTGTTCTGCCATTTTGAAACATTAAGGTGTTAAATTTAATTTATATATTAGGAAAATTAAACCTTTCTTGGTGTTCTTTGAGCCTACATTCAGTATGAGTAAAATACTCAAGTTCTTTTAAAATCGGATACTTTAATACTTTTACTCAAGTCTTGGAATTGGTGACTTGTAACTTGTAATGGAGTAATTTTTACAGTAAGGTATCTGTACTTTTACTCAAGTATGGTTTTCAGGTACTCTTTACACCTCTGCTGTCACCTAACAGCCGTAAACAAAACACCAGCTCGATGACGCAAGCGTACCGGGGTTCAGAAGGACAAAAGACAGTGTGAACACAAACCAACCGAGAAGGTGGCAAGGGGGGACAATCGAACTTGGGTACGGTCCAGGCAATTGAACCAAGTGTAAACACCCACAGTGAAAATGAAAACTAAATAATTTCATTTTATTTTCAATTTTGGCAGATATTTTGTGAACAGTGTTTTATAATGAAATCGTTAATCTGGTGTTGATTTTAATTTCCATTGTTTGCTTTATTTAAAATTGGCAGGATTTACCTTCCATACCTATAGAGATTATTATTATTATTATTATTATTGGACATTCGTTTAGACTGATGCACTCTTTTCAACAAGCACAATTGGCTTCCTACGAGAGAAAAATTAACAGACGATAAAATGTACATCATATGTAAAATCTCATAATCCAAATGAGCGACACCTGATCCACACGTGCAAATTATGATTCACGTACACAAAACAGCATGTGTATTCACAAAGACGACTTTATTTAAATCTAACATGCAGTAACGCAGGATTGTATATTTCTCAAATCGGTAGGTAGATGTGTAGTGTACACATTAAATAAGAACGTTGTAGCCTTTGCATGTAAAGTTGTTTGTGTTTGATTCCCAAAAAGCTTTAAAACGCGAAAAGAAATGATCAAAATTCAAACTAACCTGGCAGTATAGAGTCAAACAAAAAGTCAATTCACACACGTGTCAACTGATCTGGAAAGGCAAAACTTTTTTTTCGCACACAATTAAGATGCATGAACGCAAAAAATAGATTTGTTTTCATGAACATGTTTATGTTTGCGCAAATTTTAAATTCAAAGACTCTGGTTTAAAGCCTTTCGTTTGTGGATGTGCATATGCAACATTGATGAAGCGCGTGGATGACAGAGTGTGCATTCGCAAATAATGTTGAGACAATAATCATCTCATAGTGAATGTCATAGACCTTCTTGAGAAAGCTTGAAAGATAGCCTTATATTTAAGGCCGTTTTACAAGTTTTAGAGGACACTGAATTAGGTCATAGGATTTAGTAGGATTTTGATGATTCTGTCCATATCGGGGTTGAGCAGCTGAACACACAGCACCAGCTTTGGTCTGAGAACTGATGCTCTGAGGTGGATGGTCACTTCCCAGGTTTTTTCCCCCAAGCTAAATAGATATACAGATCCACAACCCAAGTGCATGAGAAGTACAGTAGGCGGCGGTAATACTCCCAAGGAGTGAAAGGCCATTAAAGGAAAGAGAAGAAGAAGAGGTAGACATCTACTCCTTACTCCGTACCAGCCGGTGGCAGTAATGCACCAGTTCGGTGTTTACCAATTGCCCCTCTACGAAAAAAGAATGCGAAAGTGTTGCTCCGAATCGAAAGTGCTGCATGTCAGCTGATACAATAATGGAAGGGAACCGCGATGAAGCTAAAAAATGTTTAAATATTGCAGTTAAAGCCATCGAAGACGGAAACAAAAACAAGGCTTTGAAATTTCTCTACAAAGCGGAAAAATTGTATCCAACAGAGAAAGCAAAAGGTAAGGTGTTTTCAATCGTCACACGAGCTAGCTGAAGATCCGATATAAACAGCATAGGTTATAAATGTATACATTATCAACAGACTATCGATTAAGTTGTGCCAAACTTTCATCAACACGGCGGTAATACATATGTTAGCAGAGGGTCAGGAACACACGCATTTCGTTGTGTTGTATATATATTATTATTTTCGATGTTTGACATTGGTAGAATGGTATGGCATTTTGTGTTTGCCAATTAGGTTTAAAATATGTAATGTAATGACAACATGAAAGTAATAAAGGCTTCAGTAAATGACAGGAGAAAAAACATGAAATGCAATAAAAAATGAAAACGTAATAAAAGCATACAATATGTGTAATATGAAGTATTATTATTATAATTACATGTATAAACAATGTACGCTAATTAAAATAAAACAAACCATTTCAGTGGATTATTCATTTTGTTTCGGTGTGTATGGTGCAAGTGTTTGATGCTAGTTTGGCTGACCTCTCTGAGTATATAGTATAGTTTTGGTTGTTAGTGTTGGATAGATTGAACAATGAATAATTTAATGCAGCATGATATTGGAAAAACATTTTCCAATAAGACATTGCTTTAATTTATTCATCTGCTGTACAAATGTGATACTAAGTATATTTTCTCCAGATGAAATGACTAGCTTATTCAGAAAGAATGTATAATTTTAGATTGTTTGGGATGATTATTTTTGTAGGGGAGTGCATCTGCATGAAATATAATAAACCAATTACAAGCACTGATAAAGTAGAGCAAAAAAACAAGTGAAATAAACAGTATTTTATGGTTTTATGGAGTCTTTAGGGATTCTTTAGAGTTTTTAGGGACACAAGTTGAATAATCAAATGTAAAATAAAATCTTTATCTATATATACATAAGTAGAATTAATCTTTTTGTAAAGTTAGAAATGTGTTGAATCCTTTAAACTGGCTTGAAAGACTCACACAGTCTCAGCCCTTAAAACACATGTAATTATACATTTTTGGTAACATTATGCGTACTTTGCAATGACTACCAATCAAGTTTGTTTATTTGGGCTCCTGGTCAGCTATAATTGTGGAAAAAAAGTATTTCCCTTGTATTGGTTTATTTGGGACAGAAAAGAAGTGTTTCACATCCTCTAAATGATTCAATTCACAATCTTTATATAATTATTGTTCTTTTGGAATCTTCTTTTTTCCATTTCTTAATCTATTTTGAGGTTCTGTTTCCTAATACTGCAGCACTTTGTCATTAGAGCAGGGGTCATCAACTATATTTGTCAGAGGGCCAGAGTTTTAGCAGACAGTCTCCTTGGGGGCCGGACCCCCAAGAAGAAAATCAAATAAAAATCTGAAAACATCTGTTTGAAACAATAAATGCTTAACGCTGCATAGTCTGTCTGAGTCTGTCCTCATTTCGAAGTGTAGCCTAAATATCATTATAAATGGTATTTATTCTGACAAGAGACTCAGTTGTTGTTATTTTTAGTTGCTTTAATAGTGTGAAATAGGGCTGTGCGATTTGGGGAAAATATCTATTTGCAATTTTTTTTGACAGATATTTTGATTTGATTTGCGATTTATTTTGGTAGTCAAGTCAATAATTCAATAATCTGTATTTTAGCTTCTTACTGCTAAATACAGTGAGTGTTAGGTTAGTTTAAAAAGGAGCTTAAAAGATATTAACTTATTAGCAAACATCTCTAAAATTGTACTCCTATATATTTGTGTGTGTGTGTGTAATGAAAGATAATAAATTTGTATATTAAAAGTATATTTTCATATTTGTTTATTATTTTTCTTTTTTTTTTTAAACTGTAATATTAAACTTACAGTTTAAATGCACATTTGTAAATAAACACTTAAAATAGTAAATAGTGTGATAAGCAGTTTGACACAATGGTTTAAAATATATTTTGGTACATCAAAAAGTGTGTTTATGATAACCATCCGACAAGATAATGCAGCAAAAATTTGTTCATAAAATGTCACTAAAATGTAATGTTTATACCTCATAATTAAATAGAAAATCAGGCGAATAACTGTAGAGATAACCCATTCAAAGAGCTGGCTACAGGCCTGACATTGTAATGTTAAAAGAATGTTTATTAACTGATAAAGAGAAAGTTTAATAAAGACTTCCGTTTATTTTAGCTGTAGTGCAAATGAAACATGTCTCATGAGTATTAATAAAAGATGGAGCACAGGCTGTAATTTTTTTGACAAACTGTTTCAACCGAAATTGCACATGCTACTTGGAGAGATCAGGAAAACTGGCAGGCAGGGATCATATACTTTTGTATTTATCTGTTTATTCTGCGTTAAAGCGGGGAAAACACGAGCATTAACGCCATGATTATCATGATGAACTCGAGTTTATGTGACTTACACTTTTCGTTGAAAAAGCTCTTTATGTCCTTTTTTGATGCCGCCATCCTCACCTGTGTGTGTGTCAGACCTCACACACCTCATTCTTGCACGGGAAATTCACCTGCGCTGTTTAGGCGCTGCTTTCCTGAACTCAACTACAGCCTCTCACATGACAGCAGGGAAAGGCACAGCCTTTCTAGGTTAACATGTCTAAGTTAATATTGACAGTGTGATTTTTTTTTTTTTTTTTTTTTTTTTTTTTTTTTTTTTTTTTTTAAGTGAATTAAATTATTGGTGGGAACATTTCAATAGTTGGTCCCCCTCCGCGTCCCCTTCGTCCATGCTAAATCTACGCCCCTGATTTTTGGCAAGATGCTCCTCATGTAGCTGTTCGCGCTTTCCTGTTTGTTATTGTGGGCATTCCGCATAGTTCGGTTGCGCAATTCTGATTGGGCAGTACGAAAGTGTGCTCACTCGATTCGCTAGTAAGGCTGTCACACACAGACGACTGTCACACACAGATGGCAGTAATGCATTTGCTCTGAGTGGGTGAGGTTAAATAATATATATGTCATATCGCAGCCTCTTGCGATTAGCTAATCGCAACGTTACAAATCGCGATTGCGATTCGGTTTCGATTAATTGCACAGCCCTAGTGTGGACCACTGTTTTCTTTTAGATACTCACATTATGGAATCCAGTCGCAGGCCCGATTGAACGGCTCAGCGGGCCGGATTCAGCCCGCGGGCCGCCAGTTGATGATTAGTGCATTAGAGTGTTTAGAGTTTGAGGTCAAATTGATTCAAGTGATGTCAGTACTGAACATTTCGAACAGCCTTTGCAATTCAAGGCCAAGGTGGTTGGTAGTCAGCTTTGCGTTTAATTAACTACAAAACTTATGCCTCTAAATATTTTTTTTGTGTCTAATTTATGTTTTGTGGCGAGTAGCTCATTCAGAGCTCAGAGCTAAGGATTTTTTTCTACTGGCCAGTGGTTCAGATTTTGACTTGCCCTGCCAAAATTTTCACTGGCCCCACCAAAAAAAAATAAAGAAAGTTAATAGCTATTTAACCACATATTTTAAATAATGTGTCAAAAGCCAAACATAATTGTAAAGAATATTTTTTTTAAATAAATAAATAAAATAAATAAATCTGAGCTTGATTGCGGGATTCACATATGCCAAACGAAACGTGCTAACAAGGCAAACAAGACAGGTTCCAAAACAAATGTCTAGGTGTGAAAGCACCCTATTTGCACGCAATTGACAAACAGTCACAGCCAAATTAAACTTTAGTGCCAAGGCAGCACTAGCCCAATCGGGCCAGTAACGATCCTTTCTACTGTCCTGAACGTCTCGCATGCTGGCAAGTGGCCATTGGGCAGTCCTTATTGTTGAGCCCTGTAGCTGTGTAATAAACAGGATAAAGTACATCCAGGACAGTTGTTTTTGCAGAATAAAGTTTTTCAGTCTTATACAATGAAGTGTAGTGTGTATTAGGTGTTTATGTCGAAGGCTGCGCAATGCATCATCTCTTCACAAGTCTTGAATCTGAATGAATGTTGCTGCACAATCTCTAGAGGCGTCAGGATGGGCATCTCTATGTGGAAATAGAGAGCAAAGAAAAAATAATTAACGTAGCTACTGTTGATAATTTATTTGAACAAGTGACATTAATGTCAATGCAAAAGAGTGCATTTGAGTACTTCTGTTTTGTCTGAAAATTGTAGGTGATCCAGTTTTTTTTTTTGTTTTTTTTTTGTTTTTTACATCTTGAAAACACTCAGTTACCTTAGATGGTTTCTCGAGTGTACCTCATTAGGTTTTATTAAATAATATTTTATTGTATATAATATTTGACTAGATATTTTTCAAGACACTTCTATACAGCTTAAAGTGACATTTAAAGACTTAACTAGGTTAAATAAGTTAACTAGGCAGGTTAGGCTAATTAGAAAAGTTATTGTATAATGATGATTTGTTCTGTAGACTATCGGAAAAAAAAATAGATTAAAGGGGCTAATAATTTGGACCTTAAAATCGATTTAAAAAAAAATATAACTGCTTTTAATCAAGCCGAAATAAAACAAATAAAACTTTCTCCAGAAGAAAAAATATTATCAGACATACTGTGAAAATTTCCTTGTTCTGTTAAACATAATTTGGCAAATATTTAAAAAAGTAAAAAAACTAATTTAAAGCGGGGGCTAATAATTCTGACTTCAACTGTATATATGAAGAGTTCAGATGCAAAAACCTCTAAATGGCATCTGAAATTTTCTCCTAAAATGTGCATTTTTCCCAGCCACCTATGTTTGTTAAATTATTTAACTTTAAAGGCAATGAAAAGAACTTATTTGTCATTATAAAAGTAACATTTCTGAGCCTACACACAAGAGTTGGAGAAAAATGTACATTTTAAAAGAAAATATCAAGCGGCATTTAGAGGTTTTTGCATCTAAACTATTATATATATATATATATATATATATATATATATATATATATATATATATATATATATATATATATATATATATATATATATATATATATATATATATATATATATATATATATATATACAGGGATTGCAGAATTATTAGGCAAGTTGTATTTTTGAGGATTAATTTTATTATTGAACAACAACCATGTTCTCAATGAACCCAAAAAACTCATTAATATCAAAGCTGAATATATTTGGAAGTAGTTTTTAGTTTTAGCTATTTTAGGAGGATATCTGTGTGTGCAGGTGACTATTACTGTGCATAATTATTAACCAACTTAACAAAAAACAAATATATACCCATTTCAATTATTTATTTTCACCAGTGAAACCAATATAACATCTCAACATTCACAAACATACATTTCTGACATTCAAAAACAAAACAAAAACAAATCAGTGACCAATATAGCCACCTTTCTTTGCAAGGACACTCAAAAGCCTGCCATCCATGGTGAACAGATCAAAACACTGACAGAATCCATCAACATTGCGTGCAGCAGCAACCACAGCCTCCCAGACACTGTTCAGAGAGGTGTACTGTTTTCCCTCCTTGTAAATCTCACATTTGTTGATGGACCACAAGTTCTCTATGGGGTTCAGTCAGGTGAACAAGGAGGCCATGTCAATTGTTTCTCTTCTTTTAGACCCTTTCTTGCCAGCCACGCTGTGGAGTACTTGGACGCGTGTGATGGAGCATTGTCCTGCATGAAAATCATGTTTTTCTTGAAGGATGCAGACTTCTTCCTGTACCACTGCTTGAAGGTGTCTTCCAAAAACTGGCAGTAGGACTGGGAGTTGAGCTTGACTCCATCCTCAACCCGAAAAGGCCCCACAAGCTCATCTTTGATGATACCAGCCCAAACCAGTGCTCCACCTCCACCTTGCTGGCGTCTGAGTCGGACTAGAGCTCTCTGCCCTTTACCGATCCAGCCACGGGCATATTAAGACTCACTCTCATTTCATCAGTCTATAAAACCCTAGAAAAATCAGTCTTGAGATATTTCTTGGCCCAGTCTTGACGTTTCAGCTTGTGTGTCTTGTTCAGTGGTGGTCGTTTTTCAGCCTTTCTTACCTTGGCCATGTCTCTGAGTATTGCACACCTTGTGCTTTTGGGCACTCCAGTGATGTTGCAGCTCTGAAATATGGCAAAACTGGTGGCAAGTGGCATCTTGGCAGCTGCACGCTTGACTTTTCTCAGTTCATGGGCAGTTATTTTGCGCCTTGGTTTTTGGTTTGGTTTTTCCACACGTTTGCAACCCATGTTGACTATTTTGAATAAAACGCTTGATTGTTTGATGATCACGCTGTAGAAGCTTGGCAATTTTAATAGTGCTGCATCCCTCTGCAAGATATCTCACTATTTTTGACTTTTCGGAGCCTGTCAAGTCCTTCTTTTGACCCATTTTGCCAAAGGAAAGGAAGTTGCCTAATAATTATGCACACCTGATATATTGGTAGTAGGCT
Source organism: Danio kyathit (assembly GCA_903798195.1). Taxonomy (NCBI): domain Eukaryota; kingdom Metazoa; phylum Chordata; class Actinopteri; order Cypriniformes; family Danionidae; genus Danio; species Danio kyathit. The sequence goes on from LR812519.1 coordinate 36,563,590, forward strand.
TCCGAGCCTATACAGCTTGGAGTAAGACAACATGCATAAAGAGGATGATGTGGTCAAAATATTCATTTGCCTAATTATTCTGCACTGCCTGTATATATATATATTTTTTTTTTTTTCATATATATATATATATATATATATATATATATATATATATATATATATATATATATATATATATATATATATATATATTGTGAATAGCAGAGGGCCTAAAACTGATCCTTGAGGTCACTCACTGACTTTTGAAAGTTTTTCTAGTTTTATAATTTTTTAAAAATTTATATTTACAAACTGGTAGAGGTCAGTTAAGCATGACTTTGTAAACCCTGTCTATCATAAAGCATGTTTCCACAATTAAGGTCTATCTAGCAGCTATCACTGCATCATGTGGGGTTTAATGGCAACACCCCCCAGGTTACTACTAAAATTTCATGACTTTCAGGTAAATATTCGTGACCTAATGTTTTATGTAATGTCTATTTGTATATGGTAATGTCTATTTGTATAAAAGTAATAGGATAAATGAATGTTTAAATGTATCACAGCAGTTTATAAAATATGCAACATTCTGTATGGTCTATATTTATTTGTATCTCTAAAATTAATTTAGATAATGCTTATACACAAGACTGTTAGATAAAATAATGTGAGTGTATTTGATTAGCCAAGGACATTTTTACACAAACTATTATGGAAACAAATGGAAAATTAATGACAGAACTAAATGACTTGTATAACTGCAATACTTTCATTTGACAAAATGCCAATCAAAACATGACTGATACATCATAACGTTTAAAATTAAAAACTTAATCTAAATATAAATATAAGCAATTAATTTCTGAAAATACAAAACAAAATACAAAGTATTATAAACACTCAATTCTGAGCAATTTTAGTTTTCTTAATTTTTTTTTAACAATTTAATTATGTTTAAATCAATATGTTAACTGCCTTATGCTGATATTATCATTATTATGACTTGTGATTATTATTATTATTATATCACTTCACTTCTTTACATCAGTAATAATAATTTTGAGCAAAAATGTAAGGTAAAAACCTGTCTTTTATAAAAACTAGAGAACTGAGTGTTCAAGAGCTCCACTAGATGGCGTAACTCACTCGTGAAAAGCTGTCAGCATTAACACACATGGTAGGAAACGGGAGCTTTTACATTGATTTGTAAAGCATTTATTCCAGATTAACTTTTAAAATATTATTTAGTATTAATAGCAAATTCTACTTTCAGTCGAGGGAGATGGTCATTGAAAATATCTTCTCTTGTAAAAGCCATCCATTTCAATAGGTTACATATTAAACATCTTTTTGGCTTGGTCCCTTTATTAATAGGAACGGAATCTGCCGTGTGTCCTCTTTACTAGGCTGTCTAAAGCGCGAGTGGTTTCACTTTTTCTAGATTTATTTATTCTCTTACATTTATTTATTTCACTAGTTCAAGTGTCTATATACTTGAACTCATAATAATAATGTGCGCGTAATTATTGAAATGCTTCTGACATTCTTTCAGAAATGGACAAACCTAGGGCTGGACGATATGGCAAAATAAATTAGCATGATGATTTTTTTTCATATCAGTCGATATCGATAATTAACACGATAAATGTCAAATCTTTATATCTATCAATTTTAAAGGCTTTCAGCATGCCAATCCCTTTGTTTAGCTGATTTAACACATTTTGTAAAATGTTTTAGCTGTCTGACAATATAAAAAATAAACAAAAGAACAATCTTAATAATTTTTCAGCATTTACTGTTCAAGTTTTCAACAACTAAAGATGTTACCCTACAAGTTATTGTATATTATTGTTTAACATCAGAACAAACTAAATTAGGTTTGGAACAAGTAAAAGGTGAGTTAATGGTGACAGAATTTTCAGTTTTGGATGAGTCTTTTTAATGGTGAGTATGGTGAATTTAGGGTGAAATATCCTTTAATAGATTTCATTTAGGGATGCTAACGATTACTTGATCGATTGATTGTCAATAACACTTTAATTGTTTGACATTATCGATGACTGATTAAGGATGGACATTTAAAGGTTAAGTTATTCTTTGCGCTGTGAGACGCGTCCATGACTTTATGCATTACATAATCAATAATTACAATATACATTAAAATATATATAGAATAATGAAATATCTAAGGGCTGGTTATTTTACTGTCGATGAGGGACAATTACAGATTTCATAGAAAATATTTTAATATTAATCGAACACTTATCAAACTGCCGTTATCGTTTTATCGAAAAAAATTATATTGTGATAACTATCGTTATCAAATTATCGCTCAGCTCTAGACAAACATGAGAGTGAAGTGCAAAAAACAAGGAAAATGATTCTTTCAGCAACCTAAAACATTAACAAACTGCCATGTTTAGTTATTATCATTACCTTTTGGACTTTTATGATCTCGGAATGACGGAATTACTTATTAACAAGATGTTAAAAAGAGTAATGCTGGTGAAGAATAAAGATGAGAGGTTTGCACTGACTGTATATGTTTCGTATCGTTTATGAACCCAAATAAGGCCTAAATGTATGTTTTGGGTATGTCATGAAAATGTCAAGTAAATAGACTCTGATCAAGAGACAAAGTCTTACAAGGTTTACTTTGAAAAAGATTTTATTCTTTGCAAAGAATGGGTCCGACAGTCATAAAGGAACAACGATTGCTCCAGAGTGCGACACACAGGCTAACCGGACACTAGGTTTTATCTTTTTTCCCCTGCTTCAAGGCCCACTTCATCACAGATGACACCCAGCTCTCTAGAGCAGGGGTTTTCAAACTGTGGGGCGCTCCCCACCAGGGGGGCGCGAGAATTTGAGGCGTGCACGCGAGTAAATTATGATGACGATTTTTATGTGTTCACTAAAGTGAATCGGATTGAAGTTAGTTTCACATCTAACTATCAGGCACCTGTAGAGTTTATGAGTTGCAGTAAAATGTATGAAATATAATGGAGCGGGTGCTTTTTATCGGTGAAGGAAAGTCAAACCGGTGAGCGTCTGACAAAAAAGTGCCCTTCTGAATCAAATCAGCAGGATGCCCTTCTGGATCTTTCACTTACTTTGAAGACATGCGACATGAAGATATACAGACTACCTTTACATGGACATCAGTAATAGTTATTTGCCTTAATGTGAATAAGACAATAATATGATTAAGGTGTTACGTGAAGTGCTTTTTGAATGTTGCGTCACCAGGCTATCACCAGGCGTTTCCTGCAGAGTCTCATGGGTGTTTCATCTTTAATTTTTCGACTTTAACTGCAGTTCGGCACTTTCACTCATGAATATTTTAATGATGCCCCCATGACAAACTGGGTTATTAGACGCCAATATTTAGTAAGGACTGGTGGAAGATGTTTTAATGGGATTTGATAGCGCACGACAAATAGAAAGAAAAAAACTTCCGCATTTTGTGGTCCGTGTTGCCAGATGTAGCTGACTGATTCCAGCCCAAAAGCTAACAAAAACCCGCCGAAATGCAAATTCAAAACCGCCCAATCTGGCAACATTGTTCATGATCTGTGTGTGTGTGCGGTCCTTTACTGACAGCCTTGTGTGTGCATCTTGTCAATCGCAGCGAAAAGTCCTACATGACATTAAGTAATACTTAATTACTTAATACTTAATTTACTTCAATAATGCCACTAATATATGCAAATTCCATGTCTTAATTCCATTTCTGTTTAGTTCAGTTATGACTTTAGTCAGATAAAGAATGAAATTGGACAAACTTGGGGGAGTGTGTGTCCTAAAAGTTTGAAAACCCCTGCTCTAGAGCACATGTGTCAATTACAAGGCCCGCGGGCCAAATGCGGCCCGTCAAAACATTTAATCAATCCCGACAACAAGTTTTGGTAATGAAGTTCAAGTGACCCGTGCTCGCTTTAAAAATTCGGTCTGTGTCAGTTACAGTATTGAGACGCAGGTGGTGCTTTTGCGCTTCACCCTACTCGCTAATTTAGACGTTAGCACAACGTTACGCTAAATGTAAACGAGGTAAAATAATTCTAAAGACTAAAGTTAGCACAAGCACGCGTTATGTCTATGTTTGGGAGCACATACTCATGTTAACAAATGTTCTCTATAATGAAACTGACCAAAACATACCACAAATCCCGCCTCACAGACCAACATATTATGTCTGTAATGAAAGTAGCCATGGCAAGGGACATTACACCTAGAATAGATGAGATTGTTTCTATGAAAAGATGCAGGGTGTCTGGTAAGTGTTAAAAATGTCTAATTTTCTTAGGTTTGGCATGTAAGCCCAGTGCAAGTGTCATTTGGAGCAAAATAAGCTAAATAATACCATTTTTTTACTATTTATTTTTTATATAAGCTACCATTTATCTATAATAGCCTAGTAATAAATATATTGCTTTAATTTAGTTCCTCTAAAATCCACAAGTTCAGTTGTAGGCATCGACAGTTAGCATGGATCATTTCATGATTAGGTTGCCTTTTTTAAAGCTAAAAGAATAAGTTCAATAATACAATATCAGAAACCATCTGTTGCTTGTTACAATGTGGTATATCAGTTGTTGGCTTTTTGTTTTATCATCAGTTTTTATGAATATGTGAAAAAAAAAATGTGTATGTACGGCCCCTCACTTTATTCACAATATTCAGTGCGGCCCTTACCAAGTTTGGATTTGACACCCCTGCTCTAGAGCATTCCTCCTTTGAGGGTCAAGATATGGCTCCCAGGATTTACACTTATTGAATGCATATGTTTCAAAGCAGATGACCATCTTCTGAATGACCCTTCTTGTAATAGGTTTTTGTACCATCTTTTCTTAGAAAGCCATATGTTTCATAATCTATGGTGTTTCTAGTAAGAAAGAGTTTTTATATTAAACAATGTTTTAGTAATCATAAAAATGATTTTTCTTTTACAACAGGTATTTATCTTTTTGTAACTGGTAACATTTCAGAGACTTTAAGGCTCTGTATGTATTCATATATGTTTCATTTATTTTTTATTTTATATAATTGCAGACGTTACAGTAACCTATTTCGCATTATCATTGATCTGGAGCTACAGGTATAATCAAATACTGTTCAGGTTAATAATTAACATTTATACAAAGGTTTTTATGTATATAAAGCATTTGTTTAATAAGAAGTGCTTCTTATATGATATGTGAACTCCAAGCAAGAATGATGTCAACTGCAACTTTCTGTCATACACCATACCTACCAAAAGGGTACCACTGGTACCATATGGCCATGGAGACACAACCCTGATAAAGGTGACCTGTACCATACTGTACCACTAAGTAGAAACGAGGCATATGAGAGTGTCTCAGTTTATACCATTGGGGACGTACTGGATTTATTTTTTATATTGTTAACCCCCTAGTGTTTTTTTTTTAATTAGATTATAGGATCATTTCATTTGCCAGTTAAATAATTTTTTTTGACATTTTGCTTGTTTGGCTTTATTGGCAGTATTGTTGGAAGCTTTGCTGAAGAATGGAAATTCGGCAGGAAACAGTACTGCATACTGTGGGAAGTCATCAAATGGATCAAAGCCTGGATCACAGACCCAACATGAGGCACCAAAGCAAGACTCGGCAGCTGCAGATTTAACAAAAGGATTTACCAAGGAGCAAGCTGAAGGGGTACAAAGGCAAGTATTCTTGTGTATTCATTAATAGGTCCATAACCCTGAAAGTGTCATAATCCCTATTGTATTCCGTAGGTCAGTGCTTCTCAGCCAGGGATCTAGAGCCCCAAAGATTGATTGATCAGTTGACCCATTAGCAGATTTATTCAAGAATTGGTGATTTTCGGAACTTAAGCACACCTAAAAAAAATAGAATCTTCCAAATTCACTTACAAGATATAGCATCGCTTTACATTCAAATCATATATGTGTGTGTGTGTGTGTGTGTGTGTGTGTGTGTGTGTGTCTCTGTGTGTGTGTGTGTGTGTATATATATACAGGCAGTGCAAAATTATTAGGCAAATGAGTATTTTGACCACATCATCCTCTTTATGCATGTTGTCTTACTCCAAGCTGTATAGGCTCAAAAGCCTACTACCAATTAAGCATATTAGGTGATGTGCATCTCTGTAATGAGAAGGAGTGTGGTCTAATGACATCAACACCCTATATCAGGTGTGCATAATTATTAGGCAACTTCCTTTCCTTTGGCAAAATGGGTCAAAAGAAGGACTTGACAGGCTCCGAAAAGTCAAAAATAGTGAGATATCATGCAGAGGGATGCAGCACTCTTAAAATTGCCAAGCTTTTTAAAGCGTGATCATCGAACAATCAAGCGTTTCATTCATATTAGTCAACAGGGACCCAAACGTGTGGAAAAACCAAACCAAAAACCAAGACGCAAAATAACTGCCCATGAACTGAGAAAAGTCAAGCGTGCAGCTGCCAAGATGTCAAGATGCCACTTGCCACCAGTTTTGCCATATTTCAGAGCTGCAACATCACTGGAGTGCCCAAAAGCACAAGGTGTGCAATACTCAGAGACATGGCCAAAGTAAGAAAGGCTGAAAAACGACCACCACTGAACAAGATACACAAGCTTAAACGTTTAAACTGGGCCAAGAAATATCTCTCGACTGATTTTCTAAGGTTTTATGGACTGATGAAATGAGAGTGAGTCTTGATGGGCCCGTGGCTGGATCGGTAAAGGGCAGAGAGCTGGAGATTAGGTGGAGTACTAATTTGGGCTGGTATCATCAAAGATGAGCTTGTGGGGCCTTTTCGGGTTGAGGATGGAGTCAAGCTCAACTCCCAGTCCTACTGCCAGTTTCTGGAAGACACCTTCAAGCAGTGGTACAGGAAGAAGTCTGCATCCTTCAAGAAAAACATGATTTTCATGCAGGACAATGCTCCATCACACACGTCCAGGTACTCCACAGCGTGGCTGGCAAGAAAGGGTCTAAAAGAAGAAAAACTAATGACATGGCGTCCTTGTTCACCTGACTGAACCTCATAGAGAACCTGTGGTCCATCATCAAATGTGAGATTTACAAGGAGGGAAAACAGTACACCTCTCTGAACATTGTCTGGGAGGCTGTGGTTGCTGCTGCACGCAATGTTGATGGATTCTGTCAGTGTTTTGATCTGTTCACCATGGATGGCAGGCTTTTGAGTGTCCTTGCAAAGAAAGGTGGCTATATTGGTCACTGATTTGTTTTTGTTTTGTTTTTGAATGTCAGAAATGTATATTTGTGAATGTTGAGATGTTATATTGGTTTCACTGGTGAAAATAAATAATTGAAATGGGTATATTTTTGTTTTTTGTTAAGTTGGCTAATAATTATGCACAGTTTTATATATATATATATATATATATATATATATATATATATATATATATATATATATATATATATATATATATATATACATGGAGTGCAGAATTATTAGGCAAGTTGTATTTTTGAGGATTAATTTCATTATTGAACAACAACCATGTTCTCAATGAACCCAAAAATACATTAATATCAAAGCTGAATATGTTTGGAAGTAGTTTGTTTTTAGTTTTAGCTATTTTCGGAGGATATCTGTGTGTGCAGGGGACTATTACTGTGCATAATTATTAAGCAACTTAACAAAAAACAAATATATACCCATTTCAATTATTTGTTTTCACCAATATAACATCTCAACATTCACAAATATACATTTCTGACATTCAAAAACAAAACAAAATCAAATCAGTGACCAATACAGTATAACCACCTTTCTTTGCAAGGACACTAAAAAGCCTGCCATCCATGGATTCTGTCAGTGTTTTGATCTGTTCACCATCAACATTGCGTGCAGCCGCAACCACAGCCTCCCAGACACTGTTCAGAGAGGTGTACTGTTTTCCCTCCTTGTAAATCTCACATTTGTTGATGGACCACAGGTTCTCTATGGGGTTCAGTCAGGTGAACAAGGAGGCCATGTCATTAGTTTTTCTTCTTTTAGACCCTTTCTTGCCAGCCACGCTGTGGAGTACTTGGACGTGTGTGATGGAGCATTGTCCTGCATGAAAATCAAGTTTTTCTTGAAGGATGCAGACTTCTTCCTGTACCACTGCTTGAAGAAGGTGTCTTCCAGAAACTGGCAGTGGGACTGGGAGTTGAGCTTGACTCCATACTCAACCCGAAAAGGCCCCACAAGCTCATCTTTGATGATACCAGCCCAAACCAGTACTCCACCTCCACCTTGCTGGCGTCTGAGTCGGACTGGAGCTCTCTGCCCTTTACCAATCCAGCCACGGGCCCATTAAGACTCACTCTTATTTCATCAGTCCATAAAACCCTAGAAAAATCAGTCTTGAGATATTTCTTGGCCCAGACTTGACGTTTCAGCTTGTGTATCTTGTTCAGTGGTGGTCGTTTTTCAGCCTTTCTTACCTTGGTCATGTCTCTGAGTATAGCACACCTTGTGCTTTTGGGCACTCCAGTGATGTTGCAGCTCTGAAATATGGCAAAACTGGTGGCAAGTGGCATCTTGGCAGCTGCACGCTTGACTTTTCTCAGTTCATGGGCAGTTATTTTGTGCCTTGGTTTTTCCACACGTTTGCGTCCCTGTTGACTATTTTGAATAAAACACTTGATTGTTCGATGATCACGCTGTAGAAGCTTGGCAATTTTAAGAGTGCTGCATCCCTCTGCAAGATATCTCACTATTTTTGACTTTTCGGAGCCTGTCAAGTCCTTCTTTTGACCAATTTTGCCAAAGGAAAGGAAGTTGCCTAATAATTATGCACACCTGATATAGGGTGTTGATGTCATTAGAACACACTCCTTCTCATTACAGAGATGCACATCACCTAATATGCTTAATTGGTAGTAGGCTTTCGAGCCTATACAGCTTGGAGTAAGACAACATGCATAAAGAGGATGTGTGTGTGTATGTGTGTGTGTGTGTGTGTGCGTGTGCGTGTATATGTATGTATGTATGTATATATATATATATATATATATATATATATATATATATATATATATATATATATATATATATATATATACATACATACAAACACACTATACCTGGAATTGCTTTGGGCACCCAAATCCCTAAGCCTGCTCCTGTCTCCCAGCATAATTGTGTGATTATTGCCGCCTGTTGGTTCGCCGTGCCCTGCATCCCAGTGGATGTTTGCATTTTCATGTGGATGGAGATTTCTTTAAAAACTAACATTTGATAAAAACACCCTGATACGTGTGGACATGGCCTAAATGCATCAGCTATCTGTGTTGTGATTGGCTGATATTTGCTTGAGTGGAGTATAGAAAAAGCTTCAAAACCAACAGTGTCAGCCACTGTTGTAAATAAAAAGATGTTTTGGATAAAGGATATTAGCTCTGTAAAAATTAAAACCTTTTTGTTTTTTTGTCATTGTTGTTGACTGTAGGATAAAGAAATGTAAGAACTACTATGAGGTACTGGGTATCAGAAAAGATGCCAGTGATGATGAACTAAAAAAAGCCTACAGACAACTGGCTTTGAAATTCCACCCTGACAAAAACCATGCACCAGGAGCAACAGATGCCTTTAAAAGTAATGCCATTCACCTTCGGTTATTTTATTCCAGGACTATTTTAAATAGTTGATTGAAATAAAATATAAAACAACAAATGCTGTTTGTTTTTGTTCTTTTTCAGAGATTGGAAATGCTTATTCGGTGCTCAGTAACCCAGAAAAGAAGAGGCAGTATGACTTAAGTGGAGGAGAGGAGCCCACCACCCCAAATTACAGCTCTCATGAAGGATTTGATTTTCACAGAGGCTTTGAGTCTGATATTACACCTGAAGATCTCTTTAACATGTTCTTTGGAGGCAGCTTTCCCTCATGTAAGCTACTTTGCAACTCATTTATTATTGCCGTACACTTGGATTTACTCCAAAGCAGTATTTCACTTTATGCATTTTAATATAAGGGTTTTTTTATGAGATTAAAGGTGCAATATACAGCATTGATTCAATAAGTTAAACTGTTCTCTGATATCAACATAGTAGGTATGTGGATTAGGTAAGTTCAAAATATCTCCAGAAAAGGCTTATATGCTTTGTTATCCCATAAAATCCCCTTAGAACCAGATGGTCCTTATAGACCATATTTGGAATGATAATGAATATTATTCAAAGTTCTGCTTTGATGCAGCTCTCAGTGCCTGCTTTCTCTCTCACACACACTCACAGAATGATGTATGAACACGTGCAAAACATTCATACTTCCTTACTCAAAAAATGTTTGACCAAATGGAGTAGATGCCTTAATAAATCTTAGTGGAGGTGTATTTTACCTAGTAGGGGAACTATCTAATATAAACCACCATATTATCCAGAGTTTTGCTCCCAAGATGTGTTGTGGATAAAATATATGCTAAAATTTATAATTAAACTCTGCAAGCAGACTAACAGAGATGTTGTGTTTATATAAGCTATAATATCAATGAAAACACTGTCAGGAAATAATGTCAACCACTGCATAAACAAAGTGGATTTAACAGTTAGAGTGTATTAACTGTTCTTTCACTTCAGAAAAATGACAGTAAAGGTTATTGCATACTGAATCTGAAATTTTTGCACATAAAAAAAAAAAGTGGGTAGCATGATCGCCTCACAGCAAGAAGGTCGCTGGTTCAAGCCCAGGCTGGATCAGTTGGCGTTTCTTTGTGGAGTTTGCATGTTCTCCACGTGTTCGCGTGGGTTTCCTCCGGGTGCTCTGGTTTCCCCTACAAGTCCAAAGACGTGCTGTAGGTGAATTGGGTAAGATAAAATTGTCCGTAGTGTATGTGTGTGAATGAGAGTGTATGGATGTTTCCCAGTGTTGGGTTGCAGCTGCAAGGGCATTCGCTGCGTAAAACATATGCTGGATAAGTTGGTGGTTCATTCCGCTGTGGCGACCCCAGATTAATAAAGGGACTAATGTTGATGTAGGCCTACTGCTCATGGTCTGCTTCAGTCCAGTATGTCAACGTGGCTGCCATCTATTATAATGTCTATAGGTGCTGCCAGTCTCTGTTCAGGATTTGTAAATGTGTGAAGTATCACAAGCAATGCATTGAAATTTCACTGATTTCCTGAAATAAACTTTGCATTTAGGGATAATCAAGCGCAGCTCTTTGATAAGGAGAACTCTCCTTCCTCTCTATGCAGTTTTGGATGAACACATTATAGCCTATTCTTCTTTATATTTCTACCTTGGAGAAGAGAAGAGAACAAAGTACATGCTGCTTGAATTGACTTTTAAATGTTTTGCGTTTTTTCAGAATGGATTAATTAATATGCATCAAACTCAATGTGCAAGGTTTGCGTACCTGACAATTTTTTTTTAGATATGAATATTGAAAAAATGCATACAAAAAATTCATACTTTAGTGTGCAAAGACCTTAAGAGTTGAATGTGTGTTGTTGAAACATATGCAGCAAATTTCACAATAAACACTATAAATTCAAACAACAAAGGTCTGGATGAGAAGTTTTAGAAGCAGCATTTAGGAAGGACTCAAGTCAAAGTTAAGTTAGGACTTGCTTGACAAATATTTATGAAAGACATGACTTGACTGACTGTCGCCTCACAGCTAGAAGGTCGCTAGTTCGAGCCTCGGCTGGGTCAGTCGGCGTTTCTGTGTGGAGTTTGTATGTTCTCCTTGCGTTCGCGTGGATTTCCTCCGGGTGCTCCGGTTTACCCTACAGTCCAAAGACATGCAGTACAGGTGAATTGGGTAGGCTAAATTGTCCGTAGTGTATGAATGTGAATGAGTGTGTATGGATGTTTCCCAGAGATGGATTGCAGCAGGAAGGGCATCCGCTGCGTAAAACATGTGCTGGATAAGTTGGTGGTTCATTCCGCTGTGGCTACCCTGGACTAAGCTGAAAAGCAAATGAATGAATGACTTGACTGACTTGAGTTAAATGGCTCAAAAAACTTTGTTTTATTTAGTGTTTTTTATGTTTAGAATAAATGTTCACTTTTGTAGATTGTTTTGTTTAGTTGGGTTTCTAGCTCAGACAAGTAAACATACAGCTTGTGTCTATATGCCGAGTGTGTATATAGGCCATAATTGACTCAGAGACTATGGATTTCGCCCTCCTCCCCACCTCTTTTTGTAAAAACTTTGCAAAGTGGCAAACTTTAGTTTCTCTTTGATCCTGGCATGCACAGGTACCCTTACACAGAGTCGCAGCTTCAGAAGATGCAACAGCCAAATTGATTTGTTTGGTATATGAAGGGAATATCCAGGCAAAAATTTGCTTATGTGTGTTAAACATTTTTTGCCAGACTGATTTTTCAAGATTGTGCAATATGAAGCAAAATTGTATTTATAGATGTAGTTGTACCCTTTATTTGTCTGAAAGATAAGTCATTTTTAATATATAATTCATGCAGGTTTTTCCTGCATAGAAAATTATGAGATGGCTGCCTACTGACATACATCACGTAATGTTTAAGCACCAGTCATTTTGGAGTTGATAAATGATTTTTTTCAATAACTTTTTATGTACATGGGCTGTATTTTAGTGTTATTTAAATGTGGCACGTTCTCACTTCTCAATTGCATGTGACAAGTATATTTAGCATTAGTAATTTTGCACGAGGGCACAAACTGTCACAAGCGCTCAATGCCTTCAGTGGTGATGGTCACAAAGAGACCAAAAGGTACCAAATTTTGCTAAGTAGGTAATACTGGTTAACACTTACCTACAGTTATTATTATTAAAATATTCTTTTGCAAATATTTCTTTAAAAATATATATATATATTGCAGTTTTACTGTATTTTGTCCAAAAAAAGCATCAGATTGTTTTATTACGCTCCTGCAAAAATGTATATAATTTTCTCCTTCTCCTGCCTGCAAAACATATAAAACATATAAGTAGTTTTATTTTCAATGCTTCTTCCCGCTACTGTTATTTGTTTCGCTTGTACAAATGGAACATAGAAATACAGTCACAGAAACGTTAGAAAAAGAAAGGCTAATAATTTGCAATAAAACTAAAATAATAACAAACGTTGATTTATGAAGTGGTCACACAGAAAAGCATTTGACTTGGCCTTTTTTGCCTTCAACAATTTTCAGTATTTAGCTAAAAAAAAAACTGAATTAACTAATAGCAATACAAATGTTTTTCTTTTATTTTAGTGGTTTTTGTTGCTTTTGTGCAGTAGATAGATTACAGAAGATTTGTCTTTAGTAAATTAATTTTGTGTTGAGTCCCGTAGGTAACTCACACATACATGAGGACCTTACTTTCCGCACCAGCATTCATCCTTCAAATCTTGTCCTCTCTGTGTGCAGGTCTCTAATATGAGGCTCTATGTCACACTCATTAAGATTTATCACCACCTAACGTTGATTTTACTTCACAATCTGAGACTACTGTATATTAACAGATAAGCTATGATTTAATCTTAGTCTTTTAAAATCAATTAATGTTTAACTTTATAAGATTATAAGAATAACGCAAAATGTGCTTTTTTACTTCTCAATTTTGTAATGGGGTTAGCACCACTTTCAGGAAATACCCTGTTATGTTTGTTTTGTTTGGTTACAGTTAGCAAACTCCAGTTACAGTTCACTTGTGTTTAGAATCAGATCATCATCCTCATGAGTGTTCGGAATGTCTGCCCTCAAATTTCATACAAGGTTAAATACTATACACATAATTATCGGTTGCAGTGGTGTAGGCAGTAGACAAACATAAAGTGACTGAGAGGCTAGATTTTGCTTAGCTCTCTCTGCTCAATTTTGCCACCAATATAAATATTCAATATCAATGAAGTAAAAGTGGAATTGCCTAATTAAGTTTTGATAAAGATAAGTATAATTTTAATAAATATAATTATTTACACTTTCTGCTATTATTGTATCTTGGAAAGGCATATTACAGAGGTGCAGGAGTATAATTAGCAAGTATTATATTTACAATTATTGCAAGGAACTGCTACTTTTACATACAATAGATCTTGGTGAAGATATATTTATCCAGTGTCAATTGCACTTAGAGTAATTCTCAAAGTCTCATCTCAAACTTTATTTCTAGAGCACACTTAATTACGACCTTTGGTCGACCAAAGTGCTGTGCAGTAGCAGATAAAACAGCAAATACACCACAATTAAAACAACAATATGAAACAATAGTAACAACAGTAAAAATTTCCAAGAAAGAATCAATTTAATATAGCCTGAAATCGCCATTAGGGAATGTTAAATGCACTCGAAAAAAAGATCTGTAGTCTATAGCATCGATACACAGCAAAAATTCCAGTGTTAAATATACAGTGTGATTTTTTTATTTTTTTATTTTTTTGGTGTTGTTGAGTGTTAAAACCGGAGTACATTTTAACCCATGAGTGTGAAAGAGCGTATATTTAAGAGTTTTTCTTTCAGTGTTAAACTTTTAACCCAGTATGCAGTGTATTTCTCACTAGTGATGGGAAGTTTACTCTAACTGGTTCTTTCAGACAAACAGTGATCAAACCAGTATCTTTTACTTAAACTTGAAACATGTCTTGTTGCATTTTAAAATGCAAAGAGTTGAATGTATTGAAATTATTGCTGAAAAGATTAATGAACATTTAATAAATTAAAACTATTTTCAACATATTTGATCACTGTTATTGGTCACACACACCAATTGATACTATAGGAAAAAAGGCAATATATTAACACTTTGAAGAGTAACACACACTCCAATTCGATGTAAGAATAAACTCTTACTGTGTTAAAATGAACTCAGAGTAATGTAGAAATTTCACACTTTAGAAAGGGTTATTTTAACTCCAAAATGGAGAGAGTCATATGTACACCCAAGGAGTGTTAAGTTAAACTTAAATTGAGTTAAATGTACACTGATTTTTTAGCTGTGTAGGAACCTAGATAGAGTAGGTGCTATTGTGATTTTAAATGGTAACTTATTCCATTGTTTCGGACCCACAACTGCAAAGGTTCTATCGCCCCTGCATTTGAGATGAGATGGAGGAATTTGCAATAAATTGCAGTCGGAATTTGATCTAAGTGATCGAGTTTGGGCCTTAATAGTGATCAGATCAGAAAGATATGGTGGCGCTAGGTTATACAAAGTTTCTAAACAAAGAGTAAATTTTATAATCTATTCGCAAATGAATGCAACCAATGTAGTGATCGCAATATTGGTGTGATATGATCATATTTGTGGCTACTTGTGAGCAAACAGGCGGCCGCATTTTGGACCATTTAAAGTCTAGAAATAGAAGATGAGGGTAGACCAATATATAAAGAATTACAATAATCTAATCACATGGAAATAAAGGCATGGATAGCCGTTTCAAAACTCTTCCTGCTTAGGAAGTGTTTCACTTTGGCTAGAATGTTGTGAAGGACCAAAAATAATAATTTGGCGTTTTTCTTCATTCAAAAGCGTAATTTGGCGTTTTTCTTCATTCAAAAGCATAAAGTTGTTGGTGAGCCAGAGTTTAATTTCGCGCAGACAATCTTTTAATCTCTTGATGTATGCTAATTGCACAAGTGTAAATAGCTGCTCCCATATTTTCGTACCCTGTTAACTGATCATTTGCAAATAAATAAACACTTAAAATTTTATAATTATTATAATTTTATGTGTTTGCCTATTGTATATCATTAAAATAAATATCTCATTAGTTCAAAAACCTACAATTCTGCCATTTACTCCAGTGGAGGTTATGTTATAATAGTGATAAAAATTAAACTGTGTTGTTTCATATGAGGATGTCTTGTTGTCAGGTGCCTTGCCATGTTGAATCATAATATCAGAACTTGATTGATCATGTATTTTCGTAGTGCGAATGCAGGAGCGCGCGCGCTTTTTAACAGTCGCGCGCATCACATCATCTGTGCGTGCGAGAGATCATCCTCTCGTTCGGTATTTACCTGCTCTCTGCTCGCGCGAACACAGTTATTATTGTCAGTCGTGCTGCTTCTCGATTCTAAGATCACATTTGCACGAATATTGGGCCACGCTTATTTTCAAACCCTGCTTTTAAGAAAACTACAATTTAAAAATGATTACCAACCAGCCAAAGTAGCTAGTGGAGGTGTCTGTCTAACTAGCCAGAGCTGAAATCTACCCGCATTTGGCGAGTTGGCGGGTGTTAATGTAAAGCCCTGTTTGTGTGTGTGTGTATATATATATATATATATATATATATATATATATATATATATATATATATATATATATATATATATATATATATATATATATATATATATATATATTTATTTATTACACACACACACACACACACACGCAGTTGAAGTCAGAATTATTAGCACCCCTGTATTATTGGCCCCCTGTTTATTTTATTCCCCAATTTCTGTTTAACGGAGAGAAGATTTTTTCTACACATTGCTAAATCTAATAGTTTTAATAACTCATTTCTAATAACTGATTTATTTTATCTTTGCCATGATGACAGTAAATAATATTTTACTAGATATTTTTCAAGACGCTTCTATACAGCTTAAAGTGACATTTAAAGGCTTAACTAGGTTAATTATGTTAACTAGGCAGGTTAGGGTAATTAGGCAAGTTATTGTATAACAATAGTTTGTTCTGTAGACTATCGAAAAAAATATATAGCTTAAAGAGGCTAATAATTTTGTCCTTAAAATGGCTATTAAAAAACTAAAAACTGCTTTTATTCTAGATGAAATAAAACAATTAAGACTTTCTCCAAAAGATAGTCTATAACTATATATATATATTGATTACAACTGAGCTGATTGATTACAACACAAATTGATTTGAGTGACTCAGTGAACCTTAACAATCCTAACACTGGTACAACCAATCATGAAAAAGAATATTTAAGATAGCTGATTGCTAGTTGTGCTTCTCCTTATTGTGAAGCTGAAAGTAGCAACATGGCAACCCCAAAAGAACTTCCTAATGACCTAGGATAATCCACCAACATGAATTAGGAGAAGGATGTAAAAAGCTATCATAAAGGTTTGAAGTCTCTATCTCCACAGTCAGAAATATAGTAAGAAAATGGAAGGCCACAGAAACAGTTGTTGTGCAGGACAGATGTGCTAGACCAAGAAAAAAATCTGAAAGGCAAAGGTAAAGAATGGTTAGAATGGTCACAGACAAACCACATACCACCTCCAAAGAGCGCCAGGAACATCTTGCTGCTAATAATGTCATTGTAAATCATTCCACAGTCCAGTGCACTTGCCACAAAGAACAGCTCAATGGAAGGTGATGTAGAAGAAGCCTTTTCTGCATTCTGCCAACGAGAAGAGTCAGGACAAGCCTGAATTATTTTGGAGAAATATAATGTGGACAGATGCCACATCCATAGACATTTTGCATGAGAGAAAAAGAACACTGTATTCCACGAGAAGAACCTGCTTCTTACTGTAAAATATGGTGGCAATATGCTGTGGGGATGTGTGGCCAGCACATGTACTAGAAACCTTGTCAGAGTTAAAGGTTGCATGGATTTCACCCAGTATCAGCAGATTCTGAAGAACAATGTTCAGGAATTAGTCAGAAGGCTGAAGTTATGAAAGGGTTGGTTTTGTTTTAACTGTTCTTTGAACAGAACAGGTTATGGGCCTAACGTTACCCGTGTGCGCGTGATCATCCTTCCATTATCACACACAGTATGTTTTTCACCTGCTTTTTTTTGCTTACGCTTATTTTTGTTAATATGGTTACAATAACATTGCTTTAATAGGAGATTAACTCTCCATGTATGTGTAGTTAACTAGTGATCTGAGAGACATTTAGCCTGGACAGACTAGGCTACTGTGCATAGTTTTAGATACATAGTTTTTTAAGAAAGGTTTTGTTGAATAAAAAGAGCATGTATACAGCTATATTTTGCATGTTTTGACATATTATTTAACATCCGTGGCTAAGAAATAATTATTTATTTATTTTTGTTGTGCTCAGAGATAAATTTGGTAAATCCTTAGTGTTGAGCCCTGAAAAGTCACATGAAATAAAAAACCACAACCCATTTGCTCATGCACATTAAGCAAGTTCATACACACAAAAAAGTGAAATAAATGAGAAGGCATGTGGACATAGCACAATGTGTAAAATCAAGTAATTTTAGCATGCCAAAGTCAAATTTATGCATATAAAATATATTTTCCCAACAACAAAATTTTGGCTAGTGAAAATGGCGAGTGGCTAGTAATGTTGGAAAACTACTAGCCACAGTGGCTGGTGATCAAAAAAGTTAATGTCAAGCCCTGTATCTATATGTATATACAGTGAGGGAAATAAGTATTTAATCACAGTCTTTGAGGGTCAGAAATTTGGCTGAAAAGCAAGTGATCAAATACTTATTTCACACAGTAATTTACAAATAAATTGTTAAAAAATTATATAATGTGATTTCCTGATTTTTTTTTTTTAGAATCTGTCTCTCACAGTTGAATTGCATGATTTCTAAGTAGGAGATTTTGAAAAATCACAGTGTGATTAAATACTTATTTCCCTCACTGTGTATATATACAGTACATAAATATAAATATATATATATATATATATATATATATATATATATATATATATATATATATATATATATATATATATATATATATATATATATATATATATATATATATATATATATATTTCCCAGAGATGGGTTGCTGCTGGATGGGCATCCGCTGCGTAAAAATATATACTGTATATATATATATATATATATATATATATATATATATATATATATATATATATATATATATATACATATATATATATATACATATATAAACACAGTTGAAGTCATAATTATTAGCCCCTCAGAATTTTTGGCCCCTTGTTTATTTTTTTTCCCCAATTTCTGTTTAACGGAGAGAAATTTTTTTCAACATATCTCTAAACATAATAGTTTTAAGAACTCATTTTTAATAACTGATTTATTTTATTTTTGCCATGATGACAGTAAATAATATTTTACTAGATATTTTTCAAGACACTTCTATACAGCTTAAAGTGACATTTAAAGGCTTAACTAGGGTAATTAGGTTAACCAGGCAGGTTAGGGTAATTAGGCAAGTTATTGCATTACGATGGTTTGTTCTGTAGACTATCGAAAAAAAAAATAGCTTAAAGGGGCTAATAATTTTGACCCTAAAATAGTTAAAAAAAAAATTTAAAAATTGCTTTCATTCTAGCCGAAATAAAGCAAATAAGACTTTCTCCAGAAGAAAAAAAATATTATCAGACATACTGTGAAAATTTCCTTGCTCTGTTAAACATAATTTGGGAAATATTTAAAAAAGAAAAAAAAAGTCAAAGGGGGGCTAATAATTCTGACTTCAACTGTGTGTGTGTGTGTGTGTGTGTGTGTGTGTGTGTGTGTGTGTGTGTGTGTGTATATGTGTGTGTGTGTGTGTGTGTGTGTATATATATATATATATATATATATATTCATGTTAACTCTTTTGTGAGATTCCAACAATGATCTTATTTTGAATATTGGATGGCAGGGAGACAAAAGTATGTAATTACAACAGCAGTGTAATAAATTATACAAGTTTTTTATATGTATATTATTGTAATTACAACTGAGCTGTATGTGGAGACCTTTACATAGAAATTCCATTCAATTCATCTTTATTTATATAGCACTTTTTACAGTGGAGATTGTGGTATTTAGAATCAGAATGTGCAATTCACAGAGCTTCAGTGACCCAACACTACTGCTGTGTCATTTGAATTGCCAACGTTTTATCATTATTGATGTCTGCAGCACAGGGCTTCTCCATGTGGGTGTTGAAGTAGACTGTCATCTTTAAGGAATGTGAACGGTAGCACATTCAGTTCTTTTAAAGAGGTGCCCTACTGACCTTAATGACATTGAAAACCTAAAGATTAGAGCCGTTTCATAAGACTGGTGTTTGGTGTTTTACCCTTGCATTTTTGCAAATTTCCCTAAAGTCATTGACCTCATCCAAAATATTGTCAAATATGCATACTAACAGCTCTCTATCTTGTACAGTCATAAAAATCGGTAATAACTCACTCAAATCAGTGAAGGTGATAGTTGACTACTGCCAGGCTTCTTCGCAGTGCCAAAAATATTTACTATCAAAAAATACAAATGTACATGTAAAGGTGAAGGAGTAGTCTGTAACATCATTTGTTGACGTATAAAACTAAAGACTTTCAGGGTAAAAAAAATTTGATGGAAGAAGAAAAGATTCAAAGATTTTGTGTGCATCACAAAGATATCAAAATGAAAAGTCAAACAATTACCATCTCTTCTTAATATTAATGCTTATTGCACATCTGGTGTGGACCGTTTTAGAAATATTTTTTCTTTAGATCACATGTGAAATGCGTATAAAACGGATCACATGGGTTTCACTTGAAAATGTTCATGTTCATACCCGCGGGTCACAAAATTTACAAATGCATTCAGTTCCCACTTTAAGTGAACAAGCATGACCTGATGTTTGGTTTTGACAGAGCGCAAGCTAGACTGTAAAAAAAAATCCGTAAATTTGCAATTTTCCATATTTTGTGATTTATGTTTTTATTTTTCCATGTATGCTTTTCAATTGCTTTATGGGACCTTGATCTTTCTTCCAACAACTTTTAACCTTGAAAAGTCAGAAAAAGGTACATTTATTGACATTTTTAATAGTTTGAAGTGGTCTATTGTCTCGGCTGGTGTTGCAACAAAAACCCTGTAATAAACTGCCAATACAATTTCAGTTAATGTACAGACTTATTTCTCTATATATCATTTGTTATACATTATATTATTTCAAATTATCAATAGAGGTCAATTTGTTGTCAATTTTGTCAAACTGTAGAGTTGAATTTTCAACAAAATATCTCGTATTGAGTCCAATGATGCAAGAAACAAAATAGTTTAAAGCCTATTTGAAACTAAACTAAGCATTCAGCCAAAACAGATTTTTCTGTTGCTGCGGTTGCTGTGTAAATGCAGCAAGTGCAACATGGCAGTTTCACTGTCTATGGAGCTAGAACCTAAGAACAATAAAGGGGAAAGGTATTTTAGTGTAAAAACTTGCATACGGAAAGTGTTTAAACAATGTAAAACAAATTAAACAATTTGTTATTAATATAATATAATATGAAATCAAACATTAATATAATCAATATAATATCAAATTTATTAAACATTAAAGAATGTTAAACATTCATTTATTTATTTTATTTTCAGCTTAGTCCCTTCATTAATCTGGCGTCGCCACAGCAGAATGAACTGCCAACTTATCCAGCATATGTTTTTACGCAGCGGATGCCCTTCCAGCTGCAACCCATCACTGGGGAACACCCATACACTCTCATTTACACACATACACTACGGACAATTTTAGCATACCCAATTCATCTGTACCGTATGTCTTTGGACTTGTGGGGGAAACCGGAGCACCTGGAGGAAACCCACGCCAACACTGGGAGAACATGCAAACTCCACACAGAAATGCCAACTGAAACAGCCAAGGCTCGAACCAGAAACCTTCTTGCTGTGAGGCGAACGTGCTACCCACTGTGCCACAGCGTCACCCAGAATGTTAAACAATGTAAAACAAATATTATATGCTGTTTGGCTGATTAAGGATTAAATTGATGAACATGGGGAAAAAAAAATATTTTTCTTTCTTTCTCTTCTTCTTTCACATCTTCTTTCTTTTAATAGTCTGATTAGATGTTTGGATAACAAATATGTGATTTTTTTTTTCAGCTAATTCACATGAATTCACCAATGGCCGAACATACAGTCATCATACAGAACAAACCAGAGGAGAAAGAGTGGAGGAGAGGGGAGATGTATGAACATCTTTTTTCTGTCTTGTATATATATACAACAGTTCCATTGCATAGATTATCTGAGCAACATTTCCAAGAGTGTGGATATTAGTCCGTATTAGTATGCTTGTCTGCATTCACTGTATACAAGGCTGTTTGTTCAGATATGAATAGAGCGTGATACAAAGAGTGGGTGTGACTCCATAAAGTCATATACTATTGATGAAATGGAAAACCTGCTGGTTGCTTTGAAGGTTGGTTGCTTGACGTTGTGTAGCTGTCACTAAACATATAAACATATACATATAAAGTCCCTGCAATATCAAAACCATGCTGCCATTAAATTAGCAGAGGATAATTGGATTCAATGAATTAGTTTAAATCTGCAATCCTTTTCACCACCCAATGAAACTAAGCAAAAGAATGATTGAAGCAATACTGTAACCCTGAATAAGCTTATGAGCTCGTTGTCAAAGTTCAAGCAAACTGCAAGCTAAATGCATTACTAACATAATTTAAAAAAATGGAAAATTGGTTTGTCTGAGCCTGTAAACAAACTCTACATGCTACATGTTCAAAAGCACTTCGATTTTAGTGCATCCAGTAAAGAAGGTCTTTCTTTCCTTCCTGACCATCTGCAGCATCAGCAGTGATCACTTCACCAGAGGAAAAAAAATGCATTTCTGCTTGGGGGACCAGCTACTCAACAATGCGTCTCCACTCAGAGGATCATTCAATGAAGAAAAGAGGGCAGTGGGACAAATTTCAACCTGCACTTTCCCAAAGACTCTCCATCTCGAGTATGGGACAACTTGTTAGGAACAGCACTATTTCTGGACAACATGTCCACCCAGCCTGCCATCAACTACCCTTATAGAGCGCAACTGCTGGTCTGTGCATGAAGGCCTCAATTTTCTTTAAGTGAAGTCCTGCTAGCTTTTGTAATGCTTGTGACCCATACCTCTCTGATGACTCATTAGGCCACTGGCTTTTTTCGTCTTTTCTTAAATGTTAGACAATCAAGCAGGGCCAGATTAACAGCCTATTTCTGTAGGAAGTTTCGTTTGCTTGTCTTTTTGAATTGTACCTGAAAATACACCTGAGTTCTGAGGCAAGGATCTGTGGATTATTAGATCTCTATCCAAAGCAGACCACTGTTTTGAGGGAGCTAAGATAAATGTGCTTCTGAATGGGCATAATTCAGACAGAAACACCACAGGCCTAAAAGCATTTCATTCATTCATTCATTCAATTATTTTCCTTCGGCTTAGTCAATCATTTATCAGGGATCGAAGCCACAGCGAAATGAATCAACTATTCTGGCATATGTTTTACACAACAGATGCCCTTCTAGCACAGCCCAAACACCCATACATTCTCACATTCAAACACACACTTACTATGGCCAATTTAGTTAATTCAATCCACCTATACCGCATGTCTCACTCAGAAAACCCACATGAACATGCAAAATCCACACAGAAATGCCAACTGGCCCAGCTGGGACTCGAACCAGCAACCTTCTTGCTGTGAGCTGACAGTGCTAACCCTAAAGGCATTTGAAAGGAAAATGTCACACTCACCATAATACTGCAGGGCAGTGGCAGCCAATGACAGCCCTCTGATGAGTGTACCTCAACTGCATGCTGCAGATGGCTTGTAGATGGAAGAAATCATTCAAAACAGGCTTGAGTAACGGAAGAAGATTCAAAAATAATAGCTTCAGGTTAATAAATTAGCCAGACCCTCCCACACTTCAATGCTTTTGGTCAATACTGTGATTTAATCAGGCTTCAGCAGAGTTTCAGGATAACGTAGTGTCTGCACAATGTTGAGAGACCAACTCCGAATTTTTTTCCCTTTAAGCTTTTCTAGATAAATCATTAGTTGTGTGTCTTGCAATCCTTATTAAGGTTTGTCGTTATTGTCCTTAATGTAACAAAAATAACAGTAACTAATTATTATAGTCATAAAAGTCAAACACTACTATCTACCTCTTTATAGAACTATTGAAGTTCTAAGAATCAGAAAAAAAAAACCCACAATAATGAATTGTGAAAATATTGTTTTTGTTGTATTTGATGTTGCCACTTGTTTGTTTTTGTTATGCTAGCCAAAATGGTTCCAAACAAAACACACCAAAATGAATATAGTGGGGTGCTTAGTTCTGGAATGGTTATGTAACAGTCAAATGATTAATTGGTAATGATCAATTGAGACCCATGTCTTTTGAACAAATTGTTTGAATTGGTGTTATTGGAATGACTCTATGAGAAACGTTTACCTACAGAAAGCTCCTAAAAATCCCATCTATCAATGCAATGTCTGTCTGAAAATCACTAACAAAGACAAAAAGACTGGTTCAGTTTCCATTGCTGTTGGCCTGTCTTTGATATATGACTATTGTAATCTAACTCCAAATACAGACCAGGGCAACTCAGGTCATTCTAATACCTGGTTAAATAGAATCCTGGGTTGTCTTTTATACTGAATTTACTTTTTAAATGACAAAACTAAATATAACATTGTCTTTTTTTTTTTTTTTTTTTTACTTAAGTTGACATCATTTCTGTCACCATTTGACGTTCCTTTACATGTGCTCACATGGTATTCAATAGCAAGTGGATTAGCTTAGCAGTACGGAAGGCTAGTATAGACCATGTGTTTCAATATCAAGATTAACGATTCATCTAAAAATGCCCTGTTTGAATGTTTCTTTCTATTATTTTTGCTTTGAAGTAACACACAGATCATTACTAATGCTGTTTCTGTTTTTTAGGGTGGGTTTTCCATGTTTATACAGCTGATGCCAATCGTTGTGCTGGTCTTGGTCTCAATCCTCAGCCAGCTGCTGGTTTCCACACCACCTTACAGCCTATACTCCAGACCGTATGTCATTATGCCTTGTAATTCATCGCTTACAATACCATACAGTTTACTGGTTTGTTTTGGGGTTTTTGGGTCATAGTTTTTGTCATGTGTAACCAGGGATGAGGAGTAACATGCAACTGTGTTATGTGAACTGGTAATTATTGTGTGATAATTACATCAGAAAACAAAGTATTCACATTTCAGTTACATATTTACAAAAAAATGGGAATATTATCAGGATTACATATTGTCAGTGTTGGCTGCTAAATTGTTGTTTATTATGTAGGTTTGTACCTAACTTAATATCCAATATTTAAGTAAAACATGATATTTTATGTGCTAAACTGTTTGGCAGCATGGTGGGGTGGTGGAACTGCTAAGCGGCAAGTTATCAGTGCAACAAATGCAAACACGTTTAGAGTTTGGGAGTCCCCTCTTGGATTTTGTTCATATAACAACCTAAAATTTGGTTATTTTGGGTCATACAGATACAGTAAAAGTAAGAATCATTTAAAACCAAAAAAAGTGTGCCTTTGTACAGCAAAGAAAAACAAAATGATTTTCAGCCACCTTGGTTTCTTGCAGCTTGGTCACTAAAACGGCATGTACTTGTTGTACAGCTTGTTAAAAAATAATTATTGGTGAAACAATTCAAGTGTTAAATTAATAAAGATATTGAAATAGGAGTGTGTTCAAATCAAATGTAGTCTGCTGCTTGGTCATCATGTAGACGAAAAAAATTATTCATCAATGCAATGTCTGTCTGAAAATCACATTGCTATTTGGACTGTCATATGGTACAGTCCAGGACTTTTCAGGGCAACACAAGGAGCACATAAGTCTCGATGCTAATAAAAACACTTATTTGGTTTTGTATTTGTGAATTCTCAATCATGGTAGATCCTACACTTGGAGAGTGTTTTGCCATTTCTCTCTGTACATTGTTGTAAACTCAGAAGGTAAGACAGAGACTCTCTGGTATCTTCAAAAAGAATTGTTTATTGAGAACTTGCCTGTGCACTGCAGTCTGTGTTCCTCTATTTTATAAGCGTTCAGTGGGCAGTCCTTGAAGGTGTTGACATTACACAGCCTCAGCACTGTGCCCTTAACAAAACTGTAAATTGCAATAAAGTAAACAACCCCCATTATGAGCTTCTAGCAATGATAGTCCCTTCAGATAACAATACTAGATCATTGAAACAACACCTGGTTATGAGAACTAGTGACAAGTAGTGTTTTCCCACTCTTAGCAGGAAGATCAGAGACTGGCAAACCCCCTCACAGGAAGCTATATTGATTCTAATCAGTCCCAGCATGTTCTCCTTAAATGCCCAAGGCGGTGTAGCTTCTAGATACATGTTATCAACAGATAACAACCAAGCAGCAAAGATTAAATTGATATTTCTACAACCTCATGAATACACATCCGCTTTAAGGCTGATTAAGAGCATTTCTATTTGGAACATTTTATTTTATGAAGCTCAGCAGCATATCAGAACTGTACTTGCTTTTACTCGTTCCTTGGATGTACACTCCTTGGGCTGCTAAATAACTAAATTATTACAAACAAAAATCTGAATAAATACAATGTGATTCTTTGCCTTATTTTCCCCTTTTGAAAAATATGTGTAAGTGTAAATGTAAGGTCCAACCAGTTAGTCCAGTGACGGTGTCTACTAGTGGATGAAGGTTCACTGTGTGTTCTGTCTTTCCAGGGCACAATGCTGTTTTAGTTTAGATTAAACCCATATCTGACTCCAATTTAAATATGAGGTGGCTTTGAACATCCGTTTATATATCTTTTGTTTTACCTGACTCCAATCATAAAACATTAAGAAGATTATTGTAATATCTAATTTAGATGAATGTTTATTTTATTTAATCTCGTTTATTTGGATTCCTATAACATCCTGAGTCTTGTACTGACCAAGTATATAATCTCTTAATCACAAACATATCAGTCTTGGTCCTTATTAACCACTATTTTAGATGGTAGAACTCTACTGACCTATTCTAGAATATTTGTATGTGGTTCCCATAGATTTGTCACTAAGATCATCAGATCCATTGAGTTTTAGTCCACTATTAACCCGAGCAGAGGTTTGTGGTGTAATGAACACAACACAATCTACTAGAGCTAATAATACGAGATAAATCTGAAACATAACAATTTCTTAGTCAGGTAAATGTGTATTGTGCCATTTATTCAGTCAATTCATAAATGATCAATACAAGACATCAAATTCTCAAAGATGAATCTAAGATCAAAAGATGCATACCTGATACAAAGTATGGAGCGTGACAAAAGTATCTGGCTACAGAATCACGCCGAGCTTCTTGACGCTTTCCCCTAAATACTCAAACCCTAGTAAAACATTCTCCAGGAAATAAGGCTGTCTGAAACAACACTGGGAGCCTCCTTGCTTTGGGGAAAAATAATTTGGGAAGAAGAACATGATAAATTACACCCCTTCTGTAGCAGGTGAAAATCTTTCATATGATTCTATAAGAATCAGTTTTATTGCCAAGTGTGCTTCACACACACAAGGAATTTGTTTTGGCAACAGAAGCTTCTAGTGTACCTAAAGTGACGAGTGACAACACAAAATTAAATATGAGAAAAGAAAAAGGCGATAAACATTAGACATTAAACAGAGATGCAG
This sequence comes from Danio kyathit, assembly GCA_903798195.1. NCBI lineage: Eukaryota > Metazoa > Chordata > Actinopteri > Cypriniformes > Danionidae > Danio > Danio kyathit. The sequence goes on from LR812519.1 coordinate 36,590,913, forward strand.
TAAGTAAAAAAAAATATCTGGATGTTGAATTGTATGTGCAGATATGTTGTAAATATAAGGTGCTGTGTATCAATGTAAATGGAGAAAGTATTGCATTGTATATTGTTATAAGGTGCTGTGTACAAGTGCGTATGAGAAAGTATTGCACGTTTATTGCACAGTAAGGGAATATTAACTGTTTATGAGGTAGATGGCCTGAGGAAAGAAACTTTTCCTGTGTCTCGCTGTTTTTGTGCTTGGTGCTCTGTAGCACCAACCAGACGGTAACAGTTCGAACAGGTAGTGTGCTGGGTGTGGGGCATCCAGAGTGATTTTGCGAGCCCTTTTACTCACTCTGGAAGAGTACAGTTCTTGAAGTGTAGGAAGGGTAGTGCCAGTGATTCGGTCAGCAGTCCGGACTATTCGCTGTAGTCTACGGAGGTCAGTTTTGGCAGCTGAGCTGAACCAGACGGTGATTGAAGTGCAGAGGATGGTTTGGATGACAGCTGAGTAGAACTGTACGAGCAGCTCCTGTGGCAGGTTGAACTTCCTCAGCTGACTAAGGAAGTACAGTCTCTGCTGGGCTTTCTTCACAATAGAGTCTATGTGAATGTCCCACTTCAGATCCTGAGAGATGGTGGTGCCCAGGAACCTGAATGACTCTACTGCCGCTACAGTGCTGTTCATGATGGTGAGTGGGGGGAGTGCAGGGGGGTTTCTCCTAAAGTCCACTATCATCTCCACTGTTTTGAGCATATTCAGCTCCAGGTTGTTGTATCTGCGCCATAAAGCCTGCCGCTCCACCTCCTGTTTGTATGCAGACTCGTCACCGTTCCGGATGAGGCCGATAACAGTAGTGTCATCCGCAAACTTCAAGAGCTTAATGGAGGGGTCTTTTGCGGTGCAGTCATTGGTGTACAGGGAGAAGAGCAGTGGGGAGAGAACGCATCCCAGGGGTGCACCAGTGCTGATGGTGCGGCTGTCGGATGTGATTTTGCCCATTCTGACTAGCTGTTGTCTATCTGTCAGAAAGCTGGTGATCCATTGACAGACAAAGCTGGGGACAGACAGTTTGTTGTCGAGCAGTGATGGGACGATGGTGTTAAAGGCAGAACTGAAGTCCACAAACAGTATCCTTGCGTAGTTCCCTGGTTTGTCCAGATGTTTAGGGTATAATGCAGTCCCATGTTGACTGCATCATCCACAGAGCGGTTTGCTCTATAGGCAAACTGCAGGGGGTCCAGCAAAGGTCCAGTGATGTCCTTCAGATATGCTAGCAACTAGCATGCTAGAACTAGACCATTGTACCAGTCACACTGAGACGTTTTAAATGATATTACAGGAGTGCAGAATTATTAGGCAAGTTGTATTTTTGAGGATTAATTTTATTATTGAACAACAACCATGTTCTCAATGAACCCAAAAAACTCATTAATATCAAAGCTGAATATTTTTGGAAGTAGTTTTTAGTTTTAGCTATTTTAGGAGGATATCTGTGTGTGCAGGTGACTATTACTGTGCATAATTATTAGGCAACTTAACAAATATATACCCATTTCAATTATTTATTTATATGACACCAAAACCTCCATCTATTGCCAGCCACGCTGTGGAGTACTTGGATGCGTGTGATGGAGCATTGTCCTGCATGAAAATCATGTTTTTCTTGAAGGATGCAGACTTCTTCCTGTACCACTGCTTGAAGGTGTCTTCCAGAAACTGGCAGTAGGACTGGGAGTTGAGCTTGACTCCATCCTCAACCCGAAAAGGCCCCACAAGCTCATCTTTGATACCAGCCCAAACCAGTACTCCACCTCCACCTTGCTGGCGTCTGAGTCGGACTGGAGCTCTCTGCCCTGATCCCAGAGCCCATCAAGACTCACTCTCATTTCATCAGTCCATAAAACCTTAGAAAATCAGTCTTGAGATATTTCTTGGCCCAGTCTTGACGTTTCAGCTTGGTGTCTTGTTCAGTGGTGGTCGTTTTTCAGCCTTTCTTACCTTGGCCATGTCTCTGAGTATTGCACACCTTGTGCTTTTGGGCACTCCAGTGATGTTGCAGCTCTGAAATATGGCAAAACTGGTGGCAAGTGGCATCTTGGCAGCTGCACGCTTGACTTTTCTCAGTTCATGGTTCAGTTTAGTTTTGCACTTGGTTTTTCCACACGCTTCTTGCGACCCTGTTGACTATTTTGAATGAAAGCTTGATTGTTCGATGATCACGCTTCAGAAGCTTGGCAATTTTAAGAGTGCTGCATCCCTCTGCAAGATATCTCACTATTTTTGACTTTTCGGAGTGTCAAGTCCTTCTTTTGACCCATTTTGCCAAAGGAAAGGAAGTTGCCTAATAATTATGCACACCTGAGAAGGGAGAAGGATCAAATGTAAATGAAGGAAAGGAGGGAAATGAGTTCTCACTCTGTTGTGGGGTGTGGGGGCAATTGTCAATGTGCTTGTATTGTCCATATGTGAGAAAATCAAAGTATTTGAGGTATCTTACAAAAAGTAATGGTTGTAATCTTTTCTCCTTTACATCCAGCTCCACAGGACAAACCGTTAAGAGACAAACAGAGAATCTGCATGTGGACTATTTTGTCACCACAGATTTCAAATCCGAATATAAGGGCTCAGCTTTGCTAAAGATTGAGAAGAGCGTGGAGGAGGATTATGTTTCCAATGTGCGCAACAACTGCTGGAAGGAAAGGCAGACAAGTATGTTCAGTTCTTTCATAATTACATAATTAATCAAATAATTACATAATTTTTATTGCTCCATTAGTGGTTAGTTCATCTGTATAAATGCAAATGTAATATTTTGAACATCATGTCACCCCCTTCAGAAACAGACCTACTGTATGCTGCAAAGGTCTACAGAGATGAAAGACTACAGCGAAAGGCTGAGCTCATGACTATGGAGAACTGCAAAGAGCTGGACCGATTAAATGACCTGTTCCGTGGAGGATAAACCTCAAATTGAGACTAATGGACCCTTAAGACAATAGGACACCTTATGTTTAAATGTATTTTGTTGTTTATTTTTTTAACATCTTTATGTTAAAAGTCCATCATCTTTTGTTGCAATATCCATTGCTTCTTAGTTACAGTGAATCGTAAAAAGTACCATCACTCCATTTCTATAATCTATATCTCTTTAATGTCTGACTTGATTAAAGAGTGAAACTCTACGTGTAGATGTTTTAAACTTTCTTTAAACCAATTCTTTGTTCTTCACTGTTTTAACTTAAGTAATTACTCCATTTCAGTGCTCTCTTGCCAGGTTTCTAGCAATTCTAAGCACTTTTTTCTAATCAGAAACTTTATGAACCACGGATCAAATCAAATATACTGTACATTTTTAAGTGGAGGACTACTCTGTTTTTTCTAGAATATGAATATTAACTTCACCAATCATTTTTGTCCATCCATTGAAGTTTTACGGGTCAAATTATGTAATATGAATCAAGTGTATTAGGCCAAATAAGGCAATGAATAACTTGTATAAATAGAGCTCTCCAAAATATTGTTAATGGCAGCCCTACAGTGAATGCTTGATGTGTGAGATCAAATCAGCTGTGGCTAAATTTTATGGCTTCTTTTTGCTTTTTGATATGTTACAATTTTGGTTGTGAAGGCTTTCTGTGGATGTACAGAAATGATGAAAGAATATTAAGAAATAAATGTATTATGTTCTGCAGATGATATTATTACATGATGGTGAGCAAATGAAGACAGACTTTTATTTCTGGCTAAAAATGTCAAAAGAATAAACATCTTGATATTTCTGAACACAACAAGTACTTCTCAAATGTGTTCTAATATGTTATTTTAATTAAACGTTACTTTAAAATTGTTCTTAACCATAAAAATGCATTTGGGTAAAAAAATTTGCATTGTGTATGTATATACAGTATATTTTTTAAGTGAATGAAGTGTGATTATTTTAAATAGCTCATTTCTATGTTTTACAATATAGTGAAAACATTACACATTCAATTTTGAATTTCATCAATCCTACATAGCTGTATCAATATTTTTCTCTTTAAACTGAAATAATTAGAAGCTAAAACATTTTTTATCCTTCAGTTCAAATTACTGAACTTCAACTTTGTTCTATATAGCCAACTGCTCTGGTGCATTAAGTCAACCAAATTCTGGCACCCAGAAACTGATATTTCAGAACTGGCTTAGTTTGCATTGATTTGTAATATCCTCGCACAAACATTTGAATTTGCATTTGTTGTCAATCATATACTGTTGTGAATTTGGCCACATGGTTTAGTTAAAATAATTAATTTATTGTGAACTTATGTATTTGTTATTTAAAGTGCATACAAGCAGTATATAAAGCATGCAGGGTCTCAAACTCTGCACATTTTAGTTCTAACCCTAATTAACACCCACAACTGATCAAATGAATTGGGTCCTTCAGGCTTGTTTGAAACCTACAGGTAAAGCCGCGATCACACTGCAGTTTTCGCCCAATAGACTTCTATTCATACGCATGCACAGTGAGGGGCAGTATTTATAATACATGTATTTCAAATACATATTTTAAATACATTTTGTCATTTGTATTTGGTAGGGTTTGTGAAAATGGGTTAATATTTTGTATCAAAATACTAAAGTGTCTTGTATTATTGTATTTTTAAAATACTGTAAAATACTTTGTAAGAATAGACTTTTTTTTATGATTACATCATAAAAATGTGGCCCAACATTGATGTTTTCGTAGTTATTTGCCTAGGTTTGAGATCAGACCAGAAAATGGTTTAAGAAGGTGGTCAATGCTTGGAGTATGGATGGAAATTATGCAACACATAAAGAAAATAACAGACAAATAGCATGGATATTCAATTCAATTCATCTTTATTTGTATAGCGCTTATACAATGTAGATTGTGTCAAAGCAGCTTCACATGGAAGATTATAGTGAATTGAAACGGTGTCAGTTCAGTTTTCAGAGATTAAGTTCAGTTCAGTTTAGCTCAGTTCAGTGTGGGTTAATAATCACTACCGAGAGTCCAAACACTGAATAGCAATCCATCGATGCGCAGCTCTACAGATCCCGAACCATGCAAGCCAGTGGCGACAGCGGCGAGGAAAAAAAACTTCACCAATTGGCAAAAGCGTAGATTTTAAAAAACCTCGAGAGAAACCTGGCTCAGTTGGGCACGACCATTTCCCCTATGGCCAAACGTCTTGTGCAGAGCTGCAGTCTAGGCGCAGGAAGCTGGACCTCAGCGAAGACTTGTCTGTCCTTGGAGCATCACAGGAGTGAGTCATGCTCTCACTCCATGAAGACCACCACAGCAGCTGCTCAGGATACGGCCTGGTCCAGAAAACCTTGGGATCATCTCGTCGCTGGTCTCGGATCGCGTCAGTGGCACTGCATTGTCTGAGGGCCTCGAGATGAGTACCCCCAGGTGGAAATACAGAATAAGGAGAATATTAGCGTAGCTGCTGTTCATAAAAAAAAAAAAAATGGGTGGGGTTTTAAAAAAAAAAAAAAAAAAAAAAAAAAAAAACAAAAATAAAAATAAAACCAGAAAAATCCATGTGTGGGGCACATCATGCGTCATAGCGCTATGTACTGCACTGAGTGTATGCTTTGCTAAAAAGATAGGTCTTTAATCTAGTTTTGAAGAGCGAGAGTGTGTCTGAGCCTCGGACATTATCAGGAAGGCTATTCCAGAGTTTAGGGGCCATAAATGAGAAGGCTCAACCTCCTTTACTCGACTTTGATATTCTAGGTACTACCAGAAGCCTTGAGTTTTGAGATCGTAAAGAGCGGGTTGGGTTGTAGTGAGACAGGAGGTTGGTTAGATAAACAGGAGCTAGATTATTTAAAGCTTTATAGGTAAGGAGTAATATTTTAAATTCAATACGAAACTTAACAGGCAGCCAGTGTAAGGAGGATAAAATTGGGGTGATATGATCATATTTCTAGATCTGGTAAGAACTCTGGCAGCTGCATTTTGCACTGGCTGGAGTTTGTTAATAGAGGATGTTGGCAACCAGCAAACAGAGCTTTACAGTAGTCCAGCCTAGAAGTCATGGATTATTTGAGCAAGTCAACAATCGTTGAAAATGGTATACTGCACAATGATAAGACCAGTCATGTGTAATGGCAGTATAGTGTACAATTTGGCATCAGCAGTTTTGCTTAGGAAATGAAATGGCATAAAATATCAGTCCTTAAGAACAGGATGTGGAGCTTCAGAACAATCATTCTCAGTCTCAGTGCTGCAGGATTGTCTCGAGGCACAAAGCTGGGGAAAGTTACAGAAAAATTTCTGCTGCTCTGAAAGTTCCAATGAGCACAATGGCCTCCATCATCCATATGTGGAATGCGTTTGGAACCACCTGGACTCTTCGTAGAGCTGGCCGGCCATCTAAGCTGAGTGATCGGGGGAGAAGGGCCTTAGTCAGGGAGGTGATTGATAACCCGATGGTCACTCTGTCTGAGCTCCAGCATTCTTTGGAGAGAGGAGAATCTTACAGAAGGACAACCATATTTGCAGCAATCCACCAATCAGGCCTGTATGGTAGAGTGGCCAGACAGAAGCCACTCCCCTGGAATTTGCCGAAAGGCATCTGAAGCACTCTCAGACCATACGAAACAAAATTCTCAGGTCTGATGAAACTAAAATGTAACTCTTTGGATTAAATGCTAGGCATTACGTTTGGAGAAAACCAGGCACTGCTCATCACCAGGCTAATCATCCCTACAGTGAAGCATGGTATTGGCAGCATGGTGCTGTGGGGATGTTTTTCAGCAGCAGGAACTGGAAGACTATTCAGAATAGAGGGAAAGATGAATGCAGCTATGTACAGAGACATCCTAAATGAAAACCTGTTTCAGAGTGCTCTTGACCTCAGACTGGGGCGACAGTTCATCTTCCAGCAGGACAATGACCCAAAGCACACCGCCAAATATCAATGGAGTGGCTTCACAACAACTCTGTGAATGTCCTTGAGTGGCACAGCCAGACCCCAGACCTAAATCCTATTAAACATCTCTGGAGAGATCTGAAAATGGCTCTACACTGTCGCTTCCCACCAGAGGTGGGAGTAAGTCACGCATGTGCAAGTCACAAGCAAGTCTCAAGCAGTGGTGGAAAGAGTACTGACAAATCATACTCAAGTAAAAGTACCATTTCTTGCCTAAAAATGTAGTGCAAGTAGAGTAAAAGCATCTGTTGTAAATATTACTCAAAGTATGAGTAAAAAGTAGTCCTTTCAAAAGTACTCAAGAGTAGTGAGTATGGGCAAAAGCTGATGTGTTTACATGTAATTTGTGCATCTGTGTGTAAACGTAACATTCTGTAGTGCATTAAGTTATTGCCCAGCAGGCAGACAACATCATGAGACATTAATATTAGGTTCGGTTGAGGTTGTAATGTCAGGTGACCAAAATTAATTGTCAAGCTAGCAGCTAAGGACAATGTTATTTTGATGTCCAATAATGACATCAAATGATGTTGATATTTGGTTGATTTTAGGTTGGTAGAAAGTGACTAAAATCCATTGTTGAACCAACATCTTAAACCAAGTTATATATGACGTCAAATACTGACATTTATTTATCAGGTACTGCAACCAAAATCCAACGTGTGATAGATGTCATACGGGTAACGTTCACACAACGTCAAGCTGTAACATCATTAGATGTTGATATTTGCTTGGTTTTAGGTTGGACATTGGACATTGACATGTACAATGTCCTGACGTTGAGTTCTAAAGTCAACTCGATTTTCATTTCCAAACAAAATGCAAAGTCCCCATGACGTTAGGGTTCAACGTCAACCAGACGCAGTACCGCCGCTCCCTGTACGCAGGCTGCATAGGGCCTCAACTCCGGAGGGGGGCACCATCTCGGTTGCTCAAAAAAAAACAAACATGTGACGTAATATTTTTTCCGTGTACGCGCATAGACGCGCGGTCCGGTCGACTTATCTTAGTGACTGCTGGCAGCATAAGGTTATAATTGATGCAAGTTGCAGCTCTATCCCCGGGAAAGACACCAGCAGTCTGGAGCCGAGAAGAGGAAAAAAGTACAAGATGAATCGTGTGCATCACTTTCAGGTAACTTCTGTCCATCAATTTGGAAAACATATTTTTGGTTGTTCAAGTAAATTAGTGAGGCTAACGTTTAATAACTTCGCCAAAACTGCACCAATCTGCCTTATTTGTTGTTTACATTCAGTTTCTTGCTTTGTGGCTATGCATTGTGCTTTAAAAACTATGACATGACATGTTCTATGACTTTTCGCGTTTGCCCCCTTCCCCATGTTGCTGATATTACACAAAGTCAATTATTAATATTAACTTGTGCAATACTTTACAGTTCTGTATGTATGAAGTTTGTCTGTATGTATGAAATAAACGCATGAAGTATTCCTGTATGTATTATTTATTATTATATAGTTATTATTATATTATTAATATATTATATAGGGCTGGGCGATTTTTTTCGATTAATTCCGAATTTTGTTTAAGACGATTAAATTTTTTATAAAATCGAGGTATTGCGATTTTTAAATAAAAATATTAAAGCCCGCTTTTCCACTATCGTGCCAAAAAACCGTTCTAAACTGTTAGACAACTGTGCTGAATTGTGCTGATAGATTTCTGTGTGTTGACGTCGCGGCTCTGATGAGTGAGCTACCACAGCTGGCTCAGCGGAAGCGCGCTACCCCATTACACTCAGGGCCGGCGCGTCCATAGAGGTGACTTGGGCGGCAGAATAGTGAGCGAACCCCCTGGTCCTCACTTTCATCCACGACACCACCCTCCCTCCCGGTCCTCACTTTCATCCGCAACACCCACCCCCTCCCAGTCCTCATTTTCATCCGCAAACCGGTAAGTTTCTATTTCACTTTCGGGTTGAGGGCGGCATGATTGCCGTTCGCCTAGAGCGCCAGTTCAGCTTTCTCTGGCCCTGATTACACTATACATTACACAAAATAAAAAATAGGCAAAAAGTTTTGTTCGTGGCTAGAGCTTAATTAATATGATTGACATATAGGCAATGAGACCTTTACTTCGCCTGACTGAGTGTGAGTTTATTGCATGCTGCGCTGTATTTGGTAGCACAGATCGCTCTGATCTGGGGTGCGTTTCCCAAACAACGACGTAACTCGCGGCTGAACTATCATAGTGCGATGCATCGTTTGACAAAAAAACGATGTAGTGCCGAGTGTTTCCCAAAACCCTTAGTTTCTCTGTCGCAGATCCATCGCTTGAACCACGTTAGTTATAACGTAAAAATCCTATAATGATGCTCTAAACGGGGTGGAGCAACTTCTTTAGAGAACAATCTTTGTGCAAATTATATTGTTTTACACAAACACGCATTTAAAATAAAATCCAATATTAGTTAAAAACATGCACTCGTTTTCACATATAGGGCCAATGTTTGCTTTACTAATATTATTGAGAAGTTGAACATTACATATTCTATTCTAAAACATAAAATCACTTACAAAAGCTAACACTATTCTAATATCATATATAAATTATATAAATAAATAAATAATGAGGTGATTTATTATAAATATATTTACTTTAATAATAATATTAATAATATTAATGATGATGATGATTATTATTATTATTATTATCATTATTATTATTTAGGATATTGTTTAGTTATTAAAAAATAAAATACAATTTTACATGCAAACCACAGCAGAAAGTTCTAACCAACAGACCCATGTATATACAGCAGAGAAACTTAATAAATAACCCACTATAAAATAAAAGAATTAACGTATGCTATGTTTTTTATTTTCACAAGCTTTGGAGACGTACTGTAACATAATTTCCGCTTTTAAATATACCTATAGCTTTCGCTATGAGGCTGTGTTCAAAATGATATCAATGTTTTCAAAGTGCACTGCGAAGGGAGCACAATTGTAAACATGAAGATCGCTAAAACTGAACTGTAAAAATACTTTGAAAGCAAATTACAACCTAAGAGAGATTAACTTAATGCTTTTTTATTTTTAATAATTCCAGCTTTGAATGTTAGAATGTTCTAAAAGAATAGGGCATAGGGGGGATAAGTGGGAATAGAACAAAGCCAGGAACTATGCTGTTAACTACAGCTCCAGAGGTGTCGTTTCAAGAGCTCAAGTTTGCGACGCAGTTTGCGAATGTTCGTTGGAGCGATGGATTTGGGAAACAGCAAATCAAAGAACTATGTTTATAAAGACGGAACTTGCGACCTTAGTTGGCTAACGATGGTTTTGGGAAACGCACCCCTGGGTGAGAACTTTACCAGCAACTACACGCACTGCTGAAAGCCTTTTTCCTGCTGCGCATCGAATCAACAATGAATCAACAACAACATATATCCATGGAACACGAACTTGCAGACTCTTTGAACAACGAGGAAATAATTGCACCTAATTCAAAGCCCAGACAGCGGGTTTTGTATTTTATACCCGCGCACCACCTGAAGGACGGTTACGGCTTGTTGTGAATGTCGGCTGTCACCGCAGAAAGTCAAATTTCTTTAATTTGGACTTTTGCTTGAAAGCCTTAGGTAGTGGCACAGTAGCTGTCCAAGGTACTGTAGCTATGAATTAAATCATAACCCATATATGCACCAATAAACAAGTAAAATGAATGAATAAATAAAATAAATATGGATTCTTAAATGTCGGTATTGTTTTTACTCCAAAAAAATATCAATACGTTTTGACAAATGTTTTATAAAAATAAATTGAGCAATTTTCAACATTTCAGCTATAGGCTGTTATACGATTCAGTTAATTTATAAGATAGACATTTAAATATAGATAGATATGTAACAGGTTTCTGTGGGCTTTTTTGTTGTTCACGGTGATCTTTAATAATAACTGTGGTGTGTGTAGCTACGCACAAATATTTTCTAAAATGTCAAGCAGGATTTTGTCTATAGATTGTTAGTTAATTATGAAGAAAAAAATAATTAAAATAACAAAAATAAAATTATAAAATTACAAAGATAAAAAGAGCAGCATTTTGCTAAATATAGTCCTTTATATCCTGATATGCTATGTGTTGTTTCATTCATTTTTTTTATTTAACTTGATGCATTCGTTATTTAATGTTTGAATACTGAAATCATTTAAATGGTTATTTTACCATCAAAATGTAGTATATTTTATATCATTATCAACTTTTGATATAAAACCGCTGTGTTATTTAATTGATTGGTATGAAATAATTTAAGTGCTATATTTATTATTACTGAAAGTGCCCGCTCACTTTGACAAGGCCTGTCCAAATATATATTTCTGCCATGCCACTAATACAGATAAACTATTTTTGCATTATCATTGTTTAATTTTCTGTTATGTACAGAGATTTGAAATATATATTTCCCCTCCAATCCTTTTCAATCTTCATGCTACATTTTGGTCATTTTCCCTCCAAATAAAATTTGCCCAAAGCCGCACAACATATGACCTCTACATAAATACGGGTGCTGTGACTTCTATTGTAGCTATATTTAGCATCCCTATATGAGAAAGTGCCATAACAGTGTCTAATCACACGGTTGCTTTTTCTTACAAGTGAGCATGAAAAAAACTAGTTTCGGCTTTTGTTTAAATTTAAATGAACAAGGCAAGCTGTTTACATTGCGTTACCAAGGCAATAACTGATGCGGTTTGTATAACGTTCCAAAGAGCTCTGTTGCAGCATGACAGTGGAAAATGAAACCGTATCCGTACTGTCTGGTCCGGTTTGTCACAGAATGGAACAGTTTAGCAAAAAGAATGATTCAGCACGATAATGGAAAAGCAGCTCTAGATACATTATTAATTGCACCAATGGCAGAATATTAAGAGGCAATATTGTCCGACCACATGATGGCGCGCCTATAACAGCTCACTTGTGAGAGTACGGTGCTCTATGAAGGAATGTAAAAGGCTACAACTTGTTGACCAATTTATGTATAGGCATGGCCATTAAAAAATACATGTTCCTTACCAGATGGTTTTTCAAGTACTTATAAAGAGATTGTACTTCACTCATTTTGTTGTAATGTTTTAAGTTGACTATAAATACAACAGAAAAAAAAAATAAAAAATTCGAAATCGTGATCGGTCAAACTTTATGAAAAATCTAAAAAAAAAATTTTTTGTCATATCGCCAGCCCTAATATATATAATTCTTCGCAGTTATCATGTTTATAGTTTTGTCTATTTCCTATACATTTCTTATGGCTGATGTTGTTACTGCTTGTATCACTGCAATGACAGTAAAGTCTTTTTAGTCTTTACATCAGTGGATTGGTGTGTTTTTAATAGGCCGGTTTTTCATTTTTGTGCATTACAATATGAAATAACAAAACTGACTCATTCTTTGATTTCTGAAAAATAAGTAATATAAAATGAGTCAAATTAGTGTAAGCCACAGGCCATAAACCATTTTTATTGCAAGAATTCATTAATGACTTCTTTTTTCTGAATGTTAATGTTTTTGTTTAAAACCCACTCATTTTAATACACTTTTTAATTCTTAAAAACCACAAATGTATTTGATTTATACTGACAGCAAGGGTCAGTGTTTGTCACCATAAATTATAGTGCAAGTTAAATCCACATTTTGGTTGTAGTTTAGACACATTATGAAGAGAGCTTGACTAGCCCATTGTTTTAATGGTGTGTCATGAGTTTTTTTCATTAAATTACTAGTTTTTTTCTGTATTGTACATGGAGGTTTAATGCTGAAATTTGTCACAGAAGAAGATGAGGTGGCATGACCAGCACTGCTCCAAAGGCACCAGCAGCTGCACAGGTACACCCACAGGATGAGGACAGCACTGAGGACTGTCCATCTCTACAGGTACAGAGAGGGTTTTATTCCTTACCTTTTGTAAATGTTTGAAATTGGGAATGCTTCTGCAAAAGACATGTCAGTGTTTATTTTAATGTAAACTATTTTATAATGTAAATATTTGAATGTTTAAGTATAATTTTGAGTGTTTATATGCTTATTTATATATATATATATATATATATATATATATATATATATATATATATATATATTATATATATATATATATATATATATATGTATTTATATGTATTTAAACACGTATATATATATATATATATATATATATATATAAATACGTGTTTAAATACATATGTTTGTGTGTTTTTTAGTGATTGGAAGTTCGGATTATTTTACTGACTCGGTTCTTTGAGTCTCGTTCATCGAGATGAACAAATCTTTTTTTCGAGTCATTTCATTCATTTACTTCAATTTGCCGAAATATTAGGTGCGTTCGACTTCATTCAGCGATGTGCAGATCGATCGAAATTCTGTCTTAAGCGGTGCATGCCGGTTAGAAATTTTGGCCGAATTGATGCTGCGCTGATGCCATGTGATTGTCACACAAGCGGCAACCTCCCGCTCTCCCTCGGGAAGCAATACGGAAGTAACTGAAACTTGCAATTCATTGAAATTCCGCTAGTCCTGGCTCCATAATAGAGCAAATTTCTATTGAGCCCACTGTTAGAATGGCCAACTTTACAGCATAAAAAGCTGTTTACAGCCTGGTACAAAGAACGATTTTGGTTCATATAGGTAATATTACCCTTCTTGACAACTGTGACTGGGGTGAATTTTTTTATAACTCATCCGTTTATATTAGGTTATATTAAGTTTGCATAATTAAGGGCGTGGTCACTTGAGTGACAGCTAGGTCTCGCTGGTCGCCGTCACTTCACCTCAGCTGATTACGGCTGATTAGCCGATGATCTCTGCATATTCATCGTATTTTGTGTTGTTTTATGTGTTTTATGATTCACGTGGCCTCAATTTGCCAGATGAGTGGAATTGTATACATCTCTCTATGAATGTATTTGTTTTATATAAGATCATTTATCATTATAATGTTCTTTAGAGATGTAATGCACTCCAGAATCTGACAGATTAATTAGCTGTAGGCTCTAGAACAGTCATCTGAAGAGTTGTCATACAGTGTTCTGACTGGATTTTCATAATTAGCCTTGCATTAACTAACACAGATGTAAGAAATCAATCTACGTTATAAGATCGATTAGGAATTATTAGCTTATATCAATGACTCGGATCTTAAAGAGTCGAATCATTGATTCGACTCAATTGAGTCGGATTGAATCAGATCAAAGATTCAAACTTTATCTGAAGTGTGTCCCGCAAATAGAGACATCACATTTTACTAATCTTGTCTATATTATTTCCGTGGCCACCGGTAATAACATAACACAGAATAGGGTTAACTTTTAGCAAGGTAACACGATCTACAGCTTGAGGCAATGACTTAGAAGCACATAAACAAGAACGCAGTTCTTACAAAGGAGAACAAAGATTTATTGAGCTACGCTACGATACATGAGGCTAACTATGTAATAAACAAACAATAAACGTTCACACACACACACACACACACACACACACACACACACAGTGGAGTAGGGTTGGGCCGATAGACGATGTCATCGTCCATCGCCGATGGCTGATAAACTTCACGATGCTGAGCCGGCATCGTGATCCATCGCCCCGCCCCACATGTATATTGATATATAACTTATTATTTGCATGTCATCTTAATAGCAATAACGGTCTTTTCATGAGCTGTGTTATATTATACTTATAGCTGCTGTTTGCACGGCTGACAGCATCGTGAGGATTAAATACATCGTGAGGATTATACAGCACCTCTCGCGCTTAAAATGTGTAGATTCAGTGGCAAACGCTGTTACCTGTAAAACCCGTCCCACAGACTGTACAGTGAATGGCTTTAGATATTTTCATAGCGGACATGAAGCCATGGAAGTCTTTTATCCACTCTTGGAAAGTGTAAATGGTGGATTAACATTCAGCACATGATCACTAATAAGATGTGCCATTATTTAACTTTAGGTGGTTTCTAAAACTAAATCTGTCAGTGTTATATTCAATCTCTCATCTTCAGCGCGTCACATTTCCGCGGCTGTAGCTCCTGTCATGTGAAGGCAGAAGGCGTTGACTGAGTGATTGACAGCTGATATTAACCAATCTATTCGCTTTCAGTTCTAGCGAAGTGGGCCAATAGGAAGAGCACAAAGGCGGGGCAAGCATTACGGGCTTTTTCACTTCAGCAAGTTCACACGACAACTGTTTTAATCTGTTCTTGAGCTCTGCGTTTGGTGTTTTAGGTGCAAAGATGCATTCTGCATAAATGTCTCCTAAATCCGCGCACGCGGTGATGATTTTGCAGTGAAAACAGGTGCACGGTAAAAATGTATGCACTAGCACAATGATTTCAATACATATTTTAGGTTGCATAAAATATCAGGTGCAAGTGTGACCAAAACGGTCGAGCTCTAGCATCTTTACTTGTTATTATGTCCTCATAATAATAATACAATAAGGAAGTGTAGAGACTCGCTGGTCAAAACCAGTTCGAACCAGGCTTTGGAATGTAAGTGCAAATGGCCCTACTCGCTTCAGGGCTTCTTTAAAGAGTAGGATAACGGGAGAGCAAGCCTAACTCGGACAGATGCTGCAGCTAATTTTGGTTAATCGTTAACCAACGAGACAAAGACGCCCTTCAAATTCTCTTATCACGAGACCCTTGGATGACCCTCACGTGGACGACCATGCGTTTGACCACGAGATGGACAGAATTCAGAAACAAAAGAATGAAGCAGACTTGAGGAAAACGATTCGTATAGATGTTATAACCAAGGCAAAATTTTATATTTTGAATGACATTTATAAGTATTGATGTGCTGTGTTTTTCAATCAACAGGTTCATAATGTGTGGTTTTACCCTGAAATAGGCTAAAATGATCTGTATTTGTTTGATGTGCCTCATGCTTAGTGTTAAACTGAACCCCTCTTTATTTGCAATACTTTGCTGTAAATGAGAACTTTGTAATCTGAACCATATTCGTCTGGTAATATTTGATGTCAGAGTTACAATCTTACCAGAAATTTTACCACGTGTAGTTCTTGCAGTTGGTAATGATTAAACTTATTTACACTGGGACGGGGTGTGGCCCCGCCCTTCATCTTGCCGTTCATTGGACGACAGTATCAAGAGGGATGGCTCAGAGCCAGCCTATAAAACCTTCGTGCTACGTCAACCATGTGCGCAACCCCTCTTAGATTAGCCGGCAGACGCCGCTGACGCTTCTCCGCCCCTAATCGCCACCACGCGGTTAGGCCAACATCACAGACTTTTCCTTTCAAAACCTGTTAAGTTTCGCAACCGCTGAAACTTCCACGAACAGACTCTTTACGGAGTCGTTACCCGGGACAAACAGCTCACTCACGCCGAGTGGATCCCAGCGACGTCACAGGGAAACCAACCTAGCAGCAGCGCCACGTGTTTCCTCCAAACCCGGAGAGGGAAATCCGAATCAATAAAGACTTCAACAAATCCGCAAGTAACACAAATAACTGTTGTTTCTAGCTGATCGGGTGCATATGCTTTTAAGCAGTTAAAGATAAGTCAAGCCTCTGCTTTTGTGGTTTCTCAGGTGATTCCAAGATCTAGTACGAAACAGATCGGCTGGACTGTTTGTTCAATTCATTTTGCATCCTCTGAACTGCCTGTGTGTGGTGTGTGTGTGTGTGTGAACGTGTGTGTGCATTTGTTTGTTTGTTATTTGTTGTTTTGATTACTACGTAGTTAGCCTCGTGTGTCGAATAGTATAGTTTAATAAATCTTCGTTTCTCATTTGAAAGAACCGTGTTATTGTTTCTGTGCTTTATAAGTCTCTGCCTCAAACTACAGACCGTGTTACCTTGCTAAAAGTTAACCCTATTCCGTGTTATGTTATTATCGCTTGGCCACGAAAATAATATAGACGAGAATTAATAAACGTGATGTCTCCATTTGCGGGGACAAGTTTGAATCTTTGATCTGATTCAATCTGACTCAATTGAGTCGAATCAATGATTCGAATCTTCAGGATCCGAGTCATTGATCTGAGCTAATAATTTCTAAATTGATCTTTTAAGATAGATTGATTTCTTACATTTAATGGTGGAGGATTCTTGGGCAGTTTGAACAGACTTTTTAGCACAAAACAGTGTTTTCTTTTCTATTTTTGTCCAGAAGAATAGATTAGAGACAGAGAATCAAAGGTGTTGTGTTACTGTTCGGTTCATTGTGCTACCCAGCGTGTCTGAACCATAGACTGTGGTCCACACGCCCTAATGCATCTCGAGCGCTTCTGAGAAAGCGAACTGCAGAATAGTTTGTCCACGAGGACAAAGCCGCTGTAAAAGCGTGCGAACAGAGAAATAATAAGCGATGCTCCTTATTATCTTCTCCTAAAGGCCTTCCACAGCTAGATTTAAAGGTGCGTGTCCCAGCTTTAAAGTCTAACTGTGCATCTCCCCCTGGTCAAAATTAAGCACAGAGTAGCTAACTGTCTTTTTTTGCCACTTTGATTCACTAACGCATGAGTTAGCGGAACTCCAGCGCTGCGCTCGGGAAGAGCGGCTGTGAGTATTTTTACGGGAGAATTAACTTGATCAAGTTATTTGTGTGTTTAATCCACGCGTGTCTTTGACTGAAAAAAGTCCTGACACAGAGCACTGATCCGCCGTGATCCAATAGTGCTCCATTCTTGTTGAGATGTGCAGCCATTTCACATGTGACATTATCTGTGTTAATGTGTGTTCATGAATGCGTTGCTCTGTGTATGTTGCCATAGCAAACGGAAGTCCTGAGAGACTTTTCCAGAGTATGTGCGCAGGCGCAGTCCTCCGCACGTGGATCTGCTGTTAGCATTAGCACAAGTAGCTTTCATGTGCGCAGGCGCAGTCCTCCGCACGTGGATCTGCTGTAGACGCTAGCACAAGGCTAAGCTAACTGAAGCATGCTGTTGTATTGAATTGTGTGGTATGGTTATAGCATTAAAAGCTAGTGTTTAGCGCTCTTGTGGTTTGAATGCAGTGTGTTTGAAGTGACAAACTAACACACGTTAGCGAGAATCCTAGTCTCGATTCTCCTGCTTTATAGGCTATTTGCCTTATTTCTCAGTTTCCCCCCTTTCTTGGAAAATGCTTTGACTAATGCAGATTTGATAAACCCTCATTGAATGCGGTCTCATCGCTGGTTTTAATCACATTTGTCAAATGCTTTCCCGCTTATCCTGGCCTGTTTGATCAATACAAATGCTCATGAGTTGTTGGTTTATTAGCAATGAATTATAGTTTGTTCTACAATACTATAACTTAATGCTTTTGATTGCTCAATCATTAAATTAATGCTTAAATGATTAATTACTGATTTATTGCTTTTCTGAAACTTTTCAACATTATAGGAACCACCATTTCCTATGACTGTTGATATTTGAAGTTGATTTATAAGCACAGTGTTTTACGATTAATTTAATAATAACATTTATTGTTTCTGGGACTCTACCAACACAATCACTATTCTGGAATTTTAATTTCATTTAATAGTTTATTGATGATTGGTTGCCCTATTTCAATAACAGTTATTGATTAATTTTAAATAAACACTTTTGATCAAATTTAATGACATTAGGAATATTACCATTCCCTATCATCACTGATTAAGAAATTGATTTATTCCCATAACTATGATTTGCAGGAATGCTGGCTGATTAATTAAATCATAATTGTGTTTATGACCTTAATGACAACATCACTGAGTGTTAGTCTCAACCAACATTTATTACTATTTGGAAATTTTAATTTCATTAATAGTTAATTGGTGTTTGGTGTCCCTTTTCTATAACCATTATTGATTAATTTAATTATAGCGGCTCCCAATCAAGTTTATGAATAAAATCAGATTTCTGAATCACTTGATGTCATTACTAATTTGAATTAGTTTTAAATTAATTCGCAATCAAGTTTTTTTTTTTTTCTCTACTTTTAATTTTTTTTATTATCCTTCAGGTTTTAAATTACCTCACAGGACAGTGCTCCCCCTGGTGGTTGGTTGATGCAATGGGACAGTGTAGACTATGAGTGGCTACAACTGGACTCAAGTCATCATTAAACTTAACCTACCAGCGCAGTAGCCTCCAATTAGCCAAACCCCGAAGGAAAATTAGGATTTTCCTCTCCACTTAGGCTAATTTGTTATTTTGATAACACAATAAACCAACCCTTTTGATCTATTGACTCAACAGCGCCACCAATTTGTCAACTTTGTAATTTGAAAACTCACTCCACTTTCTACTCTTTCTTTTAACTGTCTTTTCCTGAGTTGACTACCGCTGCCATTTTGGGATTGTACCTGTGGGAATCATGAAAGCAGAGAACGTTTGAAACATTTAACAAGATGTTTGTAAGACTTGAACATTTTACGTTTAAATGATCTGACTCTCTCTCTACCCTTTCTCGCCATAGGACGCTACCCAATCAATGACGAAACGGATCAACCGGAAGACAGGCGTTTTCAAATTTGATTCTAGATTTGCATCCAAAGTGGTCTACTTGGTGTATGGTGTCAATCCTAACGAGTAAGAAACCAATACTGTCATTGTTATTGCACTTTCTTTCACCTCGGAGGAAATTGAATAACAATCATAGTCCTGGTGTTTAGAGCTCCCCATTTCCAACTTCCAGCCGGAAGCAGCCAATTATCAACCTACTCCTTATCAGTCTTCTTCTCTTCCTCTGTTCTCTAGCTGTCCTAACTGTGTGTTACTGACTGTCCCCACAGAGACTACAAGTCAGACGCACACCCCCCCAGAGGATCACAGTCACAGAGAACAACACCCACCTGTTTATTCCACCCTCAACAGTAGCTCACATTCGATATTACACCCAGACACTTTTGTTTGCCATCTGTTTTGTTTTTTTGTTTTTTCTCTCTCTCTCTCTCTCTCCCCTAGGTCTGTGTCAGTGTCAGTTTTAGGTCTTCCCCCTCACCGCCGCACAGCATGGCTCTCCCCAAAGACCCTGTTGGCCACTGGAAAGACCTAGAAACATGGCTAAGTGTTGCAACGGACAGCCTCCTCCCTAAGGCCGCCGAAACGCTACAGCACCTAACACAGGACCAGCTGGATGAGAACCTAAACAGCCTCATGAAGCAAGACCCAAGTAAAAGCTACAATACAAAGACCTAGCCAAGATCACAGGTACCTTGAGTCACATTCCTCATCGCCACCCTCAAACTGAGTGACCGGCATTCCGCCCAGCTCAAGCACCAGCTGACATGCGTGCAAACCCGCATCAACAGCTAGAAACTGGAGGCTCAGGAACGACCGGAACAGCCAGATGAGACTGATCAAGCTGCCAAAGAGATCGATAAACTTCAAAAGACTCTAGACGCCACCACCCACAAAATGAACAAGCCAAAGCCGACCATGCTGATGTCGCTAACAAGCTTGAGTACGTCGAACAGCTACTAGAAGAGGTAAATGGACTCCAAAGACAAGAACAGCAGAAACGAAGCCCCTCGAAGCTCACCTGCTTGAAGCAAGACAGGAGATCAGACGACTCACACAGCAGCTGGACTACATCAAAGAAGAGTCCAACAGCATTAAAGATGAACTTAACATGCATATGAAACTGTCACGCAACGAGAAAGCTGAGGGGTCACTGCTAAAGCCCTCACCAGCTCCCTCTGTTCCAGCCAGCCACGTATCACTAGGTGGCCTGGACCTCAGAGACCTTGACAAGCTAGTCAAGAACCTGGGCAAGTTCACGCCGAATTTGCCAGGTAGCCAAGATGTTCATGCCTATCTGCAAGACATTGACTTTCATCTGGAAGTGAGACCCAATGTCACTGACAAAGATAGACTGTATTTGCTCCGAGCAACCTCCAGCCCTGAAGTACGCAGCTTCCTTGGTCGTCAGCCTGCTCACACCAAGACTGACTACCTTCTGCTCCGAGAAGCCCTCATCAGAGAGTTTGATGACCCCGAATCTGAACAAGGACTTGCAGCTGCCCTGGAGACGGAACAAGGTCGCCATGAGTCTGCTCAAACCTACTACAGCAGACTCAGACGAGCCTACTTCGGCACCCGCAATGAACCTGAGATGGAAGAGGACCTGAACTTCAAAATTCTCTTCCTGAGAAATCTCCATCCTGAAGTAAGCCACCATCTTGGGGTTCTTGCATGCCCCCACACAATGAACACTCAGCAGTTACGAGATTTGGCACATAAAGCCTACATCAAACAAAAGATGACTCCAGGAATGAGTGCCAAAATCCCTGCTGTTTATGACTTTAACACTCAAAGTCAAGATCTGGCCCTTGAGGGTGCCCAGGGCCCAGACAACGCTAAACTACCTCCCAGTGAGTGGAATGTGTCGTCTTACAACAGCCAACTAGACCGTCATGCTGACACCAGACCTAAACAGTGGAACAGCCACTGGGATGGACCGCCTGGACGACAACACTCACCTGAACGTCACCGGGAGAGACCGTGGAACAGGTCCACCTCATTTGCAAACCAAAGGGGGACAAGCTCGTGGCAATCCAGTGATACCTCTAAGGTAAAACACCATCACCTTGACACAACCAGTCCAAGAGGGCGACGACAAAACTCCCAAAGATTCCACGCTGATCGAGCTCGAACTGAATCCCCAGAAGGGAAAACATCACCATGTTTTGACCCTCAAGAACTGATGAAAATGATCCTGAAAGAGTTCTTCCGACGAAGGGAAGAGGATCGGAAGTGGGAAAGGAAAGAAGACCCTGATTCTGCCTGACAAGCAACGACCTCACAAAGCAGCACGTCTGCACCTCACTTACAGAGACCTGTAAGCACCATAACTTCAAACATGCAATAGACTGTACCTGAACACCAGAGTTAGACGCTAACTCAACACCTGATGCCTCAGGTCATCACTGCATCACACGAACACTTGCGGACGAACTCCCTCCAATGCCTAAGAGTGCTGTCTTGGTCGTTTGTCACCCCGCTGAACTCAGAATCAATTCCAATCCTGCCTGTGCCATGCCAACTCCAGTCCCTCAACTCCAAGTGACCAGAAAGGGGGAGGAGCCAAGCTGCTGACACAGACCCACTATCCTAAGCTCTTGATATAACGCTAACCTGTTTTTTTTTTCATTTGTGCTATTTTAGGAAGACACCTAGCCTTAGCTATGTTTCCTAAACCCAATACATACACTCTCTCCTCCACTGCACTTCTAGGATCAGTCTCTAGTAGAGAGGAGCCATTACACATATGTGACACTTGTTTGTTGTTCTAAACCTCACTCAATGCCCTTATGTCTCAGTTCTTCTTTCTTACTCTTTGTCTTTCAATTCTTGCCTCATCAGGGAACCCCCACAGATGATGTTTTAAGCCCAGAGCTCAGAATTAGGATTGAATCCTTTCACCAAGCCTCACGGATCAATGCCTTGAAGGTGCGATCACTGTGTTGATAATTTAACGTTGTAACACCTGTCTGACGACACGTTTTAGGCGAAAACTCAAAAGATTTGTTGACCACATTTCTTCATCTTCAATCCAGAACAGAAAAGAGGTTTGAGGGTAAAGAATGAAATTATTGGTTCGACTCTCGTTAAAACAGCATCGGAGGATATATGTTGACTTTGACACCTGCCTTCTTCCGCCACGAGCGAGTAAAGGCCATCCAAAAGTGGTTCAAAAGTACACACCCTACATCCCGTGCGTGCTTAGATGCGATGACGTTAACCAAAGATTGAACTCTTTACAGATTGAGATACCGCCTATACAACTTCGTTGAGCCTTCAATACCTCGGTTAGTCGTAAAAGCCTAAATTCTGATAAAACTGAACTATGCTCTTCCACACCCTGAGTGTTTTTACCCGGAGCATTCCAACGCGCCTAAAACCTGCACCAAGATTCAGTTAGTGATGACGTTGTTTGTGTCTTGTGTTTGCCTGTTCTCTCTGCTTCTGCCTGTTTGTTCCAGTGCCTGCCGATGTTCACACCGGGAACATCCCCTGGCAAAGGGGGAGATGTAGAGACTCGCTGGTCAAAACCAGTTCGAACCAGGCTTTGGAATGTAAGTGCAAATGGCCCTACTCGCTCCAGGGCTTCTTTAAAGAGTAGGATAACGGGAGAGCAAGCCTAACTCGGACAGATGCTGCAGCTAATTTTGGTTAATCGTTAACCAACGAGACAAAGACGCCCTTCAAATTCTCTTATCACGAGACCCTTGGATGACCCTCACGTGGACGACCATGCGTTTGACCACGAGATGGACAGAATTCAGAAACAAAAGAAATGAAGCAGACTTGAGGAAAACGATTCGTATAGATGTTATAACCAAGGCAAAATTTTATATTTTGAATGACATTTATAAGTATTGATGTGCTGTGTTTTTTCAATCAACCAGGTTCATAATGTGTGGTTTTACCCCTGAAATAGGCTAAAATGATCTGTATTTGTTTGATGTGCCTCATGCTTAGTGTTAAACTGAACCCCTCTTTATTTGCAATACTTTGCTGTAAATGAGAACTTTGTAATCTGAACCATATTCGTCTGGTAATATTTGATGTCAGAGTTACAATCTTACCAGAAATTTTACCACGTGTAGTTTCTTGCAGTTGGTTAATGATTAAACTTATTTACACTGGGACGGGGTGTGGCCCCGCCCTTCATCTTGCCGTTCATTGGACGACAGTATCAAGAGGGATGGCTCAGAGCCAGCCTATAAAACCTTCGTGCTACGTCAACCATGTGCGCAACCCCTCTTAGCATTAGCCGGCAGACGCCGCTGACGCTTCTCCGCCCCTAATCGCCACCACGCGGTTAGGCCAACATCACAGACTTTTCCTTTCAAAACCTGTTAAGTTTCGCAACCGCTGAAACTTCCACGAACAGACTCTTTACGGAGTCGTTACCCGGGACAACAGCTCACTCACGCCGAGTGGATCCCAGCGACGTCACAGGGAAACCAACCTAGCAGCAGCGCCACGTGTTTCCTCCAAACCCGGAGAGGGAAATCCGAATCAATAAAGACTTCAACAAATTCGCAAGTAACACAAATAACTGTTGTTTCTAGCTGATCGGGTGCATATGCTTTTAAGCAGTTAAAGATAAGTCAAGCCTCTGCTTTTGTGGTTTCTCAGGTGATTCCAAGATCTAGTACGAAACAGATCGGCTGGACTGTTTGTTCAATTCATTTTGCATCCTCTGAACTGCCTGTGTGTGTGTGTGTGTGTGAACGTGTGTGTGCATTTGTTTGTTTGTTATTTGTTGTTTGATTACTACGTAGTTAGCCTCGTGTGTCGAATAGTATAGTTTAATAAATCTTCGTTTCTCATTTGAAAGAACCGTGTTATTGTTTCTGTGCTTTATAAGTCTCTGCCTCAAACTACAGACCGTGTTACCTTGCTAAAAGTTAACCCTATTCCGTGTTATGTTATTATCGCTTGGCCACGAAAATAATATAGACGAGAATTAATAAACGTGATGTCTCCATTTGCGGGACAAGTTTGAATCTTTGATCTGATTCAATCTGACTCAATTGAGTCGAATCAATGATTCGAATCTTCAGGATCCGAGTCATTGATCTGAGCTAATAATTTCTAAATTGATCTTTTAAGATAGATTGATTTCTTACAGAAGTTATCATTAATCACAATACAAATTACAGTGAACTCCAAACGAACTCTCGTCTCCGCCACCAGATGTGGGGAAAAGGCATTATGACACAGATCACTCCACCTGATCATGCCAGAGTCCCGCGGAAAAAAAGTGATTGACAGGTGGTAATTTGTGAGTAACTTTATTTATTTATTTATAGTTTGGTCATGGGTAAAGCAAAGACTATGTGGGTCAGGTAGTGAAAACGATAGGCTACAATTATTAAATTTGTTATGAATTAATTGATATTTAACAACAAAGACCTCCACCCCGCCTACGACGACGATACCATCGTCCATCGCCGATGTTCACATTAGACATTGTACGATGCCAAATTTGTCAACATCGCCCAACCCGATAGTGGAGCTCATTGTCCTGGGTGACCGGGGTAACGGACTCCATAGAGAGTCAGTTCGCAGAAGTTTCAGCGGTTCGAAACTTAAGAGGTTTGGATGAAGAGTTTGTGGTGACCCAATCGGGTGGTGGCGATTGTGGGCGGAAGCACAGCTATGCGCACACCAGCTGATGCTAAAAAGCACAGATTCAGGGCGGCAAGGACGTTTTAAGGGACACGTATTGATCCATCCCTCTAAGACTGTCACCCAATGACCGACTAGATGAAGGGCGGGGCCACGCCCCGTACCAGTGTAATCAGGTTTAATCATTAACCAACTGCAAGAGACTTCACGTGGTAAAATCTCTGGTAAAATTGTAACTATCTGACATCAAATGTTACAAGACGAATACGGTTCGTATTACAAAATTCTCATTTACACCAATGTATTGCAAATAAAAAGAGGTTTTGTTTAAATACAAACATAAAGCATTTCAGACACATACAGATCATTTTAGCCTGTTATAAGGTTAAAACCACACATTATGAACCTGGTTGGTTGGAATAAACACAGCACATCAGTACCTATAAATGTCATTCAAAATATCAAATTTTGCCTTGGTTATAACATTTATAAGAATTGTCTTAAGTCTCATTCATTTCTTTGAGATCTGAATTCTCTGTCCATCTAGCTGCAATTAGAATGTCTCGGGGGCGAACACATGGCCACCAGATCACATGATCGGTCATCCAAAAGTCTCGTGATGGAGAGAATTTGATAGCCCCCTTTGTCTAGTGGGTTAACGATTAACCAAAATTACGGCCGCATCGCTGTCCATTTGGGCCAGAGTATTGGGGGAAAGAGAGTCAAATGAATTGGCGCCCTGTTATGCTGATGGTACAAGCCCTGGAGCGAATGCAGCAATTTGCGCTCAAAATTCCAAGCCTGATTCGAACTGGTCTTAATTCAGTGAATTACTTCACAGACTATATCTGAAGTTTTTGGAAGTAATTCGCACTTTTCTCCTGTTGAAAAACATCATAAGCACAATGCTTAGTGGCTCAATGTGTAATGCATTGAGCCACTAAGCATTGCGCTTATGACGTTGCTTATGAAACAGTTTTTTTAAAAGTCTAAACACTTTATTGATAAAGTGTACAACGAACCACATGTGGTCAGAACACAAACGAGTCACAGGTGATGAAGTATTAAGCGTTTCTCCCATAGGAAAGCCCGTCTAAGCAGAATGCCAGCATGCGTCTGTAGCTCCGCTCAGGCTCCGCCTCTTTGCCCTTGTATGGTATGCCCGGGGTTGGTGCGATGACGCGCGAACAAAATGGCGACGGTCGGCCACGCCTTCTGGTAGCTTCTTTTGGGTTCTTCATAAACCTATGGGTGGCGTCACGGATACTACGTCTATATCTTTTACAGTCTATGCTGTCACATGTGGCATCAAAGTATCGCGACAGCGCTCCGAGATCAGACGATTGAGTCAGCCCGCGCAGCACCTGAAGAGCGACTGCTGGAGCTAAAATGACGACACCAATATAACACGATTGGCCGAGTTCACAGCATGACAACAACCATGCGTGTTTCGGGTTTATTACTGGACAAATTCCGATTCACAAATTTCAAAACAAACAATTAACTGTTCATACCCTCTCTCTCTTGTACACATCATGCTTATTACAAATATTTTACTGCAGTATCATCTTTTGTTAAATAATTTGTTCATAATGTCAAGATTGTTTGAAAGGTTTATTCTGCCTTTTTTATACAGACTACTGTATTATACATTTTAGTGAATAACCAAATATTAACTCAAATAAGTCTTACAGACTTATAAAATAATTATCATCATTGATCCTGACACCCCTATAAAGATTTCTTAAATTAAGTAAAAAATATTTTATTAAATAGGCTATAAAAGTATATGATTATAAAAATATTTTATTTCCTGTTAGGTCGTTTATGCAGAAATGTTAAAAATGACATTGATGTACCTGCTCTTTTTGGGTATTTCCTATTTAGTTTAGCTCATTTATTGTGGTCCTTTTGTTCAATCTCTATGGATTAAAGTGCTTTTTAAAAATGATTTTATTATCCAAAATAATCATTGTTTAAGACTTAATCAAAACACCTTGTTTTGGGTTTTACACTAAAATATATTGGAAAGTGTTATATATTTATAAATGTAAATAAATGTAAACCCCTTTTTAGCATATTCAAACAAGCACTGGAACAGTATTGACACACGTTCAACATCTGGTAGCCCAAAGACTGATGCTTAAACTCCAAGAATTTGTGCTTATTGTTTTGTTTAATAGGCCTATTTGTGGATATTTATTTCCTTTTTATGTGCTCTCTCGTTTTCCCCTTATTTCTCATGCGTTTGTTATATAAGCTACTTAAATTTAATTCATAATTCCCTTGTTGAAAAATGAACTATAGTTTGTAGAGACTGTATTCTGTTTTATGTGTACTGTAAATCTTTTGTTGTTATTGCAATGAATAAACAAATAAATAAATGAATGATCCCGCCATGTGATCGGTCATCATGACAGCAGCAACTTCGAGCCCCGACGTGTCCGGCTTGATGGCTCCGTTTTCAACTCCGCCCCCGCCTGCGGATGGCAAATCTCGTTGATCACCGGCTGCAGCTGTGCTTAATGTCGAACGCACCTAGTATTAAAATGTTACGAATTGCTTGCAAACACATCAACAACTAGCTCAAGGTTGATCACACTACAAATAAGTCATAAATAGAATGCTATAAGAGGAAGAAAATAATAATTCATTGTTTACCTGCTGAGCTGAAAGGAGCCATGAGCTCACCTTTCGAGTCTTCTGGTTTATTCATCACATGATCGAATGTAAAGAGACATGACTTGCTCAGACCCGAAGACTCGAGAAATTAACGGATCAAATCTCTTTCCGGCTCTAAATGCATACGATTGGCTTCTGTCTTTCACGTGTTAAACGACTCGGGAGATGAACGGATCAATTCCTTTTCCTGCTCTAAATGCATACGATTGGCTAGTATGGCTACTAGGCTAGATGAACGAATAGGTGCGTTCGACATGAAGCACAGCTGCGGCCGGTGATCAATGAGATTAGCCGTGCGCAGGCGGGGGCGGAGTTGAAAACGGAGCCGTCAAGCCGGACACTTCGGGGCTCGAAGTTGCTGCTGTCATGATGACCGATCACATGGCGTGATCATTTATTTATTTTGTTTATTTATTGCAATAACAACAAAATATTTACAGTGCACATGAAACACAATACAGTCTCTACAAACTTTAGTTCATTTTTAAACAAGGGAATTATGAATTAAATTTAAGTAGCCTACATAACAAACACATGAGAAATAAGTGAAAATGAGAGGGCACATAAAAAGGAAATAAATATCCACAAATAGGCCTATTAATCAAACAATAAGCACAAATTCTTGGAGTTTAAGCATCAGTCTTTGGGCTACTAGATGTTGAATGGTATGTCAATACTGTTCCAGAGCTTGTTTGAATATGCTAAAAAGGGTTTACATTTATTTACATTCATAAATATATAACTTTCCAATATATATTAGTGTAAAACCCAAAAACAAGGTGTTTTGATTAAGTCTTAAACAATGATTATTTTGGATAATAAAAACATTTTTAAAAAGCACTTTAATCCATAGGGATTAAACAAAAGGACCACAATAACTAAATAGAAAATACCCAGAAAGAGCAGGTACATCAATGACACTTTTAACATTTCTGCATAAGTGGCTTGAAAGGAAATAAAATATTTTATAATCATATATTTTTAAATTTAATAAAATATGTTTTACTTAATTTGTTAAGAAATCTTCATAGGGGTGTCAGGATCAATTATGATAATTATTTTATTATAAGTCTGTAAGACTTATTTGAGTTAATATTTGGTCATTCACTAAAATGTATAATACAGTAGTCTGTATAAAAAAGGCAGAATAAACCTGTTCAAACAATCTAGACATTATGAACAAATTATTTACCAAAAGACGATACTGCAGTAAAATATTTGTAGTCTTTTAATAAGCATGATGTGTACAAGATAGAGAGGGTATGAAAGTTAATTGTTTGTTTTAAAATTTGGGAATCGGAATTTGTCCAGCAATAAACCCAAAACACACGTGGTTGTTGTCATGCTGTGAACTCAGCCAATCGTGTAACATCAGTGTTGTCATCGCAGCTCCAGCAGGCGCTCTTCAGGTACTGCACGGGCTGACTCAATTGTCTGATCTCGGAGCGCTGTCGCGGTACTTTGATGCCACATGTGACAGTCACATGGCGTCAGCGCAGCATCAATCCGGCCAAAATTTCTAACCGGCATGCACCGCTTTAAGACAGATTTCGATCGATCTGCGCATCGCTGCATGAAGTCGAACGCACCTATTGGCTCAAACCCGATAGAGGACTCAAAAAATTAACTAATCTTCTCCCGCGCTACAACACGTGCGCATGCGCGAAATGAATTAATCACTACAAAAACAAGTCATTCGTTCTTTTGTCACATAACGTGAAAGAAAGCATATGATGAGTTATATAATAAATCAAAATGTCTTTGTGAACCGTTTTGTAACATATGATGCTGCAGGCATTAGAAACATAAATGCTGTTTAAATGTTGTTTATTGTTTTATTATTATTTTTTACCAGAAAAGCTTTATAACAAAACAAATTACTTTAAAATCATAATAATAAAAACAAACAATAGAAAAACAAAATAGTGCACATCAAGCTAGGCTTTTTAATAAATAAAAACACAAACACGTTTGTGCCATAAAAGCTTTATATCAAATAGGGCAACTATGCCCAATAGAATTTTTTTTTATGAAACAGCAATTTAAGTGAAAAATAAATTCAAATAACAAATACAAAAGCCACAGAGCTTAAAGAGCTTAACAAATTGACTAGAATATTAAAACAACAGTGCACTACAAGCTTGGCTTTTTTGAGTAATTAGAATTAAATAAGCTTTGAAACAACACTCTGTGGCTTTATTTGTTGGACTTGGCTTAAGGCATGTTAGCATTCAAAAACACAAGCCAAACCTTTGATAGGCTGAGTCTGTTTCTTCTTTCAGATGATTTGTAGAGCTTCTTTTGTCATTACTTGTTGGTCACAGTATAAAAGCTTCTGCTAAATGAGTAAATGTAAATGCAATCTTTTTTATACAAATATTAGACCAATACATAAAGTGTGAATAGAAAAACATTATTAAACAAAAAATGGGGTACAAATGAACAAATTGAAAATCACTTGTAATTGTAGAATTTGATTAATTTATCATATAGCCTAGCTTAGTGTCTGTTTTCTGATAGCAAGGCAGTGAATAGACATTTAAAAGCATGGGTCCATTTATTTGTAAAATAACAAAAAATAAAACCACATATCCACCAGAAAAAAGTAAGAACAAGTTAGTGACAATGGGACAGACCTTTTTTATTTCTAAGAAAATGCTTTTTAGGTACACATTGTTTGATGATTTTATGAAAAGTCTAAAATATGATCCATGATGCAACAAAAATTTAGTTTTACATAAGTATTACTGACTGAGGTTCTCGTTGCAGTGTACAGTGGAGCTACAGTTTAGGATCAGAAATGCACATAATAATAATAATAATAATAATATTAATAATATAATATAGACTTATGATGCACCTGTCTCTAAAGAGGATTTGAAACAATTTACTAATTTCTACACCCAATTCTGCTGTAGTGTCAAGTAAGAAAGACGAATGACTCAAACCCTATAGAGGACTCGAGTCATGAACGGATCAAATCTGTTTTCGGCTCCAAACGCATATGATTGACTTGCCTTTCCGTGATGAACGAACGAATGACTTACTCGATAGAGGACTCGAGACATGAACGGATCAAATCTGTTTTCGGCTCTAAAAGCAAATGATTGGCTTCTGCCTTTCCGTGATGAATGACTCAAAAGACTTGAAAAATGAACTATACCACCTGCACAAATGTGCGCACGCATGGATGAACGAATCACTCCCTGAGAGAGTTCGTAGTTCCTGAGTCATATTGAAGATTCGTTCAAAATGAACGAATCGTTCAAGAACGACCCATCACTAGTGTTTTTGTTCCTCTGTGGGGGCACCACAGTAAAATTTCGTATAGGGCACCCTTTTGGCCAGCAGCGGCCCTGATCAGACGTCATGTTGATGTCCTGTGCCTGCTGGGTGTTTAAGGCCATTACGGTCACTATACAGTAAACATCCGTAGTCTTCTCATCAGTGACCTGCATCTAAACAGTCTCTGGGTCAATGTGCGTAAAGATTTTTAACATCTTCATGGACACTTTTAATACTTCCAAACAGTTTGCTGCAATTATAAAGTGCACACATCTTGAGGTAGTTCATTATGATGTGATTTACCTTCTACGGTATGTGCGATTTGATTGGACAGGAATCTCAGGACTGATTTTTCTAATCTCCATATACAAGAAAAATAAAGTAGTTACTGCAGGTTGAAGGAAAGTAGTGGAGTAAAAGTACCAATACTGCACAAAAAATGTACTCAAGGAAAAGTAAAAGTACACATTTTTAAAACTACTCAGTAAATTACAATTCCTGAGAAAAACTACTTAATTACAGTAATTTGAGTATTTGTAATTAGTTACTTTACACCACTACAAGAAAGTCAAGTCATAGCTTGGTCTAGCAAGTCACTTTCAAGTCAATCAAATTATTGACAATTAAAATATATATATATATATATATATTAGGGGGGTAACGATACCCGTATTCGTATTGAACCGTTCGGTACGAGACTTTCAGTTCGGTACGCATTACAAACCGAACGATTCAGACAAACTTCTAAAAAGATAAAAGAGAGTAAGTGTACAGAATATAATGTTTTCAGTGCAACAACGCTCAACAAGGCATCCCAAATGATGTGACCCTGGACATGACAGGCAACATGCTGCCTTCCCCACCCACCTCCAAACACTACTCCAGTCAGGCACACGCTGCACTAGCTCGCAAAAGGGCTAACATTAATGTAATCGTCCTATAACCAACAGCGGGTCTGGCGTTTGGGAGCACTTTGGTTTCTCTGTAAGTTATGAGGGTAATGGCAAGAGAGTGGTGGATAAAAAAAACACTATGTTGTTGGATTATCGCATAAAAGATGTGCGAATAAAGCTGCGTTTCCATCCAACGAGTCAAAGCGAACAAAACCGTCACTTCCTGATTAACTGGCGCCAAATATCAACAGTAAAAACTGAATTTACTGCAGTAGGAGAAGCTGCGTCAATCTTTTCTTCATCTAATAAATGACTTGCGCCTCGGAAGGCAATCCTGACACACAGTGAACGCTCGGTGGCATTTGAAGGTGTCAGACGCGAAGCACAGACGCTCTTGACTCTGGATGTCATTAATAATATAACACTAATATTTAAACGGTAAGGCGTTTTAGAATGACAAAAACAACATTTCAGATGGTTAATAATGTGCAGCCTGCTGGTTTGTCCATTTACACACATTTTTATCATCACATGATCTCTTATAACAAAATCACATGACCTTTTTTTTAATGCGCTCACTGGAATTTGTGCGGTAAAAGTGTTTCCATCGTAGTTTATGCACATCTTTTCTTATCGAATAAAAAGTTATCCTACTCAGTTATGCGCATATGTTTTTTATGCGCATTTTCTAAATTTATGCGCATCATGTCATTTCCATCAACCGGTTTTTTATGCGCATCTCCAAAATGCACATAAAAATAGGTGGATGGAAACATAGCTACTGACATCACGGAATCACTAACTGGAATTAGAGGAAAACTAGACACGCGCACTACATGATGCAACTATCCCCACAGCATTCAGACAGGCAATTTCTACAGATTTGAACAGGGCAAAACAAATCACCGAGGCGATTGGTACATTTATAGCTGTGGATATGAGACCTTAATCAGTAGTGAAAATTTCGGGTTTTAAGAAAATGTTAAATGTAATAGAGCCCCATTACATTATTCCTTCATTGGCCCATTTCAGTCAGATAAAAATTCCTGCTTTCAGATCCACTGAAATGGCAGGTGACAGTCAAATCAAGCAGATCTGTGCTGTCTGAAGAAAAGGTGGACACTTTCTGAAAATAAACAATTACTTAAAAATTGATTGAAACTGAGTTCCACATAAAAACTAAATTGTTCTTTTTATTTGTTTAACTGCTAATATATTACATTTATTTTTATAAGCAGCTTTTTGGTTTTGAGTATAAAGAAGGATTTGTTTTATTTGCTGCTAAGCAGAAACCCCAGAGGTATAGCTCTATATCACTGTTCAAAGTGAAAAAAAAGAAGAGAGATCATCTTTTATGATGCTAGTTTTAGTACATTAAAAAGATTTCAATCAGAGAAATCCTCTGGCTTTTTTCTTTTTTTGCTGTATTGAAAACATACCGAACCGTGACACCACTGTGTCGAATTAAACCGAACTGTGATTTTTGTGAACCGTTACACCCCTAATATATATATATATATATATATATATATATATATATATATATATATATATATATATATATATATATATATATATATACACACACACACACACACAAATAAACTGTCATTTGAAACTACACTTTCATCACTAGTGAATCAGATGTGAATTAGAAATCACAAAACTAATCTTCAAGTGCACAGGTACTTTTTTGGTCGAAAAAAAAAATATTGTATTAAAAGTAAAGATCATCTCCCTCAAACACATTTTGTACATTTCAATAATGCCAATAAAATGTTTTGATTAGTAATATGCATTGCTAAGAATGAACTCTAAAGGCAATTTTGAACCTTTAGATTCCAGATATTATATATAGCCCATTTCACACATACGTTACAGACAGGTTTGGAGATCCATGGTCTGAAATGGTTTCTTGTTTTGCCTAACTTAATTCTTCTTTTTTTTAAATGTATCGGGAAAAAAATGAGGCATGCTAGTAAAAAAACTGGAATATAGCATTTAACAAATTGTTTTAATGCGATCTTTTTTTGATTAAACTTAACCCCTAACATGTCAAGAACTTAAAGGTTAAACATTGGCATACAAATACAATACTATCAGTGCCACATAGGTTTGAAATATACGTGTGGTGGTAGCCAGATTAAAACCATTTTCCCACATCACATATTAACTATATGTGACAAACAAAACAATTAAATTTTTAACAATAAATTCATTTATTATGACACTGTTATACACTGTTTATTTTCAATGGGCTAAAGTAAATATAAAAAAAACTTTTAAAAAAAGACATCCACATTCTCTTATTTTTATGCTTTTCAGGAGCCATGTCATGTGCACTGCTGACAGGTCATATCTGCTTCTCTCTCTTTCAAGTTCAAAGCAAACTTGAATGCCAAAGCATTTTAGATATGAATATAAAATTGCCTATGTATTATAGCCTAATGACATCAGCAAATTAATAAAATATACAGCAAAAGAGAAATAAATGACAGAAAAAGGAATAAAAACTGAATATTTTTAAAAATGATCATATTTACAAGATTAAAATGTGTAGATTATTTAAATAAGGCAAATGCATTGATTAACCATTACTAATGGTGTCGGTATATTTTGCAGCCAGTTTAGACTAGTCATTTTGTCTTCTTCGAGTATATATAGTAAAGTATTTCTGAGTCGTTTAGATTCAAGAATGAATTATTTAATGTTTCTCTCGCGACTGTGCACGCAGTCAGCTGCAAAGCCAAGCGAAAGTAGGCTTAAATAAAAAGATAATCCAAAAATGCACACGATTAACGAACGACATTTTAGAACATTTAGAAACCTGGCCGGAGCCAAAAAGGCCTGTCTCTGTGGGTCTGCAGTGCGGGGTGCTGACAGATCAGTTCACGAGCGCACAGAATGAAACGAGTAAACGAGAGAGGATTTTCCACTACATGATGTTTGGTTATGTTAGGCAGATACAAAATAGTGTGGAAGAATGATAATAATAGTGAAAAAACGTGACGATAAATATACTTGGGCGGCCGTTAATATACTGGGCGGCCTGCCCAGTAAAGTCCAAATGAATCTAACGACTCGTTTTGAGTGGTTCTTTTTAATGAAATGATTGATCCAGTTCAGCAAATCCAACTAATTCTTTAAAAATGATTTGCATTTCCAATAAACATTAATCCACAAATTACTAAAAGTTACCTACTTTTTATCTTGCCTGGCACTCCCTCTGACATGGAAAAAAAAACAATATCCCAAGTTATTCACTTAAAAAATCATCAACTCGAGTCAGGAATCGGTTGCAGTGCTTTATTCGAAACAGTACAGAGAACCTATCTTTCGGACCGATCTGAGAACTGATGAGCAGTTAATACTGCGCATGCGTGACTTAGAACTTTCGGTTTTGTTGTTAAATGCACAATATATAACAAATGGTTATGTATTTAACAAAACAAGTTATTTTGAGTCATTTAACTCAAGTCTCAAGTCATGACAGTCAAGTCCAAGTCAAGTCAAGTCTTTTTTGGATATTTGTCAAGCAAGTCTCAAGTGCTAAATTTTGTGACTTAAGTCTGACTCAAGTCAAGTCATGTGACTTGAGTTACCCATCTCTGCTTCCCACCCAACCTGATAGAGCTTGAGAGGTACTGCAAAGAGGAATGGGCGAAAATTCCCAAAGACAGGTGTGCCAAGCTTATGGCATCATACTCAAAAAGACTTGAGGTTGTAATTGCTGCCAAAAGTGCATCAACAAAGTATTGAGAAAAGGCTGTGAATACTTATGTACATGTGAGTTTTCAGGGTTTTTTTTTATAAAGATGAGGATCTTTATATTAAATTGTAGCTTTTATTCATGTAATCTTTATTACTCATCTTTATTTTGCATTATAAGCCTTTTATGCAGTTTTGTTGTATTTCGATTAATGATGTTTATGAGTATGATTCATGATTATTGAATATTATTGTGATAATTTATATCAGCTGTGTGTACCAGCAATAAACAGTTGTATTGCTTGATTAGTATGGTGTTGTCACGGTTGTGATCTATCTGTTCTTCTTGCATCTGTGTGTTCCTTCTGTATGTTATGTGTCATGCCTTATGTGTTGTCGTGTGCGTGGGCGTGTGCTTGTTTACCTTCTGTGTTGACAGCGTGCTATTATCAGCTGATGCATCAGCTGACCTAATCATCCTCCAGCTGATCCTCATTTCACTGGCTATATATTCAGTCTGTGGTTACTGCTGTTTATCAGTCCGTTGCTTGTTCTTGTCCCTGTCTGTTCGTAT
Organism: Danio kyathit; assembly: GCA_903798195.1. Classification (NCBI taxonomy): domain Eukaryota; kingdom Metazoa; phylum Chordata; class Actinopteri; order Cypriniformes; family Danionidae; genus Danio; species Danio kyathit. The sequence goes on from LR812519.1 coordinate 36,627,070, forward strand.
CTTTGGATGCTCTGCTGTTTGTTCGTCGGATGACGATTTCGTTTGGTCTGTTGGAGTTCTTTGTTTCGTATTAAATTTTACTCGCACTTGGATCCTCTGTCTGGTGACGTGACAGAACGGACTAATCAATTATGGATCCAGCGAGTATCGCCGGCCTGGCAGAGTTTTATTCACACGCTACCACACGCATGAACAGACATAATGATCAGATGACCACCACCAGTTGGAACCTGAGTTATGTCGCGCCTTTGTAACGAAGTGCTCTCTGTACTTTTCCCTGCAGCCTTCCTCTTTTTCTATGGAGGAATCGAAAGTGGCGTTTATCATCACGCTTCTCACTGGGAGAGCAGCGCTGTGGGGAACGGCGGTGTGGGAGAGAAAGCTCCCATGTTGCTCTTCGTTTGACGCCTTTTCAGCAGAGCTTAAAAAGGTATTTGATCGAGCCGTGGTGGGCAGAGAGGCAGCCCGGATGCTTGCAGAGTTGCGGCAAGGGCATCGGAGTGTTGCTGACTACTCCATTGAGTTCCGCACTCTGGCGGCAGAGAGCGAATGGAACGCGCAGGCACAGTGGGACGTCTTTCTCCACGGGCTGGCAGACCATATAAAGGATAAGATTTTTACTCTGGATCTTCCTAAGACCCTGGACGGACTCATTGATCTGGCCATCCATGTGGATTCTCGTCTACAGCTCAGGGAGAGAGACACACGACACACACACACACTGGAGAATTCCCCTTTTCCGGCTGTCACTGTATTTCCGGGGCTGGTGGACACGCCCCTCCCGGAGCCTGAACCCATGCAGATGGGCCGCTCTAGGCTGTCGCTGGAGGAGAAGCGCAGACGCTGCAGCGAGAGTTTATGTTTATACTGCGGGGGTGCGAATCACGTCGCGGCTCATTGTTTAGTCAAACGCAAGAGTCCGGTCAGGGGTAAGAGTTTGAGAGTTGGGGAGGCCATATTTAACGAACCTTCTTCAGACAACACTACGTTACCCATAAGACTTTGTATTGATTATGATTTTCATGACTGTACTGCACTCGTTGACTCTGGAGCTGAAGGAAATTTTATTGATTCTAGACTGGCTTATAAGTTGAAGATTCCTGTAATTCCTCTTTCCTCACCTATTGCTGTTCACTCACTTAGCGGTATTTCACTTCCAACTATTACGCATTCCACAGGTGATATCAAACTCATTACTTCTGTAGGAACTCAGCCACGTTTTTAAGCGGAGTTAAAATTCTGCAGTCAAACGAGACTCTTGCTCCCCCTCGTCTCCCTCTTAATTAAGTATCGCCCGAAGCTTAATTCCAATACACACTCGTCTTCCCCTCTCACAACAAAGACGTGTTGTAAACCCAGCTACAACCTAATGTCCTCTCCTGGGCATTTGGGCCATCTGCCTCTCACATGACTATTAGGAACTAAATTCCAAAAACAACGGAAGAAAGGTTTGTCTGTCTCCACATGTGCGGCCTCCCCCTCCTCCAGAGAGACTGGAGGAAAGATAATCCAGTTATTACTCTCTAAACAAAAGGCCCGCGCCAGTTTCGGACAATTCACGTTTAAAAGTGTGTTTTACTTTAATGTTTTATTGCTAATAGTTGTGTATGTTGTACTATGTATGTAAGCAAGGGTTTTTCACTTAAATATTGCATGTAAATGAAACAATGCAACGTGTGGCACACTCGTAATTAACTGTATTTGATAAAGTTCCTTAGTGTTTGATGTCGAACTGTACAGCTCGGTATTCAGAAAACATTGATGGAAACGATAAAATTGTATCTGCAAATAGTAGTTAATTACAAAGTTTCATTTAATTTTTGATAACAGTAAAATAAGGTTTTACTCCAAGCGACGTGACAACGCCACCCCCTCCCTGGGCGTGAACGACCCTGAAAAAGAGGCTTGGCCTCGCTCAGTAGCCACGGCTATTGGTCAATCATGGAGTAGGCTGGCTTAAGTCCTGCCCACTATAAAAGCCCTAAACTTTCAAAGTTTATTGCTTTCGCTTGGTTTTCACGAGGGGTTTCCACGCACAAACTTTGCGTTGCTCGCTTCCCGCCTTTACAACGCGCCGCCGGACATCGCTCTCAGAAGAGTCACCCCGTAAGACCTGCGTCTGCCCGCCGTAACCGCACCACGGCAACGAGACCGTTCACAGGAGCCCACGCCGCTTCTGTGTACGTCGCAACTCGCATGAACTCAGTCTGACCCTGTCCTGCTCGTATAACCGCTTCCCGGGAACACGCGGACGCCATCTCATCAAGCAGCACGGTCAGTCATTCAACTTCCCTGAACTCTGCTTTCCCAAGTCATTCAAGGGTCAAGCCGCTGGAGGTATTCCCTTTCACCGAACTTCCCGCTTGCTGACGTCAAAATTTCCGTCACCGGGATCACGAGTCCCACACTCCAGAAGACGAAGGAAGAGCCCTTTTCAACAAAGACATCCCCACTACGTCAACGCACGGCAACCAAACGGCTGCGCCGGAGTTCCCTTCAACCAGCTGACGAGCGGAACTGGTCACGCAAGTAAACACAAACCAAACTTTCATTCCGGGCTGAAGCTGGTGTTAATTAAGTTTAACAGTAAATCCTAGTCAGATTCTCTGCTTGGTGGTTCTCTAAGGTTGCAATGCTAAGAACTTATCACGTGCGAGACGTATGGGACTCTTAGTTGGTCATTCTCAGTAACTCAACCCATTCCAGAACTGTGTGTGTGTGTATCTTTGTTTGTTTGTTTTACATTAGAGTAGTTTACTGTGTGTGTAGCTTAATAAACTTGTGTTTCATTTTAAGATCCTTGTCGGAGTTTTTATGTGTTTTTAAGTTACTGCCTCAGCTGTATGGTCTAGCTACCTTGCTTGTGAAACTGCTTATATTGTTATTTTGGCCAAGTAATAATATAACATAGATTACTAAAATTAAAGTTACGTTGCTTGCTTCTATTAGGGTGGACCAATAGATGACGTAAGCGTGGTAACCTAATTTTGACTGTGAACCAGTCGTTTGGATCTCTTGATTCAATCCCCGAGAATTAATATAAATTAATTCGAACTTATGAGCTAATTCTTAAAGTACCAGACATATTAGATGGTCCAGGCATTACATAAATTGGTGGAGAATGCGGGCATAGATTGAACTCTCTTTTAAGCACATAAAACCCCCGAAACACGTTGTTGACCGTTTCTATTTTTGACCGTAAAAATAGATTAGAGGAAACAGGATTCGCTACACAGGGGTCATTACTCTATCATTGTACCATGCGTTTTATTGCTTGACTGCATGCTGAAGTGTTGTTGAGAAAGTAAAACTGCTTTTAATCCGTCCGCCGAGACGAAGTGTGCATAAACGTGCACAAGATCCGTTCCGCCGAGACGAAGAGCGCTAAACTGCACGAGATCCCCCCGCCGAGGCGTACTGTGCACAAACTGCAGTAAATTAGTTCGCTGAGGCGAACAGTAAAGCCGCTTTAAGAGCGCAGAAAGAGGTAGATAAGCGAGTTCCTTATCTTTAATCTCTTAAAAGGGCCCTAGACAGTAAGATTTCCTACGCCGCGAGATTCCGGGTTTGAAATCTGCTGTTTTTCTCCGGGCAACTGGGTTTAGAATAAATAAACCCACCTTTGCTGTTTTATTCGCTGAAAGTAGTGAATGAAAGAACGCGGTGCTTAGATAACTGTGTTTTATTGTTGGAGAAAGTACTTGTCTTGATCAAGTTTGTGTGTTTGAATCCACAGCCGTGTTACTGCTTAAACAGACTCTAACACGAAGTACCGAGATCTCGAGATCTCGCATTAATCTCAGGCATTCTGTAGATTACAGTTTTGCTGTGCACTGATGAGATAAAGGATCTAACCAGTGCGCGTGACCGCACAGCGAGGACCCGCGGCCTCCATAGTGTATTACACAATAATCGCTAAAGCTGTGTTCATTGGTCACTGATTATCAGAAACATAATACTCTGAATAATTGCTATTGTGCAGTGTGAAGCATCACCCTTGCAGAACGCTTTTTTCACCAGTTGGTGACTGGTCACCATAGCAACGACCTGACCCGGAAGTCCTGAAAGACTCGCCGGAACTTCAGTCATTCGCGCATGCGCAGCTCGCCAGCGCCGACTGAAAGTAAACAAAGCCTAGAACGAGGCTAGGCTAACCGACGCTAAAACGCGTTGCATTGGAGTTTGTGTGTTTAGCGGTATCGAAGGCTAGCACAAAGCATTTGGTGGTCATTTGAATGCATTGTATGGCTGATGTTAAAGTGAACTTTGATTCACGCTAGCAGATTGTCAATCTTGGATGTTCTCTTTTCCTGCTTATCCCATGTCTTTCTTCCTTTTCTCACTTGGAAAATAATTTGACAAGTGCTGAAGCTAATAAAGAGTTTACGATCACATTGTTGATTTTAATCACATTTGTCTAAACTGCTTTTACCGCTATATTTGGCCTATGTCATCAGTCGGAACTGTCATACGCTGTTGGTTTTGTGGAAAACAAGTTATCACTTAATGCCCTCGGTAAAACTTTAATGTTTCACGAGTGACATAAATGCTTTTATCGAAACCACTCAACTCGTAAGAACGACCATTTCTTACTACGGTTGATTTGGAAGTCGATTTATAAGCATAGTGTTAAGTTTAATCATAACGTTAATTGTCCTTCAGACTTTAATGACTATTTCCCTCAGTTGAGTTTTGACCATCATCACTGCTGTTTTGAAATTTCAATTTCATTTATAGTTAATGATGCTTGGCTACCCCATCTCAATAACACACCTCACTGAGCAATCTGGACAGCATCACTACTGAATAAGTGTTATTTTCAACCTTAGGTTGTTTTGTTTGATTTAGTCATAATAGTAATAATAACAATAATCCGTTTTACTGCTATTATTATTATTATTTCTTTTTCTCTACTTTCCATCTCTATTCATGAATAGTCCATTAGTCTCAGAGCTCAGTAACAGTTTGTGATTAACTTAAATAATTTGATCCAGTTTAATGAAGTTTGGAAACCATTTTATGTGAGATTAATTTAGAAGTCAATTTGATTCGGTGTTGCTTGATGATTAATTTTAATCTTAATTGTTCTTTTTGTACTCTATCATTACTGCATTGAGTATTAATGTTAATCAACATTGCTGTCTGGAAATTTTAATTTCATTAGCAGCTCAGTGATGTTTGGCTTCCTCTCTTAATAACAATTACTGATTAAATGTTAATCATAAAACACTCTGACAAATAATAACGCATAAGCAGTACTACTCTTGTCCCTTTTACTAATTTGGAATTTAATATTTTAACTTAAATTCAAAATTTCGGAATTTTAAATTTTAAGTTAAATTCATTATTTTATTTTATTTCAGGTATCTATTGGAACCTGTTGTGAATATCTCTTTTGGCTTTAGTCAAATTTACCCAATTGACTTAAAATTAACCACAACTTTGAGTTCCCATTGTTTTCCCAAGCCAGCTCACGGACACAGTTTCCTTCCCTTTCCTGGTTCCTGGTTGATGCAATTGGACAGAATAACCTGTGAGTGGCTGTAACTGAACCAATGGCAGCACCCAATTGAGTTTATATGGGCAATATCCTTCAGTTAGCTAAACCCAAATTAAACGTACACGTTTCTCATTACTTTGGCTAATTAGCTAACTCGATAACCCAATAAATCAACAATTTGGAGGTATCCATTTGACAGCGCCACCACTTGGTCAATTTTAGTTTTGCCAACAGAGAAAACTATCTCTTTTGTCCCTTCTTTTCCTACTATCTTCTTTCGAGTTGACTGCTGTTGCTATTTGGGGCATTGCACCTGTGAGAATCATAAAGCAGAGAATTTTAGAAACATTTGACAAATGTTTGAGGAAATTTGAATGCTGTATTGCTGAAGTTGAACTTGCCTGATTCTCACCCTCTTTCCCTCCTCATTGTGGAATCCTACCCATCAAAGCTAAAAGCAGGTCAACAAGAAGATAATCGTCGTCAGTCCCTACGTTGAACACGCATTCAGGGACAATTTATTTGGTGTGGTGTCAATCCTATTGATTAAGAAACCAACACTGTTGTTGTTATCACAATTTCTCCTCTTTCAGAGGAAATTTTAATAACAGCTGCAGTCCTGGTGATTAGAGACCCTAAGATTCAAAAGTCAGCCTAGGAGCATTCTTTTAGTTTTAGATTTAAGGAAGCTAAATCATCTTTCTCTTTAGGAAAGTGCAAACACTGATCTTTACCCTGTTCTTTACACTTCTTATCACTTTTATACTTCTCTGTTTCTTAGCTGTGCCAACTGTATGTGTTTACTGATTCTCCCCACAGAGTTTACCAGTTAGACGCACATCCAGCAGAGGATCACAGCCCAGAGAACTACATTCACCTGCCAATCACACACTAGAACATCGGTACACATTTAACTTCTCACTCTTAACATTACACACTGACATTGTTGTCCTCTTGTTCTGCTGTGTTTTGTTCTCTCTCTCTCTTTTATTCTCATTCCATTTCAAGGTCAGTGTCAGATCGGTTCTAAGTCCCCCCTCACTGCAGCGAACATGGCCCGTACTAAAGACCCTGTTGGCCATTGGAATGACTTAGAAGCATGGCTGAGTGTGGTAACAGACAATTTCCTCCCTAAAGCCGCCGAAAACCTGCTACAACTGACCCAGGCCCAGCTGGATGAGAACCTATCAAGCATAATGTCTCGAGACCCAAGCCAAAGCTACAGTCACAAAGACCTAGCCAAGATAACTGGAACACTGAGTCACACTCTCATTGCCTCCCTCAAGCTGAGTGACCGGCATGCCAGCCAGATCCAGCACAAGCTTGACACACAGACAGCTCCGCATCGAGCAACTAGAGCTGGAGGTTCGACAGCAAACTGAACTATCCACCAAGAGGGATCAAGAATTCAAGGAAGAGATAGATAAGCTGCGAGAGAACCTAGCTGCTGCTACCCAAGAATTGGAGCAAGCCAAAACAAACCACGCTGATGCTACCAACAAGCTTGAATATGCAGAACAGCTACTGGAAGGAGCAAAGTTCGAAGCAAGAGACCAGAAAGCCAAAAACAGAGCTCTGGAAACTCACCTAGATGAGGCGAGACAGGAAGTCGATCGACTAACACAGGAACTGGACCACTTCAAAGAGGAGTCTGCCAGTGTCAAAGATGAACTCAAGTACGCCTACAAGCTACGACGTGAACCTGCCAAGGAAAGATATGCACTAGCCTCGCCCCTACCAAGCAGGACAGGATCCCCTGTCCCTGAACTCGCACATAGTGAGAAAGATGAGGAACCGAGCCGAAGACGCTCACCAGCTCCCTCTGCAGAGCCTGACCTCACCCCAAAGCGACGAGAGCCTGCACCAGTCAGTCACAGAACAGCGCACAGCATGGATCTCAAAGACCTCGATAAGCTGGCCAGGAACATTGGCAAGTTCACCCCAAGTTCGCCAGGGGGTCAGGAGATCCACGCCTATCTGCAAGACATTGATTTCCACCTGGAAATGAGACCCAATGTCTCAGACAAAGATAGACTTTACCTGCTTCGAGCTACATCCAGCCCTGAAGTACGCAGCTTCCTAGACCGACAGCCAGCTCACACAAAGAATGATTACCTCCTACTCCAAGAAGCTCTAATCAAAGAATTCGCTGACCCCGAATTGGAGAGAGGACTGGTGGCTGCACTTGAGATGAAGCAAGGCCGTAACGAGCCCCCTCAAGCCTATTACAGCAGACTCAGACGAGCCTACTTTGGAACTCGGAATGAACCTGAAATGGAAGAAGATCCGAACTTCAAGATTCTATTCCTGCGAAACCTCCATCCTGCTGTAAGCCACCATCTGGGAGTCCTTGCCTGCCCACGAACAATGACCGTGCAGCAGTTACGAGACTTGGCACACAAAGCCTATAGTAAACAAAAGATGGCTTCACAAAACAGCGCCAAAACCACCACTATTCTTGCTGTTGAAACCCAAAGTCCAGAACTGGCACTAGAGGGTGCCCAACGTCCAGACAAAAGCAAGCACTCTGCTCAAGAGGGGAAGGCATCCGCACCCCGCAGACAACGGGACCCCCATGCTGATGCTAGACCTAGACAGAGGAACGGCCGCTATGATGGACCCTCTGGACGACAACGCTCTCCTGAACGTCACTGGGAGAGATCGTGGACTCAATCCACCTCATTCGGCAATCAAAGGAGAAAAAGCTCGTCACAATCCAACGGTGTCTCCAAGGGACGACAAAACCCTGGATCGATAAGCCCAAGGAGTCGACGAAAGCACTCACCCCGATTCTCCACTGAACGAACTCAATCTCAGTCCCAACCAGAAGAAACTACCCCATCTGGTTTCGACCCTCAAGAAATGATGAGAATGATGATGAAAGAATTCTTCCAACGCAAAGAAGATGACAGGAAGGGGGAAAAGAAGGATAAACCAGATTCAGCCTGACTAGCCGTCGAACAAAGAAGCAGCGACCACCTGAACCAACTGACCCCTGAGAATAGCATTGTACCCCCTCACTCTCAAAGAACCCTACCTGAAACTACCTCAAGTGAAACAGGAAACATGTTCGAACACCCAGCTATAGAGTCAAACACTAACTCCACAGCTACTACCGCAGATCACAGCAGTATCCAACAGACACCTGCAGATGAACTGCCACAAATTCCTGAAAGTGCCATTCTGGTCGTCTGCCACTCCTCCGACGAACCTCAAGCCAGCCCTGAAATCCTACCTGTCCCATGCCAAACTCCTGTCCCTCAACTACTGGGCGACCTCATAGAAAGAGGCGTAGCAAGGAAATTCTACTTGTCTATCATCATCGAACGACAAGTCCAAGTCGAAGCTCTCGTGGACACAGGAGCCGACATCACCCTAATGTCAACGGAACTCCTCGAAGAAGTCCAAGAAAGAGCCAAGAGAACCAACAGAACTCTCAGACTTCAAAAGTGTGAACTGAACCTCCAAGCCTACTCCCACACTGGCCTACAGCTGAAACAGCTTGCCCCAGTCCACCTGACAGTGGGACCAATGAGCCTCGTTCACCCCGTGTACGTGTCACCACTCAACACGTACCCCCTCCTCATAGGAAAAGATTTGCTGAACCGATTTGAACCTCTAATCGATTTCAAGCACCTGAAGATATGGACTCAAGTCCGGGAGCCATTGCCCTTCCAGCCAGTCTGCTCCAATGAGCCACAGTGTCAAGCTACAGGCACTGACCCCACGTCACTGACTACTGGCGCAACTTCCAGCAGTTGGGATCAAGACCCTTTCCTCTGCTCACTGCAAGCTCCTGACTCAGACTCCAGCCCCGTCCAAATAAAGACTGAAATAGACATTCAAGGCACCTTGGTGTCCAACGCGGCCCTAGCACTGTGGGCAGAGAACTCAGCTGTCAGCCTAAAGCTCTTCCAAGCCTTAAAACAAAGACACCAGACTCTGCCACACATCTCAAAACACAGCCGCTTCCCCCTCAGTCCTTGTTCGACAGACATGGCCACCTCCAAGATGGTCTGTGCAGTGGACGTCCTATGGAACAACATACTGCTGAGTCATCACTTCCTCGTTGTCCCTAACCTGCCTTATGACATCTACATCGGAGCAGACATCCTAGTCCGGCTCAATGCCTGTGTGGACATTATCAACAATGTCGTGTGGGCCCCTACGTCGAACCAACTGACCTCGTCAGTCAATTTGAACACCCTTCGATCTGGTCAAACCATACCAGATGCATGTGCCATGATCAATGAGAGAGAAGTCACAATCCCTGCATACAGCAAGAGTGTCAGCGTTCGCCTCAACATGCGACCTGGCCAAACTCTCAACAGTAAGCTAGCATTCTTCCAGCCGTCCAGGACATGTCTAGAACTGGGCCTGACTATGGAAGCCACCCCTCTCATTGACGTTTCATCACGTGCTGTGTACATACTGTTCAACAACTCCACAGCCAAAGATATCATGGTCCCTAAAACCAGTCACCTAGGATGGCTCATCAACCAGGCGTTTCATGACTTCGACCTCATGGTACCTGTCATAGGCCCAATACCAGCCCAATCACTAACTGACGAAGACGATGATACAGTGATGTTTACACGACCACATGGAAACATCACCATAACTTCTGTCCTGCCAGTGTCTCGGGAAAGTGTATGCCGATCCGAACTGATGGATGACACCCACCTAATGGTCTACGCAGTCTCAACACAGCCTACTGCAGAAACACCTAAGCCAATAGCCATCCAAACCCAAAGTCCCTCAAATGACTCGACTGAAGAACCCTATGCTGGTTTCGAGGCACAGATCCAACAGATCCTTAGTGAGGCTGACGCCCTCCACAACGAAGCGGATCGCCAAGGACTCAAAGAAGTGTTGTACAAGTACAAGACTCCCTGGACTGTGGCCTAACCAACATCCATACTGTGCGCATACCAACCCACCCAAGTGCGCCACCCACATTTGTGAGACAATACAAAATCCCAATTGCCTCATACGAGCCAGTACAAGAAATCATCGACTCCATGTTGACCAAGGGGGTCATTCGCCCCTGTAACAGCACATACTCTGCTCCAATATGGCCAGTGCTTAAACCTAATGGGAAATGGCAACCTACGATCGACTACCGCAAGCTGAACCAGCAGGTGCCCCTGTCACGTTGGCCTATGACTCAGTTGGACCAGGAAATCCCCAAAATCAAAGGCTCGACAATCCTCTCAACACTGGACGTCGCCTCCGGATTCTGGACAATTCCAGTCCACCCTGATGACCAACACAAACTGGCGTTCACCTTTGGCAATCAGCAATACACCTTCACACGGTGCCCTTTCGGCTATGCTAATTCACCAGCGGAATTCAACATCTTCCTGAACAAAGCATGCCCTGATGCCAGAGCCAGAGGTAATCTCGTCTATGTCGATGATGTTCTCCTGAAAAGCTCAAAGGTAGATGATCACCTCAAGGAAATTGATCACGTCCTTAACCAGCTGACAATCGCAGGAGCGAAAATTGCCCTTCACAAGGGACAATGGTGTAAAACCAAAGTGAATTACGTTGGCCTGCTCGTCGGACGAAACGGCATTGAACCGCAGTCTAGCCGTGCCCAAGCAATCCAAAGCATTAAAACACCCACCAACGTGTTGGAGTTAAGAAGCTTTCTGGGAGTGTGCAATTACTCACGACAGTTCATCGAAGGCTACGCCGACATTGCACGACCGCCAACCTCCCTCCTGAAGAAGGATGAACCTTTCGTGTGGGCAGAAACCCAAGATGAAGCTATGAGCACACTCAAACAACGCCTGTGCTCTGCTCCATGCCTAGCCTACCCAGACCCAAGGAAAGAGTTCTACCTGGACGCAGGTTTCTCCAAGCATTGCCTCAGCGCAGGGCTGTACCAGCTCCACGACAAAGACAAGCGAGTGGTCGCCTATGCCAGCAAAACCCTGCTTCCCCCAGAATGCAAGTACTCGGATTGTGAAAAGTCTTTACTGTGTACTGTGTGGGCCATACAGCGTTTCTCCAACTACATTGGAGCACAGAAAGTGATCATAGAGACATGCCACCAGCCGGTGACCTTCCTCAACAGCCAGCGGATCAGAGATGGTGTGGTCACCAATGCACGCATAGCTACCTGGCTAATGGCACTTCAAGGACGGGACGTCGAGGCAAGATATGCTCAAAACCACAAATCGTCCCTAGGAAATGGGCTAGCAACCTGCCAGAACTGCTCGACTGACACGCCGTGCACCTCAGCAGAGCCCAAAGATCCAGTACCCCCACAACTGACGAATCACAGATACTTTGAGGAAAACGTATGTGAAGGAATGACCACTGCATATGTTGATGGCTGCTCATACAATCACCAGGGCAACTTGAAAGCTGGAGCGGGCGTGGTCTGGCTCAATGATGACCCCTGCCCACCACAACAATTCAAACTCGGCCCTCACTCATCGCAGTATGCAGAAATCGCAGCTGTTCTCATCACACTGCAACTAGCGGCATCTCACAACGTCAGAGAACTCCTCATCTGTACTGATTCAAATTACGCTCGATTGAGCTTCACATGCCACCTAGTGGGATGGAAACAAAATGGTTTTAAGACAGCTAACAACAAACCTGTCAAGCATCAAGAACTCTTCCAGTCATGCGACTCCATTGTTACCAAACACAACATGCTCGTTTATTGGAAAAAGGTCCGTGGACATTCACGCCAACCAGGGCAAGATAAAGCAGGCACATTACATGGAGAGCCTTGGACGCTTCAACCCCACCCACCCAACCCAGATGTGTCAGCCATTACCCGCCGACAGCACACCACAAATGTGCAAAACCCCGCCTCCTCCCAACTTGCTCTCTCACCACAGTTTGCTGCTACTGATCTGGTCACCCTTCAAGCTTCTGACGCAGATCTACAAACTATGGTCGCTCACATCTCTGACCCCGTGGCTACTCCACTCTCAGCCGCTGACCTGGCCAAGTCCCCTGAGCTTCGTCACCTCAACTCTGTCAAGCACCTGCTGCATCTCCATGATGGTATACTCACATATGTCCCCGAAGTACTCACTCAACCACGGCTCGTCATACCTCGTGGACAGAGGGGGATGATGCTGATGTACGCCCACGATGCACCATGCGCTGGACATCATGGCGCCAAAGCCACCTACGAAACGCTCAAACAAGTAGCATATTGGCCTGGCATGCAACAGGATGTAGGGGAGTACGTAAAAGGATGCCTGGTGTGTTGCCAATTCCAACCAGCAAACCCAAACTACCGAGCACCGTTGCAAAGGAAAGGAATGACCTTCCCATGGTCGGACCTCCAAATCGACTGGGTAGGACCTTTGCCACGCTCGACGCGGGGCAACAAATACTTCCTGACAGTAGTCTGCGAATTCACAAAATGGGTTGAATGTCTCCCAGCTCCCAACGATACAGCAGAAACTACAGCGTGTCTGTTAATGAACCACATCTTCTCAAGATTCGGCCTGCCTTTTGGGGTCAACTCTGACCGAGGAACCCACTTTACAGCCGAAGTCATGCAGAAAGTGTGGAAACTTCTGGGAATTCAAGCCAAGCTTCATATAAGCCACCACCCAATCTCCTCTGGTCAAGTGGAACGCACCAACAGGACAGTGGTCAGCATGTTGAAAAAGTATGTGTCTGCCAATCAAAAGGACTGGGACATCAAGCTCCCTCTTGTACTGATGGCAATCAGGGCCACCCCTCATCTACAGGGATACCCCCGTTCGAGATGATGACAGGACGACAGATGACACTCCCATTACACCTGCTGTACCAACCAGGTGACATGAATCTCGTCACCGCCTATACCACTCACCAGTACCTGGAAGAGCTGCATCAGCACCTAAAGTCTACTTTCGCCTTTGCACAGCAACAACTCCAAAAGAGTGCGGAAGGACGCAGGGCCTACTACGACAAAAAGGCCTCATACCAAGAATTCAACGTCGGAGACAAAGTGTGGTACTACAGCTTCGCCCCATCACGACAGAACAGTCCTCACCGTCTGTCCAAAAAGTTCCTGCCTCACTGGACTGGACCTCATGAGATCGTTGACAAACTCTCACCTGTGGCCTACCGAATCAAAATCAGGCAAGGGCGCAGTGACCCTGTCCTTCGATGGGTCCATCGAAACCAGATCAAGAAGCACTGGGGTCCCAGCCAACCAGAAATGGGGGAGGACCAAAACCACTGACACTGACCGACTGTCCTACCCTCTACACTATACTAACACAACTCCAGACAATCTAGGGAACACCTAGTTAACTGTGCTAAACACAACATTATTGCTCTCTCCTCCACAGCCCTGCTAGGAAACCTCTAGTAGAGAGGAGCCACTCCCGATTTGTGACACTACGTCACTGATCGTTAACCTACCTGCATTCCCTTATGTCTCTTGTTTCTTCCTTTTTCCTCTCTCTCGCCTTGCTTTAATTTACTCTTCTAGTCCCATCCAGGGGACACACATAGATACATGCAAGCTAAGCATAGGACTTAAATTTAGGATTGACTCTGGTCACCAAATTGTTGTAATTGTTCCTGAACTTGCTATTCGCCACTCAGGGCGACATGATTTCCAAATCTAATTTGTTTCTTTTGATTCTATTGCCAGGAAGATGATTGGCCTCGCCGCTCTGATCTTCTGCGTAATGGGGGTCACACCCCAGCCTGAAGTCGCGTCGCCGGGACCAGCATCGGGGATAGTACTCCGTGAACAACTGGGGTTACTGATAACGAACTGTAAAACGCATACCCAAAAGGTGTACGTTCGACTTAATCCCCGCAAAGTTGTCAGAACTCACTACACTCCCTCAGCCTCTCAAACCACCTGGGCTGGTAGTCGTTGGACCCAGGAAATTCTTGCTCACGCCCAAGCAGATGTTAAACACATGCTGCACCAATTGCAGAAAATGACGGTAACCCAAGCTGAACTTACTGGGTACCACAGGCGTCCCAAACGATTTTTGGGCGCTTTGCTGGGGGCTGCGGCAGCTGTAGGAACTCTGTTCAACATTGGCATGAGCACCGCTAATGCCGTAAATTTGGCCACAGTAAGGCGGCATGTGGGTGAAATTCAGGCCGAAATACCTGAAATCCGCCAACAGCTCGCAGTTCAAAGCCGCGCCTTACAAACTTTTGGAAAATCGCTAAACGGAACTATTACAGTCCTTAATACGCATAGCACTCTTTTAAACCAAACCATCAAATCCATCAACAAGCTATTCTCGGTGATCCAAAGCGATTTAGCTCAAACGCAGCTGTTAACCACGCTCATGACTGACATGCTACGAGAAGTGAGCTCCTCAGTCGATAATTTGGCTATGGGTAGAATTCCACACTATCTGATACCCCTAAGTCTAGTTCAAAACGTCCTGGCTTCTGCCACTACGGGCCCCACTAGCCCTATCCAAGCTCACCTGGCTTTCTCTCTGGGCAGTGCTATTCCCTTATACGTGGACCCAGAAGCCAGCGACCTAGCCTTCTTGCTTAGTCTACCGATAATTGACACTGCTAATATTTACCGTCTTAAAGATGTCGTAAACGTTGGATTTTGGCAAGGAGACACCTATGTCAAAATTCATACCCCTGACGTCATTGCGTACCACGATAATAATGAGCAGTTGTATTTGGCCCCTAACCTGAAAATGTGCACTCTTACCAAAGAGATACATTTTCTGTGCCCTAGTAAGCCCTTCGTTCGTGACAACACTGATGGCATTTGCGGCCTAGAATCGGTTAGACCTGATACCAGCTGTCCAGCCGAAGCTACGCCACGATCCCAAGTCGAGGCGACCCAAGCTGAACTCGTCGGTAACCGATGGTTAGTTAACACACCCGTGCGTACGGCTACACTTACGTACGATCAGCATGACACCGCCACTCGCATTAACCTTCCCGATCAAACTTTGTGGATCACTGTCCCTAAGGGCTCGATCCTACATATTGACGATTTGGCCTTATACCATCTTCCCGAGGATGAGTATCAAACCGAACTCGAAATCTCGCCGTTTTTCAAGCAACATTCCTTCACACTTGATCCCGAATTGGAAGAAAGGATCAAGGAGGAAGGAACACAATTAATCGATTTGACCCCAGTCGACGACGCATTGGAGGCTATTGCACGCCTTCCCCCGCCTAGCTCTCCAATCATTCGGTCTTGGTCGGCCGCCGATACGGCTCTGTGCGTTTCTACTATTGTAGGCTACATAGTAACTTTGACGCTCGCCTATCTCCTCCACAAGAAAGTGACCGCTGTCCGAGAAGCATGTAACAAGTGCACACCTGGCACCCGGCGCATTTTCCGACGTGATGAGAACCAAGAGCCTGAGAATTCGTGAACCCTAATCGAGCTGCCTCCGGCATCGCCTGCCATCCTCACCGAATACAATTAGCCAAATTAATTGATCGTCGCAACCCTTATCAGGTTTCCCCTAAACTGTCAAGTGTTTCTAACCCGATTATGCCAATTTGTCTAACACCTTCACCGGAATTCAGTCTGTGATGAAATGTTGTTTGTGTCTTGTGTGTGCCTGTTCTTCCCTTTGACTGCCTCTTGTTCCAGTGCCTGCCGATGTTCGCTCCAGCAACATCACCAGTCAAATGGGGGATATGTAGGAACTCAGCCACGTTTTTAAGCGGAGTTAAAATTCTGCAGTCAAACGAGACTCTTGCTCCCCCTCGTCTCCCTCTTAATTAAGTATCGCCCGAAGCTTAATTCCAATACACACTCGTCTTCCCCTCTCACAACAAAGACGTGTTGTAAACCTAATGTCCTCTCCTGGGCATTTGGGCCATCTGCCTCTCACATGACTATTAGGAACTGAATTCCAAAACCAACGGAAGAAAGGTTTGTCTGTCTCCACATGTGCGGCCTCCCCCTCCTCCAGAGAGACTGGAGGAAAGATAATCCAGTTATTACTCTCTGAACAAAAGGCCCGCGCCAGTTTCGGACAATTCACGTTTAAAAGTGTGTTTTACTTTAATGTTTTATTGCTAATAGTTGTGTATGTTGTACTATGTATGTAAGCAAGGGTTTTTCACTTAAATATTGCATGTAAATGAAACAATGCAACGTGTGGCACGCTCGTAATTAACTGTATTTGATAAAGTTCCTTAGTGTTTGATGTCGAACTGTACAGCTCGGTATTCAGAAAACATTGATGGAAACGATAAAATTGTATCTGCAAATAGTAGTTACATTCAACTTCCCTGAACTCTGCTTTCCCAAGTCATTCAAGGATCAAGCCGCTGGAGGAATTCCCTTTCACAGAACTTCCCGCTTGCTGACGTCAAACTTTCCGTCACCGGGATCACGAGTCCCACACTCCAGAAGACGAAGGAAGAGCCCTCTTCAATAAAGACATCCCCACTACGTCAATGCACGGCAACCAATCGGCTGCGCTGGAGTTCCCTTCAACCAGCTGACGAGCGGAACTGGTCACGCAAGTAAACACAAACCAAACTTATATTCCGGGCTGAAGCTGGTGTTAATTAAGTTTAACAGTAAATCCTAGTCAGATTCTCTGCTTGGTGGTTCTCTAAGGTTGCAATGCTAAGAACTTATCACGTGCGAGACGTATGGGACTCTTAGTTGGTCATTCTCAGTAACTCAACCCATTCCAGAACTGTGTGTGTGTGTATCTTTGTGTTTGTTTGTTTTACATTAGAGTAGTTTACTGTGTGTGTAGCTTAATAAACTTGTGTTTCATTTTAAGATCCTTGTCGGAGTTTTTATGTGTTTTTAAGTTACTGCCTCAGCTATATGGTCTAGCTACCTTGCTTGTGAAACTGCTTATATTGTTATTTTGGCCAAGTAATAATATAACATAGATTTACTAAAATTAAAGTTACGTTGCTTGCTTCTAGTAGGGTGGACCAATAGATGACGTAAGCGTGGTAACCTAATTTTGACTGTGAACCAGTCGTTTGGATCTCTTGACTCAATCCCCGAGAATTAATATAAATTAATTCGAACTTATGAGCTAATTCTTAAAGTACCGGACATATTAGATGGTCCAGGCATTACACTTCTGGTAATCATTCTGAAAAAATTAAGTTTTTCTTAACAGAAACGCTCGCCACTCCTGTGGTCCTCGGTCATCCTTGGTTGGTCTTGCATAAACCCCACATCAACTGGGGTTTTAATTCAGTTTTCACTTGGAGTGAGAGTTGTCATGAGTCCTGTTTAGCGTCTGCTTGTTCTGCTGTGTCTCGTTCTGTGTTGCAGGAGGAACAGATGGATCTATCAAACGTGCCTCGTGAGTACCTTGACCTGAAGGGAGTGTTCAGTAAGTCCCGGGCTGCATCTCTTCCTCCGCATCGTCCCTATGACTGTGCCATAGATCTATTACCAGGTACGTCTCCGCCTAAAGGCAAATTATACTCGCTTTCTGCTCCTGAGAGGGAGGCCATGGAGAAATATATTTCTGATTCTCTGGCAGCCAAGATCATCCGTCCCTCTTCTTCACCGGCGGGGGCGGGATTTTTTTTTGTGAAAAAGAAGGACGGTTCCCTTCGTCCCTGCATTGACTATCGGGGGCTGAACAACATTACGGTAAAGAATACTTAATAACAACGCCAATCTCAGGAAAATCGCTCCAAAATACTTTCAACATATCACCACAAACACGCGTGGGGATCGTATTTTGGACCACTGCTACTCTCCGTTCCGGGATGCTTACAAATCCCTCCCCCGCCCACCATTTGGCAAATCAGATCACTCTTCTGTTCTGCTCTTGCCTGCTTACAGGCAGAAACTGAAACGGGAACCTCCCACCCTCAGGACGTTTCAGAGCTGGTCAGACCAATCGGATTCCATACTTCAAGACTGTTTTGATGACGTTGACTGGGAGATGTTCCGGGCAGCTTCTGATGACGACATCGAAGTGTACTCAGATACAGTTACGTGCTTCATCAGAAAGTGCATAGAAGACGTAGTCCCAACAAAAACTGTCCGCATCTACCCTAACCAAAAACCATGGATCAATCGCGAAGTTCGAACAGCCCTATCAGTGCGAACTTCCGCCTATAAATCCAGAAATGCTGAGGAACTAAAACAAGCAAACTACAACCTCAGGAAAACGATCAAAGCAGCAAAACGTCAATACAAAGACAAGGTAGAGGGTCAATTTAACACCAATAATGCAAGGAGCATGTGGCAGGGACTTAATTACATCACGGACTTTAAAAGTAATAAATCCGCCACTGTGAACATTGCTGCGTCTCTCCCGGACGAGCTCAACTCGTTCTACGCCCGCTTTGAAGCCCAGAACAGCCCACATACACAGCGCGCTTGCTCTGAAGCCCAGGACAGCGCACATACACAGCGCGCCCGCTCTGAAGCCCAGGACAGCACACACACACAGCGCGCTCCCGCGGCCGACACAGAAACCGCCAGCACACTCTCTGTTTCTGTAGCGGATGTAACGAGATCTTTCCGTCGCGTGAATATCCGAAAAGCTACGGGCCCAGATGGCATCCCTGGACGTGTACTTAAAGCATGCGCACACCAGCTAGCGGGGGTTTTCACGGACATCTTTAACCTCTCGCTCTCTCGGTCTGTGGTTCCTACATGCTTTAAGACAGCTACTATTGTGCCAATACCGAAATCAGCTAAAACCACATGCTTGAATGACTGGCGTCCGGTTGCACTGACACCCATCTTCAGCAAGTGCTTTGAGAAGCTGATTAAAAACCACATCTGCTCTGTACTGCCCGCTAACACTAACCCTCTGCAATTTGCATACAGAAACAACCGCTCCACAGATGATGCTATTGCTTTCACCTTGCACACTGCTCTGTCTCACCTGGAAAACAAAAACACATATGTGAGAATGCTGTTTGTGGACTACAGCTCAGCATTCAACACCATAGTGCCTGCCAAGCTGGTGGTGAAGCTCCAGGCTCTGGGCCTACACAGCTCTCTGTGCAACTGGATCCTGGACTTCCTGTCAAGCAGACGCCAGGTGGTCAGAATGAACAACATCACCTCATCCACACTGATCCTCAACACTGGTGCTCCACAGGGCTGTGTTCTCAGCCCACTCCTGTACTCCCTGTACACACATGACTGTACATCCAAACACAGCTCCAATGTCATCGTTAAATTTGCTGATGACACAACGGTGGTGGGCCTAATCACCGATAATGATGAGACGCCCTACAGAGAGGAGGTGCACGCTCTGACGCAGTGGTGTCAGGAAAACCACCTCTCACTCAACATCAGCAAAACCAAGGAGCTGGTGGTGGATTTCAGGAGAGAGAAGAAAGAACACACTCCCATCACCATCAACGGGACACCAGTGGAGAGAGTCAGCACTTTCAAGTTTCTTGGAGTACACATCGCTGAGGATCTGACATGGACTGCCCACACAGACGCAGTGCTGAGGAAGGCACAACAACGTCTCTTCTTCCTCAGGCGTCTCAGGAGGTTTGGAATGAGCCCCCACATCCTCCGCTCGTTCTACACCTGCACTGTGGAGAGCATCCTCACTGGCTGCATCACCACCTGGTACGGAAGCAGCACCAGCAGCAATCGCAAAGGTCTACAAAGGATTGTGCGAACTGCTGGACGTGTAGTAGGAGGTGAGCTTCCCTCCCTCCAGGACATCTACACCAGGAGGTGCATGAGGAAAGCCAAGAGAATCATCAGCGACTCCAGCCACCCAAGCCATAGACTTTTCTCTCTGCTACCCTCAGGCAGAAGGTTCCGCAGCATCCGGTCACGCACCAGCCGACTGAAGGAAAGTTTCTTCCCTCAGACTATCAGGCTGATGAACACTTAACACACCCCACACAAACTCTTCCATACCCCACACTGCACACCGTCAAGATGTAGCATGCACTGCACTTTAGCAAATCCATACTTAAAACAATACTGCCTACGTATCGCTGTCAACATTGCCAATTTTACATTGTCTTGTTTTTTTGTGAGTATGTTGTTGTACACTGCACTGTCTGTATCCTGCACTGTCTGTATTTTTGCACTGTCTGTATATTGCACTGTCTGTATTTTGCACTGTCTGTATTTTGCACTGTCGTTGTATTTGCACTGTCTGTATTTTGCACTGTCGTTGTATTTACACTGTCTGTATTTTGCACTGTCTGGAGCCAGCACCTAAGCTTTTCACTCATCATAGCACACGTGCTGCTGATGATGTGACAATAAAAGTGATTTGATTTGATTTGACTTATCCTTTGCCGTTGATGTCTTCAGCCTTTGAACGTCTGCAGGGGGCGAAATTTTTCACATAATTGGATCTCTGCAATGCTTATCATTTGGTCCACATAGGGGGGGGGGGGGGGGGGGGGGGGGGAGGCGGGGGGGTGAGTGGAAAACAGCGTTTAACACCCCTAGAGGGCATTTTGAGTACTGCGTTCTGCCCTTCGGTCTTTCTAACGCTCCGGCTGTTTTCCAGGCACTCGTCAATGACGTGCTGAGAGATATGATAGATCAGTTTATCTATGTCTACCTGGATGACATACTATTTTTTTCTCATTCTCTCCAGGAACATGTTCAGCATGTCAGATGAGTGCTTCAGAGGCTGTTAGAGAATGGTCTTTATGTCAAGGCGGAGAAATGCGTTTTTCATGCACAGTCTGTCCCTTTTCTAGGGCATATCGTGTCAGTCGAGGGGATGCGCATGGATCCAGAGAAAGTTCAGGCTGCCATCCTGTCCCAGCGCTCCTCCTCGGATGGCAAGGTCCACCCGTGCGCGTTTTACTCTCATCAATTATCACCTGCAGAGAGAAATTATGATATTGGTAATCGTGAGTTGTTGGCAGTCAAGCTCGCGTTGGAGGAGTGGCGTCACTGGTTAGAGGGGTCGGGGGTCCCTTTTATTGTTTGGACCGATCACAAAAATTTGGAATACATCAGAACCGCTAAAAGATTGTACTCTAGGCAGGCTCGGTGGGCATTATTTTTCGGTCGGTTTAATTTTACCATCTCTTATCGACCAGGTTCTAAGAACATCAAACCTGACGCGTTATCCCGTCTTTTTGATTTTTCGGAGCTTGCATCGTCACTCGACCCCATTGTCCCACAGAAGATTTTTGTTTCCAGCATGACATGGGAGATCGAGTCGAAGGTTCGCGCAGCCTCGGAAGGGGTAACGCCCCCGATCGGATGCCCACCGGGTCGGTTATTCGTGCCAGAGGAACTTCGGTCTGACGTTATCCGGTGGGGACATTCCTCCAAGGTAGCTTGTCATCCAGGGGTGAGTCGCACACTTTTTTCTGTTAAACAACGATTCTGGTGGCCAGTTATGGCTCGTGATGTGCGTGATTTTGTCTTGGCTTGTTCTGTTTGTGCAGTTTCTAAGACTTCCAATCGCCCTCCCGATGGACTTCTTCAGCCGTTGTCAGTGCCTTCGAGACCCTGGTCCCATATCTCGCTAGATTTCGTTACGGGCCTTCAATCCTCTAACGGCAACACGGTGGTTTTAACCGTGGTGGACCGGTTCTCGAAGGCGGCTCATTTCATCCCTCTGCCCAAATTACCTTCAGCCAGAGAGACAGCGGTTGCGGTCGTTAATCACATCTTTCGCATTTTTCATGGCCTCCCGTCAGACGTGGTTTCTGACCGGGGTCCTCATTTTGTGTCCAAATTTTGGAAGGAGTTTTGTAGGCTATTGGGGGCCACTGTTAGTCTTTCTTCTGGGTTTCATCCCCAGAGTAACGGCCAGACCGAGAGAGCCAACCAGGATCTTGAACGCACATTGCGATGTTTGGTTTCTCAGAATCCTGCTTCCTGGAGTCAGCAGCTCACATGGGTAGAGTACGCACATAACTCATTACCAGTGTCAGCCACGGGCCTCACTCCGTTTCAGTGTAGTTTAGGTTACCAGCCACCAATTTTTCCCAGTCTGGAATCTGAAGCCGCGGTCCCCTCCGCCCACGCCTTTGTTCAGAGGTGCCGTCACACCTGGAGCAGGGCCAGACAGACCCTCCTCCAGGTGGGCGAGCGCACCAAGGCTAAAGCCGATCGCCACCGGTCTAAGCCTCCCGTTTACGTTGTCGGTCAAAAAGTGTGGCTTTCTTCTAAAAACATTCCTCTTCGCACCGTTTGTAATAAACTAGCTCCTAAATTCATTGGCCCATTCATTGTCACTAAAATCATTAGTCCTGTGGCAATCCGCCTTAAATTACCTCCAGCGTACAGGAGGGTTCATTCCGTATTCCATGTGTCCAAAATTAAGCCCGTTTTTCATACGGCCAATAATCCGCACACTCCGCACACACCCCCGCCGCGTCTTGTAGATGGGGAGACTACTTATTCGGTTAAGCGCATTCTGGACTCAAGACGGAGGGGACGAGGATTCCAGTACTTGGTGGACTGGGAAGGTTACGGTCCAGAGGAGAGAAGTTGGGTTCCTGCTGGGGACATATTGGATCTCTTATCGATGATTACAATCGCCAGGTAGGCTCTTCTGGGCGCTCCTAGGAGAGGGGGTACTGTCACGGTTGTGATCTATCTGTTCTTCTTGCATCTGTGTGTTCCTTCTGTATGTTATGTGTCATGCCTTATGTGTTGTCGTGTGCGTGGGCGTGTGCTTGTTTACCTTCTGTGTTGACAGCGTGCTATTATCAGCTGATGCATCAGCTGACCTAATCATCCTCCAGCTGATCCTCATTTCACTGGCTATATATTCAGTCTGTGGTTACTGCTGTTTATCAGTCCGTTGCTTGTTCTTGTCCCTGTCTGTTCGTATCTTTGGATGCTCTGCTGTTTGTTCGTCGGATGACGATTTCGTTTGGTCTGTTGGAGTTCTTTGTTTCGTATTAAATTTTACTCACACTTGGATCCTCTGTCTGGTGTCGTGACAGGTGTATGGACAGTTATTGGTGCCTCCTCTTGTCGATTAGCACCCCACTTGTGTCACTTGCATAAACAAACCATACTAAAACCTTTTTGGTATTGTAACAGTAAATGAGTACTAGAAAGATCCAATGTGCAAGTAAAATGACTTTTATTGACGTGGTCAATAAGTATGGAGACAAAGTCCAAAACTATAAATAAACAACCAAAAAAACGAGGGTATCCTGCTCAAACAAGGCTGGGTGAACAGGCAGGAACAGATTAGCAGATCTTGGTATCAGCTGAGTCTCCACGCCAGTCCTGAACACAGACAGAGAACACATCAAGACCAACAACTAACTGCCACGAGACAAGAGACGCGCTATACCGATATAGCCATGATAACGAGTTGCAGCTGGCAGGCTAATCAGGACAGCAGAGCTCTACATAGCACAAGACATAACACTGACGTAACAGACACACGTGGAACACTAAAACAAAACAAAACCATGTGACCAAGATGAAAGCCACACTTTTTGACCGACGACGTAAACGGGAGGCTTAGACCGGTGGCGATCGGCTTTTGCCTTGGTGCGCGCACCCACTTGGAGGAGGGTCTGTCTGGCCCTGTTCCAACACCTGTTCCGTCGACACCTCTGGACAAAGGCGTGGGCGGAGGGAACCGCAATTTCGGTTTCCAAACTGGGAAAAGCAGGTGGCTGAAAACCTAAACTACACTCAAACAGAGACAGGCCCGTGGCTGACACTGGCAATGAATTGTGTGCGTACTCCACCCATGGAAGCTGTTGACTCCAGGAGGCGGGATTCTGAGAAACCAAACATTGTAACATACGTTCGAGGTCCTGCCCAGATTAGAAGAACATTTGGGCCAAATGTGGGTGATAGCTGGCACATGTGTGGCGTAGGTATGGCATGGCTGAACAGATATGGGCCAGATTATTACCATATATGTTTTGCCATACATTCAGGATAGGCGGGAATGTTCTTCTGGTTCACAGCTCCTTTTGCAGTATGTGGGCCAGATAACAAAAAACACATCAGATCCTAGTAAGGTTCAGCTATGGCTGACATCGGTAAATATCAACTTCTGGCTGACTTTAGGATTGCATTTGGAAAACACGCGAAACTGAACACAGGTGTATCATTAGCAGACATCTGCCACGCCACACTTTGTAGCCAAGACTTCTGTGTGAGTTTGACATCTTCCTCCCTGTCATTTGCTTCAGGTAAGTGATAATTTGGCATTTAAAGTGAGTTTACTTAAATATTCAATACTAAATATAGAAGTTAGAACTCATTGAGTGGTTAGTTAATCATTTAATTAAGAAATGCGTCAAGTTAAATAGCATTTTCCTCTCTGAACGTGGTGTTTACATAATGTTAGTGCTCCAACAGTTTGCTGCTTAAATTAACGTTAGCATTAAAGTCAATTTCCAATTATGACAGAATACAGTTTATTTATTATAGATAAATATCAATTTGTGTAAATGTTCAGTCACGCTTCACTGTGGTTTAGTAAGGTTTAAAATAAAAGTGATCCCATTAGGCCTAACATGATAGTGGAAGCCAATAGAAAAAATGACTTATAATTGTAAAATAAACTAACAATATTGGTATAACGTTTCTGTACAATATAGAGACGAAACTCAACAACAAACATTTATGAATCAACAAATTTTTGTTGTCTAATGGTCATTTGATATCACAAAATAATTTATTTTGAAGAAACCTGAAAACCTGTGACAATTGACTTTAGTATTTGTTTTTCCTACTATGCAAGTCAATGGTTACAGGTTTTCAGCTTTCTTCAAAATATCATCTTTTGTGTTTAGCTAAGGAAAGAGACTCATAAAGGTTTGGAACTATGTGAACTTTATTACATATTCAGCTATAACAGTGCTAATGCGAAACACAAAGGCAACATAAGTGTTTGGCAAATTGGGATTTTTTTTTATTTATTTATGTATTTTATTTATCATTTAATTTAGTCAATACACTATAAAAATGCCTTTCTTTTTTTGTCCTTGTGTTACGCCTGCTGCTCACAGGACGAATAAGGCACGGATCTCAGGATTACAAAAACACGTATATTTATTAAGTAACACTTACGAAGATCACATGAAGAACAGGGCTTGACGAGGAACAGTGAGACATGTAGACATCGACATCAACAATACCGGACCAGGGACTAACTGAATACAAGGACTATAAATACACAAGGACAGGATGATGACAATGACACACAGGTGGATGACACAGGTGGAGGTGATGAACATAATGACATGGTGGGAACGGGAACAAAGGAGCACAAGGTGAGGATCACATGAGGAAAACAAACACAGCCGGTAGGCTGACGGTCCAAGGAGGAGATGAGGGAGGAGAGAGCCAACGTGGAGCCGTTGGGTCGGAGGGCCGAAGCGGAGTCCGTAGCTCGGAGGGTAAAGGAGATGACGTCGGGTGACAACCTCTATCCGGCGAAACAGGTGGGCAGGCCCGCAGAGATGCCTCCACACATGCTGTTGGAGGGTGAGCTGGGGGACTGGCTGACTGTAGCCGCACTGGAGAGGGCAGAATGGCTGTGGATGACGTCAACGAAGATGAAGAGGGCGGGTCGGGTGGGGTGCTGCTCATGACCCTGGAGCTTTCGTCTTCTGGGAAGAACGGGACTAAAGAAGGGCTGTCTGGGAACAGCGGAAGGGGCTTGACTTCGCTCCAGAAGTCGATGAGCAGCATTTCAGGGTCCAGGGCCAGCTCACCCTCTGCAGTGGGTCGGTGGATGGGACTCTCACTCGGTCCCTCGATGTCCACCAGGACTCCCACTTTCGGCGATGTTACCGGCTCACGCACCTGGTCAGACGGCTGGTCGAGCTCCTCCTGCTCGGTGGTGTTCCGCTCTGTCGCTCTCGTTGGCGATGGCTCACACACCGCGGGTGGCTCTCCGTCTGCGGTGGGCTCTGGCGTACGCTCCTTGCAGATGGTAGGGCTGGTCACT
The DNA here is from genome assembly GCA_903798195.1 of Danio kyathit. Lineage (NCBI taxonomy): Eukaryota > Metazoa > Chordata > Actinopteri > Cypriniformes > Danionidae > Danio > Danio kyathit. Next base: position 36,653,395 of record LR812519.1, read on the forward strand.
GGGTCTGGAGTGGCACTGACGTCGAACGATGGACGGTTCCTTGCCAGTGTCCACTCCACATAGGCGGCGAGATTGCCCCGAGGACCATCTTCGGACGGCCGACGTCGTCTGGCCAGCTGGATCTTTCAGCTAAAAACAGGAAACTGTTCGTATGGTCCTCGAGGCTGTTTTCCCCCTGCTTCAACATGAGGATGAGGAATTCCGGGGTGTAGAAGGAGTCCATTGGGGAAGGAACACGAGGGAGATGAAAAATAAAACACTGGGGGCAAAAAGACTATGAAAATAAAACGGAGGGAAAATACGCCGCAAACTTTTTGGTCCGGTATTATGTCACGCCTGCTGCTCACAGGACGAAGAAGGCACGGATCTCAGGATTACAAAAACACGTATATTTATTAAGTAACACTTACGAAGATCACATAAAGAACAGGGCTTGACGAGGAACAGTGACACATGTAGACATCGACATCAACTATACCGGACCAGGGACTAACTGAATACAAGGACTATAAATACACAAGGACAGGATGATGACAATGACACACAGGTGGATGACACAGGTGGAGGTGATGAACATAATGACATGGCGGGAACGGGAACAAAGGAGCACAAGGTGAGGATCACATGAGGAAAACAAACACACGAGGAAGGCAGGTTGTGACACCTTGTTTCTAGTCCAAATATAAAAATCCTGTCACTTTATTTTAAAAATCTGTAGGCAATGTGGGCTGAAAATTTAAGTCAAGTGCAGGCCAGTAGATAATGACCTAGTAACTAGTGCTTGTGGTAATGTTCACAAAGCTGGAACACTTTAGATTTGCAGAAGTTTTTAAACAGATTTACACTTAACTGGGATATTTATCATTAACAATTTATTGCAATTGTTTAAATAATGTGTAATCGGTAAAAAACAAGGAGTTTGAAAATGGTCAGTATTTGAAAATATATAATATTTGAATGAATATTTAAAAATGTAACAGATTACATGTATCTGGTTTCACCACACAGTTTAGCATTTTAATTTGTATTGTAATTTTGCAGCTGTACCTCCAGGCTGTATTGCTGATCATATTATTTAAATTCTTCACTGCAGGTGCTGTCAGATAGAATCCCCTCACTTCCTTCATTGAGCGTAAAACAAAAATATTTCTGTGAATGCAGTCTATGTCCAGTCTCTAAAGAATTTTTGACTGCTTTTAACTCGACCAGCAACTTGTTTAAGCACTTGAACAGAAGCATTCTACCACAAAACTCGTCACAAAGGAGGACACCGTCACCTAGAAACACGGCAGCCCAACTCAGCCTAAACAGGCTAAATTGGACTTTTATGCAGGATCGGGAGTGAAGGTCTCTTCTGAATGTGAAGAGAAGTGTAGCTGCTTATGGGGCCGTTTACATATTGCATCTTGGAATATACATATCGAATATACATTTCTGTAGACTAATTACCTCAAACAAACACAGAACACTCAAACACTGCAGTGCTTTTGCATACTATGGATGTCAGTGGTTACAAGTATCCAGTTTTCTTCTAAATGTCTTCTTTTGTGTTTAAAAAAAAAAAGACAAACAGGTTTGGAGCAAGTGAATGATGAGAGAATTTAAAGTTTTGAGTGAACTCTTTATGTCTTTTGAATATGTCAAGCTGCTGTGATTAACCCATTGTAATGTTTTTCAGTGAATATTAAATTACAGAAAGAGCTGCAGTTTATTCTGTATTTTTATAGGTATATTTTAAATGTTTTAAAAGTAACTTCAAAGTAAAGTAATTAGTAATCTAATTTTTACACAAAGTAATCAATTACTAATCTATTTACTTTTTACCTCTGTAATCTATTACTTTTTAAAGTAACTTACCCAACACTGTATATTTATATACACTACCAGTCAAAAGTTTGGGGTGAGTTTTTTCAATAAAATAAAAAAAAGTTTTTTAAATAAAATTATTCTGTTCATCAAGGCAGCATTTATTAAACGTAAAAAAGAAAATCTTAAATTGTTAAATATTTATTCAAATTGTAAATAACTGCTTTCTTATTGTATATAGTTTCAAATGAAATCATTACTCCAGTCATTACTGCTTTATTACTATTACTACCAATAATAATAATAATAATAATAACAATAATAATAATTAATATTAGAGTGATTTCTGAAGGATCATGTGACTCTGAAGACTAGAGAAATAAAGCTAAAATTGCATCATTAAAATCACTGGAATAAAGGATTCATTTAAATTATAAACTACTTTAGAACAGTTATTTTATAGTGCAATAACATTTCACAATTTGTATTTAATGAAATAAATGCAGCCTTGGTGAGCAGGAAAAGCTTATTTTAAAACATTTAACAATCATACTGACCCCAAACTTTTGACCAATATATATATATATATATATATATATATATATATATATTTTTTTTTTTTTTTTTTTTTTTAAACCTATGTACATTTATATGTATGTATGTATATATCATCTTTGCATCAAATATATAACATTTATATTTAACAATTATTTCTATTTTTATTTCTATTTTGTATTGTTCTGTTTGTTGTATGTTGTTAAAAGGTTTTCTAACTCTTTATTTGTCCACATTTTGTTCAATAATTGTTTTATCTGAATGTAATTTGCATTGATTAAAGATTAAACTATTTGATTTTAATATTTGTTTTGTGATTTTCTCAGTTAATATACAGTATGTGGTCAGCCACATGCGGGCCACAAGGGCCACAGAGCTCAGCCTTACTAATCTTGAATACAAGGCTCATATCTGGGCCACATAAAAATGTATTACTTGGCTCAAGCTTGGTGGAGTTGTGGCACTACTTTGGTTCAGTTCTGGCTAAAAGGATGTGGGCCAGTTCTGGGCCGGGGAACACTAACTGATCTGGGCCAAATCTTAGCTGTTGACCTGGGCCAGATCAGGGCCAAAGGAAATTTGTTGACTGGGTGGTTGGCCCTCTCTGTTTGTCCGTTACTCTGAGGATGGAAACCAGAAGAAAGACTTACAGTAGCCCCCAATAAACGACAGAATTCTCTCCAGAATTTAGAGATGAACTGAGGCCCCCTGTCAGAAACCACATCCATCGGGAGCCCATGAATGCGAAAGACGTGATTAATGACAGCATCTGCTGTCTCTCTGGCTGAGGGTAATTTGGGCAGAGGAATAAAATGAGTAGCCTTCGAAAACCGGTCCACAATGGTCAAAATGACCATGTTGCCATCAGATGGCAGGAGACCTGTGACAAAATCTAGCGAAATGTGCGACCAGGGTCTCAAAGGCACTGACAGGGGTTAAAGGAGCCCAGTGGGAGGGCGATTGGAAGTCTTAAAAACAGCACGAACAGAACAGGCCAAAACAAACCCACGTATGTCCCGAGCCATAGCTGGCCACCAGAATCGCTGTTTAACTAGAAATAAAGTGTGACTAACCCACGGATGACAAGCCACTTTGGAAGAGTGTCCCCATTGAATGATGTCAGACGGAATCTCCTCTGGCACGAACAACCGACTCGGTGGGCATCCTGGCAGGGGCGTTACCCGTTCCAAGGCGAGGCAAACCTTACTCTCGATTTCCCATGTCACAGCAGAAATAAAAATCCTCTGAGGGACAATGGGTTCGAGAGACATAGTGCGCTCGGAAACATCAAATAGACGGGATAACGCATCGGGTTTGATGTTCTTTGAACCCGTTCGATAAGAGATGGTGAAGTCGAAACGTCCGAAAAATAATGCCCACAGAGCCTGCCTAGAGCTTAATCGTTTGGCGGATTTGATATAGGTCGATTATATGTTGAATATGTGTGGATTCTATGTTGTTCCAATTGACTTAAAAACATCGTTTCAACATTAGATAGACAAACTAATTAGGTCGATTATATGTTGAAAATATGTGGATTAGATGTCGCCTACCCTGCTGTTGTCTATTAGAACGAATGTGTCAATAGAGCCGCCATTTTAGTACAGTGTAGCGCTCCTTTGAAATGAATGCGGGACCAAGGTGAGGTGGAGGACTGTGGCCATCCAAAGCCAGAGAAATAAACATATACACATATATCTATGATCTATGATATATCTATGATAGTCTTCCCTGGTGGTCCATATGCAAATATTGTTTTAAATTACGAAATATTATAATTTTACATCACTTTTCTACATTGATGGATGTGACTGCATGGGCATTACCGACAAAGAGTATGTGTTTGTGTGCATGGTAATGTATTATCCTCCTTCCCTGTTTAATTTGATCTAATCCATGTCCTAAAACACACTTCCTCTCCTGCTTTCACTTCTCATTCTGACGGAGGGAGCTATTCGTTTGTGAATGAATCTAAGTTATGAACGACTCGTTCACTGAGCCGACAATAATACAAGTTTCTAGCAGCGCAGCATCTTGTTGTCATATTTCATAACATTGTTTGCTTATTTTATCCTGTTAGGCTTCACTCAATTTTAAGGATTTACACCTACCTAACTTTAAACAGTAACAGTTCCTGACTCCAGTAAGCTACAAACACAAACTGGGTATCATTGGAAAGAAGACACTTTGAGCTTTACTGTGGTAAAAGGGGGAGTTATATGTAAAAAAATATAAAAAGTTATACATTATGAAGTTATGAGAAAAAAAATTGTATTGTGTTCAATATTTGTTTTTCCATATACAAACACAGGAAAACATTAATGTAATGTCCTATAAAAAATATGACTTGAAAGCCAAGTGTCTCATGAGTTTATATTTCAAATTTGATGAAGATAGCATGCAAAATGAGATTTCTGTAAAATGTTTTCTGAGACTATATCGGTGTCCTCCTATCCCTCACCGTCAGAGGCACTTTCTCAAAAACAATCATCCCAAACTGAAACCTTTACAGTTGCTGAATAATTTGGTCTACATTCACAGTTTATGTATCTTTGAAAAGAAGACACTCTGGGCTTTATTATCCATCATCTAGAGTTTATAATGCAAAAAATATAAAAAAGTTATAGATGCTTAAGTAATGTAAAAAAAAAATTCACAGCACTAAACATTTTATTATTTCATAAACAAATGTGTGAAATCAGTCCTGGAGCAACACATAAAAGTAATGGGTCAAAAGCTACATATCTCCTGAGTATATGTTTTGAATTTGATGTCAAAATCATGCAAAATGAAATTTCTGGAATTATTTTTCTGAGACAATGTCTTGTGATTTTCTCCCTCTCTTTGTTTGTTGAGAAGCAGTCTGATGTACTGAGGTTTCTAACACAACTCTTTTAGTCTTTTCACATACCACAAATTTTTAATTGTAAAACAATAGACAGAAACGTATATTATGAATGATTTATTTGAGCACAAGAAGTACATTGTGTGAAATATGTCCAGTGCATATGCAACAAAAAAGTCTTAGAAGAGTTGTTGTTATGCTCTCTCACTTTGCTTCTGTCTGCTGCACGTAATCCACTCCAGCAGATTCAGCTACGTGACAAAAAACAAAAACAGAATTAGGATTCTATTGTAAACAACTGTATTCCCCCCCTTGAGTAGCAAACACGATTTACTCTGATGCCCTTTTATTGATAGGATAATTATTACAGATAGCTTAGCTTACAGCAGCCATTCAGATAAATGGCAAACATATGATAATGCCAAACATTACTGAAAGATTATCACTTTACAGAGACATTCACACATACAAGCAGGCTTCACAAAAGAACTGAGAGACGTAAACAAAGTAATAAAAACTCACCGTTAGAAAATGCCAGAGTACTCTTCATCCAGGTCATGTAAGTATCAGTTCTCCTCAGACATATTCTCCCCTTCGCTTCAAACTAACTCTCAAAACTCTCCTTAGCAGAACAAAACTTTGACGATCTATTCTCATTGTTTACCAGCAGCTCTGCCGTTAGCTCAAACTGCTAACAGATGTGCAGTGTGCAGCAGGGGGCAGGCAGGTGCGTCGCGTGATGATTGACAGATCGCTGAGCCAGTGACAGCAAAGAGCGTGCAAACATACAACCCACAACCAATAGGTGTTCATATATTGAATATATGATACAGCCATTGGCTAAACTGTCTATCAGTCAAACTAAGTAGGAAGTAGGAAGTATTATAATCGGATAACAGTATGCAGTTCAAAACACGCGGCTTTGTTTAGATTTTAGTAACTATAACTTTGACTTTTTATTCAGTTTTTGGTCTTATTTTATCTGTAACACTGTAAGCTATGACATCGAGTTGCCTTTTACTACAAAGACGCCGTTTTCGCGTGTAAGTAACATGGTAAAGCATGGTACAACAGGTCTCGGGCAGAAATGGTGACATAAACAAATGAATAACCACCCAAAATTCAACACTATTGTGTCGGTGGACTAAATGTGCTTGATGGGATGTTTTTCTGTGGACTCTTACCTTTCAAAATAAACCGTGATGTACAGCAAAGAATGTGTGTGTGTGTTGTTATTACTATTGATAAACATTGACATGTGGAAAAACAGCGCCCCAGGATGCTTCAGGGCGTCCGCGTCGGGTTGAAGGCTCAACAAAACTAGCATAAGCCTAGAATTTAGTGCGAGTTGGTGCTACTCTGCCTTATGGTGAGTGCAGTAGGAGACTGTATTATCATCAAATAACACTTGTTGAGCACAAAAGTTAATAACATACAAAAACCTAAAAAACGAAATCATGAAATGTTCTGCCTTTGTGGTTTGTTTTCTTTGTTTGCTCGTTACTACATCCGTACATAGCGCTAAAGTCCAGCATCTTCACTTTGGCACACTGTCTTGACTAGAGCGGTTGAATGACGTTTGTCCTAGGAGCACTGTACCAATGTGGCGGTGCTATTGACGCATGCTCAGGGTCCCTATGTGATATCTAGTGTATATATCTATGGTTCCAATAGACTATAAATCAACATCATTTCAACGTTAGGTGGACAAACCAATTAGGTCGATTACATGTTGAAAATGTGTGGATTCTATAACGTCGTTTCGATCGACTGAATATCAACATCGATTCAACGTTGGGTAAGTAACCAATTGTGTCGATTTCAGGTTTGATTTGAATGGAGTGCCTGACGTCGTTTCAACATTACCCCGATGAGCAATACGATGTTGAATCGATATCAAAAGAAACGTTGATTTTCGGTAGAAATGATGTCATTTTGCTATCTGGGTTACTATGTAAGTCTTGTGCCCAACAGTGAAAACCCTGTTGTGTTTTACGTGTCCAGAAACCCTGACATGCAGAGGACATCTGCCGAAATCACCTTTGCATTTATTAAGTTAACTGCAGTACTAAACTGCCTTTTTCTTAATGTTTAAACCCACTCTTTAGGAAGAGTGTGAAGTGCTACATCATAGAACCGTTTATGATTAGTGTGTTTTATTCGCAGTGTTGAAATGCGCTGACATTTCATGTTTTATGCTTAGATCTTTTCCATGCCAAGACTCATATGCTACTAGCATAGTATTTGTTTGGTTGCCATAGTCACCCTGTGACAAGGAAGTCACTGATACTTCTGAGTGAAGTCTGAACTGCGCATGCGCAGTGCATTGGCACCAGAACAAACTACTAAGTGCTAAGCTAACTAGCAGTTGTTTGCATTGAAACAGTATTGGATATGCTAAAGTCATTAGCCTGTGAGTCTAGTGCTCAAATATTAACACCCAGTGGTTGAATGCAGTGTCTGTTTGAGAAACATGAAAGTGATTTAACATCTTTGCATTTGTTGGCTTCTCTATTCTTACTCTCTTATGCCTCCTTTACTTGTATTTGTCATAAAACAAAATACAATTTTACTGTTCTTTATTTCTGACTTGTGTTTCATATTTAAAACACAGATTATAAATTCAAGTGATTGTTTTAAAAGAGGAAATACTGGCTCACTATTGTTAAGTATACAAGTTGCAACTTGATTAACAATATTAAACTAAAATCTTTATTTCGTGTTTTGTGTAAATCACAATACTGCATTAAAGTGGAATTCAAATTTTCCACAAATAACTTTGAATTACCATTATTCCAGTATTTCCCTTTTTGGTCTAATCACTTTAGGCATGAATAAGTCTTGAACTTGAAAAGTTTAAGCACTATTATACCAGTTTTACAACTTTTAATTTTTCCCCTTTGTAGTAAATCTGTTTTATCAAATTCAGACTTTCTCATTATTTAATTGCATGGTGGTTATGCACTTATAGCCATTACTTGTTTTTGGTTTTCTGGTTTTTCTCTCCTTATCCTCACTAGGAGACCTCTCACTATGAGTTTTTGAATAAATTAGAGACAACCCTGTCTCATTATAATTTATTTTATTTAGTTGTACATCAACTTTGATTTTTGAATAATTGGGAGACAACTCTTATAGTCTATTTTGTTTAATTGTACCTCAACTAGCAATTTCGTACTCGTAGTGAGACGTTAAGGCCTTAGAGCCATTTGTGGACCTGGCCCACCCAGTTCTCCTTCTCCCTGCTTCTTTCTTTAGTATTTCCTGTTTCCTTTCTCTTAAGTTTTCCTGTCTTCCTTTCTGTTCATCAAGTTTGTAGGGACCAAGCCTGAGAGAACCAATCAATCAATTCTATAGGAAAGAAATTTTTTTGATTGCAATTAAACCATCCTTTGTTCTTATATCCTCCCTGCATTTGTGAATACAATTAAATTTTTGACTTTTTGTCCAAGATCACTTGACAGAGACAAGTACCCAGCCAACATTTTCACGTGGGCCCCAAGTGGTATTTTTGTGGGCTGTCACTTGGGCCCTGCATGGGCAACCCAGATGGGACCCGTACATTTTTGTCCTCTGGCTCCACCTGGGCCCCATGTGTGTTGAACCATATGGGCCCAGGATGGGTTCATAGTGGGCTTTAGGTGGGCCCCATATAGGTTTTCATTAAAGGGGCTCACTTGGGTCCCAAATGGGCTCTAATAACTGGGGCCAGGGTGGGCCACAGACAAAACACTTATGGGGCCCAGATGGGTAATTACATACAACCCACGTATAGCCCCTATATGGGCTTTCTGTGGGTCCCCAGTGGGTCAGAACTGGGCCCTGTTTATATTTCTATATTCATTACTGTAGATGTGCTACTATGCAAAATACAATTTCTAACCTTGTCACCTTTAAGTAACAATGTTCTAGTAAAGCTGTACCTGTCATAATACATAATACATTTCATAATATTTCTACAGTGAAAAAAATGACTTTCAACTCAGAATGTGGAACTCTTATTTTATTAATCATGCAAGTTATTATTTTATAAAAACATTTTTTAAATGACTAAACAGGGATGTTTAGGGAATCTTTTATGCAACTTATCTCATATCTGAATGCACTGACCTCCATTCAAGATCCCGCTGGGCTGTCAAGACAGTTCGCTGTTTTCCACTGAAATATTTTTTTTAAAAAGAAAGACAAAAGAACAACAAATGATCAGAGGAATGAAAAAAAAAACTTCACTCTTCAAAACAATTGTGAAAAATGTGTTGTTGTTTCAATTGATTCGTTTTTATATTAATTATTTGAGGCCTGTGTCTCTTAATGCTACCAATGCGAGTATCCTGAACTGCAGTGCTAAAGAATTTTAAAACTTTATACAAAGAAATTATTGGTAAATAATTACACTAATAGTAAAAATAATAATAAAAGACGTCAATTTAATGCACAATTTTAAATAATGTAATGCTATGTTGGTTATTATTACACCTTATGGTAACACTTTATAATAACTGCACACTATGAATCATTCATTAAGCATTAGTATCTAGTGAATTCATTATTTGTTAAGCATTAACTCTACATTAATAACGTTAGTAAGCAGTTTATAACTGCAGCTACAAATGCTCTATTCTTGACTAATAATAACCACATTTATAATGTGCTTAATATTTGTACTTTCATAACTTGTGACTGGTTGATTTTTCATTACTAAATTAAGTATTGCATTATTTACAAACCATTTGTATTGAAGAGTAGTTGGTGACTTTTAAGATCAATCAGAATGAGTTAGTAAATGATTAATAAACTATTGAAATTAACATTTATATATCTTATTATTCAGGCATTATAGTAATGGTTACTATACATGTTAATAAATGCTTTATTAACTTAACTTCATGCAGTTTTGTGATCTAATCTAAAGACCAAATCTTATCTAAAAAGTAAAAGTACTGTAAATTTTAAACATTGCTGAATAACGAGTGTCAAAATATAATATAAAATTGGATAAAACAACAAAATAATAATTTAACAATATAATAGGATGCAATGTTTAAATTGCACAGTAATTTTATTTTACATAAGGTTGCAAAGATTTATATTTTATTTGATACAGTTTGATTTGTGTATCTTCAAATGAATAGGAATGAATAACGTTGTTTATATTCTTATTTCCTGTTTAGAACTGAGTACTTTAGTAGTCATTTATAAGGGATTTATAAAGCAAAAATAGTCCTCACTTTAGATTAGGTCACAAAACTGGATGAAGTTGAGTATATAAAGCATTTATTAACATACAAATTAACTATTAGTATATCCCTGAATAATAAGAATTATAAATGTTAATTTGAATAGTTTATTAATAATTTACTTTCGCATTCTGAATTATCTTAAAAAAACAACCAACTATGCTTAAATAACTGGTTTGAAAATAATGCAAAACTTAATTTAGTAATAAAAAAATCATTAGCAACGTATGAAAGCTCAATTATTAAGCACATTATAAATGTGGTTTTAAGTGAAGAATAGAGCATTTGTAGCTGCAGTTATAAACTGCTTACTAACGTTTATTAATGTAGAGTTAATGTTTTACAGATAATGAATTCACTAGATACTAATGCTTAATAAATAGTTCATGGTGTTTAGTTATTATAGTGTTACCGACCTTATTTGTAGATCTTATATGGTATTACCGTCCTAGAAATAATTATTAAATTAATATTATATAAATAATATATATAATATTATTTTTGGTTCAAACTCTTGTTTTTATACAACAAAGACATATCTTTACAAAAGAATGAAGCTTAAATCTTTAAAGAAATTGAAGATTCAACCCAAATCTTTTTACTGAAAATTATTTAGCCTGGTGACCTCATTATTATACCAGCATGAGCCATAACAGTCAGCCAAAAACATATCGCCACATTAGACCGTCGTGAGACAGGTTAGTTTTACCCTACTGATGTGGGCCGTTGTTGCGCTAGTAATCCCGCTCAATACGAGAGGAACCGCAGGTTCCGACATTTGGTTCGTGCGCTTGGCTGAGAAGCCACTGGCGCGAGGCCACCATCTGCGGGATTATGACTGAACACCTTGAAGTCAGAATCCCGCCTAAAAGGCAACGATACCGCAGCGTCGTCGGATCTCCGATAGGCCCGGGGTAGCCGGGAAGACCCTCTCCGGAGGAGAGCCGCTTGTGACCGAAACCGGGGGCGCGGCCTGAACGAGTGCCTCTCTTCCAGCGACGCACCGGTCCATTACCGGATTTATGCAAAGTTAAGCTAACGGAATAGACAAGGAATAGACTGAAGAAATGTCTCCTTCAGTCAAGCAGTCAGTCCGTCGTAACTCCGTGAGTCAGTCCGTGAGAAGAGTGGCAACCGTTTCTTCTTCTTCTTTTTTCAAATGAGAAGGCGCGAAGGCACGACACCAAGTGATTGGATGATGCACAACGGAAGTGTTTTTATATTATCAGAAATAACGTAATATTTAATTAATCGGTTTAATTAAATACGTATATAATCTCCCATATATTTTAGAATGATCTAGGATTAGCCAACATTACATATATAATTAATAATAATAATAGTTATTATTATTATTATTAGTAGTAGTAGTAGTAGTAATATCATTATTGAGAAATGACTCATATTTAGCATATACAAAATATCCAATACCATCTTATGTACATAAATGTGATATGAAATACTTAACATTTTATTTAAAAAATGGTTGGGCTGTTATTATAATTGTACAAAAGCAAACACACAGCAAAAAATAAATAAAAATTTAAATACTGTCTAATTTTGCCCATATGTGGCCCATTTAGGACCCACAAATATAGTATGTGGGCTGCCTAACTGAGACCCACAACCTTATTCAAGCTGGGGCCCATATTCAGCCCAACAAACTGCCCACTCTGAGCCCATGCCCAGTTGACAACCACAAAGCCCAGGAAAATCCCATGTGGGGCCCACGTGGACATGTTGGCTGGGTATTGACCAACCTTCCCTTAAAAAGCATCGCTGGTAAGCGGTCCAACAAGTAAGGTGTGTGTGGTGTCAATCCTGTCAGATCAAGACAAGACAAATTTCAGAATTATAATTGTAGCATTTTTCCTCTTTAATAAAAGCAGTATTATTTTTATTTTCAGTGATACGAAATATTTAGACATTTTCATAACTGAAAGAAAATGAATATCCTTCTGTTTAAATTTGCTTTAACCTTGTTTTCTCTCTCTTTTCTCATTTAAGTGAGACCAACACATAGCCATCACCTCACTTCATTTTGGTTTACAATCACTGACACGACACTTAGCTGCTCCACCACATATAGGCTTATAACACCACAAAGATCTGTTTCTTCACCTCCCAGCGTGCCAGCATGTCACTGACTGCAAACCCCACTGCCCGAGGAGAAGATGTGGACACCTGGCTAAGAGGAATCACGGATGGCTTCACTGGCAAGGCAACTGAACTGTCACCTGACTCAAGCCAGAGTCACGACCATGCAGAGCTATTCAAGGTCACCTATTTCCTAAGCCATGTCTTCACAGCCCAGCTCAAGCTCAGCGACAAGCACATCACCTATCTTCAGAAGATCAACAACAATTCAACAAATTTCCTTTGGCCCTGATCTGGCCCAAATCAACAGCTAAGATGTGGCCCAGATCAGTTAGTGTTCCCCGGCCCAGAACTGGCCCACATCCTATTAGCCAGAACTGAACCAAAGTAGTGCCACAACTCCACCAAGCTTGAGCCAAGTAATACATTTTTATGTGGCCCAGATATGAGCCTTGTATTCAAGATTAGTAAGGCTGAGCTCTGTGGCCCTTATGTGGCCCGCATGTGGCTGACCACATACTGTATATTAACTGAGAAAATCACAAAACAAATATTAAAATCAAATAGTTTAATCTTTAATCAATGCAAATTACATTCAGATAAAACAATTATTGAACAAAATGTGGACAAATAAAGAGTTAGAAACTTGTATTCAAGATTAGTAAGGCTGAGTTCTGTTACACCCTTATGTGGCCCACATGTGGCTGACCACATATATTAACTGAGTAAATCACACAACAAAAATTACAATCAAATTGTTTACTTTAATCAATGCAAATTACATTCAGAAAGAACTACTAATGAACAAAATTTAGACAAATAAAGTGTTGGAAAACATTAACAACATACAAACAAAAAAAATACAAAATAGAAATAATTGTTAAATATAAATATTATATATTTTGAAAGATGATAAAATACATACATAAAATACAAATGTACATTTACATGTACACAAAGTTATTTTCTTTTTTTAATGTGTGTGTGTGTATATATATATATATATATATCATTCATTCATTTTCTTGTCGGCTTTGTCCCTTGCGGGGTCGCCACAGCGGAATGAACCGCCAACTTATCCAGCACGATTTTACGCAGCGGATGCCCTTCCAGCCGCAACCCATCTCTGGGAACTTCCACACACACATTCACACTCATACACTATGGACAATTTTAGCTTACCCAATTTACCTTTACTGCATGTCTTTGGACTGTGGGGGAAACCGGAGCACCCGGAGGAAACCCACGCGAACCCAGGGAGAACATGCAAACTCCACACAGAAACGCCAACTGACCCAGCCCAGCCGAGGTTCGAACCTGCGACCCAGCGACGTTCTTGCTGTGAGGCAACAGCACTACCTACTGCGCCACTGGGTTGCCATATATATATATGCATTTATATACTGCATTTATACAGTAGACATTGTAAAATTGTGAAATGTTATTGCACTATAAAATAACTGTTAAAAAGTAGTTTATCATTTAATTCAATCATTTATTATAATGATTTTAAATTTGAATTTTCATCTTTATTACTCCAGTCTCCAGAGTTACATGATCCTTCAGAAATCACTCTAATATTAATTATTATTATTATTAATATTATTATTATTAATGGTAATAGTAATAAAAGCAATAATAACTGAGGTAATCATTTCATTTGAAACTACATACAATAAGAAAGCAGTTTACAATTTTAATAAATATTAAACAATTTAAGTTTTTTTTTTTTACATTTAATAAATGCTGCCTTGATGAACGGAATAATTCTTGAAAAAAAAACATAAAAAAAAATAATAACTGACCCCAAACTTTAGACTGGTAGTGTATATAAATATACAGTGTTGGGTAAGTTACTTAACAAAACTAATATATTACAGTAGTAAAAAGTAAATAGATTAGCAATACATTACTTCATGTAAAAAGAAATCAGATTACTAATTACTTTACTTTAGAGTGACTTTTAAAACATATAACATATACCTATAAAATACAGAATAAACTGCAGCTTTTCAGGAATTTTAAAATCCACTGTAAAACATTACAATGGGTTGATCACAGCAGCTTGACATATTCAAAAGACATAAAGAGTTCAACCAAAACAAACTTCTCCTCATTCACTTGCTCCAAATCTGTTTGTCTTTTTTTTAGAAGACATTTAGAGGAAAACTGGACACCTGTAACTATTAATAGCCATAGTATGAAAAAGCACTGCAATGTTTGGGTGTTCTGTGTTTGTCTGAAGTAATTACTCTACTGAAATGTGTATATTCCATACAAAGCTTGAAGCTGATTTGTCAGTTCTTGTCACGTGATTCGTGGTTTTCAACTGAGTGAGCTTGGGAAATGTGAGCGTGCACAATATGCAATCCCAATGCACGCTCACTAAAGACACGATATGTGAATGGCCCCATAAGCAGCTACACTTCAGAATCAGAATCAGAAAGAGCTTTATTGCCAGGTATGTTCACACATACGAGGAATTTGTTTTTGTGACAGAGCTTCTACAGTGCAACAGAATTACAGACAGGACTAAAAAACAGATAATAAATATATTTTAAAAAGTGAATGCAAATATACAAATTGACAAGTGTATGTACAGCTATATTACTATATACAACATTATATGTGCAGCTGTTATGTCAAAATTGGCATGTAAAGTGTGTTGTTAAATAAGTGTATGTGTGTATAAAAAAAAAGTGTATAGCAGGTAGTGATGTTGGTTCCACAATTACTTTCATCAAGTGTTCATGAGATGGATTGCCTGAGGGAAGAAACTGTGTCTATGTCGGGCTGTTCTGGTGCGCAGTGCTCTGTAGCGTCGACCAGAAGGTAAAAGTTCAAACAGGCAGTGTGCTGGGTGTGAGCGGTCCAGAGTGATTTTGGCAGCCCTTCTGCTCGCTCTAGATAAGTACAGTTCTTGGAGAGTAGGGAGGATTGTACCAATGATTCGCTCAGCAGTCCGAACTATACGACGTAGTCTTCAGAGGTCGGATTTGGTAGCTGAGCTAAACCAGACAGTTATTGATGTGCAGATGACTGATTCAATGATGGAGGTGTAGAACTGTTTCAGCAGCTCCTTTTGGAGGTTGAACTTCCTCAGCTGATGAAGAAAGTACAGCCTCTGTTAAGCTTTTTTGACAATGGAGTCAATGTGAGTGTCCCACTTCAGGTCCTGAGAGATGGTGGTGCCCAGGAACCTGAATGACTTCACTGCTGCCACAATTCTGTCCATGATGCTCAGTGGGGGGAGAGCAGGGGGGTTTCTCCTGAAGTCCACTATCATCTCCACTGTTTTGAGCGTGTTCAGCTCCAGGTTGTTGTGACTGCACCAGACAGCCAACTCCTTTACCTCCTGTCTGTAAGCAGACTCGTCACCGTCCTGAATGAGGCCGATAAATGTGGTGTTATCTGCAAACTTTAGGAGCTTGACAGAGGGGTCTTTTGAAGTGCAGTCATTTGTGTACAGGGAGAAGAGCAGTGGGGAGAGGACACACCCCTGGGGGGCGCCAGTGCTGATTGTGCGGGTACTGGATGAGAATTTTCCCAGCTTCACCAGCTGCTGCCTGTCCATTAGGAAGCTGTTGATCCACTGACAGACAGAGGTGGGCACGGAGAGCTCAGTTAATTTGGGCAGGAGAAGTTTTGGGATGAAAGTGTTAAAAGCTGAGCTGAAGTCAACAAACAAGATCCTCACATAGGTCCCCAGTCTGTCTAGGTGTTGCAGAACATAATGCAGTCCCATATTGACTGCATCATCCACAGACCTGTTTGCTCTGTACCGGCAGTAAAACTCATTCAGGTCGTTTGCAAGTCGTTGGTTGTCTACAGTGCTGGGGGATGGTGTTTTATAGTCTGTAATGGTTTTCAAACTTTTCCACACAGATGCTGAGTCGCTGGAAGAGAACTGACTCCTAGGTTTCTCAGAATAGTTCCTTTTTGCGACTCTGATCTCCTTCTCCAGTGTGTATTTGGCCTGCTTATACAAGGCCCTCTCCCCATTCCTGCAAGGAGCCTCCTTGGCCAGGCGTAGCTGTCTGAATTTACAGTAAACCATGGTTTGTCATTGTTGTATGCGAGTTGGGTCCTGGTAGGAATGCACACATCTTCACAGAAACTGATATAAGATGTTACAGTCTCTGTGAGCTCATCCAAATCGTTTGCAGCAGCTTCAAAGACACTCCAATCTGTGAGATCGAAACATGCTTGTAGATCCCGCTCTGTTTCGTTAGTCCATCTTTTCACAGATCTTAATACAGGTTTGGCTGTTTTCAGTTTCTTGCTGTAGGTTGGTATGAGATGAATCAAACAGTGGTCAGAGTGCCCCAAAGCTGCTCGTTGGACAGAGCGGTATCCATCCTTTATTGTGGTATAGCAGTGATCCAATATGTTACTTTCTCTTGTGGGACATGTAACATGCTGTCTATATTTTGGCAGTTCACGGGATAGTTTTGCTTTGATAAAATCCCCGAGAATGATTAAAACAGAGTCCGTGATTTCCGAATCGATTCTTCGTCACGATCCGCTCTGAACAGCTGATAGCCCGGTAGGTGAAGCGCATTGTCCGTTATGGTGTCGTTCAACCAGGTTTCCGTGAAACACAGAGCAGCTGAATGCGAAAAATCCCTGTTTGTCTGGGAGAGCAGAATGAGTTTGTCTATTTTGTTGGGTAGAGAGCGACGATTTGCCAGATGGATGCTATGCAACGCGGTTCGTAAACCGCGCTTTCTGAGTGTGGTATGGAGGGCGTGATCGAACACCCAAAAAGGGGGGAGAGCAAGCGGAGACACCGGCGGCTGGTCAGTGGTCCAATCAAAAATAATCAGTAACACCTGTCTAGTTATTGAGCCGGAGAGACACATTCATAAGGGGAGGAGATGGAACAGACGAGAGAGAGGAGAGCCAAGACTCGACAAACACACACACACACACCTGCATGAAAATAAAAAATTGTGCTTACCTGATATCGCCGACCCTGTCTTCTTCTTCCCACAAAACGAACTTTAAAACAGTGGTGCCGAAACCCGGGAAGGAGAAGAGACTTCGCTGCCAAGATGACAACTCCGTCGACCAGTCCATTTGCAGAAGTGAACCAGGCGCTCGCGGTCCTCCATTGCGAGCAGCATGAGGCGCTGGTGGAGATCCGTGCGGACCAGGACCAACGGTTTTGCGTCCTGGTGGAAGCCCAGCAAGAGGACTGCGAGCTTGTCCGGAGACTGCTGGACCAGGGGATCCAGCCCGCGTCATCACCTGCCGCCCACCCTCCCATTTCTCTTCAGAAAATGGGGACGCAGGACGATCCGGAAGTGTTCCTGGACTTATTTGAAAAGATGGCGGAGGCGTGTGACTGGCCGCGGGCCGAGTGGCTGGTAAGAATCATCCCGCTGCTATCGGGCGAGGCCCAGATCGCCGCGCAGCAGCTACCGGCCCAGAATCTCCTGGAATATGCTCACTTGAAGCGAGCCATCCTCCAGCGGGCCCTTTGTGTTCGCCCAGCAGCTCCGGGACGCCTGCCGCAGATGGCTGATCCAGGATGGCCACGACATCGATCGGGTGGTGGACACCGTAGTGCTGGAGCAATTCATCGCCCGCCTCCCCTCCCGAACATCGTAGTGGGTCCAGTGCCACCGGCCCACCGAACTTGAAACGGCCATCCAGCTGGCGGAGGATCACCTGGTAGCGAGGTCAAGGGTCGGCGATTTAACCTCTCTCTCTCCTCTCTTTCTCCCTTCTCCCTCTGTCCCCGTTCCCAGGCCCAGACAGCAGGAACCCCCCCTGCCAGCTCCAAGGAAGCGGGGCTCGGGGAAGGATCCACCTCGCTCTATGCCTCGGTGGGGAGGATAGCCGGACCGGAGCGCGGAAGCACGCCCTCTGGTGACTCCTCCAGCCACAGCAGGTCTCTCTCCGGCTCAAACAGTTGGTCTAACTGGCTCCGGGGGTGCAGGGGTGAGGTCTGGGCTGGCGTGTTGGCGGTGCGGGGGCGGGGATCATACCCAGGAGAATTGCTCCGCGATGGAGGTGGGGGCTTTGATCCGCGTGCCCGACGCCCCAACTGTTGCCCCCCAGTCGCAACGGGCTATATCAGATACCGGTGAGTATAAGGGGGGATAAATATCAGGCCTTGGTGGATTCAGGATGTAACCAAACCTCTATCCACCAATGTCTGATTCAAGACACGGCATTGGATAAAGGCCGATTGGTTAAGGTGAGGTGTGTGCATGGGGATGTAACTCACTACCCGCTAACGGCTGTAGAATTCCAATTTCGGGGAAAAAAACATAGTGTTGAGGTAGCGGTTAAACCGCACCTCAGACACCCGCTGATATAGGGCACCAATTGGCCTGATTTTGATAAACTATTAGGGGTTTTAACAGCGGGTGCCTCTTGGAGAAAAAGATCGACGGCTAGGGGGCGGATCGCTCAGTTGGGGGAATCCCTGGCGATGTTGTCACGCGCTGACTCAGAGGGGGGGCCGGGAATCTCCCGGTGTAAAGACTTCCCTCTAGAGCAGTCGCGTGACGACACACCAAGACATGCCATAGAGCAGGTAAAAGTGATAGATGGGCATATCCTCCAGCCTGAGCGGCCGCTCAGCTATCCGTATTTTGCGATCATTAAAGACAGGGTGTATCGAGTGATCCAAGACACTCAATCAAAAGAAGATACTACCCAATTATTAGTACCTAAAAGCCGTCGGGAAATGCTTTTCCAGGCGGCTCATGCTAACCCTATGGCCGGACATTTAGGTCAAGCGGCCACGCTAAATCGCCTCATGGCCCGATTCTTTTGGCCGGGCATTCACGGTGACGTCAGCAGATGGTGCGCTGCGTGCCGCGAATGTCAGTTGGTAAATCCACCGACCACCCCAAAAGCGCCTTTGCGCCCCTTACCAATCATGGAGATCCCCTTCGAAAGAATTGGGATGGATCTCATCGGGCCATTAGAGCAATCTGCACGAGGGCACCGGTTTGCATTAGTTCTGGTGGATTATGCAACCCGGTACCCGAAAGCTGTAGCTCTCCGCAACATCTCAGCCAAAAGTGTCGCGGAGGCACTCTTCCGCCTAATCTCCCTTGTGGGGATCCCTAAAGAGATCCTCACAGACCAAGGCACCGCGTTAATGTCACGCACACTGCGCAAATTATATGAATTATTGGGCATTAAGTCGATTCGCACCAGCGTCTATCACCCACAAACAGACGGGCTGGTGGAACGATTTAATCACACACTTAAAGCAATGATTCGTAAATTCGTTCACGAAGACGCGAAAAATTGGGATAAGTGGTTAGAGCCCTTGTTATTCGCTGTGCGGGAGGTTCCCCAAGCCTCCACTGGGTTTTCCCCATTCGAGCTTCTCTATGGCAGACAGCCCCGAGGGGTGTTGGATGTTGTTAGAGAAGCTTGGGAGGACGAGCCTTCGGATAGTAAAAATGAAATTCAATACATTCTGGACCTCCGGGCAAAACTCCATGCACTGAGGCGGCTATCCATGGAGAATTTGCTCCAGGCCCAGAGTGAACAACGCCGGCGCTATGACGGGCACTAAACTTAGGAAATTTGCACCAGGAGATAAAGTACTTGTACTACTGCCTTCTTCCAACTCTAAATTACTCGCCAAGTGGCAAGGGCCATTTGAGGTCACACGGCGAGTGAACGATCTCGATTATGAGGTGGTAAGATCGGACAGGAGGGGGGCATGCCAGATTTATCATCTAAATCTATTAAAACTATGGAAGGAGCCGGAGGAGGAGGCGCTGGCTACGGTGATTACGAACGAGGATGACCTGGGACCAGAGAGCAGCGGCCGAAGTCGGCCGAGCGTTCTGGTCATGGGAAATGATCACCTCTCGGCCACCCAGCTCGCTGATGTCCGGCTCCTACAGCATGAATTTGCAGACGTGTTCTCACCCTTGCCCGGTCGTACTAATATGATTCAGCACCATATCGAGACCGAACCGGGCGTGGTTGTTAGAACCCGCCCGTACCGCTTACCTGAACACAAAAAAAAAGTGATTCAGGAAGAATTGGAAAAAATGCTGGAGATGGGGGTAGAAGAAGAATTGCACAGTGACTTGGGCCAGCCCGATCGTTTTAGTTCCTAAAACAGACGGCACGGTTCGGTTCTGTGTGGATTATCGCAAATTAAATGCCGTATCAAAATTTCATGCGTATCCAATGCCGCGGATTGACGAGTTGCTCGACCGGTTAGGCGCTGCTCGCTATTATTCGACATTGGATTTAACGAAGGGTTATTGGCAGATACCCCTAACTCCTATATCCCGAGAAAAAACTGCCTTCACAACGCTGTTTGGATTACACCAGTTCGTAACACTTCTGTTCGGGTTGTACGGGGCTCCGGCTACGTTTCAGCGCTTAATGGATAAAATACTGGCCCGTCACTCAGCATATGCTAAAGATATTATTATCTTTAGTAATGACTGGCAGCGGCATATGCAACATCTACGGGCAGTATTATTAGCGCTGAGGCGGGCCGGACTTACGGCCAACCCGAGCAAGTGTGCAATTGGGCGAGAGGAGGTGAGGTATCTGGGCTTCCACTTGGGTCATGGGCAGGTGCAGCCACAAATTGATAAAACTGCAGCCATTGCAACCTGCCCGAGACCCAAGACCAAAAAGGAGGTGAGACAGTTTTTGGGGCTGGCGGGATATTATAGACAGTTTGTCCCAGATTATTCGGCCCTCGTCAGTCCCCTAACTGATCTTACTAAAAAGGGGGAACCAGATACCGTCCGATGGTCGGAGCAGTGCCAACAGGCTTTCACCAAGGTTATAGCTGCACTTTGCGGGGGGCCTCTATTGCACGCTCCTAACTTCGCTCTCCCCTTTATTTTACAGACTGATGCGTCAGATCGGGGTCTAGGGGCGGTTCTCACCCAGGAGGTGGAGGGGGAGGAACGGCCGGTGCTGTACATTAGCCGCAAACTGTCTAACAGGGAGGCTAAGTACAGCACCATAGAGAAAGAGTGCTTGGCGATTAGGTGGGCCGTCCTCACCCTCCGCTATTATCTCCTGGGCAGAGAGTTCGTCCTCTGTTCGGATCATGCCCCCCTCCAGTGGCTCCACCGCATGAAGGATACCAATGCGCGGATCACCCGTTGGTATCTCACTTTACAGCCTTTTAAATTCAAGGTGATTCACAGGCCGGGCGCGCAGATGGTTGTAGCGGACTTCCTCTCCCGGTAGGGGGGAGAGCTGCAGGCCGGACGGCTGCCCGGCCTGAGACGGGCGGTGGGGGTATGTGGTGTGGAGGGCGTGATCGAACACCCAAAAAGGGGGGAGAGCAAGCGGAGACACCGGCGGCTGGTCAGTGGTCCAATCAAAAATAATCAGTAACACCTGTATTTTTTAGTGATTGAGCCGGAGAGACACCTTCATAAGGGGAGGAGAAGGAACAGACGAGAGAGAGGAGAGCCAAGACTCGACAAACACACACACACCTGCATGAAAATAAAGAATTGTGCTTACCTGATATCACCGACCCTGTCTTCTTCCCACAAAACGAACTTTACAACACTGAGTTTCACAAGCGCGCCTTTTCTTCACATTCAGAAGATACCTTCACTCCTGATTCCCGAAGCAATTTAGCTTGTTTAAAGAGGAAAATACTATTTAACTCGATGCATTTCTTGTTACGAGTTCTAACTTTTATATTTAATATTAAAGTAATATATATATATATATATATATATATATATATATATATATATATATATATATATATATATATATATATATATTAAAATATTACTTTAAATGCCAAAATATCACTTACCTGAAGCAAAAGACAGGAGGAAAGAATGTCAAACTCGCACAGAAGTCTTGGCAACTGAAGTGTGGCATGGCAGATGTCTGCTAACGATACACCTGTGTTTTGTTTTGCGTGTTTTCCAAGTGCCATCCCAAAGTCAGC
This sequence comes from Danio kyathit, assembly GCA_903798195.1. Classification (NCBI taxonomy): domain Eukaryota; kingdom Metazoa; phylum Chordata; class Actinopteri; order Cypriniformes; family Danionidae; genus Danio; species Danio kyathit. Next base: position 36,675,866 of record LR812519.1, read on the forward strand.
CAGAAGTCGATGTTTACCGATGTCAGCCATAGCTGAACCTTACTAGTATCTTATGTGTTTTTTGTTATCTGGCCCACATACTGCAAAAGGAGCTGTGAACCAGAAGAACATTCCCGCCTATTCTGAATGTATGGCAAAACATATATGGTAATAATCTGGCCCATATCTGTTCAGCCATGCCATACCTACGCCACATGTGCCAGCTATCACCCACGTTTGGCCCAAATGTTCTTGCTATCTGGGAACTGACACGTGCACAAAGCCACATCGACAAGCTGGAAGTGAAAGCCCAGGATGATTTCAAGCGTCAGACCACTGAGTTCCTGAGAGAGCTACTGCACACTCAAGGCTGCACAGACAAGCTCGAAGAGGAAACCCAGTATCAACACAAGGTACCAGACGAAGTGGAGTATCTAACTAAGAGACACTTCGAACAGCTCCAAAAGGCCCTTGCTGTTGCTGAACGTGACCATCATGAACTAAAGTCTTCCCAGCAGGACCTGATACAGCGTCTCCAGTCTGCTGAACAGCAACTACAGGAAGCTGATTCAAGACTCAAAGACAAAGACTCTAAACTAAAAGTTCTAGAAGACCAGCTAAACTGGTACAGCAGTGAAAATGATCATCTGACCCAACAGCTTGATGACATCAGCGATGAACTCTACAGGGTCAGAGATGAACTTCTGCACGACTACCAACAGAAACCAGAGCCAAGATGGGCAGAGCCCTCATCAGCATCACCACTGCTGAACCTAACTGACTCCCTCATCTTCACCGACAGTGGAAGAAATGGACGACTGCAAACCAAGATATCAACAGTCTTTGCCACGGAGCTCTTCCCTTCTAACGTAAGCAGAAAGCCTATGCACACAGGTTTTACACCTGCACATGAATTGACTCTTAAAGACCTTGACAAACTGGCTAAAAACATCACCCAGTTTAACCCAAACTCCACAGAGAGCAAAGACGTCCAGGCCTACCTCAGAGACATAGACTTTTATCTTGAAGTGAGACCTCATATGACTGACAGAGACCGGTGGTACCTCCTCAGATCCACATCCTGTCCCGAGGTGCAAAGCTTCCTAGATAGACAACATGCTCACATAAAGTCAAACTACCAGCTACTGTGTGCAGCACTAATTAAAGAGTTCAAAGACTCTGAGTCTGAACATGGACTGTTAAATGCCCTGGACTCCAAACAAGGTCGCCAAGAGACACCTCAAGCTTTCTACCACAGGTTTAGACAAGCATACTTTGCTGCACATGATGACCCTGAACTTGAAGAGGATGTGAACTTTAAAACACTCTTTTTAAGAAACCTGCACCCTTGAGTAAGTCGTCATCTAGGCATCATGGCTTGTCCACGCACAATGTTCCTCCAACAGCTACGGGACCTCACAGACAAAGCCTACATCAAACAGAAGATGTCCTCCAAGAAAGGTTTGAAATCTTCTATCAGCCAAGATCCAGGATGTGCATCAGGTAATGACAACATCATAGTCTTCCGCAGTGCCAATAGAGAACGTGCCTCCCATGTCAACGCCAACTACCACACAAACTGGTCAGAGACAACACAGGACCAGCCACGCTTCTCAAGACACCCAAAGTTGTTTCCCAAAGGAAAAAGAAATGGCTGGACAGTTCGTCAGCCAACACATTCAAGACCTCAGACTACTTCAAGGGTGAGTGATGTTCTTCATGACTAACATGACTGATACACCTGCATAGTGGAGATGACAACCACCTGTTCTACAACAACTGAACTTAAAGGGGGAAGCCTCTCACCACCGACAAATCCAGAGGTATCAGAACCACCACACTGTCCACCTGACACTCACCAAGAAATATCCAACTGAACATTCATCTTTACCTGACAGTAACCATGGTCAGGCCTTGAGGTCAGAGAAGGCACCCACAGAGCAATGTGACCAGGGACAAAAGTTTGCATCTCAGCTCCACACAGCTACGTCAAACTATTTCCCTCAGTCAGCCAGAGACACTTTCCTTACTGGACCCCATCAGCTCATGAATGAACTGTCATCCAGGAAAAGATGCAACGCCAACCTTGACCTGTGCCCACCTGTTCAGCCACAGAACAAAGAAGCAAGTGCATCAAACCTGCAAGGAAAGGGGGACTGTCAAAAACTGACACAGATCTGACCATACATATACACTACACTGTTAAGTTATTTTACACTGTTTTATACATGTGACATACATAACACTCAAGCGTTGTCTTCTCACAGCTTGAACTCACAGAACTAGCTTCATTTTGTCTTAACATGCGTCATGAGATTCCATGTAACTCTCCACATAGCAAACAGATTACATGTGATTATGCTATGTCTTATTACACCTGAGCCACTCAACTATAGGTGAAAGCCTGGTTGTCAAACTACTTAAGTTTTTTTGTTTTAACTTTGCCTTTCTTTTCCTGTCCTATGTTTCTTAAATTAGAATAAGATTGAATTACCATTAGGATATCAGGATTGGCACACCATACCTAATTGTTCTTTTTGTTGATACCACCTAAAGATGCTCGTGAACTTGATCACCTTATTCTGGTCACCAGTAATGCCAGAAATTGAAGGTAAACCATCTTAAACTAGAACAAACAATTCTGTGAATCTGACCAAAGTACAACATCAATCTCAAATCTGAATCAAATTGTACTCAACGTTTGAAATTTTAACTTGCTAATGAGGTTAAATGATCAGTGCGCAGATAACCTGATGCCCTGCACCAGTACAGTACATGGTAATGGAGGTGTTGTCTTGTTGTTTCCTATGTATGTGTCTGCTTTTCCTCTTGTGTTTATCCAGCGTTCGCCGATGTCTTCATCCCAACACATTGTCTAACGAAAGGGGGTCTGTGGGGACTTAACGATGCAGACACCAATAACTGAGTCGACACCTGTGATCAGAATCACCTTGATCGAGAGCTATTTTGGTCTCTGACCATAATCAGAAGGTCAGGCCACATTTGTTGCAGTACAGAGCAGGAAGCTGAAGCCTTGCGGCTATGGGCCACATGACTGGTTCATCATCAGTTAAGTGTCATCGGACCCACTATCCTGATCAAGTTAACTCAAGACGAATGGGTAACTGATCACGAGAACACATTTCTTAACAAAGAACTTGTGTTTGACCTCAGGAAATGAGGTTTTCAACCCCCATGCAAGACAGAGAATTGACTGACTTTGGCCAAAACAGAGAATCAAAATCCTCTCTGAATTTTATAATCTAACCAAACATTAAAGTTCATCAGATCATCCTCAAAACGATGATAGTGGACTTTTAATGAAATGTCATGTTATTGCTCTTGTATGACACCTGAATCCTGTATATGTTAAGAATGCATTAATCATGGGTAACCATTATGCTTTGAGTTATCACAACATACCATTATGTGTATGTTATTTGAAATGAATGAGTGAAACCCTTTCCCTTTCTTTCATTCCTTTTTAATTATAGATATGTAAAATGTATCATGTTCATTTTATAAATGTATGCTTAATGCTATATGTTAAAGCACCATGGCTCATGTGAGTGAGTCACACCAAAGTTGCATGTGCTAACATGGGACTGCCACGCAGATCCACGGACAATGCCTTATTGATCCAGCTCTATTAGGGGCCGGAAACATTGGTGGTTAAAACCCATCACCCCAAATATTCTCTAAGCAGCAAGTGGAGCGAGCAGAGTCTGAGCAAGCAGAGCAGAGTACAGTCGTCCAGTCCAACAGAGTTGCACCAGCAGCAGCTGTTGAGAAGTGGAGATGCTCCACTTCCAAAACAACTCTTCTCCAGGTCCAGTCCAGCCGGACTTGGACACTAAGATGGGATAAAACAGCCTCAAACTTCCCCATCTTCCGTTTACTCTTCTTTCTTTTCTTTCCGTCGAGAGTCTAGTTAAGTTAAGTTGCGTCGCGAAACCCGTCAACACGACAACAGTTTGGCCGTCTCCAACTTAAACTACCGGACTTCACTTCATCAGCAGTCTCAGAGAGGTCACTACAACGACCAAACCAACCCCCAGCAAACTCATGTGAGAATCCAGCTCCACAGAGGGACTTCCCCACATCACTATGAAACGCAAGTACATATCCAGATCCATTGCTGAACTGGTGTATGATCTGCTAGTCATGTTAAATTATAGATAACCCTGTCTAAGAAACAGTAAAGGTTGAATTGATTATTTGGTTCGCTTGGTTAGGTTTTACCTCTTGAGGTTTTACATCACATCTCTCCGTAACTTATCTTTCCTTCTGCAACCAGTATGAATGCGTGTGTGTATGTGTGTTTTTGTTAGCTTTGTTTGTAGTCAATAAAGTCTCTTTTGTATTGAAAGGAAATTGACCTGTGTATACTTTTGAATGCCTTATACCTAGATCTTGTTACCCTGCTTAAATATTGAAGATTAGATTAGATTCAACTTTATTGTCATTACACATGTACAAGTACAAAGAAACGAAATGCAGTTTAAGTCTAACCAGGAGTGCAATAGCAGCAAGTGCAGGATAAAGGTATAAGTTATAAAGTGCAGTTATAGAAAAACTATGGTGATATTTACAGATGGATGTACTATGAACATTATATACAGGTTGTATTAGCTATGAACAGAGATTTACAATAGATGGATATATGTACAGGTTGCTATTAATAATTAGAAGTTTGCAGATAGATAAACAATTACAAATGTATATGTACAGTTGGTATGTACATAATTACAAATGTGCAGTGGGTATGTACAGTTCAAATAAATGAATCAGTGCAATGAATATGTGCAATTTTTAAATAGTGCAATGATTATGAGGAGTATAAGTTATGAGGAGAGTGGGGGGTGTATTAGGGGGCAAAGAGTCAGTGGGGGGCAGAGTTCAAAAGGGAGACATCTCTGGGGAAAAAGCTGTTCCTTAGTCTACTGGTTTTTGTCCGGGGGAGCCTGAAGCACCTGCCAGAAGGCAGGAGAGAAAACAGTCTGTGAGCAGGGTGAGAGGAATCCTTAAGAATACTGCGTGCTCGGCGCAGACAGTGTTTCCTCTGAATGTCCTCTATGGCTGGCAGTGTGGTCCCTGTGATGCGTTGGGCAGTTTTCACCACCCGCTGCAGTGCCTTACGCTCCGCAACCGAGCAGCTTCCATACCAGACTGTGACACAGTTCGTCAGGATGCTTTCTATTGTGCAGCAGTAGAAGTTCACCAAGACGGCTGATGACAGCTGGTTCTTCTTAAGTTGCCTTAAGAAAAATAGGCGCTGGTGAGCCTTCTTGACCAGGCTGGAGGTGTTGGTGGTCCAGGAAAGGTCCTTTGAGATGTGGGTCCCCAGGAACTTGAAGGATGAGACAGGCTCGACGGCCACCCCATTGATGTGGATGGGATCATGTGAGCCTGTTCGTCCCTTCCTGAAGTCCACAATGAGCTCCTTGGTCTTGTCGGTGTTAAGGAGCAGATTATTGTTGGTGCACCAAGTGGCCAGATGCTGTATCTCCTCCCTGTAGGCAGTCTTATCATTGTTGCTGATTAGCCCAATCACTGTGGTGTCATCTGCAAATTTGATGATGGTGTTGGATCTGTTCACAGGCCTACAGTCGATGGAAAAAAGGGAGTAGAGGAAGGGGCTCAGCACACAGCCCTGTGGTACACCAGTGTTGAGTGTGACGGTGGTGGAGCAGATGTGGCCTGATCTAACATTCTGAGGTCTGTTAGTCAGAAAGTCTATAACCCAGTTGCAGAGAGACGTGTCGATATCCAGGTCTCTAAGTTTGATCATTAACTTAGAGGGTATGACAGTGTTGAATGCTGAGCTGAAGTCAACAAACAGCATTCGTGCTTAAGTGTTTTTATTGTCCAGGTGTGTGAGTACAGAGTGCAGTGCTATGGAGACTGCATCTTCTGTGCTCCTGTTGCCACGGTAGGCAAACTTATGTGGGTCCAGTGTGGATGGCAGAGAGTCTTTCAGATGTGCCAGGACCAGCCGCTCGAAGCACTTCATGATGATGGGTGTGAGTGCTACAGGGCGGTAGTCATTCAGGCATGTTGGGCTGGAGTGTTTCGGCACCGGCACAATAGAGGTGGTTTTAAAGCATGTTGGCACAGCTTCTAGGTTAAGGGACAGGTTGAAAATGTCTGTGAATACCCCAGCGAGCTGTTCTGCACATGCTTTTAGGACGCGCCCAGGAATACCGTCTGGTCCAGCAGCCTTACGCACATTTATCCGACTCAGTGCGGTGTAGACTTCTGAGGAGGTGAGTGTGATAAGTGAGTGGTCGGTTGAGGAAGTGATCCTGGAGTAGGGTTCTTTATTGTCTCTTTCAAAGTGGGCATAAAAGTCATTTAGCTCGTTCAGGAAGGAGACATTTGTGGCTGTGGGTGTGGACTGGCTGGGTTTGTAGTTGCTGATGGCCTGTATGCCCTGCCACATGCGCCAAGGATCAGAGTTGGAAAAGTGCTCCTCTAGCTTTAGCTTGTAACAGTGCTTGGCCTTTTTGATGCCCCTCTTCAAATTAGCCCTGGCAGTGCTGTAGGCCTGTGCATCCCCCGATCTGAAGGCAGTGTTGCGCGCCTTCAGCAGGAGGCGCACCTCCTTGTTCATCCATGGCTTTTGATTTGGGTATGTGGTGATCTGTTTCTGGGTTGTAACACTGTCTATGGTGGTGTTGATGTATTCCAGAACAGGGGAAGTGTAACTGTCAATGTCTGTGTGAGAGCCACAGGTGGCCTGGGAAGCAAACATACTCCAGTCTGTGTGTTGAAACCAGTCCTGGAGTGTGGAGTCTACCCCCGCTGGCCACACTTTGATGGTCCTCACTGATGGTTTCACACGGTTGATGAGGGGTGAGTACTTTGGGGTGAGAAACAGAGAAAGGTGATCTGATTGACCCAGGTGGGGGAGGGGGGTCACAGCGTAGGCTTCAGCCATGTTTGTGTATACTTGGTCCAAAGTCTTGTTTCCCTGGCTGCATGAAGTTCATTCATAGCAAGCTTGGCATCATCATCGGGTGGAATATATACAGCAGCTATTATAGTGGAGGTGAACTCTCTTGGCAGATAAAAGGGTCTGCATTTGACCATTAGAAATTCCAGATTAACAGAGCAATGTCTCCCAACAATGACAGAGTTTGTGCACCAAGCTTTGTTAACATAAATGCATAATGCTCCGCCTCTGGTCTTACCGGAGTCATCCGCCGTTCTGTCTGCCCGGAATGTGTGATGCTCAGTTAAAGATACAGCGTTGTCTGGTATCCCGCTGTTTAGCCATGTTTCTGTGAAAATCATGACATTACAGTTCCATAATCTTTTGCTGTGGTTGATGCGCAGTGGAATCTCATCCATTTTGTTCACCAGTTACCGTATATTGGCGAGCAAGATGCTCGGTAAAGAGAGCCGGTGTGCAAAACTGCAGAAACTGGAGAGACGCTGAGCCTCGCGATGTGTATGCGCCGCCATCTTGGTCTTATAGCTTATATTGAAGTGTTTTACTTTAGTTCGAATAGCAATATTCATTTTTGAGTCAACAACCCTGTCTGTTCAAATGAGCGCTGGACGAGTCGTTTGTTCAGTTCAATAGAGTTGATTCTTTTGGAGCCGCTTTAAGTTCTGTTATATTCCCCTTGAGCTAATTTAAAGTTAACGCACTACATAATTGTGTAATACGTGTGCGAGGCCCTACATTTTAAACGATTTTCAAATAGTTGTTTGTCACCCTAATATTGTCTTAAACCATACACCAATGCTTATTTATTCAGCTTTCAGGTGAAGTATAAAACTCAATTTAAAAAAATGATTTTGTGGTCCAGAGTGAAAATTTTAAGGCAGAAATTTTGGGTGAAAGAGTTTTTATTATTAAATATTTAGCTAATTGGTAACGCCTGTGAAAATGCAGGGTGTTTAAAAATATTAGAAATAAAGACAAATACATTTACTATTACTATTTATTTTTAGTCTATTTATAGTTTATTTATAGTCTGTTTATATTTTAGTCTTATTGTTCATTATAAGTTAATAGCTATTGAAATGTGGTTGTTTTTTAAATAATATCATGATTAGTAACTGTAATAAATATGTCTGTTTCTCACTTTTGATTTTAACAGAATAACTAAAAATGACTAATTAGACCTTGTTGTAAAGTGTTACCAGCTGTGTTTTATAATCTATTTGTAATTAAAACGTTTGTTTACTCTGAATGTTTTGATATTATTGGGTCATTCCTACTATTCGGTGCCATTTCAGAGTAGTAACTGTTCCCGAAAAAAATGTTACATTTTCCAAGATTTTAATTTCAGTTAAAGGAGTACTAATTAAACTATAAGAAAAATATATTGTTTAAGCTCAGGATATTACGGTTTGGCATTTTTTACAGAATTTTCACGTGACACAGGCCAAATGTCCCCCGTTACATAACATTCTCATATCTTTTAAAATATGTGTTTAAAATAAATAGTTACTGTAATATTTACATTTTCTAAGGGCTAAAATGTCCCTCACTTTACCCTGCAATAGTATTTTTAAAAGGTATTACTAAACAAGAATTCTCTAAAAAATATGTTATGATTTATGGCACATTGTAAAAAAAGGAGGCCCGACACCATACTAATGAATTATTCATTTTCTTTTTGGCTCAGTCCTTTTATTCATCAGGGGTTGCCACAGTGGAACATACCTGTCAACCCTCCCGTTTTTCCAGGGATTCTCCCGTATTTAACAGTTCTATCCCGCTATCATCCCGTAAAGGTATTTTCCCGTATTTCTCCCGTATTTTCAGTCTTTCTCTGAAGGGTGGCAAATAAAGAGCAGAGCAGAGCCGCCCTATACGCAACCCATACCGCCAAACCACCAGGGGCCGCCATTTGCACTTAAATGTTAGCCTGTTCTGTGCTTTCGCTTTGTTTAGGCATGAAAAAACTTAAATACAAAATAAATAAATACAAAAAACGGCGGGATTTCCTTGCCTTTTCATTACAGATGCCGTCCCCCCTTCATATGCAATCTTCAAAACAGTCATATAGCAGTGCATGACTATCAGCTGACACGCTCCATAGTGATAAATAGACGCTGTTTCCCAAACAGATTCTGTACACGCGATTTGAAACGGAGCGAAAGTCTGGGTTTTGGGTGCGTTAAAACAGACATATACACATAATTAATAATAATAATATCTAAAGATGTCGATCTTGGTGGGGTTTTTTCAAACACAACTAATTTCATCCTAAATGAGCATAAAAAGGCAATCGAATGCTTTTATTATAACGTTAGATGGTTGCATTTTTAAAGTGACACCTGTTATTTAATAAATAAGAGATTCATTTGTTGCTCTTTAATTAGAAGGTGTCAGTTATACACAGTGTTGGGGAGTAACGGAATACATGTACCGGCGGTACGTATTTAGAATACTATTTATGAGTAACTGTATTCCGTTACAGTTACTATTTTTAAACAGGGTATTTAGAATACAGTTACTTTCCTAATACCATTGGAATACTTCGGGCAATGCGTGTCTGGCCCATAATAATATTACTAAATTGCCGCCGAAACCATAGAAACAGAAGCTACACTCCCGACTGCAATCACCAGCGTTAACTCAGTGAGACTCACGCAAATGACCCTGTTCTCACGCTCTCACGCCACACCTCCATTTTCTCACGCAACACAAAGGACGATCGCAAACACCGAACAACCGGACAACAACCATGATTTTCAAATATACTGCTTTTTTGCCGTCATTGTTCGTGAATTCGCTGCTTGATGTTTCGTTTGCGCTTTCAGAGGTTTCATTTACGCTTCTTAAATTTACGTTCGCTTTTCTGACACAAATGTGGGCGGGACACCTTAGCCAATGTTGGCAGCCCTGGTTAACTTGAGTGTACAAATATGGAGGATTCAGACCAGGGGCTCGAGGGGTTGGAGCCGCAACCGAAGCAACTTTCTAGCAGCAGTAAAGGAAAAAAATGCATTCACGTCTTGGAAGTTCAAGCATTTTTTCATTTGATGGTGTTGATCCCTTATGGTGGGCATATCCCTTATTTTCACATCCCAATGTTGACAGGTATGCAGTGGAATAAACCGCCAACTTATCCAGCATATGTTTTTACGCAGTGCATGCCCTTTCAGCTGTAACTCATCACTGGGAAACACTCTCATTTACACACATACAGTATGGACAATTTAGCTTACCCAATTCACCTATACAGCATGTGTTCGGACTATGGGGGAAACCAGAGCACCCGGAGGAAACCCACGGCAACACGGGGAGCACATGAAAACTCCACACAGAAATGCCAACTGATCCAGCCAAGGCTCGAACCAGTGATCTTTTTGCTGTGAGGTGACAGCGCTACCCTCTGCGTCACCGCGACGCCCCACTAATAGATTATTGTGCTCTAAAACCAGACCTTTCAGTTTTGTTGTCCAACCCCTGTAGATGTGTAATACTTTTTATTTTTAAATTATTAAAGAAATTTATATAGTATTCAAATAATAATGAGATAAAGAATTGGAAATCCTTTTAAATCCTGACTTGATAGGAGACTAACGTGGAATACACATTTTAGAAAGATGGTTGACATTTGTAAGAGAGTGTTTAATGTAATGAGGTGCCTGTGTGGAGTAGACTGGGGTGCAAGTTTTTATTTATTTATTTTTCTATTGGTTTCAAAAACAGTTACCAATAGATTAAAGAAACTTGGAACATAAGAATAAAACTAAGATGTTGTTACAATCTGCATAACACATTTTAAAGAAGGGGGAAAGAAAAAAAAATACAACATATAACTTAAAGTAAATAAACCAGACCAGATGGGAAATTATATAAAGGGATACATTGAAAGCCATTTTTAATTTTTTAAAAGACCTTTTGTTTTTTATGCCCATTAATGACAAAATATATGACTTGTTGTCAATTTAACAAGTCAATTGTACTAAATGCAGATTTAGATTTGTAATAAAATAAAATAATGTCAAAGGTATTTAAACAAATATCAACCTTTGTGTTTTCTGAGAGATAGATACATAGTTCCATCTAAAATAGTTTCCACACAAGTACATTCACAAAAAAGATGAACAATGGTTTCTTCCAAGTCACAAAATGTACATTTGTTTTCAATATCTAGCATATATTTACTAAGTAAACTATTACAAGGATAGCACGGATGTCATGTTTTATATGTAATTTATTTTACTTTGTTAGCAAATCTTTATGTGGAAGTTTCCAAGTAACATTCAATTTATGTTATATGTGGCCAGTCATTTAAAAGAAGAAGCTGGAATTGTTATTGATATCCCTTCTATTAAGGTCGGGTTGTTTGGTCTATATGTAGGATCCAAATTAAAAGTTTGTACTCCTTTCAATAAAGTTTTTAAACCATTGGGAATGGCATTAATTACTGTGTTGTATTCTTTTACTGAGGGTTCAAAATGTAGCTTTTTAGAAAACTCAGAAAATACATATAACTTACCATTGTCATCTAATAATTGACTAATCAAAAATATCATTTAAAAACCATTTCTCGAAAAATAAAGATTTGTTTTTATAAACAATACTTTGGTTGTTCCAAATGAAGCAATGGTGAGGAGAACATTTGTGTTGGTACATTAATAACCATGATAATAAGACCTGTTTATGAATTGCTCCTAATTTATGGGTAATTTACTAAGTGGGAAGGAGCATTGTAACAGAAAAGCAATACCTCCAATTTTATTAAAAATAAAGTTGGGAAAAATATTCCACATTGAATCAGGTTTTTAAAGAAATCTCTTTAGCCAATTTAGTTTTAATGTTTGATTAAATGAAATGAAGTCAGCAACCCCAAAACCTCAGTCACTAATCTTGTTTCTTAGAATATCTTTTTTTTATCGTATGTGGTTTGTTTTTCCACATAAATTATATAATAATTTATCCAAGCTAGTACATGACAAAAATCCATAACAGAGAAAATATATGAGCATCTAGAAAGCCTTTCTGCTTTTGAACAGCACCATACAAATCCATCGATGTGCAGCTATACAGATCCCGAACCATGCATGCCAGTGGAGACATAGGCGAGGAAAAAACTTCACCAATTTGCGAAAGCTAAGATTTTAAAAAACCTCGAGAGAAACCTGGCTCAGTTGACACGACCATTTCCCCTATGGCCAAACGTCTGGTGCAGAGCTGCAGTCTAGGCGCAGGAAGCTGGACTTCAGCGAAGACTCGTCTGTCCTTGGAGCATCACAGGAGTCAGTCTCATGCTCTCACTCCATGATGACCACCACAGCAGCTGCTCAGGATACGGCCTGGTCCAGAAACCTTGGGATCATCTCGTCGCTGGTCTCGAATCGCGTCAGTTGCACTGCATAGTCTGAGGGCCTTGAGATGAGTACCCCCAGGTGGAAATACAGAATAAGGAGAATAATTAGCGTAGCTGCTGTTCATAGTGTATATAAACGAGAACCAAAATCATGTGTGGGGCACATCATGTGTCATAGCGCTATGTACTGCACTGAGTGTATGCTTTGCTAAAAAGATAGGTCTTTAATCTAGTTTTGAAGAGCGAGTGTGTGTCTGAGCCTCGGACATTATCAGGAAGGCTATTCCAGAGTTTAGGGGCCATAAATGAGAAGGCTCGGCCTCCTTTACTCGACTTTGATATTCTAGGTACTACTAGAAGCCCTGAGTTTTGAGATCGTAAAGAACGGGTTGGGTTGTAGCGAGACAGGAAGTTGGTTAGATATACAGGAGCTAGATTATTTAAAGCTTTATAGGTAAGGAGTAATATTTTAAATTCAATACGAAACTTAACAGGCAGCCAGTGTAAGGAGGATAAAATTGGGGTTATATGATCATATTTTCTAGATCTGGTAAGAACTCTGGCAGCCGCATTTTGCACTAGCTGGAGTTTGTTAATAGAGGATGCTGGGCAACCAGCAAACAGAGCATTACAGTAGTCCAGCCTAGAAGTCATAAAAGCATGAACTAGCTGCATCTAAGATGGATAGCATACTTCGCAATTTAGCAATATTTCTCAGATGAAAGAAAGCAGTTTTTGTGACATGGGATATAGGATTTTTAAAAGTTAAATTGCTGTCTAATATGACACCCAGATCTTTTATAGTAGAGCTAATGCTAACTTTGTATCCCTCTAGTTGCAGGTCCAGTTGTGAGAACTGCTGTGTACAGGATTTAGGCCCAATAAGTAATAATTCTGTTTTGTCTGAGTTTAAGAGAAGAAAATTGTTGGTCATCCAGTCTTTAACATCTTTGATACACTCGGTTAGCTTAGACAGTTCAGACATCTCATCAGGTTTAGTTAAAATGTATAATTGAGTGTCCCCCAGGGGAAGCATGTATATTGTAAACAGCAAAGGGCCTAAAACTGATCCCTGAGGGACCCCGTACTTTACTGGCCTGACTTGTGAAAGCTGACCATTAATATTCACAAATCTGTAACGGTCAGCTAGGTATGACCTAAACCATTCAAGAGCCTGTTTTTGGACACCTGTAGAATTTAAGCGGTCTATGAGAATATTGTGGTCAATGGTGTCAAATGCGGCGCTAAGATCAAGTAGAACTAATAGTGAGATGCACCCTTGGTCAGCAGCTAAGAGTAAATCGTTGGTTATTTTTACTAACGCGGTTTCTGTACTGTGATGAGGCCTGAAGCCTGACTGAAACGCTTCAAAAATGTTGCTTGTCTGCAGAAAGGAGCATAATTGGGTAGAAACAACTGTTTCTAGTATTTTAGACATAAACGGAAGATTTGAAATAGGCCTATAATTAGCTAAGTTGCTCGGGTCTAGTTGTGGTTTCTTAATAATAGGTTTAATAACAGCTAGCTTGTAAGGATTTGGAACATGGCCTAAAGATAAAGAAGAGTTGATAACATTAGGAGAGGTTCTCCTATAATAGGTATCAATTCTTTCAGTAATTTTGTTGGAATTGGATCTAACATACATGTAGCTGATTTAGAGCTATTTATAACTTTATCTAGCTCTTCCTGTTCTATGGTTTTGAAGCATTGTAGGTTATTTTGATTCAGTTGAATGTTTACTGGATCTGGAGTATAAGGTGGTGCAGAAAGTTTAACATCATCTATTTTCTGTCTAAAGCGTTCTATTTTATCCCTGAAAAAATTCTACAGGTGTCCAAACCAGCACAGCAAGTCGCAAATCAAAAGTATGGTTAAAACTAAAGTATTGGGAAAATGGCAACATATAATGCATGGAATAATGGGAGCACAGGACGTCAATATTACAATATAGGCTATATGATAAAGTCAGAAGAGGTAGGGAAACAAGGAAAAGCAAACAGGAAAAAGACACGTTCACAAGAAAGAGATTTACTGTAATCACACTGCCCTCAACAGTCCATTACATAAGATTAATAAACATGCAAATGGAATGTGTGAATGTAATAACAGCCAAGAGACTATAGAACATGTATTTATGCACTGTCCAATATATCATATGGAATGAAACAGGCTAATCACACAGTTACATGAAAAACAAGTTGAACCTAAAATGAAAAACATCTTAAAGTTGAGCACAGGGGTTGTTTGTTTTACCTATATATAAAACTTTTTGAAAGGCACAGGGTTAAGTCAATGAATCTAGGGGTTAGTAGAGTAGTTATTTATTGTAAAATATGTGTAATATGCAGAAGATTTTTTTTTCTTCACTGTAAGAAATACATGGCATGGTTAACTGCCGATTCACACTCCAATCCAAATGGTGGCGGTAATGCTCCAAAAATCTGGTTGCCAACCATCATAAAAATCACAAGAAGAAGAGCAAGGAAGTAGTGTGGGATTGACAGGCCCAATCATTTACTTCCTTTAACGCCGCTGTTCCCTCTAGATACTAGAACTTTCTGCGGTTTCAGACGAAAAGTACGGAGAGTGGACCTATGGCAACTTGCGGGTGCGAAATTTTTATTAACGTTAAATGCAAATGAGTTGTATGTATGTAGGCCTATGTGTGCTTGTATGTATACACGTATCTATGTATCGATCTATCTGTATGTGTGTGTGTGTGTGTGTGTGTGTGTGTGTGTGTGTGTATATATGTATATATATATATATATATATATATATATATATATATATATATATATATATATATATATATATATATGTGTGTGTGTGTGTGTGTGTGTGCGCGCGCGCGCCATACGTTAATATATGTGATTTTTTTTGTAGGCGTTACTCTGACAGTTTCATAGATGAGGATCCTAGAAGGGCCCTTGAGGTATTTGCTTTTTTATTTAAATGTATATAATTCTGTTAGCCTACGTGTTTTAATTGAGCTGCAGTTATGCTTACTTCATATGACTCTTGGTAATAATTTGCAGCGATGTACATGTACGCCATACCATAAAGAGACATGTTTATGTGAGACCCGATGTGGAACTTCATTTTGTTTAGTTTTTTTGGGGTGGTCATAGAGCTGATATACTGCTAAAAAATATAAATATTTAAATTACTAAAATTTAGTAGCTTTTGTCTGTAATTGTACTTTACTCTGTAGTTTAATAGTACTTTACTGTTTTTTTTTTCCCTCCTTAAGCAACACAATGTAATTGTGACATAACATACACAAGTATGGACAGCATGGGAAAATCAAATCAAGAAACATAGTTTTGAATTAAATTCAGAAAAACAGCTATAAACTGTCCTAAAAAATATGGACTTATTTTTATATGCACAAATACACAATCTACAGACGTGGAAGTTTAGTGCTCAAAAATATTTAAAGGACCATTCATGAATAGAATTTCTGTCATCATTTAACCACCCTAATGTCTGGGCTATCATTTCTGCACATCTGATGTCATTGTCATAGGTAGGGTTGGTATCCATGCTTGTTATACCTATGTAATAGTAATAGCCTAAAGTATCATAAATGGGATTTCTTCTTTCGCTATTGGGTATGTGGTGTTGGAGTACATCTGTGGAATGCAATTTCATATCATGGATTTACAAAGTAAATACTAATACTAATTTTGTAGGCTGTGACTGGCAACAACCCTGATCTGCACCGCTGCGCAACTTGTTGTAAATCCTCAACTGCAGTGGTCAGAAAACTCTTGCGGACTCACTCAGTGACAAACAAGTTTACAGAGCTCTTTGAATTAGAGATGCACCGATTGCAATTTTTTGTCCGATACCGTTTTTTTGCAGATTCTAATTTTCTTTTTACAAACTATAATTATAATAAATGAACAATAATAATACTAAGTCAACATCAGTTTCCCACAAACTGCATTAACAACACCAACAAAACATTGAATTTTCCACTGCCTAAAACATTATCTCTTTCTCATTTCACAAAATTCCAAATATAATTAAGTGAAAAAATAATATTTGTATAGTTTTACTATTTTTTTTATTATTGTTTTACAAATATTCATTTTGTTTTGTTTTGTCTTGTTCTCGTAAAACATTTTCTGACAGCTTTGACAATACTGATGTTTGCTCTCTAAACAATTATGACTGATGTCTAGCAGAATATTTCCCCACGTAGCAACTGTTAAAAGTAGCTTGAAAGAAAAACGTTTAATATGACTTAAATGACAATTTGAGCAGTTTAACTGATGGCCAGTATTGGGTGTAGTGCATTACAAGTAATGACTAAAGTAATGCATTACTTAAAAAACAAAAGTAATAACATTTGTGTACTTTTTTTTTTACATTTGATGTGGTTTACTTTTTAGTTTACAGGAGTAACAGTGTTTCGTTGATTACTGTTAGCAAATCAGCATCTCTGGTTGTATTTAAAGGTCCCATGAGGTTCTTTAAAATGCAATTAGTCCTCACTGCAGGCTGTAGCACAGTGTCATGCATGCACTGTCATGCACATTGAAGCACACATTCAGACGTGATGTGTTTAAGCTGTGCATACTTTATTTATATCCATTACTTTAGTCAGTTAGCCTATTCTCTGATTTACACTCTGGAGCTGAAGGTGGTGCTAATGCACCAAAATGCTGAATGCCAACCGCTGTAAAAAAATTCCCAGCCAGGTTGTAAGATAATTCTAGAGGGGCTACTTTTTAACTCATACTTGTTCATTTTTGTTCATAAATATTTGACTCTACTAATTCTACTTGCATTTAATGTTTTGGCAGCTAATGGTAACTTTTACATTGAATATGATTTTCAGTAATCTTTCCACCACTGTTTGGGTAAGTATGTCCTGGACTTCAATGAGGGGATGCCTAATCTAATAAATATGTATTTTTTTTTTTTATTGAAAATGAATTCATTTAGCATTTTCATCTTGGTATAATAATACATGATCTTGGCATTTTGGGGACAGCCAAGGCATATTACATCTTGTCAAAAGGGCCATAATAGGTGCCCTTCAAACTAAACCTATTAGAATTTAGTCAAGCAAATATGAAATAGATTTAGTAGATTTGACTTGCAATGTATGTTTTTAGAAGTGTTGACACTTTTTAGAAGGTGACAGATACGTGTCACTTTAAAACTTTGCATATATGTGATTCATCATTCAGCACACCATTATTGTGGTAATGCTATCATTCAGATTTTTGCATAAAAAAAGTAGGTGTGTTTGTCTGAATTCTTTCTCATGAGGAATATTGTGTCTTTCTCTTATTATAGGAACTAAATGAAGCATTGGGAGAGAAAGCAGATAATGCTGAATGGCTCTGCCAGCGAGCTTATGCCTATATTCTGTTGAAAGAGTACACCAGTAAGTACTTTTCTTTTTTTATATATTAATGTTTACATGTATTTATTATTTATCTTTATTGTATTATATTGTCATGCTTTGAAGAATTTAAGAGATCATTTAAGGACTGGGTATTAATCATTTAAAAATAAAGCAGTTAAGTAAGAACAACAAAAATCAGTGTTCTGCTGTTAAATTAATTGTGCAGTACTTGCAAAGAAGGAAAAATATGATTTTGATTTTTGTAATCAAAGTATCTACATGCTAACTTCTGTTACAAAAAAATACAACAGCACATAAAAGTCTTTTTAGACATGTTTTGTGAATTGTTCCATAATAAAGGATTCAAATCAATGTTTTGTCTGCTAACACTGCACAAAAGTTAAACGGCTGCAGGATTAAAAAAAAAGTCTCTCTCTCTCTCTCTCTCTCTCTCTCTCTCTCTCTCTCTCTCTCTCTCTCTCTCTCTCTCTCTCTAAAATATATATGTATACAGTTGAAGTCAGAATTATTAGCCCCCCCTGTTTATTTTTTTCTTCCAATTTCTGTTTAACGGAGAGAAGATTTTTTTTTTACACATTACTAAACAATAGTTTTAATAACTCATTTTTATTATAATATTTAAAGTATAATATTTTACTATATATTTTTCAAGAAATTTTTTACAGCTTAAAGTGACATTTAAAGGCTTAATTAGGTTAACTAGGCAGGTTAGGGTAATTAGACAAGTTATTGTATAACGATGGTTTGTGCTGTAGACAATCGAAAAAAATATAGCTTAAACGGGCTAATAATTTTGTCCTTAAAATGGCTTTTAAAAAATTAAAAACTGCTTTTATTCTAGCTTAGATTCTAGATAGACTTTATCCAAAAGACAAAATATTATCAGACTTGCTACAAATTTCCTTGCTCTGTTAAATATCTTTTTGGAAATATTTAAAAAAGAAGAAAAATCAAAGGGGGGCTAATAATTCTGACTTCAACTATATATATATATATATACACGCATATACAAGTAGTGCAGAATTATTAGGCAAATGAGTATTTTGACCACATCATCCTCTTTATGCATGTTGTCTTACTCCAAGCTGTATAGGCTCAAAAGCCTATTACCACTTAAGCATATTAGGTAATGTGCATCTCTGTAATGAGAAGGGGTGTGGTCTAATGACATTAACACCCTATATCAGGTGAGCATAATTATTAGGCAACTTCCTTTCCTTTGGCAAAATGGGTCAAAAGAAGGACTTGACAGGCTCCGAAAAGTCAAAAATAGTGAGATATGTTGCAGAGGGATGCAGCACTCTTAAAATTGCCAAGCTTCTGAAGCGTGATCATCGAACAATCAAGCATTTCATTCAAAATAGTCAACAGGGTCGCAAGCGTGTGGAAAAACCAAATCAAAAACCAAGGCACAAAATAACTGCCCATGAACTGGGGTTGGGCGATGTTGACCAATTTGGCATCGTACAATGTCTAATGTGAACATCGGCGATGGACGATGGTATCGTCGTCGTAGGCGGGGTGGGGGTGGTTGTTGTTAAATATCAATTAATTCATAACAAATTTAATAATTGTAGTGTATCGTTTTCTCTACCTGACCCACATGGTCTTTGCTTTACCCATAACCAAACTATAAATAAATAAAGTTATACACGAATTACCACCTGTCAATCACTTTTTTTCCGCGGGACTCTGGCATGAATAAGCAGAGTGATCTGTGTCCTTATAATGGCTTTTTCCCCACAGCTGGTGGCGGAGACCAGACGAGAGTTCGTTTGGAGTTCACTGTAATTTGTATTGTGATTAATGATAACTTCCTTATTTTATTACATTATTATGAGGAAATAATAACAAGTAATGATGCTAGGGCTCGACCTTTTCGGCGTATGCGCCTGAAATTTTATGCGACCTAAAATATATATTTGAAACCGTTTGTGCTAGTGCATAAATTGTTGCCGTGCGACCTGTTTTCACTGCAAAATCCTCGACGCGTGCGCGGATTTAGGAGACTTTTATGCAGGATGCATCTTTGCACCTAAAGACGCCAAACGCAGCGGCGGCAGCAGCGCTCAGGAACTGATTAAAACAGTTGTTATGCGATTGTGAACTTGCTGAAGTAAAAAAAGCCCGGAATGCTTGCCCCGCCTTTGTGCTCTTCTTATTGGCCCACTGCGCTATAACTGAACGCGAATGGATTGGTTAATATCAGCTGTCAATCACTCAGTCAATGCCTTCTGCCTTCACATGACAGGAGCTGCAACTGCGGAAATGTGAAGCGCTGACAGATTTAGAGAAACCATAACATTACTAATAATGGCACATCTTATTAGTGATCATGTGCTGAATGTTAATCCACCATTTACACTTTTCCAAGAGTGGATAAAAAACTTCCAGTGGCTTCAAGTCCGCTATGAAAATGACTAAAGCCATTCACTGTAAAGTCTGTGGGACGGGGTTTGCAGGTAACCGCGTTTGCCACTGAATCTACACATTTTAAGCGCGAGAGGTGCTGTATAATCCTCACGATGTATTTAATCCTCATGATGCTGTCAGCCGTGCAAACGGCAGCTATAAGTAAAATATAACACAGCTCATGAAAAGACTGTTATTGCTATTAAGATGACATGCAAATAATAAGTTATATATTAATATAAATGTGGGGCAATGCGATGGATCGCGATGCCGGCTCAGCATCGTGAAGTTTATTGGCCATCAGCGATGGGCGATAGCATCGTCTATCGGCCCAACCCTACCATGAACTGAGAAAAGTCAAGCATGCAGCTGCCGAAATGCCACTTGCCACCCGTTTTGCAATATTTCAGAGCTGCAACATCACTGGAGTGCCCAAAAGCACAAGGTGTGCAATACTCAGAGACATGGCCAAGGTAAGAAAGGCTGAAAAATGACCACCACTGAACAAGACACACAAGCTGAAACGTCAAGACTGGGCCAAGAAATATCTCAAGACTGATTTTTCTAAGGTTTTATGGACCGATAAAGGCCCAATCCCAATTCTACCCCTTAGCCCTTCCCCTTACCCCTACCCCTTGTTTTGCGCGTGCCTGCCAAGGGGTAGGGCTGTCCCAATTCTCTTTAGCTTGAAGGCGTAGGGCTAAGGGCTAGGGGTATACACCCCTTCGAACGAAGATTTTCGAGGAGCACACTTCAAACGGAGGGGTAAGAATATTTCCCAGAATACACCTGACACAACTGAACCCGGAAGTAAGGAGATCCACAAATTAGTATTTTTTGTCATTATTACGAATTTTTACGACAAACAAACACATGTTTTATTATATTCATAACCGCGTTCATGTTTTACGGTCATGCTTTTAAAAAAAAACGCAAAAAAAAAAACGCTAAATTTCGCGATCTATAATCCCTAATAATAACTCCTGTACAGCAGTCCCACAACATTCTGACACTCGATAACACTCGAATACCCTGTCAGAGCAGTCTAGTGGCTGAAAATGAACTTTTTACAGTGTCTGCTATAATGTTAATGTTGTTTTCGTGTGTTTACATAGATGAATATGGCCACTGTGTAAATACACAGTACAGTTACGATCTTATTGGCACATTAGATCGTTATGATAACATAATATATGCCTTCAGTGATTTCCTGAAGATAAACACCACAAAATAACACTACTGGAATAACTACAGCAGTCGCGATCGTCTGATCTCATATGAAGCAAGAGATCGTGATGACATATGATGACGTGTGCAGGTGTTGAAGTGCTGTCCCAATTCTTAGGGGTAAGTTTTGAAGCCCTTCTCCTTAACCCTCGGTTGTAAGGGCCAAGGGGAAGGGGTAGGGGTACAAAAATAGAATTGGGATTGGGCCATAAAATGAGAGTGAGTCTTGATGGGCCCGTGGCTGGATCGGTAAAGGGCAGAGAGCTCCAGTCCGACTCAGACCCCAGCAAGGTGGATGTGGAGTACTGGTTTGGGCTGGTATCATTAAATATGAGCTTGTGGGGCCTTTTCGGGTTGAGGATGGAGTCAAGCTCAACTCCTGGTCCTACTGCCAGTTTCTGGAAGACACCTTCAAGCAGTGGTACAGGAAGAAGTCTGCATCCTTCAAGAAAAACATGATTTTCATGCAGGACAATGCTCCATCACACGCGTCCAAGTACTCCACAGTGTGGATGGCAAGAAAGGGTCTAAAAGAAGAAAAACTAATGACATGGCGTCCTTGTTCACCTGATCTGAACCTGTGGTCCATCATTAAATGTGAAATTTACAAGGAGGGAAAACAGTACACCTCTCTGAACAGTGTCTGGGAGGCTGTGGTTGCTGCTGCACGCAATGTTGATGGTGAACAGATCAAAACACTGACAGAATCCATGGATGGCAGGCTTTTGAGTGTCCTTGCAAAGAAAGGTGGCTATATTGGTCACTGATTTGTTTTTGTTTTGTTTTTGAATGTCAGAAATGTATATTTGTGAATGTTAAGATGTTATATTGGTTTCACTGGTGAAAATAAATAATTGAAATGGGTATATTTTTGTTTTTTGTTAAGTTAGCTAATAATTATGCACAGTAATAGTCACCTGCACACACAGATATCCTCCTAAAATAGCTAAAACTAAAAACTACTTCCAAAAATATTCAGCTTTGATATTAATGAGTTTTTTGGGTTCATTGAGAACATGGTTATTGTTTAATAATAAAGATAATCCTCAAAAATACAACATTAACTTTTTTTTTAATATAAATATATATATATATATATATAGATATATACACATGTGTGTCTGTGCGTGTATGTATATGTATGTATTTATTTATATATATATATATATATATATATATATATATATATATATATATATATATATATATATATATATATATATATATATATATATATATATAATTGGGGGGAAAATATACAGGGTTTCTAATGATTCATGAAGGTAAATAATGCCGAGTTCAGATTGCATCATTTTAGGCCTGATTTGACTCACCGACAGGTTTTGAGAAATCGACAACAAATGCCTGAAATTACATGAGTGACAATCACACAGTATGAACTATCAAAGACATGATCTGAGAGAATCGCAGATGAGTCGCCGACACCCGTGAGATATTTGACATGCTAAATATCTGGAGCTGTCGGCAATTCAAATCATTCATTCATTTATTTTCTTTTCGGCTTAGTCCCTTTGTTAATCTGGGGTCGCCACAGTGGAATTAACCGCCAACTTATCCAGCATGTTTTACGCAGCGGATGCCCTTCCAGCTGCAACCCATCTCTGGGAAACATCCATACACACTCATTCACACACATGCACTACGGACAATTTAGCCCACCCAGTTCACCTGCACCGCAGGTCTTTGGACTGTGGGGGAAAGCGGAACACCCGGAGGAAATCCACGCGAACGCAGGGAGAACATGCAAACTCCACACAGAAACGCCAACTGACCCAGCCGAGGCTCGAACCAGCGACCTTCTTGCTGTGAGGCGACAGCACGATTCAAATCATGCCATGTGAAATGTGTTCTGACTGAAAAAAACATTACCGGTCACCTACAGCCAATGAGAGAACAGCATTCACTAGTACCTGCAGGCCAGCAGAAGGCTGGGTGAGAAGTTAAAAGCGCTCATCTTCAGTTTATTTGGACCCAAGAAATGGTGGAAAAGCTAGTGTAAGTTTGGCAGGATCAATATCACAACCAGGTCGAAAAGTAAAAAAAAGTTGGGGAGAGATTGTTAATTCTTTTCAAAAGCCAGGTGAGCAACACAAGTTTCTAAAGCTAAAGCCTTATTTTTCCATTATGTAGTTAATAACGAAAGGTATTACGTGGCCTCGTGTTGTTTTCATGTCACTTCTCACGTTTGTTTGGTTGTGAGACATAGTTTGGACAAAGTTTTCTGTGATTCTTCCTATTTTAAAGTCATGCAGTGTGAACTCTCCTGTTGCGGATTCATCCACAGTGTAAACACAGCACTGACAGAACACTAACCCAGATAGTCATGCAGTGTGAAAACATCTGTGACATGACTATTTTGAAAATCATGCAGTTTGAACTCGGCATAACTCTGACTTCAACTGTGTAGATATACATTTTCTTTTTATGGTTTAAATATATTTTTCATGTAACATGTTTCCTGTGTTTGTGTTTAAGAAGCAATTGATGATGCTAAGAAAGCCCAAGAGCTGCAGCCAGGACTAGCACTTCCCTTTCTAAGAATAGGGTAAGTTGACAGTAGTGTTTATTTATTCCCCATTTAAAAAAAACACATATCAGTTTAATCCATTAAATTGATAGTTCACCGAAAAATAAAAAAAAATCCTTTTAATTCACTCAACCACAGGTTGTCCAAAAAATTTTTTTCAGTAGAACAATAAAAGGCCCTGAAAATCCCTGTTTCAGCAGGGTGGTTTCACAACTCTAGTTTGAAAAAAAGTCAGGAAAGTGGGTGAGTCCAGCTTTGTTTAGGTGGAGTGTAGAGTGGTAAGAGGGGGAAGGGTATGCATTAGGGCTGGGCGGTTAAATTGGTATCGATATTTATTGACCGAACACCATTGTCAATAACGATTTGAAAAAAAAAAAAAAAAAAGATTCGGTATGTAGTTCCTGTATGAAGCATTATAGTTTTATTAAAATGTGGCTTCTGAGCATGTGCCTTGGATGCAGTGTCAATAAGCTTAAGCTGGATTTATACTTTTGCCTGGCGCCACATCACGCGCCTCCGCTGACTACGCACGCACCTTGCGAAATGGACGAGGCTTTTATACTTGCCGCGTTCGCCGTTGTGATATACTTTAAAACGACAGGGGACGGTCAAAAGAAACTGACCGTAAAGTCAGGCAGATAGACAGAGAAGTAGGAAGTTTCTGGAACTACGTCTTATCATTAATAGCATTCGATATTTTTAAACGAATTATTTTTATTGTTTTTATAAATTATTTGAATGATTATAAAGATTTTTATAACAATTTAAGATTTTTTTTAACCAAACTTTGATGCATAACTTGCTTTTGTTCATATCTTTTTATCTATTAAAGTTTATTAAAATATCAATGACAACAGAACATGGGTTACTCTACAAATATATTTTATATTACGACAAGAATAAAAGCAAAAAAAAAGCACACTTAAAAATACTGAGGGTTTGTTTTTTTTTTTAGATTTAGCCCACTCCACAATTCACACATTATTGTCTGGCTAGTTTCAGTCCTATACTTATGCTAAAAAGGCAATGATGGTCCAACATTCCTGACCATTATCACCAATAAAGCCAAGAAAAAAAGGGCATCAGCATAGTGTAAACTGATAGGTTCAAATATTTCTTTCCAGTTATCAAAGAAATAATTTGTTAATTCATTTTAGTTTTGTAGCTATTACATTGTTTTAAATTATAAATTCTAATATATACATCAGTGTAAAACCTTTAAATGGTGGAAAAACATTTTTCTGTAATTGTGTACCTGGGTCTCCACTTTTGCGTCTTTTGGCTTTAACAAACATAGAGGTAAAGTTGGTTTTATATTCGCACATTTTGACTTTCTCTTTAATAATATATTTTCATAAAAGTATTATTTGCAAACTCTAAATAGCGAAATCATATTAGCAGCCAATGACTATCAAAGTACAACATTGTTCACAGTCAAATAAACAGTGTTAAAGTTGTTTTCAAGTCTTAGGACGTACTCGCACTATGCTATCCGAACCGTGCCCAGGCCCGTTTCCCGGATCGTTTGAGAAGTGTGAGGGCTCTGAGTCGGGCTCAAGCACGATTCACTTGGCCGGCCCTGGCCCGGTTGGAAGAGGTGTTCCAGAGCGCGGTTCACTTGGGCTCAGGCGCGGTACGCTTGCAGTTTGAGTGCTAAACGCGCCCCAGCCCGAAACTGAAAGCGAGACGTGACTTTTAAGGGACTGTTTGATATGGAATAATTAATCATTCGTAGCCTACTGTTCAATGAACGCAAACTGTCGTAGTTTATTAAAGACGCAAACCCCTCACTGCACGACAGCTGCACCTTCAGCAAACCTCCTAATTCCTGCAGCACGAGGACTTTATGAGCGTCAAAGGTGGCTGATCTGTTCGGCGAAATATTTGACTGCATGTCACCGCATATCAAACGACTTAAACAATATAACTAAAGAAATCTCCACTGTGCTGAGCGAGAGCGTTTCTCTTCCTAAACTGAACAGCGCGTCATTGATGACGTAAACGTGCCCAGGCCCGAATGTAATGTGAGTGCGGGCCGTTGGGGGAGACGGAAGGGGGGACAAGCGTGCTTTGTCTGTACATAGTGTGAGTACGCCCTTACTTGCAGATTATTTCAGACCGAATATTCAAAGTGCTGCAGTAAACAATATAGTGAGTGTGTCACAAGTTGTCACTGAACGAATGTGGGAATATAAACCAACTTTACCTCTATTTAACAAACTTATCCCTCAGGTTTTTCAAACTTTTTAACAAAATCTTTGCTCCTTTCCCATGGCTGTTGCAATTTCTAGCCAAGAATTATTGATCATCAGGTTATCTCTATGATCACAGATCATAAAGATGTCTGTACAGTTGTACTGTTTCAGACAAAAAGCGGTTCATATTCAACTCAAATCAAACGAGGCGCCGCACACACTCTGTTTGCTCGAGTCTCAAAAAAAGCCGTGTGCACCGCCAGCCGAAATTTCGCGTGCACCCAAAGCGAACTTCCGCTAACACCGCAATGACATCACATTCGCCGCGCGCAGTTAAGCGAATTAGCGGACGTGTAGAGTATAAACCAGGCTTTAAGGGTGTAAGTTTGTCATTTCCAATGGTGGCGCACATTTGGGCAAGCGGCGCGCACGTGAACCACGCACATATTTGACCGCACCTAGTTAAAAAAACATCTAAACTTTTCTGAATGCCCCGAGTGCACCACAATTCATGTAAGTAGAACTAACCAATCTTCTTCACACTTTGTATGGAATAGACACATTTCAGTAATAATGGCAGACTAATTACCTCAGACAAACACAGCGCACCCAAGCACTGCTTTTTAGCAATGTGGGACATATATATATGAGTCAACATCTCAAAACATGTGTTTTGGTGTTTGGTGAGCCTTTAAAAAGATTTTTAGCTCAATCTGTGGTCAGTGAATGGTGATAGTTTTTTTTATTTAAAAAAAATGCATACAAACGAGCCAAATCAATAGTCATTGCTCCCGATGACACATGGTCTTGTGAAGGGAAACAATCATTCCGTGTTTAAATCATTCAGACATTAAAACTTTTAAAATGTTATTACATATCATATTATTACTACATTCGCATATGTGCCAAGATCTGTTTGACCAGGCGGTGGATTAAAAAATATTATTTACAATATTATTAGCTTTAGAGGCTGCATTCTAAGATCATGAAAGTGTGAGTCTAATTTCTTGGTATGAGTTTGAAAAGTTATTTTGTTGTGAACACTTAGATCATGGAACTTTGTTTATACATTCTGCACTTAAAAAATGGCATGGCTACCTTTTTTTTTTTTTCTTTTCTTTTTTTTTTAATTAACTTTGTACATGTTTCTTAAACTGTCTTTAAATGGATGCACGGTGGCTCAGTGGTTAACACTGTCGCCTCACAGCAAGAAGGTTGCTGGTTTGAGCCAGAGCTGGTTGCATATTCTCCCTGTGATCACATGAGTTTCCTCCAGGTGGCCTGGTTTTCCCTACAGTCCAAAGAGATGCCCTATAGGTGAATTGGATTAACTATATTGACCTGAGTGTATTACTGTGTGTAGGTGTGGGTGTTTCCTAGTGATGGGTTGTGGCTGGAAGGGCATAGTAGTTGGCAGTTCATTCCGATGTGGCAACCTCTGATAAGTCACGGACTAAGCCGAAAAATGAATGAATGACTAAATGTTTGTATCTCAAAGAATACGTTGATCGTATAAATATAATATATTAATATATCAGGGTATAAATCAGGAGTATTACACTATATAGACTCAAAATTTAGTTTAGAAAATTAGTTCCAATATTACTTAAAATATTCTTAAATGTTACTTTATATCTAATAATTTGGCCATGGACAGTCTAGTCCATAATTATTGGCACATCGTCACAATTCTGACATTTTTGGCTCTATACGCCAACGAAATAGATTTGAAATCAAGTGAACAAGATGTGCTCTAACTGCAGATTGTCGGCTTTAATTTGAGGGTATTTACTTCAATTGGTGGTCAGGTGAACCAAATCAGCTGAACGGTGTAGGAATTACAACACTTTGCAAATGTGCCTTCCATTTGTTAAGGGACCAAAAGTAATGGGACAGAATAATAATCATAAATTCACTTTTTAATCCTTGGCTGCAAATCCTTTGCAGTCAATAACAACCTGAAGTCTGGAATGCATAGACATCACCACATGCTGGGTTTCATCCCTGATAATGCTCTGCCAGGTCTCTACTACTGCATCTATCTTCAGTTCCTGCTTGTTCTTGGGGCACTTTCCCTTCAGTTTTGTCTTCAGCAAGTAAAATGCGTGCTCAGTCGGATTCAGGTCAGGTGATTGACTTGGCCATTGCATAAAATTCCACTTCTTTCCCTTCAAAAACTCTTTGGTTGTTTTTGAAGTATGCACTGTGAAGCGCCGTCCAATGAGTTCTGAAGCGTTAATACATACATAATACTCCATTTCCTTCTTAAAAGATAGAAAAAAGGTATTTTGCTGGAGAACTTACATTTGTGAATATAAAATTTTGTATATGAAAAAGTAAGATTAATCATGTAAACATGAAACTGCTTTCAGTTTCAATATAGACTTCTAAAACAATACAATGTGACAATCATTAATTTGTACAATAAAATCACAGACATCTTGCTAAAATTGCTTAACAACAGGACAATGCCAAAACAAATGTATCACAGTTTCAGGGCAACTGTCACTCAAAGAGCAACTAAAGTCAATGGTCAGATTTAAATTTATTCAAGTAACTTTTGGCTGGGTAAATCCTGTGCATATTTTTGAATGATCCTTCCTTTACCTTGTTTGTTATTAAATATTGATTAGCAGTTAACCATACCTTTTTCCAACCAATATTTTCTGTCAGGCGAATCCAATATAAAATGACATAAGGCAACAACACAATGTCTTGTTGAAATAAAGGTCTTGCTGCACTGTTGTGTGATTTAACAGAAAAACATAAACTACCTTATTATATTAGGCAGAGATATCTGATGGATGTTCTTGTGTGATGCTTAAATAACTTACCGACTTCAAGATAAATATTCCCAAAAACTTTGCCATAATTCCCTGATGTTACAGGCATCTTGTAATGTGCCAGAAATTCAACGTGGGTCAAAAGAAAATCATTTAAATTAAATAACTGACCAATTATTATGATGTCATCATTATTATTACCGGAAAAATTGGTTCCAAGACTTTCCTTTATGGCCATAAGCTCATATTTAGCCAAATTTAAGTATACCCCAGATGCTTTTG
The DNA here is from genome assembly GCA_903798195.1 of Danio kyathit. Classification (NCBI taxonomy): domain Eukaryota; kingdom Metazoa; phylum Chordata; class Actinopteri; order Cypriniformes; family Danionidae; genus Danio; species Danio kyathit. Next base: position 36,704,980 of record LR812519.1, read on the forward strand.
TAAATTAGTTGATCAGATCGATCCCAGATATCTGATTCTGATATCTGAAGTATAATGTCATCTGCTAATTGTGTATTTTTTTTTTCTCTGTCAACAATTATAATACCTCTCATTGGGCTTGAGTTAATATAAGAGAAAAGAAGCTGACTTACTAACAAGAAGAGGTATGGAGATACCAAGCACCCATGTCTAATTACTTTAGAAATATCATATCTAGGGGAGGGACCATTATATAACTTAATAGAACAGTTGCCATTTTTAGAAAGGGTTTTATTTGCTGTAGAAAAAAATGACCAAAATCGAAATTCTTTAAAGTAAAGCAAGGATGAATTGATATTCTACAGAATCAAATGATGTACAAAAGTGTAAAAATAATATAAAATTCATTAATCATGTAAAAATCATTAATCAATAATGAATATTCCAAAATAATCAAACCCTAGTATTATATTGTTTGTTATTATTCATAAATCCTGATTGTGATTTATCAATTACTGAATCTAAACGTTTTTTTAATCTTATAGCTAAAATTAGGGTCAACAATTTAGTCATTATTAAATAAAGATTTTACATCAATATTAGATTTTGTTTTTGTCTAACATTTGTTAATTAACTTAAAAGATTTGAGAACATATTCTATCAATTTAAGTCTTTACAAAATGACATAGTTCCACTTATTTTTAGAATGAAATTGTGTTTAAATAATGACTCCTTAAAAAAAACAGGAAAGTATGATTTGGTAGTGGTAAATTAAAATTTGCGGAAAGAGAATTTACAAAGAAAATAAATTCAATTCAATTCAAAACAAAACAAGAATTTGTTTTAGTGGGGACAGATTTATAATAACCAAAAATAATGTCTTTTTTTGTATCCTTTTTTTCCATTGACAATGCATATAATTGATATTTTGTGTACTGTATACAAATGTTGTTTACATGTCAACAGTATTAGCATTAAATCTACTTTACAGTCCATGGTTTTGAAAAATGGAGGTAATCGATTAAATTGTGTCACGCAGCAAGTTGATGACAGCTGATATAAAACAGATTTCCTTTGACTCAGAAGCCATTTTATTTTGGAGAGGTTAAAGGTTCAAGTACTTTTTTGAAGAATTTAACAGATTTGTGTGTGTTGAGCATCAGTTAAGACAACATTAGCACCTGTTAGCTTTAATTTTGGCGAAAACTGGATAAGTTGGAGCTTTTGTCAGCTAATTTCATCTTCCGGGTTTACAATCATTTTGGGGGAAGGATCAGAATCGGTGATGTAACACAAATCTGCTAGTGAAATTACAGATATATTACAAATTACAATTAATTATAAATTTGATTTTAATTTGGGAAATGCTTCAGATATATGCAGGTGTGGGAGTTTTGTGCATTATAAACTGATTACAAAATATACCCGTGCCTGAATGTCCTGTTCATTTTATTTAAAAAATCTTGCTTAAAATAAATACATGCCTATTTTTTTTCTTTTCTCCATGCTGTTTCTTTTTGGCATTAAACATTGTCAGCATCGCTTCTTTTCAGTTTGTCGTTTCATTGCTTAATTAGCTAATATATTTTCTATTACTTTTATACTTTATTTTTATTGTATTTATAGGGCTAAATTAAATATATTTAGATAACAATGCATTTGTAAAATAATATGCTTCTTTAAATTATATACAGCCATCATGCTTTAGCTGCCATATGCATTTGTCAAACATCTATAGCAGGGGTGGCCTACCCTGTTCCTGGAAATCTACCTTCCTTCAGATTTCAGTTGCAACCCTTATCAAACACACCTGTCTGTAATTATCCAGTGCTGTTCAGGTCCTAATTAATTGGATCAGGTGTGTTTGGTCAGGGTTGGAGCTGAACTTTGTAGGAAGGTTGATCTCCAGGAACAGGGTTGAGCACCCCTGATTTATAGGTAAGTGTAGTGGTATTACTAGGCTATTTAACATTAGGGGTGCAACGATTCAATCTGCTCATGGCTCTATAATTAAATAAAAGTAGAACATTTTGAAAATTGGATATTCAAATAAAATCCTTTAAAAAAGAAAAAGGATTAAAAAGCCTTTTTATGTTTTACATCTTGGCTCAACTGTCTCAATTACTTATGCAAATAATAATAATAATGTCAACACATCTTAATAATTGAGCACTTTTAAAGTATTGACTGCTTCTGTTTACATTATGCTTGCATTACCAAATCATTAACGAATTTTTATTAACAATCAAAGTGAATAAAACTTAAGCAAAGAGAGAGCATTCAGCTCTTCTCCTTTAATTCAGCGAAAACAGTCGGTCGAAAAGAAAACATTTGCTTAGCAAACAGCGGATAAACAGAATGAATAAATAGCAGGAGCAATCAGGTTTGGACTGAAGTAGCAGACCTGCTGTATGTCGGGGTTCGTATTGGACACTTCTGGATCTGGTATTTTAAGTGTTGAGATGAGGAATGGCTACATAACAAAGTGGTAAATGTATTAAAAAAAATCACGAGGAACACATTAAGTAATGTTTGTTGTATTGCAATACAAGTCAAAGTAAATTTAGAAATTACACTTCTTTCTTTTTTTATTTGTGTTTTCCATACTGTTTCAACTTTTTCTGATTTGGGCATGTACATCATAGTCTTGCGATGGGCTAAGCAAAGAATCTGATCATGTGTAACATTCTAGGACAATGATATCTGTCATGTATAGTGACATTTACACAATATTTTAACTATAAATTAATCTAGAAATAAATCTTTTTGTCATTGTTTTTGAAGAATTGCGGAGTATCACCTTCACAACTTTGTTACTGCTCATCAGGCCCTCACAACAGGAAGAGAGCTTGACGGTGAGTTAATTTTTTTAAAGTATAGAGTGTAAAGGTAATGTGACCACGTTTATTTGATGGAAATGTGTATACTGGCTGATATGTAATGTGGCTATAATAAAGTGTCAAATTGTGTGTATATAATTGTATATTTGTGTGAGCCACAATGGCAGAAGTCACAATAAGACAAATTAGAAAAAAACATTTTCACATAATCTGGCCCATGTAATTAATTAGGAGGCCATCTAAAAGCACGAGTGGTTTCACTTTCTCTAGAGAGCTCTATAGTCTATATTTTAAACAACTTTTTGTAATTTGTAACATTTCAGAGATTGTAAGGCTCTGTATGTGTTCATATGTTTTATAAAAAACATTTATTGTGTATAATCTAAGACGTTACAGTAGGCTATTTCACATTATCATTGATCTGCAGCTATATTCAAATTATGTTCATAGAATGGTCAGTAATTAACATTTATACATAAGTATTTATGTATATAAAGCATTTTAAGAAGTGCTTTCATATGATAAGTGAACTTCAAGCGAGAATGACCTCGACTGCAACTTTCTGTGGGACACCATGCCTTCCAAAATGGTGCCATTTGGCAGTGGAGTACTAACAAATAAGTCACACTAACAAATAAGTCTATCTGGGAAGAGATATTCTGAACAGTCCTCACTAGTTAAGCATGCAATCTCCAAAGTGGGCGATGTATGTATTCACAGTCAAATGTTAAACCTAAAGTGAGGGGAGAATGATCAGAAAGAACAATTGCATTAAAGTGCAATGCTGAAATAGAGGAAAAAGCTTATTTTCAATAAAAGAAAATAAATAATATGGTAGAAAATCTACCAATTTTTGGATTTAGGTAGAGATTAAAGACACTCCCAATAATTAAATAGCTAAAATGTACATTTGGTAATACAGAAAAAATGTAATAATAAAATTATCATCAAAGTTAGGTGTGTAGACCAGCTGTCAAAATTTGATTGATGGCTTCTGGTCTAAGCACCGCCCCTTTAAGCTAATTTTATACTTTCAGTAATTAGATTCTTATCAATTTTGTAATATAATTTCAGTTGTAAGATTGTGAGCAGATTAATTAAATTATAATGCAGATAATTTTAGGCCATTCAATTAGTCATTACATCTGTTATTATATTTTAATTATTCCATTAAAATTATTTTGATCCAGTTATTTTGAATGAATAAACAATTTATTATATTATATTATAATGAATAAACTGTGCGCATAAACATTTATGTTTCTGTTTATACTAAAAAGATACTATGCATGAGAATACTGCAGTTCAACTGTATCTGAAGCAAATATTCCTGGCACCTATATATATATATAACATTCATTCATTCATTGCTTCCTTTAATTGATGCTGTTAAATCAAAAGATGTCATTGCAAAATTAGTTTTCTATTAATTGCATATTAATTACATTTTGATATGTATTTGTCGTACAAAGGTTCTGTTGAAGAATTTCAAACATGGATGCAGCACTGTGAAAATGAAATGGCGAGTATGTATAACGTCAATTTAAAAAAAAAACATTTAAGTATGAATTTGATGATTTTGTGTATGTGTGTAGCTTGAACTAATACACTGGTTTTCTGAATTTTTAGCACACATTCCAAACAAAACTTCAGATTTGGTAAGTGTCTGTTTACTGTCTTTATCTGTATGTAACTGGAATAGGAATATATTATGCTAGTGCTTTAATTTTATTGCTTGGTTTTTATCATCGTATATTTTTCAATTAGGGGTTCGTTGTGTTTCTTTAAATTGAGTCATTTGATAAATGAGATCAGTAAACCGTTTTTGTTAAACAATAATTTGTGAAAAAAATGATTTTTTTCTTCCTCTGTTTCTGCTGAAATGCACAAACAACTGTTTAATCAGCAGCAAACTACAACCCATGTCAAGTAAGTATGGTGATGTAATCATTTTATTTTAAACTCACTCATCTTTAGTAGTTCAAAAATAGAATAAAATCGTATCACATTTAATGAATACCTGGTTCATTCAGACATGACTGGTACCAGACAGAGTCTCAAGTTGCAGTTACCATCATGGTAAAAAATGCCAAGAAGGAGGGTGTGATTGTCAGCTTTGGTGAAAGTGAGGTAATGTTTCTTCCCTTACTTTTTCATGTCACCAATGATTATGCGCTGTACATAGTAAAGGTTGAGAGGTGGACAACATATTATATAAATAAAGCATTTGAACTAATATAATAAGCACACACTTGGCTGGTAGGGGATACATATACAGTGACATAAACATAAAAGTGCACATTCCAGGTAAATTAAATGTCTGTTGTCATCAAACATCATACATCATCTATTTTTTTTAAAAAAAATAGATGATGATCTTCAACGCTGGATGAATCTATTGGGCAGAATATCAGCAACTTAAATGTCCATGCTCCCAAAAATAAACTATTTATTTTCAAAGATTCCAGCACAACCCACTCTTACCATGTTCAAATCTTTAGACTCAATTATCACTAAATTCGACTGGAAAAACAAAATCCCAAGAGTTAAAATGAGTTAAGCGTTAAAATCTTACAGAAACCAACACCACAAGGAGGACTACAAGCACCACATTTCTAAAACTACTTTCTGGCAAATCAGATTTAAAGCATACAGTGGGTACAGAAAATATTCAGACCCCCTTAATTGTTTCACTCTGTTCTATTGTAGCCATTTGCTAAAATCATTTTAAGTTTTTTTTTTTTTCCCCCTTAATGTGCAGACCACACCCCAAATTGACATAAAAACGCAGTATTGTTGACATTTTTGCAGATTTATTAAAAAAGAAAAACTGAAACATCATATGGTCCTAAGCATAGGTTCTTCTTCTTCAAAAGGAATATTAATATTGTCATTTTAACGTTGTTGTTATTATTGTTATTATTATTACTACTACTACTACTACTACATGCACAAACACACGCACAACCTGACTGTTTTTTTCTTTTGTTTTTTTCTTTTATTTGTTTTCCATTTGTCTTTAATTCCTTTTCATTTGTGTACTTTTTTGACTAATAATAAAAAAATACATAATAAATTAAAGAGTGCATGAACCGTATCGTGACTATTTGGGATGAATATATATAAATACCGTTACACCCCCCTACTAGTCATCCTTTTAAGAGTGGAAGTTTAAATGAGGTAACACATGCAGCACATTAGAATTACCTAATTTTGGTTTTGGTGTGGTCAGGACATCCTTTCCTTAAACCATCCTATGAAACAAACTTTTGTTTAAATGGATTTAAACTCCTTTTTATTATGTTGTAAATCATTCATCCAATCGACTTTGTGTGGTGGGTGTGTTGCTGTCGACCCAAGGGAGTACAGTGGGAGTACAGTTTACTGCTTTATAAACGTACAACGTTAGACTTAATTAACCTTTAAAGGGCACCTATGGTGAAAAATCTACTTTTCAAGCTGTTTGGACAGACATATGTTTAGGTATAGTGTATAGACCGTCATATTGGGGTGATATAAACACACTCAGTCCTTTTTTTTTTTCAATTTAACAACATAAAAACGGTGGACCAATTGGAGCGGTTTTGAGATCGACTGTACTTGATGTACAGCAAATTTGCCAGTGTGCATTTTACACCACAGGTGTTAAATTTAACACTTTTCTGGTGTCTATATGAGTCCCACCATGTGTCCAGGTTACACTTTCAAAAGTGTTGAATATATACACCTCTACAGTGTAAAATGTTTTACACTTAGTGTAAAAATGCACAGCACATTAAACATTTTTAACACCTGCAGGGCAAATTGTCCAGTGTACATATAACTCCACAGGTGTTAAAATACACTCTCTTCTGATGTATATATGAGTCCCACCAGACGAGTGTATAAGTTACACTTTAAAAAGGGTTGAATATAAACACCTAAGCAGATTAAATAAATTTACACTAAGAGTGTAAAAACTGTACACTAGATTAAATACTCTATCACCACTGCCAGGTCATATTTAGCATAAATTCAACTTTTCTTTAAACTGACAGGAGCAAAAGTTAACATTTTCCTCATGAAATTCATAAAGAAAATTGTATATTTTAATGTTTTAACACTCTGAAATAATAATAATAATATAAAAATGTAAACAAACTCTGTTACAGCCTTACTAAAATGAGTTTAAGCACATCAATTAAAGAATCATGGAGAAAATTACAAAACAGAATTAATTTTTCTTAAAAATACATAGCATAGGCAAAGGTAAACATTAAATCACTTCACAGAATATGCATTTCATACCTGAAAATCAGTGTCGTTTTATAGACAAATATTTGTCACATTGAGAATGGAGTGAAAATTAATTTTTCACTTGTCACCTAACCTAAAGACAACATGAGCTAAAGCCCCATTCCTGAACAGAAATGCTTCATAAAAACAGAGATAAAACTTATTTTTGCATACAGTTGATTAAAGAACAGATGGATTAAAACCACAAGTATCACTCAAAAAGGGGGATTTCCTTGAAATTGGTAAAATGTTCAACAAAAGCACACTTTCAATTTCATAAGCCAGCTAAAAATGCTGACCATTAAGCAATATTAGATGTTTTACAGAGCACAGAAATGGCATCTTTTAAATCTAAACATACAGGAAAGCCTCAGAAATGTGCCATCACTTGAACAATGCGCCATCACATCTTGCCACCACTAAAGTGGTTCATATGAAAACATGTATAGGAACTATATAAAAAGTCATTTTCCTCCAAACGTAAGGTTTCAACACTCAAAAGAGATTTTTCTACAAAGCTCCTCCTTGACCTTAAATGCATGATGTTTAACAAAGCATACGGTTTCAAATTCACAAGCCAGCAAAAAATACTGACTGCCAAATACAATTATATCAGTAATTCAGTAAAGAATATTTACATCACTTTCATTGACAATTTCCACTCCACTACTCTGTAATTTGCCTGCACAGAAACTGATGCACACATTTCTTGAGTTCGCAACTTCATCACTGTTCGAAGATGTTCCTAGATTTCCTGAAACTAAGTTGAAAGGTTGTGGTACAGATGCTGGTCCACTTTCAACAGAAGGAGCAGGGGGGATTTAAATAAAGACATTTCAGAGAGCTCACTGTTGTGCCTACGTTGGAGATGTTTTCTAAACCCTGAATATGAAACAAATCTTAGACAACATTCATCCTGATTGCATACCAACTGTAATCTTCTGCCAGGATAAAAAACATGAGAAAGTTTTAGATGGCGTTTTAGCTCATTGACTGTACTCCAAATAAACTTGCAAACAAAGCACCTAAACATTTTTAAGCTCTGCAGTAGTGTCTTAATTTAGAATATTGGCCCTAAGATCCCGGACATGAGGGCTTTCATGGGTGACACCAACATCAATGTTGTGAACCGTTGTTTGAAGAAACATGTACATACTGTGCTAAGCAGCATCAAATGAAATGCCGAATAATGTGCTTTGAAAAGCTCATCAAAAGCAGCCAGAGAGGACATCGCCTTGCAAAGAATAAGTTGTCCATCCACGATGATGTAATAGTCATGGATACAATTCTTCCAAGTTTCAACTGCCAAGATGTATGGCTGTGTTGTCTGTTCTGCTCTCAGCACATCATCGAAACTGCAACAGGACTTAGTGTATTTTCTTTTTATTTAAGAAAAATAAAATGTGCCTAGTTTATTAAATTAAACATTTTGCAAAAAATAGTCATGTAACAGTTAATGCATATTTTTTTACAATCATTTAACAATAGTTAAATTAATATCCATTGTTAACTTGCATCTTAGAACATTTGGAAGACTAATTAGTCTGACGCAAACACAAAGCATACCTTGTGGAACCTTACTATGGGGTTTAATGCTTCTTGAACATTGATCTTGACAATTTTTTTCTTTCCACTTAAAAGTGGTGGAAGGAGAGAGAGAAGCTTCAACAGTCAAGACAGGTCACTGTCCCACTCTAAAAGTCAAGAAAAGAAAAACACCATGCCCAATTATTTTTAAAACAAATGCATATGATAAATTAATTCCTTTCAGAAAACACCATAGGCTAGGGCTGTGCGATTTGGGGAAAATATGTAATTGCGATTATTATTATTTTTTTGACAGATACGGTATTGTAGCTTCTTACTGCTAAAATACAGTGAGTGTTAGTTAAAAAAAGAAACTGAAAAGAGATTCATTTATGTTGGGAAACATCTCTGAAAGTGTACTTTGCTGTTGCTTGCTACTAGATTGAGTGTCACTGGCAGTACTTAAAGATGTGAACCTACACTGGTCTCACGGTTCGGTCACGATTATCATGCCATCGATTCGGTTCAATTTGCTATCTCAGTGCATTGACGATGCTTTCCATATATAATTTTATATTTTCTTCACAGCACATCATTTCTTGTATTAAAATTTATAAATATATTTATATACGATTTGTAATAAAATTTTGTATTTTAAATACAAACAGTCAGATATATGAACTGTACCTTTACAGTTTTGTTTGGTGTCTGTGATTTTGTTGTTCCGCATAGTTCGGTTGAGCAATTCTGAATGGACAGAACGAAAGTGTGCTCACTCAACTGGCTAGTAAGACGGCAGTCACGCATTTGCTCTGGGGGTGGGGGAAGTTAAATAATATATATTTCATATCGCAGCCTCTTGCAATTAGATAATCGCAACATTTCAAATTGCGATTTCGATTGGATTTTGATTAATCACACAGCCCTACCATGGGCCATGATTTTCTTTTCAATCTACATAAACTAAGTCAACATAATTTCAGTGCATGACATAAAATCACTTATAATAAAGCCCAGAAGCCGTAAAAGAAACACAGACAATTACTGCGATGCATAAATAACTACCTGTAGCTCCTTGACTGCTTTCACATTGCTCTGCAGACTCGATCACCACTCAGAAGAAATTACTGGGTCAGGTTTTTGGCTTCTCCAATTACTTTGTGTTTTAGAGCCGCACTTTTCCAAAAGCTTTGCTAAAGTCTCCACTCCAAACAGCAACTCGAAGTCTTGAAGCACCTAATGTTTTATATAGATTAAAACAAAAATGGCATGTCACATCAACAGATTCAAATCAATTTTAAACCATCACCAGTTGGTGCAGCACATACCAGGCCTTTTGTGTCAAGAAACCCAGGGAATGAAGTGAGAACAGATGACGACTTTTCAGGATTGCTGATCAGTTCCTGGCGATACTGGAATGTAGATTTCATTTTTGCAGCCACTTGCTCTGGATCAGAACAGTGTTTTAGAAATAAAATGGCTTCCTGGCAGCGATTTCCCCCTCTAGCTGCATCTCCGTTGTAAAAAAAGCGACAGGGCCCCTGCTCTCAGAGATGCATTCTGGAATGCTGGTCCTACTGACTCGACTGTTGCGGTGAACCGTTTTCAGTCTCCAGACAATGTATCAAGAATGTATCTGGATCATAAATCTGTTTCTGCAATAAATAGAAAATTATTTAGTTAAACTAAAAAGACACTGTTTATTTTGAAGAAAAAAAAAAAAACACAACTCGCATAGCCTCTTTTGGAGTAGGGATCTTTGAGGGAGGGGAACAGAGTCACTATTCCAAAAGCATATTTAATTCATATTTCCTTTGATGGAATGTTCCTAAGAAGATAAAAAAAAATTGAGCATGTAATATGTAGAAATTTGTGTACTCTATTAAAGAAAATAACTACAGCATGAGTGCTGCTTCTGCGGTTTTAGCTTTAACAAGGAATACAGACCCATGCTGTGTACAAACTCACATAGTACACGTACTATCATATTAGTAAAAAACAAAATAACGAGGCATTTATTTGTAAAAAAACAAACACCAAAAAAAAGACAGATTTCAACATGTGGGCATGCACGAGACGCCCCTTTTTCTGCCGATTGGTCAATAGCTATGAGGCTGTAGGATTTAAATTAAACTTTGCTTATCAACTCATAATCTCGCTTATCAAATACATAAAACAGGTACATATTACCTGTGCAATTTCATTGCATAATAAACCTTTATAATTTGATGGAGCATTCCTAACATTATCTTTTTATATGTTTTTATATTTAGCGTAATCTATTTTCATTATTCAACAGATGTAATTCCTCTATTTATCGGATTATTTCTATTTCATAAGCTTATTAATTAATATTTATATGATAAATAATGATCTCATCCTTTTAAACTCAAATGACATTGAGAAGTCTATGCACATACACATATAAAATCACTTGTTCACAACTAATTGTATATACGTTCGTGAATTTTATTTTGTATGTTTGCACAAGTGTTATTTGGGGGTTTATGCACGCATCGAGTTTATATTCATATGCGAGAGTTTTTGGGCGCATATGCATAGATCTAGTTTGAATGTATGTGCGCATGTATGTGGGTGTATACATGCATCAAGTTTATGTATATACACAAGTTTCATATATTGTTTTGAACATCCAATAGTATAGGTGTATATATGCAAGTAATTTATAGGTGTAAATGTACCCGTTTTATGAATGAGTTGATAAAAGAAGTTTGATTTAAATCTTACAGCCTCATAGCTATTGACCAATCGGCAGAAAAAGGGGCGTCTCCGTCTCGGGCACACCCACATGTTGAAATCTCGTTTTTTTGAGTGTTCGTTTTTTGATCAAAGGAATAAATGCCTTGTTATTTCGTTTTTGTTTTCTGTTTGTTTTAATTCTCCGTTTTGAGTTAAAAACAGGATCTTTTTTTTTTTTTTTTTTTCAAAATAAAAGAAATAATCAAATGAACGGATGGTACACGGACCCTATCCCTTTGATTAGGATAACAATGCATTGTAAAAATAGCTAAAGTTATATACTTTACCCATGTTTTTCAATCATGTCTCCAACTACAGCATTCACAAGAATTCGCCTTGTAGAATCTGTGATTTTGCCCGTTGCTCTGTACTCCTGAAGAATCTTCTCCCCTGCACTTTTTCCCCCCCAAGACATCTTTTACAAGCTTAACAACAAAGATAAAATTTTAAAATCATTTCATAAAGCAACAATTATATAATTTTTGCTCATGTAATCTACCTTCTTGGCCTCTGGAAATTGGTCATCTGTTTGAGCTCTTTTTGTTAAGAAAACAGAAACACCGCTGTACTGGCAACACCGTTTTCCTTTTGCTTGAAAATAGAGAGGTTGGGGAGGCAGTAGAATCTAACAAGAAAACGGAATGTTACAACTACATACAGTAACTATTTAAAACACACATCTTTGCATTTGCAGCCTTGCAAACCTTCTGTAGCCATAGAATCAACAATTTTTCAAAGTGTGTCAGCCTTTTGTTCCATAATGTCTGCAAAAACATTTTCATCTACTTCAGTTCCGGTCTCATCTGCCAAATAAATAGTATGATCTGGAGATATACCAAATTTCTCCTTGACTACACAAAATGACATAAAAGATAAATTAGTTAATTACATGAATAGAAAAACAAATGTTTAAATAAATGACAATTTTCAATCAGTTGTTTAATGAAATCTGTCTCTAAACATGTTATAGGGTAAACCAATATATACAGACATTAGCCAAAAGACAAAAAAAAAAAATGCCAGATATCAAAAAAATAGTATGGAAGCTTACCTTCCCGTTTTTGAACATCATATGCAAATCCTGGAAGCTTTATGTATCGCTTATGAGCTTGGTACTCAACTTTAAACAGCATTCTGTCTGCTTGGAAATAAAATATATGATTATAACAGAGTTTGGTAATAAACACTGTAAAAACAATAAAAGAACAACATTAATATATCAATGTTCTTCAAATAAAAGTATGGCAATATAAATATGACAATATCAACTTGATATGAAAGCAGGCAGGCAGTTCGTACTTCAGATTTCTATTTTTCAGTTAATGTACATCACCAAACTTCTAATTCTGGTTTACCACATGTAAAAGTAGACATCCATCTTTGCACATTACAGGGAGTTTAACATTCTGTCGATTCTTGCAATGGTTGCACAAGTTACAGAAAAACGCCAGATTAAAACTTTGGCACAAAACTCCGTATTTTTTCCCTTCAAATGTCGACGAAAAATAACGTCAGTAATGAAAACATTGTTATAATGGTCTTTCCCAGGTTTCAATGCACGAGAAAGACGACAAAACTAATATTTAATAACATATTATCAGTCAAATTTGCAGTATTAGTGAAAGATTTACCACAGCAGCAGACATAACGTTACACTAAACTATTATCCTTAACGCAAAAAGAAATAACTTAAAAACTACGTTAATCATTTTGTTAAATCAAAATGTAAAACGTACTTTTTACTCTAACGTACTTGCTTCATGCATAACGTTAGTTCGTAACTTTTCCAACGTGACACGCAAGGTGTCGAGTCTCAGTTTGAAAAAAAGAACACTGAATCAGTGTACATTAGCCCGCCTCAAAAAATCTTTCGAAATTATACGTACTAGCTGACGGCAAACGTAAAAGAAATAATGCTGTTAACGTTGTACATGTAATGATACTAATTAATTTTTCACATGCCCGATTAGAATCACTTACAGATATCTTGCACCGCGTGTAAAATGGTCAATTGCACACAATCTGCAATGTTAAATAATAAACTGGATTACATTAGATGATTTAATCAATAAGTTTTAACAACATACCCATACCACTTTCGCAAAAAACTAATAACCAAGACGGTTAAAATGTACATTTTAAGCATCTGTGAGGAGAGGTAAACTAAAATGAAATTTATGAGTGACATTTTATAAGGCATTCGCAATAAAGGCAGAAAACATAACGTTACACCACTCTGCAATACTCTCTTTGATAAATTTAAATGACTAAGTTAACATTTCGGTAAAACGTACACAAAAAACTCACCTGTTTCGGCATTAAAAGAGCGGAAAAGCTGCTTCTGGCATAGCTTCACTCCGCTGTCCGTTAATTTTCAAGTGAGCATGTTGAAGACTCAGGAGGAGGTGGGACCTGTATGTAAAATATACACTGAAGCGGTGTAGAATCCCGCGCCAAAAATAATTTTAAATTATTCGCAAAATTAGGGTTTTACAAAAGTATTTCGGAGAATTTGTGTAATTAACAAGTAGCCAAGCCTGTATGTAAAAGTAAAAAACTGCAGCTTATGCTATTAAATGAGGAAAATGACGTACCTCAACACCAGGTGTCTTTAATGTGGCTAATGCTGCAATGATTCACGAGTCTATCCCCACAATCCCGGATCTTAAAGTTGCTAAATTGGCTTTTTAATTCTAAAATGTTAAAATTCTGACTCTCGTCTTTTGTTCGCTTTTATGTCAAGTTTCCAGCAAATTAAGGAGCCGCCATTAATGAAAAGGTAATCTTCAAATGCGGACCGTATTGACTCAGTCACCTCAAGTTCCCGTATGTGCAATTAACACCGATGAGGAGTATGGAAAAGCAACACCAGAAATGCACACTGTTAAAGTCACAATTTAACCCACATCAGCGTTAAAAGCAGTAAATGTACACTTAGATTTTAACACCATAACACTTGAGGTGCTTACACCAGAAATTCAACACCTCCTATAGGAGTGCAGTCCCCCCGCCCACCAATATTAATTGACAGGTGCGCATTACCATATCCTCAGTATGTTGTTTCACGTCCGCCATTTTCAGCGTGTGAGTCAAAGTGACGTCACCAAAGAAACACCCTTGCTCTATTTTTAGATGTAAGGGTCATTGGGCTCAACATTGACCACGTTATTGCTCTCCTCCGTGCCAGTGTTTGCATACATGTGTACTTTTCAATGCGTCTTCCTTAAACTTCAGCGGTTTGCATTTTAGTGGTCACAGAAGCTCCCTGTCATCTTAACTAGGTGCAGCTGGAAAGTGCGAGCGTGTTGCCTCACGTGCGTGTCCCTCCATTGGAAATATTGAACTAACGACGGCCAGCGCCATGCATTTCGCGGTGTCGTGGATGAAAGTGAGGACTGGGAGGGAGGAGGTGGGTGTCGCGGATGAAAGTGAGGACCAGGGGGTTCACTGACTATTCTGCCGCCTAGTTCGCCTCAGGACACTGTTTATATTTCTGCCGCGCCACAGAGCGTTATCTGAATAGTTTCATTTTAAATAACATGCGAATGTGCGTGTCTGGTGGGCCGTGTCGTTGCTCTGAGCGGCGCATCCGGTGTATGACGCCCTTTAGTTATAGCCTCAAACAGGTCGTACACCTGAAGCGCCGCTTGGCGACACGCAGCGTCGCGCCACGCAGCGGCATGCATTTCTGAATTTTAAACATAAGTTTCTATCAGGGGACACACACCGGCGCCACAAGTGTGCGATACTTTCAACTGTCATGTGCGCGCCGTCGCTGCGCATCCGGTGGGTGATGCCCTTCAGTCAAAGTTAATTCAGTGTGCATGGTTATTAGTCTCGGTGTAGGCTACAAGCTCGGAGCTTTAAACTAGCACACAGTTGGCTGTAAAATTATACAAAGACACAAATGATTTTGTAGTCTCTGCTTGGTCTGTGTCCGAGTCGTACATGTACAGCTGAATGCTGGTCCTCTCACTCATGTTGCTTCTCTCTGTCTGCCTGTCTGTTGTCATACACAAAGCGGGGGAGCTCTTGGCTCTGCCCCCTCGTTAAGTTGGGCGGGAAGTCGAAACTAATTTTTATGCTAAGCAACATGCCCCTAAACAGCGAACTGTGTACACGCCCCCAAAATGGCACTTTTTGACACATCATAATAAAAAAATCTGAATTGTGTTTTTAACTGAACCTAAACTGGCACACTCAGAAGAACCATAATATTAATATTACATCCTAAAAAAGGGGTAAAATAGGTGCCTTTTAATAAACTGCTGAGCAGCATAGACTGGAAGCAGTGCGTCTTACGTGGTCAAGGCTTATATGCTCCGAAAACCCACAATAATTTTACATAGCCTAACACAGGTCTGTCAATACTTTTTAATAAACATTTAGGAAACAATTCACACCCAAATCAGACATAAATAACAATAAAATTTAATGAATTCCATTTTATAGAATAAATAGAACTTAAATGGTATACATATAAAAGGGAACACCATGCTGGCAAGATGGCACACGCTACAGCGAACTATTTCTTCTCAAAGTCAATTATTAATTAAATCACAATCAGGTTGCTTACAGTTTCTTTACTTTGTCTATCTACACTTTTCATCTTGAGTGAAAAGAAGATTTTCGGCAACCCAGTCAGCTTTTGAGTAAATGTGCTTTGACACAGTTGAAGTGACTGCAAAAGGCAATTTGGGATAGTGATCACTGTATTGTTTTCATGCAGGTGGTGCTCCAAGACATTATTATAAATAATCTTAAACCACTGACAATGTCTAAATTGGTTTGTAAATAATATAATATTTACTTTTAGATCATTAATAACCCATCAATCATTATATATGCTTCTAAGTCAGCAATACAGCATTTATAAACTGCATTTAATAATGTCTGTTAAGATAAGTGACAGTAAACTTTTACTTCATGTGCTGTTGGTCTGCTTACACATGACTGAAGAATAAAGTCTTGCTGTACTGTCTTAATTCTGATTCAAAAATCTTCCTTTAGAATTACAAACACATACTGTAGGCTAATCTTATTCTTATCTGCGTGCAGCAGGCTCCCAACCCAACTCAAAATGTCTGCAAAATAATTGTAATAATTTGTGCTGCAAAAAATGAATGCACTGTGAGGGGAATATCTTTTTTTGTTGTTTTTATACTGCTTGACGACAAGGCTGTGAGCAATCAATGGTCTTGAAGAAATATTTTTGATACTTGACATTACTTGTCAAACAATGTTTGAAATCTTCTAAATGGGAAAGTTTTTGTAAGGCAATATGATAGAGGGACACACTATTCCAAAAATTATGGCATCCAATACATCACAATTAACGAGTCTGTTTTCTTTTCATAATATTAGCTGACAGCTGTGGTAAAGCTTCCGTCAGGAGAGGATTATTGTCTGAAGGTTCATCTTCTTCATCCTATTGTCCCACAGCAGAGCACATACAAGATCCTTTCAACCAAGGTATGATTAAAACATGCTTGTTTATGTGTGTGTGTGTGTGTGTGTGTGTGTGTGTGTATATACACAGGGCTTAACATTAACTTTTTTGATGACCAGCCAATGTGGCTAGTAGATTTCCAGCATTACTAGCCACTCGCCATTTTCACTAGCCACATTTTTCTTATGTTTTCGATACAGAAAAAAAAAATTTAAAAGCCAGAGGATTTCTCTGATTGAAATCTTTTTATTGTATGGTAACTAACATCGTAAAAGCATGATCTCTCTTCTTTTTTTTTTTTACTTTGAACTAGGGATATCAGTTTCTACAAAATCCTGTGATTGATGATCATTTAAATTAATGATCAATTAATCTATTAATCGCTCATTCTTATAAACGATCCGTTTAAATCACAGGCTACCAGCCTGTGTTGAGGCTACTGAAAAATGAGCATTATGGTTCTTGGTTAATCGTCACAACGAAACGATCTTAAACTAGGCTACAGGCTGAGTAGCCTACATCAGAGGTGAACATGCGGCACACGCCTCTGTTACAGCTTCCGTGAAGAACAGACCATATGCTATGACAGACCAATGCTGTCTCACGGCTAGTGTTGAGCAATATAATTTTCAGATCGCCATATCGTCCCCCAGTGAGATCGCCGACAGATAAGGGGGCGCGGCAGTGTTATGTTTCTTATTTGCTCATTTATTTAACTATTTTTAAACGTATTTAATAGGCCTTATTTTCCGGCTGTTTTTTAAAAACTTATTTAATAACCTACTTCATTTGCATTATGTTTTATCTTAGAAAATAATTCAAAGCAATGCAAATCACCGCGCTGAGACCGAAATTATTTCAAACAAGACTCCGCAACAGTGCGGCGCAGGACAGGATTTGATAATGACTTCGGGGTGTTCGATAGTTCCATGCCGTTATCAGCAGGACTGCATATGCAGGGGCGCCTGCAGGATTTTATTCCAAGGTACGCACAAATCCAGCACCGCCCCGCCCGCCCCCTTCCCCCAATCATGTCAAGAAATGGGTGCTTACTGTCAAAGGCTACATTATTTAAGAGCGTTCCTTACTACATAATTTGTTTTCTTTTAATTGTAATATTTCGTTGAAATCTAAATGTAATAAAAGCACATCAGCATCAAGAAAAAATCAGACGCAAGACTTAATCTTAAATTATGACATTAAAAAAATTGCAAATATATGACAGAAGATTGTGATACAGTAGTGAAGCATTAATTAAATCCTTACTTTCCACTGACTGAAAATCATCCACCCGCACGGTTGGGCCCAAACTAAAATATAATTTGTATATTTTTCTTGAAAAAATATCTTTTTAAAACGAATTTTGTATATAGTTTGTCTCTTTAAAAGACGCTTTTCCACTATCGTGCTGGACCGTTTTTTATGCTGAACAGTTCCATTCCGTGCCAAACCGGGCCAGACAGCAGGGATACGGTTTCACTTTCCACTGTCATGCTGCACTAAAGCTCTTTGGAACATTACACAAAACGCATCAGTAGTTGCCTTGGCAACGCAATGTTAACGGCCGTCTTTGTTCAATTAAATTTAAATAAAAACCAAAACTAGTTTTTTTTCATGTTTATGTGTAAAAGCGAAAGCAACTAAACATTGTTATGCCATAAAATTATTTCATTTTTAACAATCAATTAAATTACACAGCGGTTTTATATCAAAAGTTGATAATGATATAAAATATACTACATTTTGATAGTAAAATAATGATTTAAACGACGGCTGTTATTTCTTTCAGCATTCAAACATTAAATAACTAATGCATCAAGTGAAATAAAAACAAATATGAAACAACACATAGCAAGATTTAAAGCATATAAAGGACTATTATATTTAGCAAAATGCTGCTCTTTTTATCTTTGTATTTTTTTAGCATTTTATTTTTGTTATTTTTAATATTTTTTTATCTTCATAATTAAATCTATCGACAAGTTCCTGCTTGACATTTTAAAAAATATTTTGTGTAGCTACCCAGTATATATTAAAGATCACCGAGAACAAAAAAAACAAACAAACACAACATGTTACATGGCCCCATAAATGTCCAACTTATATTTAACTCAATCGTATAAATGATGAAAATTGCTCATTTTATTTTTATAAAACATTTGTTATTTTTTTTTAGTAAAAACAATATCGACATTTAAGAATCATTTTATTAATTCATTCATTCCCTTGACTTGTTTATTGGCGCATATATAGGCTATAATTTAAATCAAACAACAGTAAATTGGACCTCTACCGTGCCACTTAAGCTTTCAAACAAAAGTCCAAAAAATTAAAGAAAGATTTGACTCGGGTATAGGTATAGCCGGCATTATATTACAAAACAAGTCGTTTGGGCTTTGAATTAAAAAGTGCAATTAGTTCCTCGTTGTTCAAAGAGTCTGAAAGTTCGTGTTTCATGGATATAAGATGTTGTTGATTGTGGACATCGATGATATTAAGCGTGTCGTTATTTGATGCGCAGCAGAAAAAAGTCTTTCAGCAGTGCATTTAGCTGTTGGTAAAGTTCTCTCCTGCATCAGAGCGAGTTTTTGTGCTACCAAAATACAGCGTAAACTCACATTCAGTCAGGCAAAGTAAAGGTCTCATTGCCTTGGATGTCATGCAAATTAATCAAGCTCTAGCCACGAATAAAATAATAGACCATTTTATTATTTTAAGATTTTAGACGACGGGTTGTTAATGATATTATACATGATTAATTATATTCAAGTCAATTAAATAATAACTTTAATATAAAAATATGTTCGTAAGAATGTGGTGGACCAGGGAAAAGCAGCTGTAGGCCTAGTGTATACTGTTTAATAATCAATTTAAATAAATAAATTAAAAAGCAGCATTATTTCCCGTCATCTCATGGTAGGTACGCACAGTGCATACAGCCGTACGGCTGCAGGTGCCACTGTGCATATGTGCATATAATATAAATGGATAAAAGCCAATTAAATTATGTTTATCTTCACACAGAAGAAATAATAAATTAGGATCCTTTCAGACGGAAGGCGGACGGGGAACTCACCGCCCGCGCGTTACTGTTTGTATGCAGCGACGGCATTTATCCATGTCTGGTTTTTCAGTTGAGCGCGCCGAGGCTTCAGGTCTGATCATCATCATAAGTGTCACCTCTGTATTTGCTAAAATCTAACACAATGTTGCGCTTTGGGATATGTGTTTATTGTTTGTCTGATAATAGAAACAGTTTCGTTTTAGACATAGGCTATTGCCGACGCGCCGCAACCATGGCTCTAATATTAGCCTATACAAAACTTTTCACTGAGCTTAGTAAAATGTTTTTTGATAAGTTATTAATAATCTGTTCAATAATTCGTTAAAGCCAAAATGAATGGTAATTTAATATAGGCTATTTAAAAAAATTATAGCCTATATAATAAATATAGGCCTAACATATTTTTTAATTAAATAAAATAGGCTATTTTCTGAAAAATGCGCCTATCTGTATTAATCATTCTATCAAATTAATTTGATCGCAACACCTGTTATTCCAGAACAGAACATTTGAGCTGGTTTCAGTTCTTTTCATTTTCTTTTTTCTGTAGTTTCATTTTTACAAATAATTTTATTTAATTTGTTTGTTAATTAAATTTTGTCATTTAGCCTATTTTTTATGCAACAAAGTTGCAAATTAATTTGCTACGAGATGTGGCTGTGTATGGTAGTGCCAGCGCGCGTGAACTGCTGCTGCTCTTAGAGAGAGAGCGCAATGGAAATAATTACATTTTCGCATGCTGATTTATGTGAAATTGCGAATACATGACTATAATCGCATTGCAATTTTAAAAATTATTGTATTTTTTCCTTTAGGAAGGAAAATCTATTTCAATTTATGCTAAAGACGCGTGGTGCTGAAGTCCGAAAGTGCCGGTCATGTTGATGTGAATAGCTGAAGCTGTCAAAATATTTTTAGTTTATTTATTATTAATAATGATGATTAAAAATAATAAAATAATAATGCTATTTATTTTATTCAATAATGTAATTAAAACATGTAATATATCCACATTAATGCAAAACAAGCTAAATATCGTCTTTAAAGTCGTCATAGGTCTCAGCTTTCTGCGATATCTTTGCCTATATCCTCCTCAATACACGATATCCTCCATTAAATCAAGTAATTTGACCACAATGAGGCAGGACAGGCTTAACAAAATTCGCAGCACTGAACATGTTCTCAGACTGAAAGTGATTGATGATGAGAAAACTCAGAAACCTGTGAGAACGGAGATGTTCACCGCATGTCTAGCAGTGACGAGCAAATTTTTTTATTTATTTATTTATTTATTTTTTTTTTTTTTATGAAACCATATTTGTGCCAGTCTGTCAAGATTGCTTAAAACACCTTAATATTTTAGAGTAAATAGTTAAAGTTTGCATCACCAATGATGGATCTCATCCACGCGTGACCCACTTATACTTAAATATCATGCAACCTATTTTTTGATTACCTGACCCGCGGATTAACGGCAGCACATGTGGATATAACCGAGATCTGCTTGATTTGACTGTCACCTGCCATTTCAGTGGATCTGAAAGCTGGAATTATTATCTGACTAAAATGGGCTTATAAAGGAATAATGTAACAAGGCTATATTACATTTAACATTTTCTTAAAACCCAAAATTTCCACTACCGATTAAGGTCTCATATCCACAGCTATAAACGTACCGATCGCCTCGGTGATTTGTTTTGCCCTGTTTGAATCTGTAGAAAATGTCTGTCTGAATGCTGGCGATGGTTGCATGTAGTGCACCTGTTTCTAGTTTTCGTCTAATTCCAGTTAGTGATGCCGTGATGTCAGTGTAAATGAGTTGGCATGTTCAAATATTACCGCTAAAATAGCTGACTGTCATAGCAGATGTCATTAGCAGACTGGAGTAGTGTTTGGAGGTGGGCGAGGAAGGCAGATGTTGCCTGTCACATCATTTGGGATGCCTTTTTGAGCGTTGTTGCACTGAAAACATTATATTCTGTACACTTATTCTCTTTTTATCTTTTTAGATATTTGTCTGAATTGTTCGGTTTGTAATGCGTACCGAACCGAAAGTCTCGTACCGAACCGTTCTATACGAATATGCGTATTGTTACACCCTTAATATATATATATATATATATATATATATATATATATATATATATATATATATATATATATATATATATATATATATATATATGTGTGTGTGTGTGTGTGTGTGTGTGTGTGTGTGTGTGTATCTATACAGTATATATGTATGTATGTATATATAATTATTAGCCCCCCTGTTTATTTTTTTCCCCAATTTCTGTTTAACAGTTTTTTTTTCAACACATTTCTGAACATAATAGTTTAAATAACTAATTTCTAATAACTGATTTATTTTCTCTTTGCCATGATGACAGTAAATAATACTTGATTTTTTTCAAGACACTTCTATACAGCTTAAATTGACATTTAAAGACTTAACTAGGTTAATTAGATTAACTAGGCAGGTTAGGGTAATTAGGCAAGTTATTGTATAATGATGGTTTGTTAAAAAAATATATAGCTTAAAGGGGCTAATAATTTTGACCTTAAAACGCTGTCGCGTCATCCAGGGGGATGCTGCACACTGGTGGTGGATGAGATTCCCCCCCTATGTGTAAAGCGCTTTGAGTGCCCAGAAAAGCGCTATATAAATGTAAGGAATTATTATTATTTTAAAAATTAATAACGGCTTTTATTCTAGCTGAAATAAAACAAATAAGTCTTTCTCCAGAAGACAAAATATTATCAGACATACTGTGTAAATTTCCTTGCTCGATTAAACATCATTTGGGAAATATTTAAAAAAGAAAAAAAAAATTTAAAGGGGGCCTAATAATTGTGATGTATATATAGACACACACAGACACACACACACACACACACACACACACACACATACGCGCGCATACAGTTGAAGTAAAACTGAATAAATTGCTAAATACTCTTGACACATGAAAGTGTAACGCATGCATCAACAAATGTGTAAAGTTATCGCATATCATATTTAACAGTTTACTAATGAATTTGATCTAATTTTGCTCTTATGGATAATTGAATAATAATCAGATGATATCATTACGCTGCTGTGCCGTCAGGCAATCGTTGCATTGCTGATCATGATTTTGACGATCGATAGATCAGTTCTTCAGAGCACATGAATTGATCTCAGATCAGTTCATCAAGACATTTTAATCTGATTCGCGAACTTGTTTGAAGAACCAAAATTAGCCAGAGATCAGTTATCAAGATCAAAAGATCCAGGATCTGCCAAATCATCTTAGATCATTTAAGCGAGGTACGAAGAACGCACCCCAAATGCAGCAAAAGTTACTCATGATATTTAAAAAGATAACATAGACAAAACGTGATTTCTGGTGGCTCACAAAAAACTACCAGAGGCTTAAATGTCTGTACCTGTTGTGCATTGTAAGGTGAATTGAGAAGTGGATTAGGCAGTTTAAATAGTTTGAATCTTTTGTTTACTCGATACACTAAAGCAATACACGAAGTAGTAGATTTCTTTTTGTTAAACCTGTAATGAAACTTTTTTTAATATATGGTATTAAATAAGCAATAAAAGTTTTAAAGAGATTTAAAATGAAGGAGCTGGTCTTTTTGGTGGTATATTTTATTGTCAGAGATAGATAGTCTTGATATAAGATTGTAAACAGAAAGAAAACAGGCCAAAGATGAGTTAAAACAACAGGCTAACAATACTTAAAAGTGTTGAAATATGTTAGTTGCCATACTAACATGATGTGCACACAGTAGTGGTATTTAATATTTATGGTGCTAGTAATTAAATTGATCAACAGAATTTGATCACGATTAGGCATAGGACGATAACCTGTTTCAAGGTTTAATGTGGTTTGGAAAAGTCAAAGTTTTAAAAATGCTAACATTTTCTGTTATACAGTTTTAATGTGTATGTAAGTTTTGTATGACTTTTTTTATTTAATTTTTTTAAACATCTGAAAAAAATTGCTTATACGCCAACATCCAAGCATGTCATAGACCTAAACTATGCAGTGGCTTATTTATATCTAAAGAAAAGAAACATATCCAAAGATGCCTTTTCAAGTTGTAAAAAAAAAGGTTTTTTTAAACTAATGAAGAGAGCAAAGTCAACAATTTATTTGAATTATTTAGCCTGACATACTGACAAGTCTTTTAAATGTTTCTCAAAACAAAATACATTGTGTTTAATGGGGGAAAGTAGTTATTTTTCCCCAGCATTTAAAAAGAATATATTTTAGAGCAGTAATCACAATACCGTGAAACCATGATTTAAAATTAAAATAGCATTTTAAGCAGAGCAAAGCAAGCTAAACTAGAGCCACACTTAGGCAGACAGCAGCAAACATAAATGGAGTAACTGTCATTTACAGGGAATTTATAATTGATAATGGGCATTTAAAATTCTGCTGCACTTCTCTGTGAGAAAGGAATTACATTTTTTTCATTTTCACTGTTATATTATATTCCCCTTGTCTTTCTTCAGATAGAGATTAAGATGAAGAAGACTGAAGCCATACAGTGGGAGAAACTTCAAGGAGAAGAGACACTCTCCAACGTGAAGCATTTTACTGCAAGTCAGTGTTAGTCAAGTTCTCTCTAATATTTTTTTGCCAAAATGGGTTAGACCAGGTTATTATTAAGATAACTATACCTTCTACAAATGCTTTTAAAGGTGCAGTATGTAAGTTTGACACCCAGTGGTTGAACTAGGTATTGCACTCCTGGATCATAATAAAAGTACGCTAGGATGCCAGATTGTGTACAGGAGTGAGTGATTTAAACTGTGTTCTAAATAAAAGCAACGACACGCGATAGAGGGAATATTTTCCATATTTAACGGAGTTTTTGTCCTAACCAACACCTCGAATTGATATATTAGAAATGGCTTCTATTTCTCACAGCTGAACAACAAAAACCTATGACAGCTAGATCACCTCAGGTAAGCCTTGTGTGCTTTATTCTGTGCTAAATGCTAACAATGCTAGTTTGAATGCATTTTACATGGCATTTGTTGCCATATACTGAAAGCAGAAAGTTCACCTCAGATCTTGAAAATACAATAAACCGTCTGAAATTGAACTTTAGAACTAAACACATATGAGTGATTCAGCATCTACATTGATGTTAAAGTGGGTTAACATGTATTAAATAGATTCTAAACCTTACCGTTTCGTGAGCGAGTGCATATTCTGTGCTTCTGAAAGGCTGTATTTACATTTCTGCCGTGTCTCGTCTGGTGCAAACAGCCAAATAGCTGATCACTGCCTCTCTCGTCACAGCGTGTTGTTAGGACACGCGGTTACAATGTAACCTGCTCACCTAATGCTTACGTTCGTAATATTTATGTAATTTGCTAATTAATAACCTCATGTGGAACTGCATCTGTCTCCCATACTGTTCCTTTTGGTCACGGACGCATGCTTTCAAGAGTCTTACTGAATGAATGAATGAATGAAATACGCTGTTTTCCAACAAGGCAACCCAGGGTGCTGACATATAATTGGCTAAACTGGCATCGTGCATATGAAATTTATCTAAACAAAGACAGAGTTCCGGCACGGAAAACCCATTTTCAAAGCAGAATATCTGACTTCAGCATTGTTTTTCAGTTAAACAAGTATGTTCACTTGGGATGTTTCTTAAATATCTGCACACATATTATGGTATTTTTATGCTTTAGAAGAGTCAAAAACTTACATACAGCACCTTTAAGGCAACTTTTGGTATACTTTAGACATTTTTTTAAATAATAATAATTGCAAAAGCATTCAAACATAATTTGTCTAATTGTTTTGTAAGAAAATACAAGTTAAAGTAACATTGAAAGAAAACCTTTATTTGATGTTTAAAATGTCTAAAGCAAGTAACAAGGAAACAAAAGCTCCTCTGGACAAAAGATACATTTTATAACTCTAAACATTGTTTTTATTTCAATGCAGCAACATTTTTATTTTGTAACTTTTCTTTAAAAAAGTAACATTGCATCGAACATAACATAACATTGTTTCTATGAATAAATCTCCGCAGAAACAGAGACCCCTCCCCTATCAGCCATTTACAGTAACTGTTAATAAGCATGGGCTGTGCAAGAGTTGGCTTGCTTGGTTGGGATGGTGGAACTGTTCTTCAGGTCATCGCCCTTTAATAATCACATCTGTATGAATCTTAACTGAATCGGTTTTAGGCATAGGACGATAACCAGTTTCAATGTTTTAAAACTGCTAAAATTTTCTGTTATTCCGTTTCTAAGGTATATGTATTTATGCATTTTCTACAACTTTTGTATTTATTTATCCAGCAGAAAAGGATCCTCCACATCAAAAGCTACTGGTCAGCCCACAATTTAGAAGACATTTAGAAAACAAATTGGTTATAAACCAACATCCAAACATGCTATAGAGCTAAACAGTGGCTTATGTATATCCAAAGAAAAGAAAGATATCCAAAGATGCCTTTTCAATTTGTAAAGAAATCAATGTTTTTGAAACCAATGAAGACCGCAGAAGTTGATTTATTTAAATTATTCAGCCTGACATGTTTACTGTTTCAAAATATTTTGATATTTTTTGTTTCTTAAAATAAAATATATTGTGTTTACCCTTTCAAAAAGAACCTATTTTAGTGCAGTAATCACAATTGTGAAACCATGATAATTTTATTCAAGGTTTTTATACTGGAAGGTTGAGTCAACCGAGGGGGATCCATTTGCAGCTTTATTGAATCCAAAAAGGATAACCAAACAGGCAGGGTCAGATAGCAACAAACGAGGATTACAAAGGTGAGACATAACTCCGAGTCTGTGAACAGGCGATAGGTCAACACAGGCGACAGAGCAGAGGCTCACAGAAGGCAGGCGGTATAAAAAAAATCACAGAAACAAGGAACAGTCCAAGGTCAACATAGAATAGGTCAGTAAACAGGAAAAAACGGTCAGACTTGTATGCGGGGCAAAACAAAACTTCGCAATGAGTGGTAGGTAGGGTTGAAATAGTCATTGTAATGGCTTTCAGGTGCTAGGGTAATCAGACGGAAAGGTTGCTGGGAAAGGTAGTGAAACTGGATTAGGAACCACAGAGGTCAGAGATGTTACGCATACTGTATTTCAGCCCATGCCTAATCAGTTTTGAACTAGAACTATACTAACATTCTACCACTACTCAGCTACCTATCTGATATGCTATATATGTCCCACAAGCTAAAATTCATAAATTAATTTTCCTTCGGCTTAGTCCCTTTATTCATCAGGGGTTGCCACAGCAGAATGAACCGGCAACTTATCCAGCATATGTTTTACACAGAGGATGCTTTTCCATGCTGCAACCCAATACTGGGAAACATCTTATGCACTTATGCACACACATACACTACGGCCAAGTTAATTTATTCAATAAATTAATTGATTAAATTTAAACTCCCCAGCAAACTCCACACAGAAATGGCAACTGACCCAGCCAGGGCTCGAACCAGCGACCTTCTTGCTGTGAGGCGATTGTGCTAGCCACTGCACCACCGTGTTGCCCACAAACTAAAATATTATGACTATTTTTTTTCCTGTTCTTCCACATACAGTAACACAGCTTTGACACAAACTAAAAAAGCTCCATAGATATAAAGGTGACTTAACATCATTAATAGCCCTTCACTCTATTCCATAGTAAAAGTTTTTTCGGTAACAATTTATAATAAATACACAGTATGAACCATTTATGAAGCATTAACAAATAGTGAATTCATTATGTTAAGCATTATATCTAAATTAATAGACGTCAGTAAACAGTTTATAACTGCAGATACAAATTATGTATTCTTGAATTAAAAGCACATGAATAATGTGCTTAATAATTGTGTTTTCATATTTTGTTAAGGACTTATTTTTCATGACTAAATTATGGTGTTATTTACAAACCAGTTATTTAAGAGTAGTTGGTGATTTCTAAGATCATTCAGAATTCATTATTAATCATTTACTAATTCAATATAAACTGCTTACTAACGTCTATTAATGTAAAGTTAATGCTTAACATAATGAATTCATTATATGCTAATGCTTAAATGATTTATAGTGTGTAATTAATAAAGTGTTACCGTTTTCTCTTTCTCTCCCTCTCTCAGCAATTTTGTGTAACTTTTACTGCTCTTTAGGCAAACTCTTAATAGTAAGATAAAATGTTTTGTAAATATTGAATGCATTTCCCATAGATCACTAATCACTTGGTTGCTGTCGCTATTTTACATTGTTGATGTTTTTATTTGATCTCCTTTTATCTCTTTTTAAATGTATTAGGCCAGTACCCCTCGTCATCCCACTACACACGAAACTGGGACAAGTTAGTGGGAGAAATAAAGGAGGAGGAAAAGAAGGAAAATCTGGAGGGGGATGCTGCTCTCAACAAGCTCTTTCAACAGATCTATTCGGATGGCTCGGATGATGTCAGACGGGCAATGAACAAGTCCTTTGTAAGTACTTCAGAATGTGTGCATAGATTTTTCTTCTGATCTTTGAAGTCATGTAGGTTGTATTATTCATTTGTATGGCATTTAGAACAGTAAAGTGAAAAAGAATTCCTAAAACATAATTAGGATATACACTCTATCAACACTTGTTTAAATAACACTATTTCAAAGGTTTGTGCTTCAAAGAGTGATAGTATGCTTAAAGGGTCACGAAACACCAAAACACATTTTTTGAACTTTTGACAGTCATATATGTGTCCCACGGTGCTATAAACACTATTAGGACACGTATGTTTCACTAAAAAGTGAAAATTGGTTGTTTTTGCGCTATTTCGAGCCAATTCGTTCTTCCGGTTCGAAACAAATTGTTGAAGCTGCATCACGGCTATTAGATACTTGTGTGTATTCCAGCGTGGAGACTGGATGTCTGTACCTGCGAGTGTATCATGACATTTCTGAGTATGCAGCACTAATTAATGAGAAAGACTTGGTTCAAACCAATCAGCTTGCTCTATTGTGTATGCGGTGCAACTTCAATAATATGCATGATAGCGTCGAAGAAAGTTTTTACCTTTTACAGTGTTCAGACTGCAGAGAGACGCCACGTTGTGTTGCCAAAACAAGTGGAAGAAGAAGAATTGTTTGGAGACGCAAGTCGTCAGTGTTGTGTTAATAAGTGTGCTGCAACGATGGTTTTGTTTTCATTTCCCGCTATGAGAGTGCAGCTGGACTCACGTGTGGATTACAGTGCATGTGACATGCCGCAGAATGACGTTTGTATGGAACATTGTTTACCCGAGAGCTTTTCACATCTGGAAATGGTGAAATCCAGATTTGCTGCTCGTCTCATTTTAAAAAAAAAAGACGCGGTTCCAGTTGGTGTTGCTTGTCCTGTCTCTACAGATTTGGTAAATGTGTGCGATCAGTGGTCTTTCTTTGTTTATTCAGATAGCAAAGTTAGTTTGTATCGTCAGCAGTACTCTTTGAGTGTTTAAAGACATACCATAGTCAAAATGATTTCTAAATTAGTAAGTTTACAGTACGTTAATATCACTACAATATTATGGACTGAAAGACCCACTGTAAATGCTGCTCTCCGAGTGTAAACATGTAAACACCGCAATCAAACTATTAATGTCGTGTAGGATTTTTGCTGCATTTTGTGACAGGATAGTCTATACACATACAGCTTTATGACGCTGCCAACCGAGTGCATCTAAGTTACAGAGAAATGTGGAGGGTTTTTCCGCTACACTTTTCAGCAGTTCTTCGAATCAATCTCATTTGTTTCGGGGGCAAAAAAAAAGTGCCAAACTGCAGTTAAAGTCCACCATTTAATAATTTGGCAAATAATTTGATTACTGATGTCCATGTAAACACAGTCACTGTCTTTCTCCCCTGCGTTTGTTTTGCCTGTGAAAATCAGCGCGTGCCCAAACTGACACTCCCATTTATATGCAAATGTTTATGCACCTTCCCTCTTTCCCTGACACTCCCACCTAAACAGAGCTGGACACACCCATTTTCCTGACTTTTTCTAAACTAGAGGTGATAAAACACCCAGCTGAAACGGGGGTTTCGTGGCCCTTAAGTCATTCACACAGCAGCCACATGCGACTCAAAACTGTTTTTGTCATGACCGTGTGAAGAACAAGCTGTCTGATGTCTGGTGTCTGATCTTTTTTAGAATTGCTATTAAATCTCATACGGATCTGATCACAGTGAATGACTATGTATGAATTCATGCAACTTTTACATGCATCCTCATTCTGCATTGGCACCTACTACAAACATCCTCTTACACCTCAATGGCTTCTCATTATCCTTTGAGTTCACTACACCAGTGTGCTCAGTCTTGGTTGTTCCCTGGAGAGCATGATAACAATGATCATTGTCGCGTTATAAGCTGATAAATTTCACTGACGCTGTGCCGCATGTTTCGCGCTCGTCATAGATCACTACTTATCAGTTTTTTCAATCATATGACACTTATTTTTGCTTTCAGATGACGAAATACAATACACTGCTGTCTGAAAAAACCACAATAATAATCATAGAAAACAAAATAGGATGATGTGCTTTATTCACATCATCACTGTGTACTGTAGGAAATTTGTGATTTCTGTCTCTGTTCGGGTCACGGCACCAAATTGTTGGAAATTTGTAATTTCAGTCTTTATCTGGGTCATGACACCAAATTATAGGAAATTTTCTGAACCCAAACCAGGAGACTTGTTTCAAGCAGAATTTCTTATTGGTCATGTGTTGGATGTTCTGCAGTCAAACAGGTATCTTCAAAGAATTCTAATTTGAGCAGAGTTGTCCCATCTAATATACATATGATATGAAAGTCTTAGTATAAATCCTGAGCGGAAACAAAAGACACAGCCGTTGGGACCCTACCCTTAGCATTAGAATTACTTTGGATCTGCCAAGGGTCACGAAGTAAAAAGGTTTAATGTCTGTATTTCCTTCTGCTGTCATACAACTTTGGAAACTTTGGCAGTGATATTTATATTTATTTATTTATTTTTTTTTTTCTTCTACAGATGGAATCAGGAGGCACTGTCCTCAGCACCAATTGGATAGATGTTGGTAAACGGAAAGTAGACATGAACCCACCTGATGACGTAGAGTGGAAAAAATATTAAAATAGATAGATGCCATTGTCTAAACTACCATCACCAGTTTGTCCTTACATTGTTCTTCATTTGGTCAGACTTTTTCCTTTGTCAGACCCAGAACAGTACTGGAATAAATTGAGATTTTTACCATTTCTCACTCTAGAATTAGTTTTAGTCTTTAACTAAACTAGCATATTACATTTTAAAGCATCACACATTAAAACAAATCAGCAGCTAAGCATCTGTACTGAAAGTTACTTTTGCCGCTGTTAGGTCTCCACCTGTATAACAACATCTGTTAATTTTGATCACTGCTTTTGACATGCTGTAAATAAATGTTTCTTTTTTTCTTGCTCTGTGATTGGGGTGCCCTTGGTCTCTTATCAATCTTTTACATCTTGTAAAGCACTCTTGCATATTTTGAAGAAACTCCTTTTCATTCAGCAAAACAAATAAATCAATAAATGTGTTATACATTATGCTTACTGGTTGTCTTATAGGATTTATATTTATACATTTTTCTGCAATTTTAATAAACACAACTACAAATATAGCTGCAAGCAGCAATTATCGGGGGCGAGCAGCTCAGCGGCCACATCATAAACACGCACGGCAAGAAGCTACAGAGCAACTGAAAAATCCTTTAACTTTTTAGCCAAATTTGGTGAAAATTAACGATCTATGGAGAGTTCAAAACAACAGATTTTCAATCTAATTCAAGATGGTGGACAGGAAGTCGTGTCAATTAGGGAATAAATTATCAATGTTCTCTGTATTATCCAAGGAATCTGCAAGACCAGTCTCATGACAATAGACAAAACTATTTGATAAAATTTGTATGATTTCTATAGGGTATATGCAGAGCTAGTGTTTCTTTCCATACTGATACTTCCAGTGAACGGTTAATGTGTCTTTTTTCCATTTTATACGGTTCCTTTTACAGCATCGATGTTGTAATACATTTAAAATCTAACCTGTTAAATAGACTTTGGCATTCATTTAGTTGCTCAAGCATAAAACAAGACAAAAAGTAAAATAAATGTTCATATTTTAAAGACATGGCTGGGGAAAATGTAATTTAATGCAGTGCTTCTTGTACAATCTGAGATCCACTTTATATCGGATATCACTCAGCCAGTGGAGATCAATGATTTTTAAAGAAAACAGACCTTAAATGTGCTGACTTTCTAATGGTGTACAGTTCACTGGAAGTGTTTAACCCAGGTCACTGACAAATTAAAAGTCATTCCGCATACACCGTATTGATAGAATTTAATTGTTTGTCAATTTTACCCAGAAGGTGGTGCAAACTGATGTAGTATTTGTCAATGTCAGGTCTAGATCACACACATCAAGTTTGGTTTCAATACTTCAAACCATTGCAGTGATTCAGCCTGTAATATCATCTGGCAGCATTACATCAAGTTTGCGCATATGCTAAATGACAACAGTTTTGTCTATTGACATGAATTTCATAACTTTTGGTCTACATGCTCTGAAGATGATCCGAGTCAAATTTGGTGAAGATTGGACCAACAGTCCAGAAGGAGTTAAAAAAAGATTGTTTTGAACAAAATCCAAATGGCAGACAGGAAGTTTGGCAGATTATGGCATAATTGGTGTCTGTGATGTTGGCATGACCCAAGGAATAATGTGAGACCAATTTCCTCAAAATAAGTATATGTAGTGAAAAGTTATTACCAAATTTGTAAGATTTATTAATAATGGCTAATGAATGTTTTATAACTCTTGACCCATAGATGCTGCTGTCACCAAATTTTTTATGGTGTGGTCAGTGTGAGGCGACAATGACAGACCTATAAATTAGTGTCATTATCTTTAACTTTCTCAGAGATACAGCCTCAGATGTAGTTTGGCTTCATGCCATCACATTTGCCAGTGCATTAAACAAAAAACGTTTCACCTATCAACACAAATTCCATAACTTTTTGTCACCATGGTCTGAAGATGATCAGTCAAATTTGGAGCAAATCAGCCAAAAGATGTAGGAGGTTTTTGACTTTAGGCTAGATGGTGGACAGGAAGTTAAGTTAATTAAGGCATAATTGGTATTGATATTCTCAGGGCAACCCAATGAATCTATCAAGACAAGTATAATAACAATAGGCAAAATTAGTCAAAAGTTATTAGCATTCATAGAAATATTGTTTTAACGTTCAGGGCACAATCCTGAAGACACATACCGGCTTTCATAACAATTCACCAATGCGTCTGTAAAATAAAGCAATTTTTGACAATTCAAATTGGCCAATGGCCAAAATGGCTGACCTGGGAGTATCAGACATCATTTGACTCTGCATGCTCTGCCGCATGTAAAGAGACAAATTTTATGAATTTTGGACAAAGGGTTGGGAAGAGCAAAAAAATCCTTTTTTTTTTTTTGTATCTTCGACCACTAGGGGGCAGTGCGCCGAAATGCTGCAGCTCACTTCAGACCATGCTTGTGACAAAAAGTTTGGTGTGAATACATCAATGCATTACGGAAGGCAAGGCAAGTTTATTTATATAGCACATTTCATACACAGTGGCAATTCAAAGTGCTTTACATAAACAGGAATAAAAAAGACAAGTGTAAGAAAAAATAAAAACAGATAATATAAAAACAGATAAAAATATGTTAAAACAGGTTGTAAAAGAATGAAAAAGAAGAGAAAATCATAATAGTGCGATTTGTCGGACGTAGCACAGTGCTCATTCAGTAAAGGCACAGCTAAACAGATGTGTTTTCAGTCTGGATTTGAATGTGCCTAATGTTGGAGCAGATCTGATCATTTCTGGGAGTTGATTCCAGCAGCGAGTAGTAGCTGAAAGCCGATTCATCCTGTTTTGACTGAACTCTTGGAATTTCTATTTTATATGATCCTAGAGATCTGAGTGTTCTTCTAGGTTTGTATTCAGTGAGCATATCTGTAATGTATTGAGGTCCTAGGCCATTTAGTGATTTATAGACAAGTAATAATACTTTAAAATCTATTCTGAATGTAACTGGGAGCCATTGTAAAGACCTGAGGACAGGTGTGATGTGCTCCATTTTTCTGGTCCTGGTCAGAATCCTGGCCGCAGCATTCTGGATGAGCTGCAACTGTCTGACTGTCTTTTTGGGAAGGCCCGTGAGGAGGCCGTTACAGTAATCCACCCTGCTGCTGATAAAAGCATGAACAAATTTCTCTAAGTCTTCACTGGAAACAAAGCATTTGATTATTGCAATGTTTTTGAGATGATAGTATGCTGATTTACTAACTGCTTTGACATGACTACTGAAACTCAGATCTGACTCCAGAGTCACACTAAGATTCTTGACCTTATTTTTTGTTGTTTGACCTTAAGAGCCAAGGTACGCATTCACCTTGAGAACCTCATCTCTGTTCTCAAACACAATGACTTCAGTTTTCTCTTTGTTTAACTGAAGAAAGTTTTGGCACATCCAACTGTTCATTTCATCAATGCATTGGCAGAGGGTGTCAATAGGGCTGTAGTCATTTGGCAATAAGGCTAAGTAGATCTGAGTGTCATCAGCATAGCTGTGGTAGGAAATTTGGTTCTTTCTCATTATTTGGCTGAGAGGGAGCATATAAATGTTGAACAGGAGAGGTGCCAGAATCGAGCCTTGTGGGACTCCACATGTCATGGGTGTCCACCTTGACCTATGGTCACCTATACTGACATAGTAACCTCTCCCTTCAAGATAAGGTCTGAACCATTTGAGGACCATCCCAGCCCAACCCAATTTTCCAGCCTATCCAGAAGTATGCTGTGATCGACAGTGTCAAATGCAGCACTAAAATTTAAAAAATACCAGCACTGTTAGTTTACCTGAATCTGTATTTAGGCTGATATCATTGATTATCTTTATAAGAGCGCTCTCTGTACTGTGATGTGCTCTGAAACCAGATTGAAAATTGTCTAAACACCCCTTGAAGTTTAAGAACTTGTTAACCTGGTTGAAAACAAATTATTCAATGATTTTTCCAATGAAAGGGAGATTTGAGATTGGCCTGTAACTGCTCAATAGTGTGCTATCCAGATTGCTCTTATTCAAGAGGGGTTTAACAACTGCAGTTTTACGTGAGTTTGGAAAAATCCCTGAGAGGAGTGAAGCATTTACCACTTTTAGGAGATCCATTTCTAAATGGTTAAACACCGTTTTAAACAATGATGTGGGGAGCATGTCAAGACTGCAAGTTGATGTTTTCATAATTTGCACAATCTCTTCTAAGAATTTACCATTAGTTGCCATGAAATCAGACATAATGTCTGATTTCTTAATTTGTGGTTGAGCTTGTCTGACGTTGGCACAACTTGGCTGATTGGATGAGCTGATTGGCTTTCTGATATTATTGATCTTATCAGTAAAGAAATGAACGAACTCATTACATTAGCTGTCAGAGAGTAGTTCACTGGGAATCCTACTGGGGGGGTTTGTGAGTCTCTCTACCGTTGCAAAAAGTGTACAAGCATTATTTAAGTTGTTGTTTATAAGGGTTGAAAAGAAAGTCTGCCTAGCGGTTTTAGTTTCACATTAAAAGCATGAAGACTGTCTTTATAGATATTATAGTAGACTACTAGTTTTGTCTTCCTCCACATACTCTCAGCTTTTCTGCACTGTCTTTTCATCATTTGAACTGCTGTTGATTTTCTCCAAGGCCCGTTTTTCATCCCTGTTTTCTTCCTAACTTTAACAGGAGCAATGTCATCTATGACATTCTTAACTTTAGAGTTAAACAAATCAAGGAGAGAGTCAACAGAGTCTGCAGATATACTTGGTGCGAGTGATATGGCCTTCATAAACTGCTCACTAGTGTTCTCATTTATGTATCTCTTTCTGACAGAGACAGATCTGTCTTTAATGGCTGGAGTGATCAATATATCAAAGAAAATACAGAAATGATCAGAAATTATGCAACATCCTTAACAACAGTCGATGAAATGTGTAGACCCTTAGTTATAAGTAGATCAAGAGTGTGTCCACGATTGTGTGTAGGGCAGCGATGCCTCCACCTCTCCTATTAACTCTGCAAACTCTCAAAAAATCTAAGTTTAAAGGAGCTGTTTCATTCAGAACTGCTGCGCTACAACTGTCATCTAGCCAAGTTTCATTTAAAAGCATAAAATCAAGGCAATTTGTGTTGATAAAATCATTGACTAAAAGTGACTTATTGTTAAGTGATCGGATGTTTAAAAGTGCTAACTTAACAGTTTTAGCTGTTTTCCCTACAGTAGTCTCAGAATTACATTTAATAGACACCAAATTTGAATGATTTGCTATACGGCCTGAAGAAGTCTTCGGTTTTCTTTCACATAAAACAACACATATCTGAAGAGAAAGCTACAGGCAGAGTGGGTTCCTGCTGGTTCTGTAAACATCTGATAAAGACACTGTTATCTAAGCAGGCACCCGGGACACATCAATGGCAGCTTTTAAGTTCACCAGCTGAAGATGAGGTGTTTTTTGGGACCTGCCGCTGTCGCAAAAACCTGAGGCCTCTCCTAGGTGTAGGGCGAGATGGGCTCAGAGATTGGTGTGAGGCTGGCTGACTTTTGGTTGCTAACTGGGGGCTTGCGGCAATGGAGTGTGAGAGTTTAGTTCCAGCAATCACCAGTTCCTCCATCTTTTTTGAAAATTTCAAGAGAGGCGAGCAAGGTGACAGTGAGAATGTGTCTGGTGACAGAGGCTGTGGGTCTGGGGTTTCTGGCTGTTGAGATATGTTGACCTGGCAGTTTTGCTGGAGATCATCCATGAGTGCTGAGCGTTGGTGCTGTTCTGGTGCGTCAAAGTCTCTCTGTGTGCAGGGCTCAGACAGCAGTTTGTCCGTTATCAGTGGTTGTTGTGTCTGTGTGGTGTTATCGCTGTCCTTGTGGGATGCGTCAGCCACAAGTCCACTCAGGAAAGTCCTGTGATCATCCGGACATTTGCTAGGTGTGTGTGTGTGTGCCTTTTGGGTTGAGTTCAGTGGCAGACACAGCTGATGGATGATGGAGAGAGAAATAGATGTTGTCTTTTAGCAATTTTCCACCAAGTTTGTTTGGATGAAGGCCGTCTGATGTAAACAGTTGTCTTTGATTCCAGAAGAGATTGAAGTTGTCAATAAAATTCAGTCCTTTCCTGTTACATGTTTTCTGCAGCCATACATTTAGGCCAAGAAGCCGTGAAAACATATTTGTCCCTCTTGCAGGGAGTGGTCCACTGATGAATGACTGAATCTTCAATCTTTCAACTGTTTCCAAGAGCTCACAGAAATCTTTCTTGAGCAGTTCTGACTGCTCCTTCCGAATATCATTTTTCCCCACATGAATGATAATCCGTTTTGCATTCTCATGTTTCCTTAATATGTTCGCAAGCTCTTTGTTTATATCAGAAACTGTTGCATGAGGGAAGCAGTATGTCATTGTTGCTTTGCTTCTAAAATGTTTGATTATTGAATCTCCAACAATCAATGTTCTTATCTCGGCTGCGATCGGAGCAGAATGCCGCTGTCTAGTCAGCCTTGAGCCTCTGTTCCGTGTAGAATTAGCTGCTGAGTCATGCGATCTCTGTCTGACTGCATTTGGGGATTCTTCACCCATATTACTGAAAACTTCATATCTGTTCTGAAGCTGTATTTGAGTCCGAGCTGTATTTGGGGTAGAGGACGCTAATGCAGAAGCGTATGATCTTTGTGATCTGACCCCGCAAGGACCCTTTGGTCTCGCACCTTGTTTTTGCCATTTGTTATCACGCTCATTTTCAATTGTTTTGCTCAAAACAGTAGCTGGAGTAGATTTATGGGACTCACCGGCTGTATGCTGTGAGGGTTCACAATAAAGGAGTGCTGCGTGATCTGGCAGTTCTTGTCGGATCGCAAGTAACTTTGTTTCAAGGACTGCAATCTTTTGTAGAAGTTTGTGGCAGTTTGTGCAGCAGGGAGATTCGAAATCAATACGCTCCAGAGGCATTTTCACAGCCGTGTTTTCCCGTCTCAGGAATGTAAGCAGCTGGTAGCGGGAGGATTGTTTAGACGATAATTCCTCTCTTGTTGGTAAAGTTGTATTGCAGAAAGTTTGTAGATTCGATGTTGATGATCAAGCTGTGTTGTATGAGCACTGTGCTGATAGGCTCAAGTTAAAATTAGAGTGTAAAATATAAAGTCAAGAGTGCGAGGAGCGGAGCAGTAGGCAGAAGCGTCCGAACAGTAGCAAAGCCACTTGAACAGTAGCAAAGCAGGAAGATAATCCCTTCAACAGTAGCAAAGCAGGAAGATAATGCCTTCAAATTTTCACAAGCTCTACGTTAAATTTGTTCTCAAGTTAATTGAAAACGATTCATATAATCAACTTTAATTCCAGAACTTTTGGTCAGCATGGTCTGTAGATCATGTGATTCAATTTTGGTGAAAATTGGACAAGCGGCCTAGGACTAATTCGTTCAAATAGGTTTTGCAAAAAAATTGAAATAGCGAAAACAATTTCATGACTGAAAATGACGTCATAGAGTGCATTTGAATCTGCTTGAGTCAAGGAATCAGATGAAAAAAGAATTTTGGGTTCAAAAATTATAAAGATAAACATAAGTGAAACTTTGGACAAGTGGTGGAGGAAGAGAGTTTCAGTTAGAGAGTCCAAATTTGTGGTGGTTGAAGATCAGTGTCCTCTATCAGTCTGCCAAAGTTTGCACAAATGCCGCAAACGGTTCATAGAGCTGTCATAGACTCACAGAGTGGAAAAAGAAGCCGGAAGAAAAATAAGAACCGGAACAGATACAATAGGTGCCTAAGCACCTTTAGTTCTTGGCCCCTAATAAGAACCGGAACGGATACAATAGGTGCCTACGCACCTTCGGTGCTTGGCCCCTAATTATCTAAATTGAGAATTTACAAGATCAGTCCACAGTATGCATGGTCTACACACAATTGTGTCTTTAGAAATGATGGTCCCAAAAATTTTATAGGTAAGCTCAAAGGAGTAAATTCACTATACAGAATGGGTGATAACTAGTGATGTTAAACTGATAAATTGTATGACTGCCTCCTTAACCCTCTTCGGTAGTTTTAGACCAAAAAACTAGCTTTGTTGGCA
Source organism: Danio kyathit (assembly GCA_903798195.1). Taxonomy (NCBI): domain Eukaryota; kingdom Metazoa; phylum Chordata; class Actinopteri; order Cypriniformes; family Danionidae; genus Danio; species Danio kyathit. The sequence continues at coordinate 36,744,058 of LR812519.1, forward strand.
CAAAAATAGTAACATTCATGGTAAAAAAAAAATACTGCCATAGGAAATAAATGGGAAATAATGAAAAATATGAACAGAATTATTTTTGTTTAAAAAATACCATGGTGCTGAAAAAAGTGCTTAACAGTTAAGGGGTAACAGTCTAAAACACTAAGATCTCCATTTTAATGATCTAAGCACAAAGTTTAAAGTACATGTTGCAAAAGTATTAAGGACTTGTCTGAATTCACTTGAGATATTTTGAGGATGGAAAAAAACGGTCTGCGTGCTGTATAACATTATACAAATGCAAACTGTCATGAATAAATGGACTACAACAGAGCCAGATTACAAAGACCCCCAAGTTGAAGAATGCATAATGGTTTTTATAATTATATAGAATTTATTTTTTTTTAAACATTTTAATCATTTATTATTTTTTTAAATGTAAAGATATTAGTGTATTGCTCTACATCCTGTGTTTAAGAAATGTGTACACATGTTTTGGACCTCATATGCGCTCTTTAAATTACAAAAACTCTGTGCAATTGACTTTAGACCAGCTTTTTGTTGCTCAATGGCCCGGTCTCAGTGGCCTCAAAATAGCAACGCACCAACAATGAGCCTTAAAACACCAACAGACAAGCACACCCACAAAGTGGCACAATTGGATTTGCTATTTTAAAAATGTGGCGCACAACGTGAAAATGAAACCTGCGCCTGTATGAAAATAGCAACAAATCACACCCTACACAGGTGTATGATAGGGCCCTAAGAGTGTGTAATAGACCCATACAATCACTCTCACATACCCACACACGTCTATTTATACCCACATACCTATAAAACAGAAAGGTTTGATAATTTGTGCAACAAAATGTAATAATTTAGCCATAATTGAAAAATCAGCACATAGCAGTGAAGGGACAACACCTTAAAACACCAAGAGTGTAAAATTGACACACCAACTCACTTGTGGTATTCAGTGTCAAAAATGACTGCCATGGAGAATAGGCAACAATATGAACATTTACAGTATTTTTTGTTTGCACAATCAATAAATCTGCCATAATGCAGGAAAAAAGTGCACAGGAGTGAAGGGTTGACACTCAGAAAAATTGTAAAAATAATGCAAATCTCAAAAAATTGTAAAGGAAAAATTAAGTTTTGAGAAATAAAAAGAATTTTGCTAACAACAATAAAGAACTGCAAATAAAAATCAAGCAGTGCAAAAAAAAAAAAAAAAAAATATATATATATATATATATATATATATATATATATATATATATATATATATATATATATATATATATGCAAAAACAAATTCCAGCATTGCCTTTTCAAAACCTATCAAGCCAATTGCAACGCTCATTTTGATTTGATTTTCAGTCAACCGTGAGTTTGCGATGCTGTTTTCACTTTGCACTGCACATTTCTGCACGTTTCACTTTCTGACCCTGATTTAACACAGGGGTAGAGTCAAGGAAATTAAGGTGTCTATGGCATGACCTGACCTGCCTCCAATGAAGCAACATCATCAGCTGGAGGGCTCTATTTTAATTTAAATTAAATTTTTTATTTTATGCGCGATGTCTACAGCGCATGGCACAAGAGCACTAAGGGTGTACTCACACTAAGCTATGCAAACTGTGCCCAGGCACGTTTGACCCCCATTTTATGTTTCATTTGACAAGTCTGAGTTCTCCTAATTGGGCCCAGGCGTGGTCACTTTTAAGGGATGCAATGTGAGTGTGGGCTGAGGGTGAGAGGGGAGGGGGGACAATCGTTCCTGAGCACGGTTCAAGACATCCATTTCTAGTGTGAGTACACCCTACGGGTGTGTCCGAATCCACTGCTATTTTAAGGATGGAAAAATATGATCTGTGTGCCGGCTGGTCTGAGGGTTTTGCTTATTGCTTTTTCTCTTGAGTTCTGGGAGTATTTTGAGCATAACAGGCATTAAAACAATCAGTCTCAGTCTCATCTACTATTCTCTTTAAGATTCAGTTGATTCGCGCCATGGTCCATTTGCTATTTACATGGCAGACTTTGTAAGTAGAAAAAAATGCTTGACTAATGAGAAAACCATTAAAGACCAACTGCGTGAGGATAAAGACCATCTACAGAACAAGCCTTCTCCATTCAGCCTCTTTAATTTCTCTTTACTTTTACTCTTTACTCCTGTACTTTCATAGACTAAGGAAATGGTGGTGGGTGGTGGACTCACTCCACTGAAGACATCCAATAGCCAGGCTAGAAAACCAGCTGGAACAGTTGAAAGGAATGAAGGAAGAACCCATTCACACCTTTTCAGAAACATCACTGCATGAAAATGACTGTAGCTCAGTCTCAAGCGGATGTGAATTGCGATGTGAATTGAAAAAATTGTTTTTATGATAGTACATGATAGTATTTTTGAAAAATATTTTTACTATCAAAACGGGGGTGATTCTGTATAATTTCTGAGAAATTATTTTAAATGATATGGATTGCTTAAAAGTAATTTATGATGCATGTTTTAATGTAATTAGTTTTTTTTTAAACAATGATATTACTGTTGTGTAATGCTTGAATGTGAGAAGATTCTTGTGTGGGAAGGGGGGTGGGGGGGGGGGCAACCTCATTTTTTTATTTTCGTTTCAGATTGAAAGGTGTGGTGAAAGATGATCCAGACATGGGTGAGACAAGCAGGCCAGTATGACCAGTGGTTGAGACAAGTAGATTATCCAAAGAATAAGGTTCTTTAAGAGAACAAAGAGATCCAGAACCCTAGGCCCATCATCAATTAGAACTTTCAAGTCTCGTTGAGAGCCAGAAACCAAGAATGCTTCATCACAGAAATTCAGAACCCTAGGCCCAGCATCAATTAGAACTTTCAAAACCCAGATGACATCTAGAAACCCAGAGATGATGATGATGTAGATTAAGAAATGTAGAGATGCTGATGAAGAACGAGAAACCCAGAGATGGTGATGAAGAAAAACCCAAACAGACACAGGAAAGTTGGAACAGCACAAAATGGAATACCAGTAACAACTTTTTCAAGAAATACTTGTTGTCCAGGTGGAAAAGACTGAACAGTGGAGGAGAGAAAGAGAAGATCAAACCATTTTTAGACACTGGGAAGTTAATGAAAACAAATGGGCATAATACAGACCCGCATTGAAGCCCTAAAATACATGAAATGGACTGATTTCACGCTGCCGCCATTATTAACAGTGAAATCGAGGCTGCAGTGGGAAGAAACCCGGAAGTATTGTCTGAGTCACACAGTAATATTGTTTACCTGGTTGTATATCTTTTCAGCGAAGAGAAAGTGACACAAATTTATAATTTCACCGCCTTCCGAGTGACCCGAAGGTCCGTTCTGAATGAATAGTGAAAGTAAAAAGGGATATTTTACCTCATTTTCAGCTAAGTTAAGGGAAATGGCACTACTTAGCTAACGTTTTCTTTCCCAAACACACATTTTAGATGCCATTCATCAAACTCAAGTTAATGAACTGATTCTTTCACTATATTAGACTTGTCACGATACAAAATTTCGGTAATGAAATAAAAAAAACCACCCATTTATCATTAACATTTAAGCGCTGTTGAAGGCGTTCTTAAACAGGCGCTGATTTGCCATTGTGTTCACGTGCTCAACAGACATTACTATGATTGGCTGTGAAGGTCATCAATTCACCAAAATCACCTCTGTTTACCAGTGGTGAAAAGAGTACTGAAAAATCATACTCAAGTAAAAGTACCTGTTGTAAATATTACTCAAAGTATGAGTAAAAAGTAGCCCTTTTAAAAGTACTCAACGAGTAGTGAGAATTACGCTGTCAAAAGCTGATATGTTTGCATGTAATTTGTGCATGTGTGTGTAAACGTAACATTCTGTAGTGCATTTAGTTATTGCCCAGCAGGCACACAACATCATGAGACATTAATATTAGGTTAGATTTAGGCTGTGATGTCAGGTGACCAAAATCAATTGTCAAGCCAGCATCTAAGGACAATGTTATTTTGATGTCCAATAATGTCGTCAAATGACGTTGATATTTGGTTGAGTTTAGGTTGTTAAAAAGTGACCAAAATCCAGCGTCGAGCCAACATCTTAAGCCAAGTTATATATGACGTCAAATACTGACATTTATTCGTCGGGTACGGTAACCAAAATCCAACGTCTGATAGATGTCATAGGGGTAACGTTCACACAATGTCAAGCTGTAACATCATTAGATGTTGATATTTGATTGGTTTTAGGTTGAACATTGGATATTGATGTTGGCCTGACGTTGAGTTCTGACGTCAACCCGATTTTCATTTCCAAACAAAATGCAAAGCCCCTATGACGTTAGGGTTCAACGTCAATCAGACATCATGTTGACGTCCTGTGTCTGCTGGGTGTTTAAAGCCATTTCGGTCATCATACAGTAAACATCCGTCATCTTCTCATCAGTGACATGCATCTAAATAGTCTCTGGGTCAATGCGCGTAAAGATTTTGAACATCTTCATGGACACTTTTAATACTTCCAAACATTCATTCATTCATTTTCTTTTCAGCTTAGTCCCCCCATCAATCCGGGGTTGCCACAGCGGAATGCACCACCAACTTATACAGCATATTTTTTACGCAGCGGATGCCCTTCCAGCTGCAACCCACTCTGGGAAACATCCATACACACTCATTCACACTCAAACACTACGAACAATTTAGCCTACCCAATTCACCTGTACCGCATATCTTTGGACTGTGGGGGAAACCGGAGCACCCGGAGGAAACCCACGCGAACGCAGGGAGAACATGCAAACTCCACACAGAAACACCAACTGACCCAGCCGAGGCTCGAACCAGCAACCTTCTTGCTGTGAGGTGACAGCACTACCTACTGCGCCTACTTCCAAACAGTTTGCTGCAATTATAAAGTGCACATGTCTTGAGGTAGTTCATTACGATGCGATTTACCTTCTACGGTATGTGCGATTTGATTGGACAGGAATCTCAGGACTGATTTTTCTAATCATCATAGACAAGAAAAATAAAGTAAGGGAGTAAAATACAGATACTGCACTAAAAATGTACTCAAGGAAAAGTAAAAGTACACATTTTTAAAACTACTCAGTAAATTACAATTCCTGAAAAAAACTACTCAATTAAAGTAATTTGAGTATTTGTAATTAGTTACTTTACACCACTGCTGTTTACTGAGTGCAAACACAGACGAGTGATCCGATGATGAATCCACTGATCTTCACGGCTTTAAAACGATCCAATGTCCGTCTATATGTGTTTTTAATCTGTGAAGAGCGGTGAACTGATGACCTTCACAGTCATTCTGTTGAGCACTGGTAAATATTAAGGCAAATCAGCAGTGTTGATGAGCGCGCTCAGCGGCGCTTAAATGTTAGCGGGAAATGGACGTTTTGAAAACTTCAGTACCAGGACAACACTGTTACAGACAACAAGAGAGTGTGCTACAGAATACTGCACTGTTTTATCGCTCACCGGGTTACATAGGCTGAAGCAGGGAAGCGTCCCCACGGTGTTTACCTGCTGCCATGAACTGAAGCCAAAGAGGACACTTAAGCGTATCACTCTTAAAGAGATTGTGATGTTGTTTGATGCCTAATATGCTTTTTATTGTTTAAATTAAACTGAACGGAATGATATTAAAGTGATGTTTACACCATATCTGCATTTTGAAGTCACAGCAACAGCTGGAGGTTTGTAGTACACAGCATGTTTTTGCTATGTTCACAATGCTGATCCTATACTTCCGGGTTTCTTCCCACCACAGCCTCGATTTCGTGTTTTAAAATGGCGGTCGCGTGAAATAAGCGTATACATATTGATAGATTATATATTGCTGTACAACAAATGCATATGTGTGGATGTCGTCAGTATGTCCACATTGAGAAAATGGACACAAAAAAAATAAATAAAATGCCTGCATACAGAAATGTAGAACATATATTGCTGTCCATGAATGCACACTTGGATAAAAAGCTGTCCACGCTGAGAAAGTGGACACAATGTGTTTGAAGAAAAAAAACACACAGGATAATTTGCACACACAAATGTTTGTTGTGTATTGAGTGCACATATGTTATCTAGTGGATACAAATGTGGTGTAGTTCATGTGAATGTTTAATGTTTCTGATGTTTTCTAATGTTTGATTTTAATGAGAATGTCAACACTAAGTAGACACAGAGTGTTTAAAAAAAAGACAAAAAAGAAAAGAGAAAAAAGGGAAATGCTGCACACAAAAATGCTTGTAGTGTTAATGCATATATGTTGTGTGGTGAATGTACAAGTGGTGTAGTTAATGCAGATGTTTAATGTTTTTAATGTTTTATTTTAATGTGTATTTAATTTGGATTTTAATGAGGATCTCCACACTAAGAAAATGGACATAGTGAGTGGAAAAAAAGAACAATGTTTGCACAAAATGAACAATGCTGTGCAATGGTTGTACATATAGATAAAATATGTACATGCTAAGAAAATAAACGAGAAGAAACACAATACTTGCACACAAGCATGCAGACACATGCACGCACACGCAGACAGATGGATGGACAGACACACACACGCACACACACAGTGTTCTCTATTGATTGATGTTCTTGCTCCTTTGGTTTTTGGCTGTAGTACTTTTAGACTGATACATTAGAACATTAGATGTCATGGTTCTCATGTGCTTATCTCCTAAACCCAAGAAATTGTTTGTATTTCATAGTTCCAAATTTGGAGAAGAGACAATGATAACTTGCCTAATTGGATGGAGCAATAACCAGTGTGCATGGGGTGATGACCCCAAAACGAATAAGATTCTTTGGTGCCCAGCCAAGAACAACCTAAGCCAACATCTAAATCAGTATAAAGGTATGAGTTTAAGAATGTTCAGGGTTCATTCTGACTTCGATGAAATCAAGGTACTGCCATGTACTTTAAGACTGCTATGCTAAATAAACCTCTTCACTGAGATCTTCTACGTCATCCTCATTTTTTCTTACAGCTGCTTGAAAAGCACTGGATATATAATGTCTGATTTTTAAGAATGATTAATTTCTGAATGTGAAGCTGAGATGATTTTCAACTGATGTGTCTCATTTTCATAGTGTTTTACTGATGGCAAAGGACACTTACAAGATGGTGCTGGTAAACCACACTCCTACGTCATGTTGCGGTGGGCCTCAAAAGGGGAGGGATTTGGATCCTATTTTAATGTCAGGAAATTTAAAAAAAGAGTTTTTTTGTTTCTATCACTCCAATATGACAGTGGACACACTATACCTACACACAGTTCTGCCCAAAGAGCTTATAAAAGTTGATTGTCATCATAGGTGCCTTTTAAAGAAGCACAAGCCTGCGAAACAGATTATCATCCATGTGGGGAAGAATGATATTCGGCAGGAGCAGTCAGAACTGCTTAAGAGCGATTTCTGTGTACTCTTGGAAATAGTCAAAAGATTGAAAATTCAGCCATTCATCAGTGGACCACTCCCTGCAAGAGGGACAAATATGTTTTCGAGGCCTCTTGGTCTAAATGCATGGCTGCAGAAAACATGTAATGTAACAGGAAAGGACTGAATATCATTGACAACTTCAATCTCTTCTGGAATCAAAGACAACTGTTTACATCAGACGGCCTTCGTCCAAACAAACTTGGTGCAAAAGTGTATACTATACACTTATAGTACATATTATATATATTTTTATATTTACTTCTCCCTTCATCATCCATCAGCTGTATGTGCCACTGAACTCAACCCAAATGGCACACACCCCCAAATGACAGAATGTCTGAATGACCACAGGACTTCAAATCAACTCCTGAGTGGACTTGTGGCTGACGCATCCCACAAGGACAGCGATAACACCACGCAGCCACAACAACCACTGCTCACGGACACACTGCCGCATGCGCCCTGCACACTGAGCTCAATACAGATAGACGGTGATGCACCAGAACAGCACCAAGTTTCAGCACTGATGGATGATCTCCAGGAAAACAGCCAGGACAACATATCTCAGCAGCCAGAATCTCCAGAGCCACAACCTCTGTCACCAGACATGCTCTCCTTGGCACCTTGCTCCACTCTATTGAGTTTTTCAAAAAAGATAGAGAAAGTGGTGTTTGCTGGAACTAAACTCTCACACTCATGGCAAGCTCCACACCCGTCTCTAAGCCCACCTCGCCCTCAAACTGGGAGAGCCCTCTGGCCCTTACGCAGATATAGGTGTTTTATTATGTGACAGAAAATCAAAGGCCTTTTCAAGCTGTACAACAAATCATTCAAATCTTCAAAAGATCAAATCATGCCTCTTTTGAGTGATGCTCCCAGCTCCAGCTGTTAGATTGCCCCATGGGAACTGGCTATAGTCATAAACCTCACCTCCTCCATGTTAATGAATGAGTCGAAATAAAGACAAAATATTACACTTACAATAAAACTTGATTTAAAGGACGTCTCTGATATTTTGAGTTTCGTCATGTTCTTCAGTCCCTCACGCCCCATTCACAAGGGGCTTCAGCGTCAACGCTTGACAGAGGGCGTGTCTGAAGCTGGGGCTGACGCGATCGTCATAGCAGCGTCAGCCAATGAAATTAGTCAGCAATAGGCCACTGTCTGAGCTGGTGTATTTGAGAGTCCCTTGCCACATATAGGCTAAAAAACACACAGGATCCCTGTCCTCAAACAGCAATGTTTAAACAAAAAATCTAAAACAACTATTTATATAATTGTAACAAATTTTACAAATTAGGCTAAAAGAACAAAACACCATGATAGTTTCGGTTTACTTTCTCGCTAAAAAGCGCTTGTTTTTCCATCAATAACTTACTTTGACCTTGGAAAATATCTTTTGAGGGATTTGTTTGAACCTGCACAAACAACAGCAGCCTAAACTACAGAACATCATTGTCTAATTTAACCTGAAGTGCTTTTGTAAGTGGAATACATTCATTTATATAAAATTCTAAACACAAAATTTATAACCTCGTCATGTAGCCTATCGTTTTTCTATTCACTCTATAAGATCGAGCTGATGGCACCAAGGACAGCATATGTTTTTTTATTTTACATAGGCCTATAGAAAGTCATGGGATCTCACTTTTCACTCGGTAAAACATAATTACGAATTGGAAAATGAAAGAAGTACCATTGAAAGGGGTTCCGTTTTGTTAAGTTTACCCTGCTTTCAGCTTAGTTGTCCAACATGTTTACTACAGCAATGTCACTGTGTTTAATAAAAAAAAGAACATCGTATTGGCTTACTGTATGAAGCAAATAAAACGAAACACAACGTCACATCATTTGTTTCGGAAAATGAATAAGTAGCATCTCACATCCATGAAAGCATCTCTGTCAGTCTTTGACAAGACAGGACTTCAGCGCTCCCACATCTTGATGCTCATGACAAGAATAGCATGTGTAGTTATCTTTTTTTAAGTGGTGTAAATCGCCATCATGCATGGATGAATGATATTTTTGCACTTTACACATAATAATCCATGATCACATTACACAATACTGGAACCGCACGTCAAAATAACACACTTCCCAAAATTTCACAAATCATGTTTTCAGGGGAGCCCATGCCTTATTTAAGGGAGCCGAGCTCCCCTTAGCTCCTCCGTAGTTTGCACTATGCAGTCCCTCCATTTTTTTCTTTTTTGATTTTGCGGTCGCTGAATTTATCACAAAATCAAGCAAATTCTGCAAAATTTTGCTGACCTCACATTTTTTTGACAACAACTCTCGCTAATATAAAATTAATTTTGTGCCAAAAAAACAAAACAATCCAAACTTTTCCAAAAACAAACACAAATATACATTAACAAATAAAAACATTGCAAAAAATACAAAACAATCAACCAAATGGTAAAAAAATAAACATAGTCTTAAAAAATGTATTATTAATTTGGTTCACTTCCCGCTTTGCTTTCGATAAACGCAGTTTTGATTGTGCTGCTAGAGTTTTCAATAACATTTCTCAAATTTTCATTTGCGATTCTGACACAAAGCTCTTGTTGGGGTGGGCTTACCAGTGATTTGTTCTTATAGGATCGGGGGATTTTGATTGCCGGCTCATTGAACCGGAAGTGCTGTGTCTGTGCCGTGCAAAACATCGAAGAAGAAGAAAAGCAAGAGTGTGCATTTTTGAACTGCGAACCTGTAAGTAACTTTAGCCCACACGAATGGCAAACAGAGTAACTTATATTGAAAAATATTAAGGATAATACACAGATATTTCCACACCAGAAGGAGATGAGTGATCTAGAGGTACATGGAGTCTCACCAGCATCCTCCTCAGCAGGACCTTCGAGGCAGCCCTAGGTAAGTTGTTGTTACTGCTATGATAATAGGAAGAAAAATCGTTGAATAGCTAAGCCTTTTTCCTGTGCAGAATGCAACTATAGCTTTAACGGTAATTGTATGCATTGGAATGCGTTTCTCAAAAGCATCATGAGCCAAGATCGCTTTTGTTGTTCCCAGAGGATGCTTCTTCCTTTATTTTAGACTCAATATGGGAAAAGCAACGCTTCTTAATCTCTTCCTTTCTTTGTTTATACATTGATGGTAACATAGTGCCATCAGCAAGAATGCTTAGTGGAAATTTATTGATTACATGTAAAGATGCGGGTCAGAGATAGAGAGCTTTAAAACTGGATAGATTGGGGCAATTTCAGGTGGAAAGTGTTGGCATCGACCAGGGGAGGAAAAAATGGAGTAAAGGGGTGATTACGGGTATCCCTGTGTCACCGACTTGGTCCCAGCCATTCTCCTCACTGGCCGGCAGAGATCTCTCTCGCCGGACTTCTAAGCACTACATCCCCCATAAGCCTTGTACCCGTCTCTGATTGCACTGCACCAAACTCTCATCACACACACATATAAGCAGTGCTCACGATCACTTCATTGCAAAGTCTTGTTTTGCCTTGCTGACATTACTGAGCATTTTCCACAGTTTACTAACTGATCTCCTGTTATCAACCCAGACTGCATTTATACCTTGTTTGCCTTGCTGTCTAACTTAAAAGGTGGTATTATACTAAGTGCACAAAGACTCCAAGCAACAAGAGAGAGAACAAAAGTGGACAGTCAATCTGCTGTGTTACAATTTGAGGAAGAAGATATCCCAAAGAGAGTAACAATTGGATATATGAGTTACTTTGTTAGACCTTATATACCAAAACCACTTAGATGGTACATTGCCAGTGATTTGGACATGTAGCAGCAATGTGCAAGGAAAAAAGAAGGTGTGCTAGATGTGGAGGTAATCATAATTATTGCCTATGTGGAGAAGGGGTATTGCCTAAATGTTGTAATTGTGGAGGGGAACATAGTGTGGCTTTTGGAAGATGTGCAGTGATGAAAGAGGCAGTAGAGGTACAGAAAGTAAGATAGGGCAGAACGTTTCATATGCAGAAGCAGTGAAGATGGTACATAACCATGCTACAGGCAGTAGGAGTGAGAGTGTAGTGAAGGATAAAGATAAGCAAATAAATAAAAATTAGGGGAAAAGTGATACAGGTGAATGTAAGGAAGTTGGTGACATTCATAGACAGAAAGAATCCAGTTGATAATTATGGCAGCAGAACAACATTTGGATGTAACCGGGAAATAGACATAAGAAATAGTGAGGGATGACCCCAAGAAACAGTCAAGTCAGGAAATATGTATTGGTTAATTTGAATAAATTGGAATGCTAGAAGCTTGATTAGTAATGGGCTGGAGTTTAAGCAATTTATAGAGAAATTGGTAGAGAAACCAGAGGTTATTTGCATTCAGGAGACGTGGCTTAAACCAAATTTGGATTTTATGATAAGGGGATATGTGGCTGTATGACAAGATGGAAGTGAAGGGAGTGGTGGAGTGTGTGCTAGATTTATTAAGCAGGGATTGGGAAAAGAGTTGGAATACGTGGTGGTGGAAAATGGATAGGGCAGAAGAGTGTAGTAATAATTAACTTTTACAATCCTTGTGAGGATTGGATTTAGAGTAAATGGAAGAAGTCGAGGGGCAGGATAGACAAAAAGTAATGTGATGTGGGGACTTTAATGCCCATAGTCTACTTTGGAGTGGGAAGAAGGTGGAGAAGAATGGACAGGTAATATATGAGTTGTTAGAATTGAAATGGTTGGTATGTCTTAATGATGGAAGAGGAACTAGGTTAGATGTGGTGTCAGGAAATGAGTCAGTGGTAAATCTTACTATTGCTTCAAATGATACTGCAAGACCATGTGATTGGGAAGTATGGAAAGATTCAGTGATGGGAAGTCATAATTATCCAATATTATGTTTAATTCATATACGAAGGAAAAAACAGTGTGAAGAATGATGAGGGAGATGGAAATTTGGTAATGCAAACTGGGTAAAATTCTATCAGTTATGTGAAGAAAGATTAGAAGGGGAATTTAGAGAGATACAGTGCATCCGGAAAGTATTCATAGCGCTTCACTTTTTCCACATTTTTTTATATTACAGCCTTATTCCAAAATAGATTAAATTAATTTATTTCCTCAAAATTCTACACACGATAGCCCGTAATGACAATGTGAAAAAAATTTTTTTTGAAACTGTTGCAAATTTATTTAAAATAAAAAACCTGAAAAATCACATGTACATAAGTATTCACAGCCTTTGCCGTGAAGCTTTAAATTGCCCTCAGGTATATTCTGTTTCCACTGATCATTCTTGAGATGTTTCAGCAGCTTAATTGGAGTTCACCTGTGGTAAATTCAGTTTATTGGATATGATTTGAAAAGGCATACACTTGTCTAAATAAGGTCCCAGGGTTGACAGTACATGTCAAAGCACAAACCAAGCATGAAGAAAAAGGAGTTGTCTGTAGACCTCCGAGACAGGATTGTCTGGAGGCATGAGGCTGGGGAAGGTTACAGAAAAAATTCTGCTGCTCTGAAAGTTCCAATGAGCACAGTGGCCTCCATTATCTGTAAGTGGAAGATGTTTGGAACCACCAGGACTCTTCCTAGAGCTGGCCGGCCATCTAAGCTGAGTGGTTTGGGTAGAAGGGCCTTAGTCAGGGATGTGATCAATAACCTGATGGTCACTCTGTCTGAGCTACAGCGTTCTTCTGTGGAGAGAAGAGAACCTTACAGAAGGACAACCATCTGTGCAGCAATCCACCAATCAGGCCTGTATGGTAGATTGGCCAGACGAAAGCCATTGCCTGCCTGGAATTTGTCAAAAGGCATCTGAAGGACTCTCAGACTATAAGAAACAAAATTCTTTGGTCTGATGAGACTAAAATTAAACACTTAGGAGTGAATGCCAGGCGTTACATTTGGAGAAAACCAGACACCGCTCATCAGCAGGCTAAAACCATCCCTACAGTGAAGCATGGTGGTGGCAGCATGGTGCTGTGGGGATGTTTTTCAGCAGCAGGGACTGGAAGACCAGTCAGGATAGAGGGAAAGATGAATGCTGCTATGTACAGAGACATCCTGAATGAAAACCTGCTTCAGAGTGCTCTTGACCTCAGACTAGGGCGACGGTTTATCTTGTAGCAGGACAATGAACCAAAGCACACCACCAAAATATCAGAGGAGTGGCTTCACAACAACTCTGTGAATGTCCTTGAGTGGCCCAGCCAGAGCCCAGACCTAAATCCTATTGAACATCTCTGGAGAGATTTGAAAATGGCTGTACACCGTCGCTTCCAATCTAACCTGATAGGGCTTGTGAGGTACTGCATAGAGGAATGGGCAAAAATTCCCAAAGACAGGTGTGTCAAGTTTGTGGCATCATATTCAAAAAACCCTGAGGCTGTAATTGCTGCCAAAGGTGCATCAACAAAGTATTGAGCAAAGGCTGTGAATACTTATGTACATGTGCTTTTTCAGGTTTTTTATTTTTAATAAATTTGCAACAATTTCAAAAAATCTTTTTTCACATTGTCATTATGGGGTATTGTTTGTAGAATTTTAAGAAAATAAATGAATTTAATCCATTTTGGAATAAGGCTGTAACATAAAAAAATGTGGGAAAAGTGAAGCGCTATGAATACTTTCCTGATGCACTGTAGATATAGACAGTGAATACAGTAGCTTTCAGGAAGTTATAAAAGGGGTGGCAAATGAAACTATTCCTAAAAGTTCTGGGAAAAGAAGAAGGACATCAGGTCCTTGGTTGACAGAAGAATGTAGTAGGGTTTTAAAACATATGAATGGGACATTTAAGATATTAAGGCGGACTCATAATTATGAGCACCTAATTTAATATAAAAGAGCTCAAGCATTGGTAAGGAAAACAATACAACAAGCTAAAAGGAGCCATTGGTGCCACTTTTGCAGCTCAATAGGGAGTAGCCTAAGACTCCAGTTGGGCATATATGAGGGATGATAAAAAGGATAGGTGGAGAAAGGAAAGAGATGGAATATACTGTTATGATAAATGGAGAGGAGAAGGCAGTAAAAGACAAGGAGAAGGCAGAGATGATAGCAAAAGCTTTAGTAGCAATACATAGCTCTGAAAATTTAGAAGGAGGATGGAAGGATTTTCCATCCTCCCCATTTTCTATGGAAGAAATTAAGAGAGCAATTAATAGAAAAAAGATGACATCCCCAGGAGGAGATGATATGTGCTATATCATGTTAAAATTTATGGGTGAGAATGCTTTAGGAAGGCTGCTTAGGATATATAATAAAGTGTGGGAGGAAGGGCAGCTTCCTTAGAGTTGTTGGGGTTAAAGGAAATGAAATGGTGGATAATTTAGCAAAGCAAGCCAGTAACAGGACAGAAGTTGAAGTACACATAACAATAAGTAAAGCAGAAGCTAAATCAATGATTTGGCTAAAAACTATGGAAAAATAGCAGAAAAGTTGGGATGAAGAGAAGAAAGGAGTAGGCTACATAGTATTCAACAGAAGGTTGGAGTAGGGAGGGCTACTGGAAGAAATCGAAAAGAAATTATCATAACTAGGATAAGGATTGGACACTGTAGATTAAACAAGTACCTTAACAAGTAAGACACATATACAAAAGAAAAGTTCAAATAAAAATAAAAAATCCCTTTTATGTCACATCAGCAGCAGCATGTGTACTATGATGAGTGAAAAGCTTAGGTGCTGGCTCCAAACAGTGCAAAATACAGACAGTGCAAAATACAGACATCAGTGCAAAATACAACAACAAACTCCCCAAAAAACAAACGATAGCCTATACAAAAAGGAACACTAGAAAACTAAGAAAAACATCAAGGTACATTAATAGACAATGATTATATTTCTTAAAAGTCACTGGTACAGCAAATAGGATATACAGTAGAGTGAACTATGTATAGTTATGGTATGAAAAGTATATGAATTTAGGCTATATGGATGCGTGTATGTACAGTATGTGTGCATACATACAGTATATGTATATATGTATGTGTCTGTCTGTATGTATGCACATAATATTAATTAAATAAATGAATAAATAAATAAATAAATAAATAGAAATGAAATGGTGGTGAGGGGAATTTGAAGTAATAAGTTTGAAGTAATCTCTGTCCAAATTTGGTCCACACTCCAGTATAGAAGGGTGCGGTAATGCACCATTGACGTTGGATGCCGACCACCGTTAAACATTAAAGAAAAAGAAGAAGGAGGTTGCCTATTCAGACCACTGACTCAGACCATAGATATATATACACTAGATATCACATAGGGACCCTGAGCATGCGTTCAGGACATGGATTAGATCAAATTAAACAGGGAAGGAGGATAATGCATTTTCATCCACACAAACACATACTCTTTGTCGGCAATGCCCATGCGGACACATCCATTAATGTAGAAAAGTGATGTAAAATTATAATATTTCGTAATTTACAAAAAGTATTTGCATACAGACCACCGGGGAAACTCCCGATCATAGATATATGTGTATATCTCTGGCTCTGGATGGCCGCAGTCCTCCACTGCACCTTGGTCTTCCATTCATTTCAAAGGAGCCTACCCTGTACTAAAATGGCGGCTCTCTTGACGCATTCGTTCTAATAGACAACAGCAGTGTAGGGCGACATCTAATGTACATATCTATGGACTCAGACCAACAGTCCACTTCAGTAGGTGGCGGTAATGCACCTTTTCGTTGGATGCCGAATGCAAAACAAAAAGAAGAAGAGCAGCGCAATTATGTGCATCGATTCTGTACGTATCACAGAAAAAGGTACGAAGAACTGATTACGGATGCAACTAACATTAACGTTGAGCGGAATACAGATCCCTAAGTTACTTTGGGAGCTCCGACAAGAGAAGATGATAGAAGATTTTCAATGAAAAGGTTTGGACTGGACTGTTTAGAATATGTAAGTTACAGGCGAGCAGTGAGAGGTGGGCCATAACCGTATTAACGTTTCTCTTCTAATCTTAAAAACTGTATGAACGCAATAACATTGACTCGCAGCTGCTTAGCGAAGTTTTAACAGTTTTGTACCCAGCAAACATTGAACGTCCGATGACCGTTGAAAAGGCGTCCCTCCGACACGTTCAGTCATCATGGTTGAAAAATATAACGTTATCCGAAACGGGAATTGAAATCACGTCTTTTGGCCTTAAATAAATAGTCTTTTCTGCACGTCATCTGTACGTATAAATATACCGTATTCAGTTTTTTTATATTATTATTGCAATAACAGGCGATTACAATTGAAAAATACAGTTGAATAAGTATAATACAAACAATGCAAATATTGTACGAAAAGAGAATGGCAATTTTAAATAAGTATTACAATGGCAAAGAGAAAGATAATGAAAAAAAGACAATAAAATAAAAAAAGAGAGAGGGGAACATGGATAAAATAATACAAATTAATGGAGAATATTAAGAGCAACATTTAATTGCTTTGTTATGAGACTCTGAAATGGTATTCAAGTACAGATCCAATTCTAGTTTAAAAAATACAAAATTTGGTTGCATTTAGTATATTTACACTTGTAATGAAAAAAAAACTTTCCATATAAACTTTCCAATCTTAGGTTTATGCAATAACCTGAATTAACGAAGTGCTTTTCTTTAATGTAAAACCCCCAAAACAACATGTCTAGAGCTTAAAGAAAAACCACCACAAAATCCTTTGGACAATTAAGAGTATTCACATCAGATCAGAAAATTTAAACAATCCCAAAATAAGAGTAAACGAGTGGGAATAAGTCTCCCAAAAGAGCAAGGACATTAATGTCATTTATGAATTTCTGTAAAAATTGTTTAACTGCATAAAATCTGTAAATAATTCAAAAAATATATTTCTTTAATGTTATTTGTTTAAAAAAAGTTCTGGGGGAGTGACCAAACATTCATTCATTTTCTTGTCGGCTTAGTCCCTTTATTAATCAGGGGTTGCCACAGCGAAATGAACTGCCAACTTATCCAGCATGTGTTTTAAGCAGCAGATGCCCTTCCAGCTGCAACCCAGCACTGGGAAACACCAATACACACTTATTCACACACACACTACGGCCAATTTAGCTTTTTCAATTCACCTATAGTGCATGTCTTTGGACTGTGGGGGAAACCGGAGCACCTGGCGGAAACCCACGCAAAAAAGGGGAGAACATGCAAAGTTCACACAAAAATGCCAACTGACCCAGCTAGGGCTTGAACCAATGACATTCTTGCTGTGAGGTGATCGTGCTACCCACTGCGCCACTGTGATGCCCAGTGACCAAACATACAGCCATTTAATATAATTAAAAATGTTTGTTCCAATAAGAAATGGAAGATGGATTTGAAATGACAAGATCTAAAAATAAAGATCTAAAGATTTTATGATTGGATTTTTTAGTGGAGAAACAAATTTATCCAACAAGAGTAGATTTAGGCTTCGGGGACATACAGAAATCAAATAATTATTAGTATTTCTAAAAAGCATACAAATCTCAGAAGAAATGGCCTTGCAAACTATATTAAATTCTTAAAAAAATGTGTATATATATCCATAATAAGAAATGAGAAAAAAAAAACATAATGAGGGATTACGTTCCAAATGAAAAATTGATTGTGGGGAAAGCGTTTAAGCCTATTTATTTTTAAGGTTTTATTAAGTGAATCAAAATCTATAAAATTTAAGCCACCTTTATTATAGGTATTATATAGAACGAGCTGCATAGGATAACCTAGAGATGCCTTCTGCTTTTGTAAGGAAAGTCCTACCTTTTAATGAAGAATCTCTTAATAACCACACATTAATATTTTTTTTTTTAGTTTTTTTAATTGGCTGATTACTAATTCTGTTCCAGCGACAGAAATTCCCTTCAAAGAACTTTTTTACTATGTAAACTTAAAAATTGTGAAGCAATTAGGGCTTTAAAAAATATTTTAAAAGCATTTAGGCATGATAAATTGTGCCGTTTTTAATCAGCTCCGAACTGTACAGAATACAATAAAATGCTTTTTATTTAATTTCTTTATTGAAGTGATCTATGATTGTAGATTGTTTATTATATTTTTATGCACTCCCCTACAGAATCATCCCAATCTAAAATTATAAATTATTTCCAAATAGTTATTGACCTCATCTAGTGAAATTGTATTCATATTGCAATATGTATTGCAGATTAAAAAAAATATTGCAATGTTAGATTTTTCCAATATCGTGCAGCCCTAGTAGCAATTAAGAAAAAATATAGTGATATGGGGCATTCTTGGCTTACATCACACTTAAAATAAAATCTGGGAGAAGTGCCATTATTAAGCTGAATAGAGCTGTTTCCATTATGATAAAGGATTTTAACACATTTACACATCTGTTATACATTTAAAAAAAAAAAAAAAAAAGTTTATGCAGGGCCTGTAACATAAAATCATGTTTGAGACAATTAAACGCTTTATAATATTTTAGAAAAAGGATAAAACTCAGTGGAAATAAAATCTGAATGAATAATCTAACAAATCTAAAATCAAGCATACGTTTTAGATATATGTCTCTGGGGTATAAAACCTGATTGACACTCATATATTATACTATTAAGAATAGATTTTAACCTTTTTGCTAAGACGAGGGCAATAACTTTATAGTCAGTATTCAATAAAGAGATTGGACACCAGTTTTCTATTAAAAGAGTCCTCGACATAAAGGAGGAGGAAGCATTAAACTCTCAATACTTTCTAAAATATTTTGTTTAAAAAAAGGAACCAGTTTTTTAAACAATTTATAAATTTCTGCAGATAGCCCATCAGTTTCCTGCTGTTTATTACATTTCAGATTATTAATTGGTAATTTCAGTAAGACTAATAAGTGCGTCACAGAAATCAATCTTCAGTACTTATTTTATTTATGTGTGATAACAAATAAAAAAAAATGCATGGCTGGTTCCTGACAATTTAGAATTATAAATCTTTATAAAATCTGCCAAAAAATTCTGCAATTGTCTTGAAGTCTTCAGATATATTCCTATCGATGCGTGGTTTTTGAATAGAATATTTAACTCGCTGCTGAGTTCTGCTCACCCTCTTTTAGTCATTTTCGATGAGACCTTATGAATGCACCTTCAGCTTTTTGTTTATATATATATATATATATATATATATATATATATATATATATAATATATATATATATATATATATATATATATATATATATATATATATATATATATATATATATATATATATATATATATATAATATATATCTTCTAAGTGGTTTCTGATCTATAAATTCAGTTCACTCTGCATTGGTAAGATCCCTTTTTATGCAATAATACAGAAATTGTAGCCATAATTTGATCTTCATTATTTTTTCGAATTTTTGCTAACAGACTACAATATTTTCTACAATATTTTTCAATTTAAGAAGTTCCCAATTATTACAAAACAAATTCTTTGTTAGCTTTATCCTAATAAAAAGAAATTAAATGATCAATTTTGTTTTGAACTTCTTTGTTTTAAAATTGAATTATTAAGTTTCCAATATGAGGATCTTTTATGTGGGGAAGTAGAAGATAGTAGAAGACAATAATGGCTTTATGATCAGACAATAAAGAGGGAATAAAATCAGTTTTTATGTTTAATCTGCTGAAGTTGACGAAAATCAAGTCAGGATTTATTAGAAAGTAAGTTATCAGCTATGTTTCCATCCAGAAATGCTAATTAACTTAAAACTGGATTATCGCATAAAAGATGTGCGAATAAAGCAGCATTTCCATCCAACGAGTCTAAGCGAACAAAATCGTTACTTCCTGATTACTGGCACCAAATATCAACAATAAAAACAGAATTTGCTGCTGTAGGAGAAGCTTCGTCAATCTTTTTTTCATTTAATAAATGACTTGCACCTCTGACACGCAGTGAATGTGCGGTGGTGTTTGAAGGCGTGAGACGCGGAGCACAGGTGCTTTTGATTCTGGGGGTTTATTAATGATATAATAAAACTAGTACTGAAACAGTTAAGTTGTTTTAGAATGACCAAAACAACATTTCAGATGTTTTATAATGTGCTCAGCCTGCTGGTTTATCTATTCGCACACATTTTTATCATCACATGATTTCTTATAACAAAATCACATGAATCACATAAAAGTGTTTCCATCGTAGTTTATGCGCATCTTTTCTTATTGAATAAAAAGTTTATCCTATTCAGTTATGCGCACAGCTGGTAACACTGCACAGTAAGGTCTAATTAGTTAATTTGAGTTTTTCTTTTAAAATCAACAGTAAGAAACAGACATATTTAATTGTTACTATATTAATGTTAGTTGAAAAACAACTTAAATTTATGCGCATCTTGGCATTTCAATCAACCGTTTTTGATGTGCAAATCCAAAATGCTCCAAAAATAGGTGGATAGAATTGCCGCAGATGGAAATAATACATGTTAAGTTTGCAAACTTTAAAGCTAGTAAAATGAAGTTACCATTAATATCACAATCACTAGACAAAATCTTTACACTAAAATTATTTTTTAAAATACAGACTCCAGCTGAATGTTCATTTCCATGCGACACCCATACTTCTGACCCCATTATGATCTCCATAAATAACTTCTTGTACAGTTGAATGAGATTCCTGAAGAAATAAAATTCTGTATTAAAACGTTTAAGAAATAAAAAAAACTGCTTTTCGCTTAAGAATGTAAAAGTTTGGGATTGGGAGCCTCTCAAACAACCATGTGATCAGAGCACCATCTTGAAATGCCTCTCTGTTTTCTGGTTGTTCATAAGATGTGTTGCTGTGTAATTTAAGTGTTTTAATAGCCTAATTAATTATGCATATAAACTAATCACACTTATTATTTAAAGCTGTGAACGGCAATCAGGTTTTTAATAGGTCCAATTTTGGTCTAATCAGACTTGAACGTCCTTATAGCATTGTAATCATGTGTACATCATAATTATTACATTATTTAAGAACTTATGCAATAGCATTACAATTTAGCTAAATTATTCATTGTTATTTTTACACATTAGTAGTTTTAACATAGTAGCATATTTACATCACTAAACAAACACACCTAATAAGTTTAAAAAACAAACAAATATGGACAACACAAGTTACATTTTATATTAGAGTCTTTTATTTCTTATATACTCTAGCTTTTCCTGGAATGTGCTTGCTGTGATCCTCCATTGCTGCATCTTTTTCGGTGTCTGTAGCATCTAGACTCCATCACTTTACAGCACGTAAAGGACGGGAAAATAATTTTGTATGATCCTACAACTAAAAACTTACAATAGAACAAGCATTATTGTCATGTTTCATGAATGAATAGTAATGTGCAGAGTAGCAATTGTATCTAATGTCGAAACATAAACGTCCCCTACCACTCAACTTTTACAAATGCAAGGGACTATGTCCTTACCCGTATCCACAGTTGTGACAAGCAAGGACTGTCAATGGCTTTCACTAAAATTATAATTTAATTTAATATTTTCTGGCTGACAGCCTGAGTTTGTACAAACTTTTTAAAACATCTGAACATTAAAACTGGCATGTCTATAAGGAGATATAAAATAATGAATAACAGATTAAACCCAGAATTCAAGTAATATCAAAGACTTGTTGAGGTAGTAAAATCAATTTTCCTAAAATATTATGCAAAAATAAACACAAACAATGCAATATACATTGATAAATATGCTGTTCATGACATTTTTACTCTGGCTTGGACCGAACATACACCAACTCTGGACAGTTGCTGAACCTAAATTTGACACCAAAATCACAGTCAGAGCGATCCCTCTGGGGTTTGGAGACACACATTTTGTCACATTTCAAACAGATCCAGTTCTACTCATCAGCTTTGATGGACACTTCACAGGATCTCGCTCTCAGAATCCAGTCTCTTAACAGAACATGTAGACCTTGCTGGAGTCCACATTGACAATTTCTGTAATCAGCAGCTAGCATCAGGCTTATGATGATATTAACTTTTCTAGTTGCAATTATTTAATAAAGCTTTTATCAGGATATGCAGTAATAATATCACAATATTCACATAAGGTATAAAAACTACTTTGTATATTAATGCATTTTATACAAATGTTAAATTGTATTGCAAATAGATAATAAAATACAGCTGGTAACACTTCACAGTAAGGTCTAATTAGTTAATTTGAGTTATTCTATTAAAATCAACAGTAAGAAAAAGACATATTTATTAGTTACTATATTAATGTTAGTTGAAAAACAACTCAAATTTATTAGTTATTAACTAAAATGTACAAATATACTATAAATAGAGAATTTTTAAGTCTCGTGCATGACACAGGACAGATTAATATGGCAGTACTAATGTGTGAAAATAAACAGTGGCTAAGTATTCCAATATGTGGTGAAATTATGTTTTTGAGCATCAATTGACTTTGACTACAGGCTCTATGTTTGCAAATATGAATTAACTCCGAATTCTGAAATACGCTTTAAGCATTCAACAAGTTTTTCCCCTACACTGGTGTGTTTTCAGGGAGTGGGATGACGTAGACAAAACAAAAGTGAGAACGGTAGTAATGAAATTATTTAATTATTTAAATTATATAAGAAAATGCAATGCATCAGATGATTCTGCCAGTCGGCCTGAAGAAAGAGTCTTGAATTCTGTCTGACAGATGACTGATTGTTATTGACCCCGCAAGACAATTTCAAACGTTTAAAAGTTTAATACAAAAACTATTTTACAGGAGCAGTTTAAAGAAAAGTGGTTAGACTTCAACTGCTAAATATAGACATTAGACATGAGCTAATAACACCTACATAACATAAATATATTTAACACTTTGTTAATTGTAAAAATATCAAGTACATAACTTTTTTTAGATACAGATTCATAAGTTTTGCTCTCATTGTTAATGACAGCTTATTAACGTAGGCTAAACAGAATCAATAATACTGCTTTGGTAGTAAATGCTGGAAGACATATCTTCAATTGAATGATATAGCCTTTTGTTGAATTTATTGTTAAAATGTTTTATTTTTACACTATTCCTCTCCAAACTCGCCTGAAATGGTCATTTGCAGCTCTGACTGAACACACAGCAGGTAACATACCAATATTTGCTGGGTAACTTTTTACATGTCATTTTATTCTAAGGGTCACGTAATGAACACGCGTTGTGGGATATTTTGGGCAATTACATTATCTGCATTAAAATAATATTTTGGTCATACCTTTCAGCTTTTTAATGTCATTGTTAGTGTGTGCTGACTGGAATTATATATACTATATTAGTGGATAATCTAAAGAGAAAATGCCATCAACACTTTTATGAAAAAAGTGGGTTCCTCTTACATAAATAAAACCTAATAAAACCTTCCACCCAATACTACATTAAGTAGGCTTGTTGATGTTTAATCAGATAAATGTTTCAAATATGTCCTGCTCTCTTTCTTTAAAATATCTAAATAACTATATTAACAACTGTATAATGAAAACAGCCAAAACCCTAAAGTCTTATCTGTAAAAAATTTTTATAGACCCTTTTTACATTTTCGCGTTTTTCAGTAGCAGAAGGTGTCATGGTTGGGTAAACTTAGAGTGCAGTGAATCGGCAAGTACAACAAATAATTTTTTTACAATCCTATTTGCTGAAATTATAAAAGAAAATTCCACAATGGTATACTGTACTTAAATGTCACATTTACATCATTTTAAACCATAATGTCATGACAGTAATGACAAGTTACCATACTGTATATAGCCTATATATTAAACTTAGCATATATAAGCATAACAATTCCAGTTTTCATATTTGGGGACTGACATATGTAATTTGTTAATTTTCCACCTGATTACTCGGTAGAAATCCGGTAGATCCCTCTTATTTTTTAGTCAAATTAATCTTGCATAACCTCTTTTCTCATTCAACTTTTTGAATGTAAGCAATAATCTGTCAAGTGTCTCTTTTTTAAATGAGACCAAACTAATTTGTTCTTTATTCTGCAATAAACAGGAAATTTAAATGGGCAAATCGAAAATCGATTTTTAAAGTCACTCGAATGTTGAATTCATTTACACTTTGCTGTATTCTTGCTTGAATGTGTGTCTGGCCTCTGTTTTAATAATAATTTTTTCAGTGCTACACCAAATGATGTGGGGAAAACACATAAACCATGTAATCTCTTTTCACATACTTTAGCTACTCTTGTGGAATGCACAGTAAAATGAATAAACCTCTTATAACTAATTTTCAAACTCCCAATTTTTATTTAAAATTTTTTTTTTTTTAGGATTTGTCAGCCAGTCTGTGTGCCAATGATGCGCCGTCATTGGTTGCTGGTTGGTGCTTGTGGCTGGGTGCTACTTATCCTAATGTTTGTCAGCAAGTTCATCAACTTCAGCTTCAGAATACCAGGTGGTATATTTAACTATGCTGAGCAAAAAATTAAAGAGATACGCATTTAAATGTGTTTTATGGTTATGTTACAATTCTAATTTGTAATTTAAAATCATATTAACAATTTTGACATATAACTGGCCTTAAGGCACTCTCAATGTTTTCCTTTGATTCATTTTTAGACTATGCAGGGAGGTCAGAGATATTTGTTTGGACTTTGTCATCTGTTACAACAAAACTTCCTTCAGTTATGTGGCCGGACAAGGGAGCATCACAGCCATATTTATTGGTGAGGCAGTTTGTTAGTTTACATTTTTGCTTGATCTAAAGCAACTTGAATTGTTTTTAGTTATACATGAATGTTTTTTGTGTATCATTTATATCAGTGGTTTTCTTATTAGTCTTCAGTTAGTCCCTCTGTGGTGGAACCCATAGACTGGCACTTAGTGAATGAGAAGCGTTTGGAGCAGTTATCAACAGTTTGCAGCAATTCATCTGTTTGGAACCTTACTCACACAACTGTGCGCAAGTTTGTCTTGGACCGCATTTTTGTTTGTGACAAGCACAAGATACTGTTCTGTCAGACACCCAAAGTTGGAAACACACAGTGGAAAAAGGTTCTAATTGTCCTTAATGGTAAGATATGTGTTCATGTAAAAAAATTAAAATGAATCAAAATAACATCTGACAAATTTTACAGCTTAATAAAAACTTAGCTTTCCATTATACCTCAAATAAAATGAATTATGTCAAATTGTATATCTTTCTTGAACATAAAACATGCTGTATTTTGTTGTGTTTGTTTTTCAGGAAAGTTCTCAAAGGTTGAAGCTATACCAGAGAACCTAGTTCATGACCATGAAAGAAATGGCTTACCTCGCCTGTCTTCTATGACTGACACACAAATCCATCAAAGGTATATATTAGTTCACTTAACATAAACAATTATGTGAAGACTAGTTTCTTGCCAAATAAATGTAACTTAGCATTTTTTTTTAGCATTTTATTAATATTTTATTTACTTGATTGATTGGCTGGCCAGTTCAGTTCAGTTTAGTTTCTGTCTTAATGACATTTTCAATGAATGACCATTAAAATTTTTAGCAATGTGTTTTTTTTCCTATAAACATTTCTATGTGTAAACTAAAATAGGTGTGCGAAGTACCTGGTGCTAGATATTTATGTCAGATGCAGCAGGCGTTGGGTCTGGCGTTGTGACAAAAGTAAAAATTGCCTCTCTTGCATTTTTTTTATTAGAATACATTTCCCAGTATGTCCAAATCTAGTAGTATTAAGGTATAATACAAGGCTCGAAATTACGACTGTTTTGGTTGCATATGTGCCTGAAATTTTATCTATGCGACCTCAAATATATTTGGGAGCATTTGTGCGAGTGCATAAAATTGTTGCGTGCGACCGGTTTTCACTGCAAAATGTTCATCGCATGCACGGAATTAGGACATATTCACGCAGAATGCATATTTGCACTTGAAACGCAGCGCTCGGGAACAGTTTAAAACTGTTGCCATGTCAACTTGCTGCAGTAAGCAAAGCCAACAATGCTTGCCCCGCCTTCGCGAATGGATTGCTTAAAATTAGCTGTCAATCACTCAGTTAACACCTTCTGCCTTCAGATGACAGGAGAGCTACAACCGCGAAAATGTAAAGCGCTGAAGATGAGAATGACAACAACAAGGTCAGATTTTGTTTTAGAAACCACCTAAAGCAACAAATAATGGCACATCTGATTACTGATCATGGTGAATGTTAATCCACAATCTACATTTGTCGAAGAGTGGATAAAAGACTTCCATTGGCTTCATGTACACTATGTGAATAACTCAAGCATTCACTGTAAAGTCTGTGGGATGGAATTTTTAGGTAACTGTTTGCCACATCTACACATTTTAAGCACGAGATGTTCTGTTTAATCCTTCATTTAATCGCCAGATGCTGTCAGCCGTGCAGCTATAAGTAAAAGTTAACACCACGTACATCATCGCAAAAGGGCTTGCATTGACTAAGATTAAACTAATATTGCAGCTCATGAAAAGACCGGTATTGCTATTAAAATGACGTATACAAATAATAAGGTATATGTCAAAAGCATCTGTGCAATATCAGACATCACCCGTGAGAACACAGCACGTTAACAGATTCATTCATGTCAAGTAGTGCATGCAGGCCCGGTGAGCGGTCCGTCCCTGTATCTTTTGGTCACTCAATTATGTTATAAAAATGTATTTTCTTGTGAGAACGGGATTTCGTTGAGACATTATTTTCTCACGCAAGCATATATATTTTTTGCTTGTTAGTTTTGATTAGTGTTGATTTCAAATGCAATAAATCTGTTTATATAAAACTTAGCAACGGTGCTCATAATTGGTGGGTGCGACTAAATTTTGACTGGTGCACCTAAATTTTTAAAGTTAGAACCAGTGCTACCAAGCAAAAAGGTTCATTTTGAGCCCTGTAATATATGCAAAACTTTAACACACCTGGTTAAATGTGTTTAGTTAATAATCAGGACATTGTAAAATCTGTAATATGACCTTTTAATTTTTTTTACTTTACTTTTTGTGGGTTCAATCACATGGCAAAACCTATTTTTCCCTTGTGCCTTAGGGATTTTTTAAAAATCGGTGTCCTCTAGATGCCTTATACCGATCCAGTGTTGGTCAAACAGGACTGATGGAAATCCAACATTGTGTACCCCATTTCAGTAGTGTTTTCTTATTATTTATCCAGTGGATGACATGAGACAGTAAGGGAGAAATACGGGGTGGGTGGGAGTGACCCCTTACTGACCTGCAAAAGCTGCACAGATCAGAGAGGTCAGAGGCGTTGGCAGTTCCAGCCCGATGACGCACAATGAAGTGGAAGTCCTGGAGTGTGAGGAACCAACGTGCCACCATGGCATTGATGTCTTTCGCTCTGGTTATCCACTGTAGGGGAGCGTGGTCAGTGACCAGGGTAAACTTACGACTCAGGACTGCCCACTTGACGGCCAGGGCTTTCTTTTCCACTGGTAAGCTTTCTGCTGATGTACAGTATTGGATGCTCCTCACATTCCTGAACCTCCCAGTCCTGTGTCAGAGGGCTGCAGCAAGGAGTGGCAGCTAAAGTCTGGGCCATCTTTATCTGCATGAAAGCCTCCTCCGCTGTTGTTGTCCACTTTACCTTCTCTGGCTGTCCCTTCCTGGTCAGTTCTGTCAGAGGGATGTCTAATGAGGAGAAGTTAGGGATGAACCCTAAAAACGCTCATACCTGGATTTTTGATTAAGGCCTAGGGGCTGAGCAGACAGCTTCCATCTTTTTCTTCTGTGGTCGGATGAGTCCGCTTCCCACCTGGAAAACCAGATACTTTGCCTCAGAGAGCGCCAGATGACATTTGCAGGGGTCCTTCCAGGAGGCCAGGATTTTGCAGGCAGCGTTCGGGACTAGGACCATGACTCTGTCTCCTGGATGAAATTATCGTGGTTGAGTTGCTTGTTTATAGTGGTGTTGTTGCACCTGCTGTGCTGTGACAAGTTGTTCCCGAACTAATGGCATGCTTGATTTTCTCCCTCATTTGTTTCATATGCTTCACAACAGAACTATGGGCTGCAGGCTGCTGCTCCCAGGCCTCCTTTGCCACATCCAGTAGGCCCCTGGGTTGTCGGCCAAAGAGGAGCTTAAAAGGGGTGAAACCAGTTAAGGCCTGTGGGACTTCATGGATGCTGAAAAGCACATAGGGCAGCATGAGGTCCCAATTGTGCTTGTCCTTTGCGGCGACCCATCTCAGCATCTATTTAAGGGTTTTGTTAAAGCCCTCGACCAAGCCATCCGTCTGGGGGTGGTAGACTGTAATCCCCAACTGCTTCACTCTCAGCAACCTGCAAAGATCTGCCATTAGCCAGGACATGAAGAGGGTACCCTGATCTGTCAGTATCTCTGGTGGGATGCAGAGGAAGCAGGAAAAGCTCCTGGACGATGACTTAGGCGGGGGCTTTTTGGAGGGGAACTGCCTTTTGTGTACCAGGTGGCATAGTCAACAATCTCCAGGATGTGCTCATGTCCCCAGGCAGACATGGGCAACGGCCCTATAAGGTCCATCCCAATACGATCGGAGGGCACCTCAATGATGGGTAACAGGATGAGCTGATTGGCAGGAGGGGTAAAACAGGCCTGGCAGAACTCAGGCTTGGGTCCAGCAGAATTTCAGCCTGTCATACCCATGTTCTTTTGTGAATGAGCCCCCTCCCATGATCTTTTGGAACACATTGTACAGGTTATAATTTTGAGAAGGGGACTCACCATCTCTCCTGCAGTCTGGGGCCAGAAGAACAGGGCTCTGATGGGGTCTTCAATTCTGCCTCCATTGACTGGGCAGTGGTAGCTAGCAGGCGATCAAACTCAGGCCAGTCTCTCCCAAGCAGCACGGGTACTGGTAAGTCTTTTACCACTCCCAACTTCTACTGGTCAGGTGTCGGAGCTGTCCAAAATGGTCACACTGCCAGCTGGAGTCCAGGAGACCAAAACGGCTTGCCATTAATTTTAACATCCGCTTCAGGGGCCCTCTCAGGCAGCTCCTGATGGACGATACTTCCTGACAGCCAGATTCATGAAGGGGGCACCAAAATTCCCATAGACATTGGCTCATCCTGTGGAGAGGGAGCTGCGGGCCTGCTTACAGGTCTCTGGGTGCTCTCCGATGTGTGTTGCTCCTGGACCACCCTCAGTGGAAAGGCGACGCTCGCTCCACTCCATCCCGGTGTAGGGTTGTATCCACCAGCTCAATGGCCTTGACAAGCTCCAGTGTGGTCGACGGGTTTCTCGTCGAACCCACTGCTCGACGATGTGACCGAGCGAGGGCCTGAAGCAGTCTGTCGACAACCACTCGCTCTGCTACCTGGCTGGCTGTTGGGTGCCCCTCGAGGAACACAGTGTTGTGTGAGCCGCGTTAGGTCAGCTGCTTGGGCATGGGCTGTCAGGTGGGGCTTATACACCCAGTCAAAAAATTGTTGAGCCACACATGTTGGTAATAGTCCCAGGTGGGCCAGGGTTTCCCACTTTGCTTCCACATAACACTCAGCCGTAGCAGTGGGGAGGTAAAAGTTGGTACATTGTGCCTCACCCATTGGCAGGGGGGGACAAAGCCCGTGCCCAGTCATTGACATGCCACCCATACATGGCGGCGGTGGTCTCTATTATCTGTAGATACAATTCGATGGCGTCATGGGGGGTCAATTTTGGTAGGAGCTGAGTGGCTCGCACTTGGGGGTCTGGCAGCAGAAGGCGTTGAGGGGCGGCTATGCATAGGGCCAAGAGCTCCTGCTCTGTCTGCTCCTGTCTAGTGGCCAGGTGCTCGGCTACTTGCTGCTGACAAATGCCAACCTTGGTGAGCTGCTGGAGAAGTTGGTCCATGTTGGACCAACAGGAGTGTTTGCCTAAAAAAAATTATTAAGGGATATGTGCATCAGTGATTCTTTACTCTTTTGCCTGCATTCTCCATCAATGTAACTGGGTGAAGAATCACACAACAAGGAGGATTAAAGTGTAGGCCCCAGAGGGTAGATTTATTTATAATTGTGACTAACAAGTGCAATCAAGGGTGTGCACTGTGTGTCCCCTTTTCTTCAGGTGCAGTCTGTGCGTGTAGTGCTCCGGGATGGCTGATTGGTCACCAGCTGCTGTCTGGAAGAGGAAAAAGAGAAGGCGTTAGTGCTCTGTCTCATGGAGATGAGTCTTCCTCTCTGGCTGAGTTTGTAAGGCTTATGTAGCCTGTGGTTGATTAGCTGCAGCTGGTGCTGATCAGCCTGGACTGAGAGTGCAGGTGTTCCTCGGTTTCCAGGGTTTGTGACGCTGATGACCATTAATGCTGGGCAAATTAATGCGTTATTATGCGATTAATGCATAAATTAATTAATCAATGGCAACAACTATTTTATTGTTAATGCAGCTGTTTATTTGTTTTTAATATTTTGAAACTTCTTGTTCATTGGCTTTAAATACACATACTGAGAAGCCATAGGTCACAAGAGGTTGGATGGTTGATTAGTATTAACCTGGGAAACATTATTCTCACACTTCTCAACCAATGAGAGCATTTCGGGCAGGACTAAGACTGCCGTTGCTGCAGTATAGAAAGTGATGACTCAAAAAAACTGAGCACTCAAGAAATGAATGTATCAAATCTTTGATAACACTTGATAGAAGGCTCAAAAAACGAACTAATCTTCTCCTACGCCTGCACAAATGTGCACATGCGTAAATGAATGAATCACCCCCTGAGAGGACTCATCGTTCTTGAGTCAAATGAAAGATTTGTTTAAAATGAACGAATTGTTCAAGAACAACCCATCACTAGCTCTCACATGAACCGGACTGGTACAATAATACTATATGGATAAAAGTAGCAAGCTCTTAAACGGACATTTTCAGTAAATGGTGAAGTTGTCAAAACCAAAGCTATATGTCACTACTGAGGCAGAGTTTTCATATCACCAAAGTACTTCAATACTGAAGTACAATATCACGTGAATACAGTACACACCATTGATGCTAGCAAATCATGCACCCAAACAGTGAATGGAGTAACGTTAAGGTTCGGCAGACTCCTTTGGAGAGTTAATTTACATTTTAAGATGATAAAGAATCTAGTGTTTTCTAGCAACTTGCTTGGTGGAGAGGAATACATAAATGCTGAGTTGATAACTGCAGAAGATTTTGTTGTGTTTTATTTCTATTTTGACATCTTAGTTATTAATTTTTGTACAAACATGTACTTCACAAAATAAAAGTTTTTGTTTTCAAACACTTTACCTCACTTTTAACAGTGACAGCTGCTACAGAATGGACTATATATGTAGTTTCCTGATAAAATGAAAGTTTTTTTTTTTTTTTTTACTGGTTACAAAATACATTTCTGAATGTCTGAAGTTGATGTTGCTTGGCTTGCAACTGCCCTGTTATGGACCCTTTTCACAAGCTTGTTGCCTGATGCATTTAATAGTCATCATAATCTTAAAGCCTTGAAAGTTTTTAATATTTAGATTTTCTTTAAACGTATGACTATTTATATGCATTTATGAATGTATTATATCATCTTTGCGTCAAATTACAAAAAAACGAATTACCGCTTATATGAGGTGTTTCTAATGCAGCGTCTACAGGGCTGAGAGGAAATTTTCCTTTTTCTGAAAGTCTTGATAACACCCTTGTGGAGTCTTTCTTTTATTATTTCAGTAAATAGGATTGTAAAAGAATATTTGTTGTATTCTCCCATTTACTGCGCTCTAAGTTTACCCAGCTATAACGTCGTCCTAGTGAGAAACCCGGAAATGTGAGGGCCTATTATCAAGTCTCTAAAATCTGAGCATAACTTAATTTTCAATTGACTTTGGAAGACATGCTAATATATATATATGAAGGGGTGTAACGATACGCGTATTCGTATCGAACCGTTCGGTACGAGGCTTTCGGTTCGGTACGCATACGAACCGAACGATTCAGACTAATATCTAAAAAGATAAAAGAGAATAAGTGTACAGAATATACTGTGTTCAGTCCAACAATGCTCAACAAGGCATCCCGAATGACGTGACAGGCAACATCTGCCTTCCCCGCCCACCTCCAAACACTATTCTAGTCAGGCACACACTGCACTCAGTGTCGGAGTGAGCTACTGGCGCTCAAACCGAAAGTTATGCCGCTTTCAATCCAAAAAAGCCGGCGGAGCTGGGTGTTGAGATGATTCGGGGTTTGTCGCGGACAAAAGCGAAGACCGAGGGGCGCTGAGATGATGCAGGGTTTTTTGTGGACAAAAGGGTGGAAACGCGCCGCGGACTGACTGCACTACAGCTAGCAAAAGGGCTAGTAACATGAATGTAATCCTCCTATAACCAACAGCGGGTCTGCCGTTTGGGAGCACTTTGGTTTCCCTGTAGACCTTAATGCTTAATCGGTAGTGGAAATTTCGGGTTTTAAGAAAATGTTAAATGTAATAGAGCCTCGTTTCATTATTCCTTCATAAGCCCATTGCCCAGTTGACGGTCAAATCAAGCAGATCTCGGTTATATCCACATGTGCTGCCGTTAATCCGCGAGTCAGGTAGCTATTCAAAAAATAGGTCGCATGATATTTAAGTATAAGTGGGTCACGCGTGGGTAAGATCAATTATTGGTGATGCAAACTTTAACTATTTACTCTAAAATATTAAGGTGTTTTAAGCAATCTTGACAGACTGGCACAAATATGCTTTCATTTAAAAAAAAATAAAATAAAAATTCGCTCCTCATGGCTATATGCGGTGAACATCTCCGTTCTCACAGGTTTCTGAGTTTTCTCATCATCAATCACTTTCAGTCTGGGAACATGTTCAGTGCTGCAAATTTTGTTAAGCCTGTTCTGCTATATTGTGGTCAAATTATTTGATTTAATAGAGGATATCGTGTATTGAGGAGGATATAGGAAAAGATATTGCAGAGAGCTGAGTCATATGATGACTTTAAAGACGATATTTAGCTTGTTTCGCATTAATGTAGATATATTACATGTTTTAAATACATTATTGAATAAAATAAATAGCATTATTATTTTTAATCATCATCATTAATAATAAATAGGCTAAACTAAAAATTATTTGTCAGCTTCAGCTGTTCACATCACCGGCACTTTCGGACTTCAGCACCACGTGTCTTTAGCATGAATTGAAATAGACTTTCCCTCCTAAAGGAAAAAATACAATAATTTTTAAAATTGCAATGCGATTAGTCATGTATTCGCAATTTCACATAAGTCAGCATGCGAAAATTTTATTATTTCCATTGCGCTCTCTCTCTCTCAGCAGCAGTTCACGCGCCCTGGCACTACCATACACAGCCACATCTCGTAGCAAATTAATTTGCAACTTTGTTGCATAAAAAATAGGCTAAATAACAAAATTTAATTAACAAACAAATTAAATAAAATTATTTGTAAAAATGAAACTACAGAAAAAAGAAAATGAAAAGAACTGAAACCAGTCAAATGTTCAGTTCTGGAATAACAGGTGTTGCGATCAAATTAATTCGATGGAATGATAAACACAGACAGGCGCATTTTTCAGAAAATAGACTAGCCTATTTTATTTATTTTAAAAATATGTTAGGCCTATATTTATTATATAGGCTATAATTTTTTTTAAATAGCCTATATTAAATTACCATTTATTTTGGCTTTAACGAATTATTGAACAGATTATTAATAACTTATCAAAAAACACTTTACTGAGCTCAGTGTTGCCGTCACCGGATAAAGTCCGATCTTTCTTTAATTTTTTTGGACTTTTGTTTGAAAGCTTAGTGGCATTGTAGAGGTCCAATTTACTGTTGTTTGATTTAAATTATAGCCTATATATGCGCCAATAAACAAGTCAAAGGAATGAGTGAATTAATAAAATGATTCTTAAATGTCGATATTGTTTTTACTCAAAAAAAAAAACAAATGTTTTATAAAAATGAACGAGCAATTTTCATCATTTATACGATTCAGTTAAATATAAGTTGGACATTTATGGGGCCATGTAACATGTTTTTGTGTTTGTTTTTTTGTTCTAGTGATCTTTAATATATACTGGGTAGCTACGCAAAATATTTTCTAAAATGTCAACCAGGAATTTGTCAATAGCTTTAATTATGAAGACAAAAAATATTAAAAATAACAAAAATAAAATGATAAAAAAAATACAAAGATAAAAAGAGCAGCATTTTGCTAAATATTATAGTCCTTTATATGCTTTAAATCCTGCTATGTGTTGTTTCATATTCGTTTTTATTTCACTTGATGCATTAGTTATTTAATGTTTGAATGCTGAAAGAAATAACAGCCGTCGTTTAAATCATTATTTTACCATCAAAATGTAGTATATTTTATATTATTATTAACTTTTGATATAAAACCGCTGTGTAATTTAATTGATTGTTAACAATGAAAAAATTTTATGGCATAACAGTGTTTAGTTGCTTTCGCTTTCGTTCTTCACGAAAGCTGTAACAGAAGCGTGTGCCGCATTCACCTCTGACGTGGCTACTCAGCCTGTAGCCTAGTTTGGGATTTTTTTTGTTGTGACGATTAAGCAAGGATCATAATGCATTGCATATTCGGCTCATTCTTCAGTAGCCTCAACACAGGCTGGTAGCCTAGACTTAAACGGATAGTTTATAAGAATGAGCGATTAATAGATTAATTGATCGTTAATTTAAATGATCATTGATCACAGGATTGTGTAGAAACTGACATCCCTAGTTCAAAGTAAAAAAAAAAAGAGAGATCATGCTTTTATGATGTTAGTTTTCATACAATAAAAAGATTTCAATCAGAAAAATCCTCTGGCTTTTTTCTTTTCTTTTTTTTTTTTTTTTTGCTGTATCGAAAACATACCGAACCGTGACACCACTGTGTCGTATCGAACCGAACCGTGGTTTTTGTGAACCGTTACACCTCTAATATATATATATATATATATATATATATATATATATATATATATATATATAATATATATATATATATATATATATATATATATAAGCATGTCTTCCAAAGTCAATTGAAAACGTAATATGTGGGGCAAGTTATTAAGTTTCACATATTTTCTTTGCAAAGGTTACAAAGGTTCTTAGTAGGTAAAGTCAAATGCATTAAACAAGTTGACTAAGGACGTACTCACACTATGCTATTCGAACCATGCCCGTTTCCCGGATTGTTTGAGAAGTGTGAGTGCTCTGAACCGGGCTCAAGCACGCTTCACTTGGCCGGCCCTGGCCCGATTGGAAGAGGTGTGCCAGATCGCTGTTCACTTGGGCTCAGGCATGGTACGCTTGCAGTATGAGTGCAAGCAGGCCTAAGCCTGAAACTGAAAGTGAGACGTGACTTTTAAGGGACTGTTTCATATGAATTAATTAATTATTTGTGCTGTTCAATGAACGCAAACTGTCGTAGTTTATTAAAGGCGCAAACCCCTCACTGCACGACAGCTGCACCTTCAGCAAACCTCCTAATTCCTGCAGCACGAGGACTTTATGAGCGTCAAAAGTGGCTGATCTGTTCGGCGAAATATTTGACTGTGTGTCACCGCATATCAAATGACTTAAACGATATAACTAAAGAAATCTCCACTGTGCTGAGCGAGAGCGCTTCTCTTCCTAAACTGAACAGCGCATCATCGATGACGTAAGCGTGCCCAGGCCCGAATGTAATGTGAGTGCGGGCCGTCGGGGGAGACGGGAGGGGGGACAAGTGTGCTTTGGCCCGGTTCAACGCAACTGTACATAGTGTGAGTACGCCCTAAAATA
Source organism: Danio kyathit (assembly GCA_903798195.1). Lineage (NCBI taxonomy): Eukaryota > Metazoa > Chordata > Actinopteri > Cypriniformes > Danionidae > Danio > Danio kyathit. The sequence goes on from LR812519.1 coordinate 36,780,136, forward strand.
ATATCCTCAATGATTTTGTCATTCATTGGAAATCCAACCACCAACCCCACCTCCTTAGCTGGAATCTTAAGCAAATGTTTTCAATTATGTGTATTGTTTTAAAAACATAAATTTATTAGCTTTGTTCATCCTCACTTATTAAACCATGTACATAATATTGTGTTAAGTTTTATTGCATGGCTGATATGATATAATGTTATTCTGATGTGTTTGTTTCACAGGTTGAATTCTTATTTCAAGTTCTTTATTGTCAGAGACCCATTTGAGCGCCTTATATCTGCTTTCAAGGACAAGTTTGTGAAGAACCCAAGATTTGAACCCTGGTACAAACATGACATTGCCCCAGCCATTGTTCGCAAATATCGCAGAAGCCACCGCGATGACAGCGAAAGTGTTGGTCTTCGGTTTGAGGATTTTGTGCGTTACTTGGGTGACAAAACAGGCCGACAGCACTTGGACAGGCAGTTTGGTGACCACATTATTCACTGGCTGACATATGCTGAGCTTTGTGCTCCTTGTGATATTTCCTACAATGTTGTGGGACACCATGAAACTCTGGAGCTTGACGCTCCTTTTATTTTAAAATCTGCTGGAATTGCTGGTCTGGTATCATACCCCAGTATCCCACCAGGCATAACGCGCTACAACCGCACAAAAGTGGAACGCTACTTTTCTGGAATCAGTCAACGAGACATTCGTCGTCTTTATGCTCGTTACCAAGGAGACTTCAGCTTGTTTGATTACCCGAAACCTGCCTTTTTACTAAACTGATGGGGAGATTTCTTGTGAATATTTAGGAGTTTATAGCTAACTGAAAAATAGGTTGCCTCATACATGAGGTTGAATCCTTACACCTACATAATGGATGGATGGAATATATATATATATTTTTTACACTAATCTGAGACTTTACACAATAATTTATTTACATGTTGGCATTTGACTTCGTCAAGGCACTTTAAACCATAATCTTTTTAACTGAAACAGTTCATCAGAAAAGATGATCTTTTCGTTTTGTTTTTAAATGTATGTTTTGACAAATTTTCACTTGTTTTAGAGTGCAAGTTTTCTGTTTACCATATAGTGATTCAGTTGTGATAATACTTTATGAATTTAATTAATTTCATATAAAGGTCAAATGTGGACTTTTTCCATTGTTTTTTTTGTTTATTTTTTTTTTTGCTTTGAGACTGCATTTCACTTATTTTTTGAAAAAAGCATCACAGTTAAAATAAACTCAACATTCCAAAATGTTTCTAAGGTTAGGGTTATGAGGTATATACACCATCATCAAAATGATGTGCTCAATATTTACAGTTTGTGGCCATGGAAGAATATCCCAAGTCCAATATAAAAGAGTTAAGAAATAGTTCCCTGACTGAACAATTACAGTGCAATAAAAGAAACAAAAGTGCAGTTATAAAGTATTGCCTAATGAATTGTTTTGAAATAGAACTTGTGGTGAGTGATTTGATGTTTGAACTGGGTTTAAATTTGTTAAATGTTTATGAAGCTAATCTCAAATGCTCAGTGACTATTTAGAGTATTTTGTAACTCTCTGAGCCCCATGAACCTATAGTCATATTGCTTAAGTGATGTTTTTTTTTTAATCTGAATGTTCTAAATTTTAAGTAGATGTATTTTTAAATCAATTGCTATTAATCCTCTTGAGATCTTCAAATCCTAGTACATTGAACTAAGTGTTAAATGGCAAATGTTTTTGAATGAATCTTTATTTCAAAATAATACAAAATAAAATTATTACAATGCTTTAATTTCTGAGTGAATAAGACTTGCCTCAGGGCAGTGGGTAGCACAATCGCCTCACAGCAAGAAGGTCGCTGGTTCGATCCTCGGCTGGGTCAGTTGGCATTTCTGTGTGGAGTCCAAAAAACGTGGTATAGGTGAATTGGGTAAGCTAAATTGTCCATAGTGTGTGAATGAGTGTGTATGGATGTTTCCCAGTGATGGGTTGCAGATGGAATGGCATCCACTGTGTGAAACATATGCTGGATAAGTTGGCAGTTCATTCTGCTGTGGCAACCCCAGATTAATAAAGGGACTAAGCTGAAAAGAAAACGAATGAATGAAAGAAGACTTGCCTCCATTTCTAATAAAAAAAAAAGATTTTTCAGGTTTTTTATTTTTAATAAATTTGCAACAATTTCAATAAATCTTTTTTCACATTGTCATTATGGGGTATTGTGTGTAGAATTTTGAGGAAATAAATAAATGTAATAAATTTTTGAATAAGGCTGTAACATAAAGAAATAACATAAGAAAAAGTAAAGCGCTATGAATACTTTCCGGATGCACTTTATATCCTACAGGTAAGGCAGTAAATGATTATTTCTTATAACAATGTGATATATCTGTGAGTTCAGTTATTTTAAATGTATGTCTGCACAATGCATCTTGGCAACAAAAGGTGGGGTTCTACCTGGAGTGTTTTAGTAATACATGTAACAAATTCTCTATTCTATTGCAAATGTATTTATACATTGGATATTTATTATTTAAAATATTTATTCCTGGAATATTCACAAGCAGTTACTATAAAGTCTGTGCTTTTGAGAATAGCCAAGCATTTACAATTTTAAAAGCAAACAATTATATCTTTAAGATATTTCCCTTGAAGGTTTTCTTTTTTTCTCCATGTTATTGCTGTTGTTCAGATCCCTTTCCTATTCTGTTTTTTACTTTTTTTATTTATACTTTTTAAATATTCTCAAATGTATCTTTCACTGTTTTACAACAAATGTTTAAGTACATTACTTTTCTCATTTCCAGATGTTGCATCTGTTAATAATCTAATCTAAAAATCAATAAAAGATAACATTTTCTAACAGGGACCTATAAAAAATAGGACCACATTTAGTTATAGAATTAGCATAACTGCTTGCATAAGGCATACTGAACTTTACAAGTCAAGTGTGAAAATGCAGGTTTGAAATTACAGTTTTTCTCAGTCGCTTTGGTGCTTTTCTCACAACACTATTTACATTTGCACAACAGTTAATGCATTTCTCAAAACAATTAGTACAAACTGCAAAACCTAGCTGATAACCTGCAAAAGCGTGTCACTTGCTCAAAATGGAGAGCTCATTCCTCAAAAGCAAGTATTCATGTCAATCAAAGTGTCAGTGTCATCAAAATGAAAGGTTCTGCCACCATTGTTTATGAACAAGATAGTCAAATGGCTTTGTCATGTTTTCATTATGACCGTTTACGCTGTACATTTTTTCCAATGCAAAAAAGTCAGATTTTGGTGACACTTCCTGAAAATGCCCAAGACAGCACTATATACTGTTTTCACAGCCATTTGAAAACTACAGTAAAGTTAGACATTACTGCATTTAGTGAGGTATCTGAGTACAAGACACTGAATATGTATGGTTCACATTTTTACTGCATTTGCTCTTCACAAATCTATTTCACAGCATTGTGCTAAAGAATAAATATACCCTTATTTACAAACATAAACTTCCTTAGGGTAGAGCTGTGCACAACTGTAAACAATATTGCAGTACTTATTGGAACTGAACATATACAGGTCTGTAAATCATTCATGAAATTGTTCAATTTAGAAGACATTTTCAGGAAAAAAAAGATACAATTTTTTTTAAATAAAATTAGCTTGACAGATTTTGACAACTAGTTCAACATTTGTGCATTTATTGACTCAAGTAATGAAATGAGGACTATTAGTTTTATATGGAATGACTATTCAGCATCCACAAGTTTAGTTAATTTTGACTGACATGACATAAGCAAATGATAATGTTATAAACAGCAGAGAGTTGTATGAAAGCAATTGATGCATGTCCAAAAGCATTTGCAATTTGTTGGAAGGAATGAGAAACTGCTACTATGATGTGCACAAATGACTAATTGTTTTGAGAAATGCATTAACTGTTGTGTAAATATAAATAGTGTTGTGAGAAATGCACCAAAGCGACTGAGAAAAACTGTTAAACACCAGAAAAGATTTTGATCATATTACATTATACATGCCTTACAGATTAATTCCCTTCAATAGATAGTAAATAAAGTTTATGGAGTGAAGTCTGTGCCAATATTTCACAAACAAATCCAGCATTTTGCAAACAAACATAAGCCTAGGCATATAACTGAGAAAGCACCAATCAGAGGCTGCATTTTTATGGTCATCACGTAGACTTCTCACAAAGTAGTTTACAACACAATAAAGTATTTTGAATATATTATACAATTGTTTTTCAACCCTATCAAATACAAATTACTATTTTGCATTTGAAATGCATGTACCATAAATCCGGCTCATCCCTGTGTATGTAGATATGTATTTGTTTTTTTTTTTCTGTGAAAAAAAGATTTAACACTTCATATATCCCTCTTAAAATATAAAAATGTCAATTTTACTGGCCACACGGTGAATGGAAACAACAGATATAGTACTATATTCTGACTCATCTGCATTGAACAGGACTTTCTGTATAAAATTTGTACCAAAAATATACTAATTGAATTAAAAAGAAACAAGTAAAAAATGTATAGATATCTACTCATGTACAGTAGGAGTAAAGGTGAACAAAGTGGCAGAGGATCTGCTAAAACTTGCTCAGAGAAAAGCTGTTGCTCTCAAATATTGTTTACTTCACCTTTAACAGTGAAGGGATTGACTGAATAGGCCTATTGATGAAAGGTTTGCAAAGAAGATTCATGCTAACTTGTAAACATATTTTTTAGTATTTTTATACTACATTTATATATGTATATATATATATAATATAATAATTATTTCGATACATATTTTGGCCGCTGTATTTAGTAGTTTATTTTGATAGACCTAAAATCGATGATTAATTTTTAAATACATTTCAATATATATACACATACATGTGACTGATCACATCTAATTTTTTTCAGTTGGCCCAAATGAAATTCAGCAAACTGACTGTTATTTTTCAGTTGTAGCAACAGGCTGTTAACATTGGCTCAATGAAAAATAATGTGTTGAGCCAATTGAAAAATCATCAAGTCTGCTTAATCATCTTATTGGCTAATCATGTATGTTGCTAAAGCAACTTTACTGAACTGTTTATTCCCTGTTGTTCCAAAAGAAAATGAACAATAAAATATACTCTATAATGATACAATAAACACTGCCACATTTATTTATTTATTTTCATTTAACAGACACTATTGTTAAAATACATTAACAAATACATGGAACATTTATACAAAGTTAACCTTACAAAGTCATACATTTTAATTCTCATAATATAGCCAAAGCTGAAGTGTACCTAATACATTCACAGTCATGCAAAATGTCAAAAACAACATAAAATGTAAATATTTTTTTAGGTTACTTTAACCACTGGTTAGTGTAGTCACCTGAATATTACCATTTCACAAATGGTAATCTGAACCCATGAGATCCCATTTTAACAGTTAAACCTGTTCTTTAACATTAAACATCAAATACATTTAGATATTAAAAATGTCAAAAACAGCATCAAATCTAATCAATGAATTACTTAACCCAGTTGACAGAAAAAGTGAAAAAAAAAAAAAAATTCAAGAGGAACTTTACCATGTGACCATGTTTAGAAAGTCATTGCTATACTCCACATTAAGTAGATACAACAACCCAAAAGCACAAAAAATGCATTGATGAAGACTGTTGTCGAGCACCATATATTCTTCAGGGACAGCGGACATTCAGCACTGTTAACAGAGTTATAACATTCATCACAGTGCTGCTTACTGGCTCAAGAATCCCCATCTTCATTGTAGTTGTGTGGTTTTCCAATGAAAAGGTGAGGAAATGAAAAAAGCACAAGTACTGTAGTAGTAGTAACTGCTTTTTTAAAATAATTTTTCAGAGAAGGATGGGAAGGCTTGCGTTTTTGCTGTTGTGTAAGTAAAGTTTCAGTATTATTATGCTTGAGTTTTATATTTGAACTTTAATTGAACTTAAAAAAGCTGTTTGTCTACAAGTTAGCTTTTTGCTTTGAACAACAAATTGTTCTTTTTGTATGTTGTCTTTTTTATTTGTCCATACATGTATTTGTCCACACATAAAGAATGTAAACCACTATTTAACATTATCAAACCAGTGTAATTTAAATACAATACTATTTACAGTGCATAGACTTTGTACTATTTTTAATATTCTTATTTTTGATATATTAGTTAACATTTGTAACAATTAATGCATTTTGTAACAGCTGTTGTAAAATAGTTTATTTATTTATTTCTTTTTTAATAAAAATTGTAAGCTTGCTTTATACTTGTTTTTACTTTTTTGTGTGTACTCACTGTTTTTGTTGTTGGAGAAAAGGCTTTTCAAATTGACAAATCTATATCAAGTTCTGCAAGGTACTGTTAAAAACATAATTTGGTCCTGGTCTATGTTATGCATTTTTTTTATTGGCATACTTTCTCTGTTCATTGGATATTTTATTAAAAAGCAATGGCAAAGCATCTTAAACATGCATCCGGGAGAACTGGAGTGGGGATACAAAAATAATCCTTATACAGTATAAACATAATCCTAATATATATATATATATACTTTTTATTTTTTTACTATTTGTAAATAATTTTTGTTAACATTGTTGCTTGATTGTGTTTTAAAACAATATAATACTGCTCGAATTATTTAATTATTTATTTTGTACAATAAAAAATGTGAGCACTGAAGTGAAAAAGTGCAATCCAGGTGCTACAGAAAGAAATGAATGCAGCAATAAAAAATTTATATAAAAAACCCCATTTATATTTCTATTCATAAATGAGTAATAAAAAAATATTTTTAAAAAACGCTTTTTTCACATTCCCTTCAAAAGTTTTAGTGGTCTATACATTTCTAGTAGCCTACTCATTTATTCATTCAGCCATGGTGAACGCACAGAGAATAAAGGCTCTTGCTTCTGCACTTCTTTATTGGAGATGCAAAAAAAGTACAGCAAATCAGTGTGGGTAAAATACTATCTGGCACGTAGGAAAAGTCTCGATGAATATCACCGTTTAGTGCAGGAGATGCATCTAAACGGAGAAGATTTCCATGATTATTTTAGGGTGTCACGGGAACAATTTGACGAGATTCTGCAGGTTGTTGGTTCCAAAATTGTGAGACAGGATACCACATTCTGCGAGTCCATCAGCCCAGCAGAGCGCCTGGCAATTTGTCACAGGTACAACCTTAAAATTATTACGTATTGGCACACCAGATCAAAATTCCACCAGATGCCTGTCTGCAAGGAGCTGAACATATAGGTCATCTTCCCTATGCTTTTGTAGCAGATGAGGCCTTCCTACTTCGTCGCCATCTCCTGCACCCTTATCCAGGTAAGAACCTGCAAAGATGCCAGTGAATTTTAACTACCGTCTGTTATGGGCCAGGCTGGTTGTGGAAAATGCATTTGGTATCTTGACATTTAGGTCCAGAATGTATCACCGTGTCCATGGTCAGCACCCACAAAATGTAGAAACCTGTGTGAAAGCGACATGAGTCCTCCACAATCTCCTTTGAAGAAGCAAAACCACTCACATCTCTGTGCCAGTAATGGATGAGCTAAGTTGCACCATGCAAGGCATCACTCGTCAAGGTGCTAATAATTCTTCGAGGGAGGCAGTCCATGTGAGGAAAGCCTACTCATCCATCTTTTTCTCTGAACATGGTGAAGTTCCATGGCAGCATCTGGTGTTGTAGCCATTTTTACTGATCAAATGCCCTTTTAAGGCCCATCACAGTTTCACAAAATCTTTTTTTGAAGTTTAGTGTGTCTGTCTCTTGATTCTGTCAAATTGTCCCAGTTTTGTCCAATCAAACAATAAAACTTGAATTTGTATTATTAATATTAAAGGTTGATTTATTATTATTATTAAATCCATAATTATAGTTTGACAATGAATAATAATACTATTATTATAGTTTTTAACTCTAGGTTTAGAATTCAATAGTACTTCTGAAATGTATATTTTATAGAACTTTACAATCAGATCTAAAGCAAATGTATCTTAGAACTGATCAGCTAAACAAACAAAAGGCATTGTACAAATGAACACAACTTCAAGTTATTGAGTTGTTTTCCATGTATGTATGTATGTATGTATGTATGTATTGTGTGGATAGTGAGTGCAGTTGTTAGTGAAAAAAGAACGTGTTTGTTTGTGTTTGGGCGAGGGCGTCTGCCATCTCTTCATCTTTTCTCCTCTTTCTTCTTTCCTTCTCCATCCATGATCCCAGATGTTGGATGGGATGATATAAATGGAAGGAGGAAAGACATTATATGATAAAAACTCCACGGCCATTTTTGTTACAACTGATGCACTCTTTTTCTTCTCCTCTCTTCTCTCCCTGACATAAACATCCCTGAGGTTTCTCCACTTTTTCCTGCACTCATCCGCTGTTAGGTTAAAAAATATTTTATAACCATGTAAACCATGTTCATGTTAACTTAAACACATTGTCCTTACAAATTTAACCATGCTATTATTATAGTACGTTTATTTATTCATTTAACTTTTTTATTGTCATTTCAACAATATACAGTGCAGTATGCAGTGAATCGAAACAATGTTCCTCCAGGACCAAGGAGCTACATCAAACAACATAAATTGACAACATGACACAGGACTGCGCACTACTATAATAACTACTATAATAAATCTAGAGAATGAAATAAAGTAAGATAAAATAAACTAAAATAAAATAAAAAAGTAAATAAATAAAATAAGACTATGAATAAAAGTATGAATAATACCACAAGTCTTGCGAACACTAAACGAAAAACAATGTCCGTGGACCAATGTAAGTTACCAACTCCAAAATTGACTTTAGTCACAATATGATTAATATGGGATTTAAAGGAAAGTTTAGAATCAAGCTATACTCCAAGGTGTTCAATCCAATCAATTTTACGCAAAGAACTTAGTTTTATTGAGCACTAATTTATTATCTAGAAGCCAATTTTGTAAAAGATTAAAATCATACTGAATTTGTAAGATATCAGAATCTAACACATGTATGATAGTATCATCAGCATAAAGTGTTTAACACTATACGTATTGTAAATTAATGGTAAATTATTAACATAAATGAAAAAATAGCATGAGGCTTATCTAAAAGTAAATATCAATCAGCTAAATCAAAAGTTTTTTGAGTTTACCATCATCAGCTGCAGCAAACAAGTCATTAACGCAAACTTAAGAAATGCAGTAGTTGCAAAGTGATTAGACCTAAAGGCAGATTGATATGATGAGAAAATAATATTGCCACTTAAATTGTCTGAAAGTTGTTTATATATTAATAGAACATTTAATAGTTATGGGTCTATAATTATTGATATCAAGAACATCACCACCCTTGTGAAGTGGGGTAATGTGTTCACTCTTCCAAATACTGTAGATGGTATTTCACATGAGGACAAAGACAAATTAAACAACTCAGCAAGTGGATACATAATAATATGAAAGGACAGTTTAAGTAACGTATCAATACCATCCAATCCAGCTATTCCCACTTAATTCATTAATAACATTCTGAATTTCAATAGGTAAAATAATCCTAAACTGAAAACAACTATTACAAGAAAAAACTTACAGTGCCAGTATTCGAATTAGATACTAATTTGGATCAAACAGAAGAAAAATACTGATTAAATGACTGAGCAATAGATAAAGGGTCATGTAAAAATATGTTATTAACTTTAATTTGATTGATAAAATTTTTATTCAAAGTACTAAAGATTTTTATTTTATTCAAAAACTATTTAGAATTCTAACAATGCTGAAAAAGATCATCCTTATGATAAGTAAATTTAGCATTTCATACTTTGGTCTTGCTCAGATTTCTTAAGTGTCTATATTCTTCCCAATCAGCATTGCTTCTTGTCTAGTGAAATATTGCCTATATGCTTTATCCCTTTGCTTAAAAAGACTAAGAAGTTCAAAATTAATCCAAGGGAGATGATCGCTACTGTGGGGACTTAAGGATGCAGACACCTATAACTGAGTCAACACCTGTGATCAGAATCACCTTGATCAAGAGCCATTTTGGTCTCTGACCAAAGTCAGAAGGTGAGGCCACATTTGTTGCAGTACAGAACAGGAAGCGGATGTCTTGAGGCTATTGGCCTCATGACTGGTTCATCATCAGTTGTGTCATTGAACCCACTATCCTTATCAGGTTAACTCAAGACGAATGGGTAACTGGTCACAAGAACACTTTTCTTAACAAAGAGCTTGTGTTTGTCCTCAGGAAATGGCATTTTCAACCCTCATGCAAGACAGAGAATTGACTGACTTTTGTCCAAAAAAGAGAATCAAAACCTTCTCTGAATTTTATAAACTATCACCAGACATTAAAGTTGATTAGATCATCCTTAAAACGATTATAGTGGACTTTTAATGAAATGTCATTTATTGCTTTTGTATGACACCTGAATCCTGTATATCTTAACAATGCATTAATCATGTGTAACCATTATGCTTTGATTTATCACAAATGTACCATTATGCGTGTTATTTGAGATGAATGAGTGAAACCCTTTCCCTTTCTTACATTTATTTTAGTTATAGATATGTAAAATGTATCATGTTCATATTATAAATGTATGCTTAATACTATATTTCTAAGCACCATGGCTCATGTGAGTGAGTCACGCCAAAGCTACACGTGCTAACATGGGACTGTCACATAGATCCACGGACAATGTCTCATAGATCCAACTCTATTAGGGGCCGGAAACATTGATGGTTAAAACCCATCACCCCGAATAATCTCTAGGCAGAGTAGAGTCCAGTCCAGTCTTAACAGAGTTGAGCAGAGCCAGAGCTGTTGCACCAGCAGCAGCTGTTGAAGAGTGGAGATGCTCTGCTTCCAGGACAACTCTTCTCCAGGTCCAGTCCAGGCAGACTCGAACACTTAGATGGGATGAGACCAGCTTCAACTTTCCCATCTTCCATTTACTCTTCTTTCTTTTCTTTCCGTCGAGAGTCTAGCTAAGTTAAGTTGAGCTGCAAAACCAGTCAACACGATTTCAGTTTTTGTCTCCAACTTGAACTACCGGACTTCACTTCATCAGCAGCCTCAGAGATGTCACTTCAACGGCAAACCAACCATCAGCGAACTCATGTGGGAATCCCGCTCCACAGAGGGATTTCACCACATCACCAAGGAAAGCAAGTACATCTCCAGATCCATTGCTGAACTGGTGTATGATCTGTTCAAACGAGTGCTGGACGATTTGTTTGTTCAGTCCAAAAGAGTTGATTCTTTTGAAGCCGCTTTAAATTCTGTTCTATTCCCTTTGAGCTAATTTAAAATTAACGCACTACACAATTGTGTATTACGTGCGCGAGGCCCTACACCCCTACCCTAATAGTTTTCCAGGGAGTGTGCTTGTCCACAACATTAATGAACTCTGTATAAAAATAATCTCATGCATCTTGTACATTAGAAATTAAATTAAATGTTTCCCAATTAATAGAAATCAAATCAACCATTTCACACTGCTTCTCCTGTAATATTGCTCATATATAAACATATGAATGCATATGTATATACAGTACAGTGTATATATTTTTCACTCTTTGTTATGTTGCAGCCATTTGCTAAAATCATTTCAGTTCATGTTTTTCTATATTAATGTGCACACAGCATTCCACATCAACAGAAAAACAAAATTGTTGACATTTTTGCACATTTATTAAAAAAAGAAAAATTGAAATATCACATGCTCGTAAGTTTTTAGGCCCTTTGCTGTGACACATATTTAACTCAGGTCATTTCTTATGATCAACCTTCAGATGGTTCTACGGCTTCATTTGAGTCCTGCTGTGTTTGATTATACTGATTGGACTTATGATTGAGACTACTGATTGAGACCTTACAGCTCACAATGTATGTTAGAGCAAATGAGAATCATGAGGTCAAAGGAACTGCCTGAAGTGCTCAGTGAAAGAATTGTGGCAAGGCACAGATCTGGCCAAGGCTACAAAAAAATTCTGCTGCACTTAAGGTTCCTAAGAGCACAGTGGCCTCCATAATCCTTAAATGGAAGATGTTTGGGACAACCAGAATCCTTCCTAGAGCTTGCCGTTCAGCCAAACTGAGCTATCGGGGAGAAGAGCCTTAGTGAGAGAGGTAAAGAAGAACCCAAAGATCACTGTGGCTGAGCTCCAGAGATGCAGTCAGGAGATTGTGGAAAGTTGTAGAATGTATCACTGCAGCCCAGTCGGGGCTTTATGGCACAGTGGCTGGAAGGAAGCCATTTAGCAAACGGACTCCTAGATGGTGAGAAATAAGATTCTCTGGTCTGATGAGACCAAAAGACAACTTGTTGGCCTTAATTCTAAGCGGTGTGTGTGGAGAAAATGAGGCACTTCTCATCACCTGTCCAATACAGTCCCAAAAGTGAAGCATGGTGGTGACAGCATCATGCACAGCAAATTCATCAGAGTTAAATTCTCGGTGTTGAAGCATTTCAGAGTAAAGTGTTGACATTTTAGAGATAAATTTTGATAAATGAATATAATAAGAGTTAGAATTGATTTGATGCAGTGCGAAATCAAAGAGTTATCTATCCAACACTTGGTGGTGTTATTTCCAACATCTGGGAATTCATGTAGCCCCAGTCACTGAAGCATTTTCCAGACGCCGTTTTCCATTGAGGTTTTAGAACAGCAACTGGTGAGTCAAACAAAGTCAATAATTGTTGGAGAAAAGATCAAGATCACATTATGCAATTTAACAGAAATCACAAATAACAGAAAATTGTTAGCTTTGGGATATTTTTACACTGTGGCCAATACTAGGGGGAAGTCAGCATCACTAAATAATATAAAAGATTTTAAGCTCCTCTAAATTTTGCTCCAAATGTTGTGTTAAATTGAGGATTCTGGAGAGACAGCTGCCTGTTTTTTCTGTTCTAGTCATAGTAGTTAACCTAATGGTTTTGGAGATTCCAACAGTAATGTATGTTTTTTTCTACTTTTGCATATCCTGTCACCTCAACCAGCTGGGAGAGTAAAGTTGTGGATCATCATGTTGATTTTCAAAAGGTGAGTTTAGATTTCTTGAATATGTTATATTTACTTTAAATGTTCTTTTAAATATATCATAGAATTTGATTGCAATTTGTTTTCAAACATTTAGCTATTCAGCTACCCTATATCCTGCATCAGGAACCACCAGACGAGCGATCAGCAGCTACTACATCGTCATGGACATCCAAGGTCATCCTGTGGCTGGGAAGCATATCATTCACGGGACATTCTTGAGATTTCCTTGGTCCAGTTTGTTTTCATACAAGTTTACAGCATTTATACTTTCATTCAGACTGCTGTCTTTGATATTGATGACCAAGGAAACACCAGAAGTGAAAAATTTGCAAGCCAAGTTGTTCTTTTGAGTTTAAAATGTAATTTCAGAAGAAAACTATGTGTTCAGAAGAAAACTATGAGTGACACTACTGTATATTGAACTTTTTCAAATTGCTCTGATGAAACATCAAGTTCAATTGTCAAAACATCAGTAGATATGCCAGCTCTGTCTATGTGTGCACCAAAGGACTGGAACAGCCTGTTCGAACACTGGTCATAGATATTTTGTTGATACTGTCTGTACTAATAAATATGATAAAGCATATTTGGCAAATTGTTGCATTTTAAAAACTGAATGAAGTGTTAAAGGGGTGGGGATGTTTTCAAATAAAATGTTTTTTTTTTTGTAATTTACAGTCTTTTTTTTTTTACTTTTTACCATATTTACACTCAAGAGAGTTGAATAAAATAACAATATATGGAAGCAAAAAAATTACACCGAACACCAACATAAAATGTATTTTACACCGGGCGGTGTTAAATATAGTAACATTTTTTAACTCTGCCCAGAGTTAAAATTAACCCTAATGTCGGTGTCAATGCGCCAACACTTTTGAAAGTGTTGATCTAACTCTGTTGGGAGCAAACCCCATGAGACACTTTCAAAGTGTTGAAATTAAGTACCTTAGAGTTGTTTTGGGTCCCCATAATTTGCTGTGTACTGTAAGAGTGTTTTTCAGCTGCAGAGAAAGGACGACTGGTTGCAATCGAGGTGAAGATTAATGAGGTCAAGTACAGGGATATCCTGGATGAAAACCTTCTCCAGAGGATGTCAGACTGGGCCGAAGGTTTACCTTCCAACAAGACCCTAAGCACACAGCTAAAATAACAAAGGAGTGGCTTCACAACAACTCTGTTACTGTTCTTGAATGGCCCAGCCAGAGCCCTGACTTAAACACAATTGAGCATCTCTGCAGAGAACTAAAAATGACTGTCCACTAACGTTTACCAACCAACCTGACAGATCTGAAGAGGATCTGCAAAAATGAACTTGATTTTAGCAAATGGCTGCAATATAACAGAGTGTAAAATTTAAGGGGGGCTGAAAACTATATATATATATATATATATATATATATATATATATATATATATATATATATATATATATATATATATATTAGAGATGCCACAATTCTCAGTACAATAATGAACCTTTCTGTACGACATCCACGGTTCAATACGCGCTTGTGAATTGCGGTTTTTCCGGTTTTACGTTTAAATAATTTATGTGCGTTTTATTTCTCTCCGATTAGACTGTTTGTGTGTGCCTGTAAGTCCACGAGCTGAGATGAGGAAACTCCTTCCTGCGAGTTAATATTCAATCACTATGCTCTAAAGTTAGGGGCGCTCCACCATCACTCCACACTTTAACATGGTGAAGTGAGGAGGAAGCGACGGTGTCTTTCAACTCCGCGGTGTTGGGACATTTGGGTTAAGCTTGGTTTATACCATAGACTGTAAAAGATAGGTTTATACTCGACGCGTCCGCAAGTTCGCTTGAGTGCGCGCGGCAAATGTGACGTCATCGTGGTGTTAGCGGAAGTTCGCTTTGAGTGCGCGCGGCAAATGTGACGTCATCGTGGTGTTAGCGGAAGTTCGCTTTGAGTGCGCGCGACATGATTTCGGCTGGCAGTGCGCACGCAGTGTTGCCAGATTGGGCGGTTTCCCGAAATATAGGACGATCCAACCACCCCTCATACGTTTTGGAGCGCCCCATATATCTATCCCCCCCCCCCCCCCCCCCCCCCACTTTTCATAAACTGTGGGCCCGTCCACACCACCCCATCCCGCTCATTGTAAAATCGAGGTTGTTTGGCGGGTGTTTTCGCATGTCGGCGGGATTTTGGGCTGGAAAAAGTCAGTTACATCTGGCAACACTGTGCGCATGGCATTTTTTGAAGCCTGGTTTATACTCGACGCGTCCGCTTGAGTGCGCGCGGCGAATGTGACGTCATCGCGGTGTTAGCGGAAGTTCGCTTTGAGTGCGCGCGACATGATTTCGGCTGGCAGTGCGCACGCAGTGTTGCCAGATTGGGCGGTTTCCCGAAATATAGGACGATCCAACCACCCCTCATACGTTTTGGAGCGCCCCATATATCTATCCCCCCCCCCCCCCCCCCCCCCAACTTTTCATAAACTGTGGGCCCGTCCACACCACCCCATCCCGCTCATTGTAAAATCGAGGTTGTTTGGCGGGTGTTTTCGCATGTCGGCGGGATTTTGGGCTGGAAAAAGTCAGTTACATCTGGCAACACTGTGCGCATGGCATTTTTTGAAGCCTGGTTTATACTCGACGCGTCCGCTTGAGTGCGCGCGGCGAATGTGACGTCATCGCGGTGTTAGCGGAAGTTCGCTTTGAGTGCGCGCAACATGATTTCGGCTGGCGGTGCGCACGGCATTTTTTGAGACCCAAGCGAACAGTGCGCGCGGCGCCGCGTTTGATTTGAGTTGAATATGAACCACTTTGAAGAGATTTTGACTGAAACAGTACGACTGTACTCATATCTTTATGATCCGTGATCATACAGATAACCTGATGAACAATAATTCTTGGCTAGAAATTGCAACAGCAGTGGGAAAGGAGGAAAGTTTATGTTAAAAGGTTTGGAAAAACCTGAGGGATGAGTTTGTTAAAGCCAAAAGAGGCCATGGCAAAGTGGAGACCCAGTACACAATTAAAGAAACATGTTTATCCACCAGTCATAGGTTTTACACTGATGTATATGTTACAATTTTGAATTTAAAACAATTTAATAACTACAAAACTAAAATGAATTAAGAAATTATTGCTTTGAAAACTGGAAATGAATATTTGAACCTTTCGGTTTACACTGATGCCTGTTTTTCTAGGCTTTATTGGTGATAATAGTCAGGAATGTTGGACCATTATTACCCTTTTAGCATAAGTAAAGGACAGAAACTAGCCAGACAGTTAATATGTGACTTGTGGAGCGGCTAAATCTAAAAATCTAAATCTATTTTTTAGTAAGTGTGCTTTTTTTTTTGCTTTTATTCTTGCCATAATAAAGAATATATTTGTAGTGCAGCCCATGTTCTCTTGTCATTGATATTTTAATAAACTTTAATAGGTAAAACTGTCTGAGATATGAACAAAAGCAAGTGATGCATCAAATTTGATTAAAAAAAATCTTGAATTGTTATAAAGATCCTTATAATCATTAAAATAATTTATAAAAACAATAATAATAATGTAAAAAAATCGTGAATGATATTAATGATATGACGTGGTTCCGGAAACTTTCTACCTCTCTGGTTATCTGTCTGTCTTTACGGTCAGTTACTTTTGACCGCCCCCTGTCGTTTTAAAGAATATCACAACGGCGAACGCGGCAAGTATAAAAGCCTCGTCCGTTTCGCGAGGTGCGCGCGCAGTCAGCGGAGGTGCGCGATGCGGCGCCAGGCGAAAGTATAAATCCAGCTTGAGACCCAAGCGAACAGTGCGCGCGGCGCCGCGTTTGATTTGAGTTGAATATGAAACACTTTGAAGAGAATTTGTCTGAAACCGTACGACTGTACACATATCTTTATGATCCGTGATCATACAGATAACCTGATGAACAATCATTCTTGGCTAGAAATAGCAACAGCGGTGGGAAAGGAGGAAAGTTTTTGTTAAAAGGTTTGGAAAAACCTGAGGGATTGTTAAAGCCAAAAGAGGCCATGGCAAAGTGGAGACCCAGATACACAATTAAAGAAATATGTTTGTCCACCAGTCATAGGTTTTACACTGATGTATATGTTACAATTTTGAATTTTAAACAATTTAATAATTACAAAACCAAAATGAAATGGAAATGAATATTTGAACCTTTTGGTTTACACTGATGCCTGTTTTTCTAGGCTTTATTGGTGATAATGATCAGTAATGTTGGACCATTATTACCCTTTTAGCATAAGTATAGCACAGAAACTAGCCAGACAGTAATGTGTGAATTGTGGAGCGGGCTAAATCTAAAAATCTAAATCTATTTTTTAGTAAGTGTGCTTTTTTTTTTTTTTGCTTTTATTCTTGCCATAATAAAGAATATATTTGTAGAGTAACCCATGTTCTGTTGTCATTATTATTTTAATAAACATTAATAGGTAAAACTGTCCGAGATATAAACAAAAGCAAGTGATGCATCAAATTAGATTAAAAAAAATGTAATCATTTTAAAGAGTATCACAACGGCGAACACGGTAAGTATAAAAGCCTCGTCCGTGTCGCGAGGTGCGCACGCAGTCAGCGAAGGCCCGTGATGCGGCGCCAGACGAAAGTATAAATCCAGCTTTACACGTATAGACTAATCGAACGGAAACACTTCCAACATGACTGCACATCTGCGGCGCCATCACCCAGCAATATCACTGTCTGAAGGCAGAATAGCAGAAAAGGTAATAAAGACCTCCATAAAACAACAATCCCTCACTGAATCCTTTCAGCAAACATATCTAATTGGTTCCGAAAGACATATAAAAATAACAAAGGCAGTGTTAAGTTTAATTAAGATGGTTTATTTATATTTACTGATGTACAAATGTGTTTATTTGAAATGGTCAATTTATGTTCATTAACTTCACATGTATGTTTATTTTTAAAATGTAGGAATTTATGTGTTCCCAGTTTGTACATAGGCTACCAGCAGCTGTGAGATTTCAGTGTTCATTTTTTTATTATACAATACACTAGGAACTAGTGTACCTTTCTTGGCTTTGAAGTAAAATAAAGGAGTATTGCAATAAATCGTTTTTATTTTTTTCTCTTTCTTACTGTTCCTATTGCCTAAGCATAGAATAACAATAAAAAAAAACACTTATGGGTTAAGCCATCAGAACCGAACCGAAAACCATGTTAAAAAAACCGAGGTATATTGAACCGTGAGCTAACTGTATTGTTGCATCCCTAATATATATATATATATATATATATATATATATATATATATATATATATATATATATATATATATATATATATATATATATATATATATTATAGGTGGGCATAGATTAATTTTTTTAATCTAGATTAATTTCAAAATTAATCTAGATTCATCTAGATTAAAATGGCTCATTTGAATTCTGCCAAAGGCATTCAGAATATGTGTGCTACCCAAATAAGTCTTTGAGAACGGATTTCTCAAGCCAGGTGACGCATTAGACCAGGGGCTCATCTCCTGTTTCCAAAATGCATCACAAACTGCTTGAGAAACTGTTCTACTATGATAATTGGTGATGAAAATAAATGATGTTCTATAAGATGTACTTGTGTTTACTAACTGTTTATTCAGTTAAACATGAATGTTGAACTGTAGGCCTACATAAGCGCCAAACAGTAATTTCATACTTGCTTTTGATGTACGTATATACAGAAAATGCTGCTTCGCAAAGGCAAGTTCACAGAGCCCTGACGGTGTCAAACATTGAGTATGTTTACATGGGCAACAATACTTTAATACGATTTTAATATGATTAAAACAATACTTTGATTAAGAGTCTACCATGTAAACAGCGATTTTTGATTACTTAATGCGACTAAAGTCATAACTGAACTAAACAGAAATGGAATGAAGACGTGGAATATGCAGATATTAGTGGCAATACTGACAAACTATTCCCGTCATGTAGGACTTTTCGCCATATTTTCCGACAAGATCCACACAGGCGGCTGTCAGTAAAGGACCGCACAGACACACAGACGCACACACACAAACACACACACACATCGCGAAATGCGGAAGTTTTTTTTCTTCTCTTTTTTCGTGCGTTATTAAATTCCATACCACTCTCACCTGTCCTCACTCATTTATTTGCGTCTAATACCCCAGTTTGTCACGAAGGCATGAATTAAATGTTCGTGAGTTAAAGTGAAACTGCTCAACTGCAGTTAGAGTCAAGCATCCTGCTGATTTGATTCAGAAGGGCACTTCTTTCCCAGACTGCTCACCGGTCAGGTATACATCCGCGCTAAACTATCAAGGTGAAAGTCATCATAGCTTGCGTAGAAAAGACCCAGCTCTCACCCAACTTTGAGAATAGATTAACGGCGATATTTTTTTATCGCGCAATAAGAGTCTCGCGTTAACGCAGCACGTTAACGGCCCACCACTAATATATATATATATATATTTATATACTGATGGAGGCCACTGTGCTCATTGGAACTTTCAGAGCAGCAGAAATTTTTCAAATCATTTCCAATCAACTGAATTTACCACAGGTGAACTCCAATTAAGCTGCTGAAACATCTCAAGAATGATCAGTGGAAGCAGAATGTATCTGAACTCAATTTAGAGCTTCACGGTAAAGGTTGTGAATACTTATGTACATGTGATTTTTTTAGGTTTTTTTATTTTTAATAAATTTGCAACAATTTAAAAAAAATATTTTTTCACATTGTCATTATGGGGTATCGTGTGTAGAATTTACATAAATAAATTAATTTAATCCATTTTGGAATAAGGCTGTAACATAAAAAAATGTGGAAAATGTGAAGCACTATGAATACTTTCCGGATGCACTGTATATACATTATATATACATAATACCGTTATGCGATGCATTGTGTGTATGCTTCACTAAAAATCTAGTCTAGAAATCTAAAGATAGAAAAAAAAAAAGAAAGAAAAAAAAAAGGAGTCTAAAAATCTTTAATCTAGTTTTGAACTGAGAGAGAGTGTCTGTGATTCAGACATGATCAGGATGGCTATTCCAGAGTTTAGGAGTCATAAATGAGAAGCCTCTACCTCCTGTAGTAGACTTTGCTATTCTGGGTCCTACCAGAAGCCCTAAGTTTTGAGATCTTAAAGAGCGGGATAATTGTAGAAAGACAGAAGGTTGGTTAGATAAACAGGGGCTATATTATTTCAAGCCTTTTAGGTAAGAAGCAATAATTGATAATCAAAACAGAACTTAACAGGCAGCCAGTGTAAGGAGGATAATTTTGAGAAATTATGATCTTTGTCACAGGTAATGGCGTGGATTTTCTGATGGATGTCCGCTCCAGGATGGAGTAACATGTAAAAAATTCTTATGTCTTTATGATTATTAATAAAGTTAAATGTTTAGGTTACATGATGACCTTAGTGTCATCTCACTTCAGAGTAAAACTGGAATAATATGTTTGTGATTGCTTTTCTGTATGCCAAATGATTTATTTCACCAGGATATTTACCCAGCCAGGTCAGGGGTCATGGAGACCTCTTGAGTGGACCTGGACTTCTGAAGAATTGGAAA
Source organism: Danio kyathit (assembly GCA_903798195.1). Classification (NCBI taxonomy): domain Eukaryota; kingdom Metazoa; phylum Chordata; class Actinopteri; order Cypriniformes; family Danionidae; genus Danio; species Danio kyathit. Next base: position 36,800,749 of record LR812519.1, read on the forward strand.
CAACTGTTTCATGAGTTATTTGCTATTTTATGTGTTAAATCTTTTAGGTTAATTTCTTTGTATGTAAGCTGCCAGTTTGGATGTTGATTGTACTGTTTTTTCTGCCTTGGGTAAGAAACAGATTGTACTTTGTATGTGTGTTTATTCATTTTTGGATCATTTCACCGATCTGGGGTCTGACATCTGACATTTGCATGCTTAAGATATTGACATATTGTACACATGCAAGCGGGAATTTTCCTAGTCTCTCCGTGTTTTAACCAATAAGGTTAAAACACCTATATGTATAACGCAGTTAATAACGTTATGTTAAAGTATAATTGTTGATGTTTTGAGATTGTAAGCAGAGCAGCCTACGAACTCATTGCGAGTGTTGAAGATGGCTCCTGAAGTCCCTCGTCATGATCTCCGTCTGCTGCAGCCTGGTGTTGTTTATCCCCAGATGTTGGACGACAGCTCTGATAGTCTCGCCAGTGCTCAGGATACCTTAGCAGGGACATGACATCCTTAACACAAGCAGCAGGAATGCAGTGAATGTGTACATTATTACCTTTAGCGGAATCAGCACAGATGTAAAGAAGACACAGTTATAACTAGGCTCTGTGTAGGTCACTCCAGTCTTAATTGTTCCCTGTATATTATAGGCAAATGTGAATCATATTGCTGCAGTTATTGTGTAAGAACAGAAACCGTTGATCATGTATTATTACACTGTAAAGCATATAGAAGGGACGGGTCATCATTACAGGTCTGTGGTGGGGGCATCTCTGGTCTGAAGCAGGCCACGAACCTCTGCTGGCATCCACGGCTTCTGGTTTGCATGTGTGGGGATGGTTTTGTATTTATATATAAATTTATTAGGATTGTATTATCATTTTATTATTAGCCACATTTATTTAACTAAACAGTGTTATTTTAAAATTATAATTCGATCTTATTAAAATTATATATAAATAAAATTATATAGGCCTATTTGATTTATATACAATTTTAATGATCACTTTATTATTAGACACATATTACTTTATATTAGCCTACTAAACGTCATTTTAAAATGATGATTCAATCAGCAAGTGCATGCAAATAGAGAAAGCGAAACCACTTGTGATTTCCACATGCTTCTTTGTTAAGAATTTTTCTTTCAGCCTTGTAAAAAATCTTTTTGATAGCTATATTCAAACAAATACATCATATATACTAAATATATCAATATATACATCAGTCTAAAGCTACAATTTTCAAGCAGCGATTGTAGTTAGTTGTTTTTCAAAGGAAAGCTTCTAAAGAATGTATTTGCTAAATTTGTAAGGAGTACACATCAGAATACACTTACTAGAAGTGGAGTTCATACATTTATCATTGTAAAAACAAGACACACGTAAGCATATATTGTTGTACATAGGGGTTTATTTACAAAGGTAAGATGAACATCTTATAGAGCACATTTAGTCCAATGACACAATAGTGTTGAATTATGAATGGCTATTTATTTGTTTACATCAGAGAAAATATCCAGTGAGCTGCAGTTCTGTGGGCACAAATGCCTTGTTGATGCCAGAGGTCAGAGGAGAATGGCCAGGCTGGTTCGAGCTGATAGAAATGCAACAGTAACTCAAATAACCACTCGTTACAACCAAGGTCTGCGGAAGAGCATCTTTTAATGCACAACACATCAAATCTTGACGTGGATGGGTTACAGCAGCAGAAGACCACACCGGGTGCCACTTCTGTCACCTAAGAATAGGAAACTAAGGCTACAATTCCCCCAATAGAAAAAATTGGACAATAGAAGATTGGAAAAACGTTGCCTGGTCTGATGAGTCTCGATTTCTGCTGAGACATTCAGAAGGTAGAGTCATAATTTGGCATCAACAAGATAAAAGCATGGTAACATCCTGTCATGTATCAATGATTCAGACTGGTGGATGTGGTTGAAATGGTGTGGGGAATATTTTCTTGGCCCACTTTGGGCCCATTAGTACCAATTGAGCATTGCTAACCATGTCCATCCCTTTATGACCACAGAGTACCCATCTTCTGATGGCTACTTCCAGCATGGTAACACGCTGTCATAAAGCGCAAATCATTTCAGACTGGTTTCTTGAACATGATAACGAGTTCACTGTACTCAAATTGCCTCCACAGTAACGAGATCTCAATCCAATAGAGCACCTTTGGGATGTGGTGGAACCATAGACTGTAAAAGATATGGACGTAGTATCCGTGACGTCACCCATAGGTTTATGAAGAACGCAAAAGAAGCTACCAGAAGGCGTGGCCGACCGTCGCCATTTTGTTCGTGCGTCATCTAACCAACCCCGGGCATACCATACAAGGGCAAAGAGGCGGAGCGTGAGCGGAGCTACAGACGCATGCTGGCATTCTGCTTTTTAGACGGGCTTTTTCTATGGGAGAAACGCTTAATACTTTATCACCTGCGACTCGTTTGTGTTCTGACCACATGTGCTTGGTTGTACACTTTATCAATAAAGTGTTTAGACTTTTAAAAACACTGTTTCATAAGCAACGTCATAAGCGCAATGCTTAGTGGCTCAATGCATTACACATTGAGCCACTAAGCATTGTGCTTATGATGTTTTTCAACAGGAGGAAAGTGCGAATTACTTCCAAAAACTTCAAATATAGTCTGTGTTAGTAAATGCAAGGCTATTTATGAAGTCCAGGCAGAACGCTGTATGACAACGCTTCAAATGACTGTTCTAGAGCCTACAGCTAAAAATCTGTCAGATTCTGGAGTGCATTACATCTCTAAAGAACATTATAAATGATAAATGATTTTAAATAAAACAAATACATTCATAGAGATGGTATATAATTTCGCTCACCTGGCAAATGGAGGCCACGTGAATGGCTTGTGAGCACAATTAAGTGCACACAGCATGCCATATCATCTGATAATTGTAGGAAATAATTCCAAATGCCAGCTGACTGTGTAAAGTCACATAAAACAACACAAAAATACGATGAATATGCCGAGATCAGCGGCTAATCAGCCGTAATCAGCTGAGGTGAAGTGACGGCGACCAGCGAGACCTAGCTGTCACTCAAGTGGCCACGCCCTTAATTATGCAAACTTAATATAACCTAATATAAAGGAAACGGATGAGTTATAAAAAAATTCACCGCCCTCACAGTTGTCACGAAGGGTAATATTACCTATATGAACCAAAATCGTTCTTTGTACCAGGCTGTAAACAGCTTTTTTTATGCTGTAAAGTTGGCCATTCTAACAGTGGGCTCAATAGAAATTTGCTCTATTATGGAGCCAGGACTAGCGGAATTTTGATGAATTGCAGTTTCAGTTACTTATTTCTGTATTGGCTTCCCGAGGGAGAGCGGGATGTTGCCGCTTGGGTGGAACAGTAGATTCGCATCATGGATGTGCAGCCGACAAATCTGCAGCAATATGGAAAATATGAATCAATATTTCTAAGAAATATTTCCAGTACCTTGTTGAATCTATGCCACAAAGGATTAAGGCAGTTCTGAAGGGAAAAGGAGTCCAACCCGGTACTAGTAAGGTGTACCTAATAAAGTGCTCAGTGAGTGTATGTTATAGCTTCATAGTAAAAAGCAACATGATTTTATATCATACAGTGTTACAAACTAAATGAGACCACGAACTGGAAAAAAAAAGTCAAAGTTACAGTTACTAAAACTTTTTATTTCATTCATTTTATAAAATGGTTTAACTGAAATTATTATTATTAGAAGTCTTGTATGGAATTTAAATAATTTTGATCTTTAAATGACAGCTAGCAAGGTTTTTTCCTATAATTATATAACTGATATGCATTTTTTTGTAGGTGGAAAAGTCGATTTAAATCATAAATTGATTTGTTGTGAAAAAAAAAAGAATAAAAAAAATAAAAAATAAAAAAAATCAAGGATTTTTAAAAAGGCCATATTGTACAGCCCTAACTTAAGGCAAGGCAAGTTTATTTATATACTGTAGCACATTTCATACACAATGTTAATTCTGAGTGATTTACATAAACAAAAATAAAAGAAACAAAATTCAATAAAATAAATAAATATATATATATATATATATATATATATATATATATATATATATATATATATATATATATATATATATATATATAATTATTAAAAGAAAATTAAAATGTGTTAAAACTTAAATTAAAATGTAAAATTATTAAAGAATAAAAAAAAAAAAAAAAAAACGAAAGACAATAGTGCAATCTGTCGGCCATAGCACAGTGCACTTTTAATAAAGGCACAACTCAAAAGAAGTGAGGAAGAACAGAGTATTTTATAACAGTGAGATGCCTTGTATTACACATATGCAGTTGTACACGTTACAGTTAGTCTGTTTGATTCTATAAGAGAAATGTGAAATACAAGAACAAAAATATTGTTATTCTCGAATACCAAAGAGATCATAATTAGTGAGCTGTATAATAGTGTATATGTATATCTATTTAGATATATTATGGTATACATGATTTGTGGCTCTAGACCTATTACTTATCTGGATTGCTCTGATTTTTTTTTACATAACTTAATTTTGAGCATTATAAACTCAAGATGATGGATAGTAAAGCCCAAAGTATCTTCTTTCCAGAATGAAAACGTAGAAAAAAATTATTCATCAACTGTCACTGTTTTAGTTTGGGATGGTCATTTTTGAGAAAGTCCCTCTGACTGTGAGGGAGAGAAGGAGACAGATATAGGCCCAGTTTCACAAACAGGGCTTAGATTAAGCCAGGACTAGGCCTTAGATAAATTAGGCTATTTAAGCCACATTTATAAAATGGCCTTAGAAAAATATATTACTGGGGTGCACCTGGAGACAAAAAAATGACACTGACATATTTTAAGACATCTCACTGCAAGTTATTTTGAGTTGAGACAGCTCAAACAAGCAATTTAATCTCGACTAGCCTTGAACCTTGTTTGTGAAACCGGGGGTTAGTGTCAGAAAACATTTTGCATGCTATCCTCATCAAATTTAAAAAAATAAGCAAATGTATTTCTCTTTACCTAAGAATCTATAACTTATTTTTTGAGCATTCCACAATGTCTTCTTTCCAATGATACCCATTTTGTGTTTGTAGCTCACTGAGGTCTAGGTAGGTGTACATGACCATAAGTGGGGTGCTTGGGCATAACAGGTTTAAGCCCAATGCAACAAACACAGCGATATCAAACTGATTTATAAATAATTTCCGTAAAACATGTTCATTTTACTTACTATTTTTGCCCATGATACACTTTAGATTTCAGGCTTTGTTATAGCGTTCGTAATACAGGCAGTGCAGAATTATTAGGCAAATGAGTATTTTGACCACATCATCCTCTTTATGCATGTTGTCTTACTCCAAGCTGTATAGGCTCGAAAGCCTACTACCAATTAAGCATATTAGGTGATGTGCATCTCTGTAATGAGAAGGGGTGTGGTCTAATGACATCAACACCCTATATCAGGTGTGCATAATTATTAGGCAACTTCCTTTCCTTTGGCAAAATGGGTCAAAAGAAGGACTTGACAGGCTCTGAAAAGTCAAAAATAGTGAGATATCTTGCAGAGGGATGCAGCACTCTTAAAATTGCCAAGCTTCTGAAGCGTGATCATCCAACAATTAAGCGTTTCATTCAAAATAGTCAACAGGGTCGCAAGTGTGTGGAAAACCAAACCAAAAACCAAGGCGCAAAATAACTGCAAATGAACTGAGAAAAGTCAAGCGTGCAGCTGCCAAGATGCCACTTGCCACCAGTTTTGCCATATTTCAGAGCTGCAACATCACTGGAGTGCCCAAAAGCACAAGGTGTGCAATACTCAGAGACATGGCCAAGGTAAGAAAGGCTGAAAAACGACCACCACTGAACAAGACACACAAGCTGAAACGTCAAGCCTGGGCCAAGAAATATCTCAAGACTGATTTTTCGAAGGTTTTATGGACTGATTAAATGAGAGCGAGTCTTGATGGGCCTGCGGCTGGATTGGTAAAGGGCAGAGAGCTCCAGTCCGACTCAGACGCCAGCAAGGTGGAGGTGGAGTACTGGTTTGGGCTGGTATCATCAAAGATGAGCTTGTGGGGCCTTTTCGGGTTGAGGATGGAGTCAAGCTCAACTCCCAGTCCTACTGCCAGTTTCTAGAAGACACCTTCAAGCAGTGGTACAGGAAGAAGTCTGCATCCTTCAAGAAAAACATGATTTTCATGCAGGACAATGCTCCATCACACACGTCCAAGTACTCCACAGAGTGGCTGGCAAGAAAGGGTCTAAAAGAAGAAAAACAATTGACATGGCCTCCTTGTTCACCTGATCTGAACCCCATAGAGAACCTGTGGTCCATCATCAAATGTGAGATTTACAAGGAGGGAAAACAGTACACCTCTCTGAACAGTGTCTGGGAGGCTGTGGTTGCTGCTGCACGCAATGTTGATGGTGAACAGATCAAAACACTGACAGAATCCATGGATGGCAGGCTTTTGAGTGTCCTTGCCAAGAAAGGTGGCTATATTGGTCACTGATTTGTTTTTGAATGTCAGAAATGTATATTTGTGAATTTTGAGATGTTATATTGGTTTCACTGGTGGAAATAAATAATTGAAATGGGTATATATTTGTTTTTTGTTAAGTTGCCTAATAATTATGCACAGTAATAGTCACCTGCACACACAGATATCCTCCTAAAATAGCTAAAAACAAACTAAAAACTACTTCCAAAAATATTCAGCTTTGATATTAATGAGTTATTTGGGTTCATTGAGAACATGGTTGTTGTTCAATAATAAAATTAATCCTCAAAAATACAACTTGCCTATTAATTCTGCACTCCCTGTATGTGCTGTTATAATTTGGACTAACTGAATTCTTTCAGTGTTTACCACAGCTTTTCATTTTTTCTCCTGTCATGCACAATATACAGTTTTTAAATCAGATGTAGTTTTTATTTAGAAAACAGCAATGAATATATGTAGATGTCACATTGTATTTATAAGCAACATTATGTGCAAAAATATAACTTAAAGAAAAGCATCTCTGGTTTAAATACTGCATAGTGAAAAGTATTCTAGGTTTAGGATCAATTAAATGTGCCAGGATCGACATAGGCATAGGCCAAGAAATCTCCTACTTTGTTGCCTTTATCGTCATAGTGAAACATCCGAAAGCACTGGTCACAAAACAGGCAGGGGTCCATTGGGGCAAGAGCATCACTGGTTGTTATCCATCTGCCAAGCAAAGACAAAAAAAAAAATATATTTTTCACATTTCAAAAATGCCTAATGATAACAGAGCAAAAACTTTAATTCATTTGCAGATTTACTAAACTGAGACTATTAGCTCAATAAACTAATTAGCTGCTTATTAATAGTTAGTAAGGTAGTAGTTGGGTTTAGGTATTGGGCAGGATTAGGGATGTAGAATACGCTCATATTTTATAGCTAATAATATACAGTTGATAATCTAATAACAGGCGGCTAACAAGCCAGTAGTAAATAGTATGAATTGTGATCTAAACTAAAGTGTTACCAAGAACTCAAACCTAAAACTCAAGGGTAGGCAGTGATTAATGATTAAAAAATATATTTCTATGGCACAAAAATGTAAAAATGTCAGGCTAAATAAAGTACAAAGGTGTTTTAGCTTTTGCAACTTAAAGGTGCAGTAGGTGATCTGCAAAAATGATAACTGTTAGCATAATAGCTTTGAAAACATGCGTCACTCTCTCATGCACTTTGTCCTAAAGCGACTAATGTATACTTATTGCTTATACTTACATGCTATTTCAGAGCGAATATTCAAAGCAGCATGGTAAACAATTTAGGGACTAGGGCTGGGAGATATTTCATATCATTCGATATCGAGAATTATTGAATATTTTACCTACATTACTAGGGCAAATAGTTTTAATAGTCAAAAACAAAAATATTTAAACAAAATATCTGATCTCTTCATAATAAAATAAACATAAATGTTAAAGAGGCTCTTAAACTTGATAAATAAAATGTTACAAAGTGTGTGCAATTGTAAAGCATAAATACTGAACAATCGAAGCAAACTTTAAGGTAGATGAACATCTGCAAGGTGTGAATAATAATGCTACAATAAACCTCGAACTCTGTAAACAAAACAAATTATGATTATTAAATCTGAGCTTTCAAGTAAAGGAACAGCCATCTATATTAGAATACATACTGCAACATTACAAATTGTGAAGTTGAATGACTACATTACCCCCTATGCTAAAAAATCTTTCAGATAGGGAGCTAGTGGCTGGGATTCACAAGAAAAGAAACCGAAAAGCCCCTCTGGCAACATCCTTGCATCCCTTTTTATTTACAATCTCCTAACTGCTGCTACGCAGTACTCGTTTTCACGTGTGTTGTTATTCTGACAGAGAAATTGTGCCAGCGTCACGTGCGCCATTTGCACAACATGTGCGCGTCGCTCCCATACGCACATCCTGCAAGTTGTGCGCCTCCAATGGAAATGACAAACTTACACACTAACCTTATTGGCATTCCTTCCAAAGCGCACTCAGCAGCCACATTTTAATAAAACTAGAACGGTTTATATCAAGACTTCACACCGATCCTTTTTTTTTTTTTTTTTTTTTTTTTTTTTTAAATCGAGATAGAAAATGGTGTTAGGTCAATAAATATCGATAACTATTTTATCGGCTAGCCCTAAAAGGGACAGCATCACAAGTTGTCATTGGTCAAAAATGAATACACACACAGACAGATGGACACACACACGCATGCACACACAATGTTCTCTTTTGATTGAGGTTCTTGCTTCTTTGGATTTTGCCTGCAGTACATATAGACTGATAGATTGGAACATTAGAACATTAGATGTCATAGTTCCCAAGTGCTCCTCTCCTAAACCCAAGAAATTGTATTTCATAGTTCCAAATTTTAAGAAAAAACTACACTAATTTGCCTAATTGGGTGAAGTAATAACCAGTGTGCATGAGGTGATGACCCCAAGGGAGATAAGATTCTTCAGTACCCAACGAAGTACAGGGAGTGCAGAATTATTAGGCAAGTTGTATTTTTGAGGATTAATATTATTATTGAACAACAACAATGTTCTCAATGAACCCAAAAAACTCATTAATATCAAAGCTGAATATTTTTGGAAGTAGTTTTTAGTTTTAGCTATTTTAGGAGGATATCTGTGTTTGCAGGTGACTATTACTGTGCATAATTATTAGGCAACTGAACAGAAAACAAATATATACCCATTTCAATTATTTATTTCCACTAGTGAAACCAATATAACATCTCAACATTCACAAATATACATTTCTGACATTCAAAAACAAAACAAAAACCAATCAGTGACCAATATAGCCACCTTTCTTTGCAAGGACACTCAAAAGCCTGCCATCCATGGTGAACGGATCAAAACACTGACAGAATCCATCAACATTGCGTGCAGCAGCAACCACAGCCTCCCAGACACTGTTCAGAGAGGTGTACTGTTTTTCCTCCTTGTAAATCTCACATTTGATGATGGACCACAGGTTCTCTACGGTATTCAGATCAGGTGAACAAGGAAGCCATGTCAATTGTTTTTCTTCTTTTAGACCCTTTCTTGCCAGCCAAGCTGTGGAGTACTTGGACGCATGTGATGGAGCAATGTCCTGCTCATGATTGTCCAAAAATCATGTTTTTCTTGAAGGATGCAGACTTCTTCCTGTACCACTGCTTGAAGGTCACTTCCAGAAACTGGCAGTAGGGCTGGGAGTTGGGCTTGACTCCATCCTCAACCCGAAAAGGGCCCACAAGCTCATCTTTGATGATACCAGCCCAAACCAGTACTCTACCTTCACCTTGCTGGCGTCTGAGTCGGACTGGAGCTCTCTGCCCTTTACTGATTCAGCCACGGGCCCATCAATACTCACTCTCATTTCTTCAGTCCATAAAACATTAGAAAAATCAGTCTTGAGATATTTCTTGGCCCAGTCTTGACGTTTCAGCTTGTGTATCTTGTTCAGTGGTGGTCGTTTTTCTGCCTTTCTTACCTTGGCCATGTCTCTGAATATTGCACACCTTGTGCTTTTGGGCACTCTAGTGATGTTGCAGGTCTGAAATATGGCAAAACTGGTGGCAAGTGGCATCTTGACATCTTGGCAGCTGTACGCTTGACTTTTCTCAGTTCATGGGCAGTTTATTTTGCACCTTGGTTTTTCCAGACGCTTCTTGCGACCCTGTTGACTATTTTGAATGAAACGCTTGATTGTTCGATAATCACGCTTCAGAAGCTTGGCAGTTTTAAGAGTGCTGCATCCTTCTGCAAGATATCTCACTATTTTTGACTTTTCGGAGCCTGTCAAGTCCTTCTTTTGACCCATTTTGCTAAAGGAAAGGAAGTTGCCTAATAATTATGCACACCTGATATAGAGTGTTGATGTCATTAGACCACACCCCTTCTCATTACAGAGATGCACATCACCTAATATGCTTAATTGGTAGTAGGCTTTCGAGCCTATACAGCTTGGAGTAAGACAACATGCATAAAGAGGACGATGTGGTCAAAATACTCATTTGCCTAATAATTCTGCACTGCCTGTATAACCTAAGCCAGGGCTTTGCCACCACTGGGCACCTGTCCATGAAGGGAGGTGTAATTTGTGAGACAGTGGATGTGATGCTTCTTTCTGGGCCCGACTTTCTGAGTATCAGAGAGGGGACTGTAAGAAGTCTGCCTCAACCCAACTTCCACTGTAAATGGTGTGTTAATGCTAATTTCCCAAATGGGCTGAATCATGATAGAGAAGACAAGTCAACAATTTGTGATTTACATGTTAAGTCAATGCAAAGATGTGAAAAGACATCCTGCGGTGCATTTCGCGTGAATGAGGCGGCGCGAGCTGAGAGTTGAGCGTATGGCATGTTTCGCACAAATTGCTCGATTTGAATTTTAACTTCAGCGGACATTACAGTCAAGTTTACAATATTTTATAAATTGATTTCCACTTTAATGAAAATATATAAAACAAACAAGATTAATGTAACCATTTTAAAGTTTAAGGGCAAGTTTTACTATAGCTTTTAGAGCTTGGGTGCTGCCATCTTAGAATATCACTGTGTCTGATGTCGGGGTTGCTTCCATTCTCTGAGGTAAACAGATAAAGTAGAAGTAATGAACTGATTTAACCCAATCCATGAAGTCTTATCACGTAGCTGGTGCAAGACAAGCATAAATGCAAATACAAGTGTCAAATTTGTGTCTGATATATAAAAATATATTACATTTACCATTTTTTTTTTTTTTAATTACCGATCGATTGATGCGCATTATTGGTCCATTCTCTCATGCTGGTCCAGCCCTACGTGAATAGGACATTTACATTCAGACTTATGACACAACAATTAAAACAATCCATGACTTCACGATTTACTAAGCCATGCCTGTGTGATTTATGTCAAGGCATTCCCTTATAAAGTCATTACTTCAACATTCTGTATGAAGGATGTTAAAATCTGCCATGTGGAAAATACCTACCCACTTTATGTCAGGTACTGGACCTTTTTGAAGGCCAAACAGCCTGGCAGCATATACAGAGTGGACCAAAGCGCATAAAATAATTGGTAATAATAAAAATAAAGAAAAATAGAAAATATATATTGTGATTATATTCATGTTTTTTCAGGTTTTATATTTTTAATAAATTTGCAACTATTTCAAAAAATGTTTTTTCACATTGTCATTATGGGGTATTTTGTGCAGAAGTTTGAGGAAATAAATAAATTTAATCCATTTTGGAATAAGGCTGTAAGACAAAAAAATGTGGAAAAAGTGAAGCGCTATGAATACTTTCCAGATGCACATGCATGTATGTGTGTATATACATGCATACAGTTGAAGTCAGAATTATTAGCCCCCTTTTGAATTTTTTTCTCTTTTTTAAATATTTCCCAAATGATATTTAACAGAACAAGGAAATTTTCATAGTATGTCTGATAATATTTTTTCTTCTCAAGAAAGACTTATTTGTTTTTTTTCAACTAGAATACTTTACTCCTTTACTTCAAAATGGTTACATTAATCTTGTTTGCTTTATATATTACCATTAAAGTGGAAATCAATTTACAAAATAACGTAAACTTGACTGACTGCTTCACTCCACTTTAGACAATCTTGAAGTAAATAAGCATTATTTGGTTCCTTGAAGGAGCCTTCTGGATGACCTTGTATGTCATTTGTCAAACAAATGACAAAAGCAAACCTGACATTTGTTTGCTTGTTGCCTAAATAATCATCAGAGATATGCTTTTAAATTTTATGTCCTTAAGTGTAGATTGTCTACTTAGTCCATGTTTTGACCAACCAGAATCTTCCTACTGCCTAGATCTATGATGTAGTCAGTAAACTTCCTTTTTGTAAAATTGTGACTAAGGCAGAGAGCGGCCTACAAACTCTTTATGAGCATTTTCAGTAAATATTTCCCTAATTAATTGCATCTCTGACCCCTGCCTGGTCTTTGTTTATCATACCAGGTCCTTAAGTTTGACAGTAAATTCCCCTACACTTAAATTTCCAGTTGGTTTTAATAGTTGTATAAAAGGATATCCCGGACAATTGCTAATAGGATTTGCAATTGTATTTTTAATATGTGGACGCATAAATTGTGACAATCACCGTTTGCATTTCCGCTTTAGCAAACGCGCAGTGACTGCCACATTTCAAATAAAAAAAAGCAAAGTTCATTAGCAAATGCATTTTCCATTTCTTACGAGCTATGAGCCTGACATATCTAAAAAGCAATATGGATTGCTCAATGTGCTTTTTCTTTTTTTCTGCATCGTGCATGTAACCTGCCAAAACTCAAATGGAGTGACAAATCCTTTTGCATTTGAATTTCCGATGTCTACACTGAAACCTGTCAATCAAACAACAGGAGTGGAACTACTTTATTTTGCGTGTTTGTATTCAGAAGTGACGTCACTCACAGTCAACGTAATTAAAGACTATAGAATAAAATTAAATAAATTTAAAGGCCCCCTCCACTGCAGAAAAATGAAACTGTCCAACTGTTGCTCCCCACTTTGTACTTATGAGTGCATTTTTTCTTTATTTGACCTGATTTGTCTGAGGCAAAGGAGCTTTGAAAACTAAACTAGAAGTGCTGCTCACTGTTCTGATTTGCTGTTCAAGAAAGAACATTATAAGTAAAAAAACGAGTAGTGTAAGAGGTGTGATAATAGGCTATTATAATTGAGTTTAAGTTTAAGTAATGTTTCAGTGATCGTTTGTAGTTTTACATGTTTCAAGAAATCTGAAAACATTAGCAAGACATATGTTGATATTATTTGCAGTTATTAAACATCTAAACGTTATGTATATAAACAGGCTTAATTTAAAATACTTGTGATTCAGCTGATTTTACAATGGTAATGTGTAGATGATGTGGTTTGACATGTAAATCAGCTCCTGCAGAGCAGCTCAGATGGGGTTTATGATGGGGTTATTATTGATCTGTAAGTGCCATCTACTGGCCATCTTGTAGTGTGCTTTACATGTACTGTAGGTAGCATAATTTCAGAAAAAGTCAAACCATTATGTTTTTACTTCATGTTTTCAGATTGAACAATCTAATTTAAATAAACAATTTCTCAAGCTAGCTAATATATGCTGCTTCTGTTGCCTCAATTTTAATGGCTAATAAAGTTACTACAATTTGTGATAAAGGAAACACACTCTTACTATATGCAGAGAAAAAGAAAAAGCAAAGGAAGCAATTAATATTGCTTTTTAAATATGTCAGGCTCATAGCTCGTAAAACATGGAAAATGCATTTGCTAATGGACTTTGCTTTTTCATTTGAAATGTGGCAGTCACTGCGGGTTCGTAAAAGTGGAAATGCAAATGGTAATGCTAATACTATTTGAATTGCATATGAAAATTGTCTACAATATCCTTCCATATTGTTGTTTTGATATCAGTAAAATATCAACAAACACTGATGGCTTACCATTACAAAGCAATATATAAAAAAAATACTGATTCTAAAACCCTTTGTGGACTGCAATATCTTTTGATGAACATTACAAATAATTGTAATTACTAATAATTAAAATTTTTTAAAAAGTATTTCAAAATGAACGCAGAGTGACTTATAAATTGCTTACAAATTGACATTCCAACTGAGCAGCTCTACCGTTTACCTGCTGATATAGAGATGACACACAGAACACTTCCGAGTCATGACTCTATGCTTGTGAGTGATGAGTGGGTAGAGCTTTATGTCCAAACAGTCATCCTGATGGACCAATCTAACACAAAGACAGAAACAAATCAAATTCATTTCACTGTTAACTATAGTTACCAGTATTAACAACACTGAAAAACGTTTTTTTTCTATATTAATTTCCAGCTTTTTTTCAGGTAAAAAAAAAAATCTTTTAAAAGCTCTGAAAAGAGATAATGTCTGACCTGACATCAGTAAGGACAACAACATGCTCACAATCACCCTGGTGAGTGTATAAGTATGGAAACCCAACTTTCATCTGCAGGTCATTGAAAGATGTGTCTTCCATCCTTGCAGTCTTGAAATCTGGGAAGTCTCTGCTTCGTGTCCACTCTTTTATGGGCCTTCAGCAAGAACACAAATTTTAAGTTTGTAAAATTCACAACCAGATAGTTTAAAAAAAAATAGTTTTAACTGCAAAAAAAGTGAAAACAACAAACTTTTGTCATTACAACTTTACAGTGACAGAGCAACATGCATCATGATCTGAAATCCATACCAACCCAAGAGGGGAAAAAAATCTAACCTTCTCCATTGACTTTGCATTACAAGATGCTGCCTCCCAATTAATATGTCAGTGCCCATTTTGTCATCCAATGTACATGATCCAGTGTGACATGGTCCAATGTGAAATACATACAAACTTAAATGTTTACAGCTATTTGATGTGTAGCTTTCTACTTTATCCATATTTCAAAAAGTTGCATACTCTCAAAATGCTACAGCTTAGTTATATTTAAATATAATATAAAACTAACACCTGGATATTTTCTAGTATCCTTCGCCAGTATCTTCAAAAGCTGGCTTGTACAGTTTAGAATGCTTCTAAAAATGGTTTTATATTATCATTAGTTGTATAACCTCTCTGTGAAACCCTGGCTAAAGTCACATAACCTATTTCAGAGAAAAAAATTGTATAGTTATAAATATATGCACTTTGTTTATTGCAGTAAATGATAGATTAAATATCAAGGTGTTGAGATACAGTACTATATTTACATTTATTACATATTTACATGCTCGGTAAAATTGCTATTTTTGACTATAGACCTTATTTTTAGCTTCATCCTAATCTGTCTCTGTCACTGTGCTGTTTATCTCACATAATGCATGAGAAGCAGACACACACGTCGAAGTGGTAGGCGGGGAGAAGCAGCTTATTTGCATTTAAAGGCACAGGCTACAAAAACAGCTAGTCTTCAGACACTAAAATGGGCAGGTTCTACATTATATAATAAATAATCTGATGGATATTTTGAGCTGAAACTTTACAGACACATTCTGAAGACACCAAAGTATTATCTTACATCTTGTAAAAGAGGTAAGATAGGTGCCCTTTAAAGACAAGTGCCTGTGCATACTTAAGAAGCTAGATTAAATATTAAAGTATTTTTTACTATATTATGGATAGCAATATCTGTAGTTGGAGTAAATTGTTACTGTCCGTTCAAACGATGGCTGGACAATTCATTTGTCGGATCCAAAGAGTATATTCTTTTGAAGTCCGCTTTAAATGAATCCTCAATTGCCTATGTTTTCAGCTAATGTTTACATTTGTAATATTTATACTTTTTGCCTATCCAAATCCACCTCATGTGGATTTTATAACCCTGGATCTGAGTCTCATTTTGGAGAATTCTGCTGTCCTCCAGAGGTCGTGTTTTTGGCTTAGGACGCACGTAGTGATGCAGCCTTCATAACTGAAGTAAAATACAGTGTGAAATATACAGATGTTAACATTTTAACATGTTCCCTTTGTAAATGCACCTGCAGCTTTAGACGCTGGGTGGCGCATTAACCATAGACTTAGTCAGCTAAAATATCAATGCTATTTTCAGCTTTGCCTTTTCACAATACTAGATAGGATGGTACTGTATGTGTATATATACATATGTATAATACTATGACAATATAAGTGATGACAACACAGCAATATAAGAGATTATATGCTGTATTTTTGCTCCTTAAGACACCCACGTTGACTTTTTCTACATTAAAACGTTAATATGTTGTATTTTGAAAATACATAACATCACTACATTGTACAATGTGGCTTTTTTTTACAAACATATTCAAATGTTGTATTTCGAGGCACAAAATCACTGTATTGCTTAAGTAGGCTTCTACATTCAAACACATTCATATGTTCTGTTTTAAACTGCGTAACAATTAGGGATGCAACGATTATCGATTTTGGTTGTACGATTTTAGTCTGAAGAATAATCCTGGTTTCATGATTATCACCATTATTATGCATTTATTAAATTTAAAACATTACTAGTTTAGAAAATCACAAGAAAACTGCTTATATTTTAAAGTGTTGTTTATTGCTGCTCAGTAACCAAACACAGCACAAAATATTAATAAAAAACAAACAATAGTCCATTTATCTCTTTGGACTTAAAAATGAATGAAAAAGTTTTTGATTTAAACATGAGTGATAATTTTACAAGGAAAATAAATGACAGAACAATGAATAAATACATAAAAATAAGAATAAATAAAAATAGTATTTGTCTAATTTTAATTTAATCTATATATTAGCTAAAAATTTTAATGAACTGTTGTTATTATCTGCGTTCATACATAATCATTTTAATAAATCATCCAACATATCTTTTGTTTACATTGCACTTAAAGCCACGCACAACTCTCACCACTACAGCCTGAGATAATTTCTACTGTGTGCCGTGCCTGCAGGGCGCAAGTGCATAGGTTCGCTTGTGTTTACATTGGAAATAATGTACTTGCCTGCGAAAAAGACGCAATATGTAAACGGCCTGCTGCTATAGTAATCCAATGTGCGCGCGTATTGGCATAACTTTTAGTTGCAGCAGCTTTTTTCCGTGCAACAGAAATGCGGCGTTGAGGCGCATTTAATGAATAAAAGAGGGGTTAATAGTGAAATCGGCTAATCATAGCATCCCTATTAACGATATCACTGCATTGTACAAAGGCCTTTTCTACAAACATATCCAAATGTTTTCGGCTGCCTGCGCCACTCGCTTAATGTCTGGTGACTCGCGCTCTGCGCAGCCTTTAGCTGCAGCTCGTGCTGTATTGAACAGATGCGCATCACTTCATAACTATAGCGGCCGTTTTTCGACTGAACTAAATTTATTTTTGATGTCTTGGTTACACTATTTGGAGGGCCGGAACAAAGTGCCTCGGGGTCCGGGTTCGGCCCACGGGTCGCCAATTAAATAGCCCTGCTGTATGTTTTAGAAAAGATGTCTACAAAACATGGTGAGAAGCATAGCCCACAGGCTGCAAATATTAAAAGCAAATAAAAGAATTAAGTTCTTTAACCTTTATATTGCCCTATTAAATTGCATTGGGTAAAAAGAAAATCCTGCAGTTTTATTTAGAATATGAAAAAAATATCAAAATATGCAAATAAATGAATTAATTAAACACAGATTATAATGGCATTCGTTATAACACAGGACATGACACGTTTAAAAAGCATATTTTAGGTTAAAAAACTATTTAAAAAAAGATAGAATCGCTTGTGAAAACACTACATAATACCATGACATACCATATTAAAATGTTTCACGATGCGCAAGGGCACAATTTGGAAAGAAAAAGTGTCGGTTTCTTTCCCACTTCCCGCAAAATCCACTTTTATTGGGGACTCATCTGACAGGTGCGCTCTGTTTACAGTGAAGCAGAGTAGCATATAGCAGAAACAGTTGGTGTAATTTATTATCATCATATATTTTTGTGTTCATGGAGGCTGCACAAACTTCTGCCTGTCAGCATATCAGGTACACAAGTTTCCCGTTGCTGTTTTGGTTGAGCGAATAAGACAGAAAGCTGGTGCTGATAGGGCGAAAAACATTGTCCCTGTTTTTCTTTTATATTTGCCAACTTCCAAATCAGTAAGCATGACTATTTGAGTAATTAGAAGCAATGCGATGGAGTAGCCTACAGCACTGAAGTAAGCTTGTAACGTTAAGCATTTTAAATGTACTTTTTTAAACTGTGTAAAAATATAACCATATTATAAGACAACTGGTAACACCAGTTTGCTAATACTACAAACATTAAATAGATACAGCTTAGTGACTTTGTTTGCTCAGCTTAATAATAATTTATTGTCATGCGGTGTGTTTATAAGTCTTTAGGAGACGCATCTGCAGCAATGATGCTGACCCGGAGCAGAAGGCTTTCTCTCTATGGGCTTCTCGGTCATCTGTGCTTCGCTTTGTCTCAAAGAGTAACCTTATTATTATTTCCCCCTTAATCTTGAATTAATTATATATGGTATTATCTGTTTACAAAAATTAGAAGGGCAAATAATTACTAAAATATTTCTATATAATGCAGGCAGGTAAAACTCAAACACTATTTTTTACTTCCAATATTTTATTTTATTTTTTATTTAAAAAAAAAGGAAACCTGTAACCATTGACTTCCATAGTATTTGTTTTTCCTACTGAGTGAGTGGTTACAGGTTTTCAGCTTTCTTCAAAATATCTTCTTTTGTGATCAACAGAAGAAAAAATCTCATAAAGGTTTGGAACCACCAACCAGGGAGAGTAAAAATATTCTGTCCTGTTAATGAGGTAAGGCACTTTATTTTATTCACAAAGGGGAATATTCATCTTGTAAAAGAAAAAAAAAAATACATTTGAAAAATGTAAGTTTGTTCACACAACGTATAGTAAGTACAATCTATATTTGTGCATCAAGTTATATTAAAAATCATATGGTTGGCAGTTTCAATAAATTCCTAAATATCATTAAGTCTGTCAGACTATTGCCAAATAAACATGATTTAAACTTTTGCTGTATTCCTTCAGCATATATGCATTAGCCCGCACAAAGTCTCTGACTGTATACTTGGTCACCACAGGCTCGACGAGAACGCAACTGTCCACTACATTTGCTCGCCTTTCTAGATCCTTCCAGCGGGTTAACAAGGATGAGGCTGTCAGCATCTTTTTAGCAGGATTCACAATTTAGCACATGATAGTGTGTTACCCACATAAATGTTGGCCAACTTACTGAAAAATTATTTAAAAAAAAGTTTGCTTTTAAATGGGTCAGATGATATATTTTTCTTTCAGTATTATATGTTTGTTACCTAGTTATACATGCACTCACACAGATACATATACACATATGTAGAGTAAAATGTTGGGTGCGATCACAGTGCTTATGATTTTGTGCTATATAAATCAAATTTGAATTTGAGTTGAATTAGAATTTGAACTTGAATTAGAGTTGAAGTAAGAGTTTATTTAACCATAAATGCAGATCAGATCTGTTTATCAAATCTATCTTTATGCAGTAACACAACATGTGATTGTATTTTTTTATGGATTGTCACCAAAATGGGGCCATTTTTCTGATATACGAAAGGTAAAGGTTACTTGCCTATATGCTGTGAAGCAGTATTGTCTAAGGACAAAGTACAAATACGGATCACCTTATACCTATGGCAAAAAAAAGAAACATTATTTTAAAACTTGTTTTAATATCTGATGTTGCTTTTATTTCAATACAAAAATCTCTGAAAACATTTTGTATGATTAATTAATGCTTAATTAATGCATTATTTTGGACCATTAATCTAAAGTCTTCAGATTCCAAAGTAACTTGTTTACATGTTTCTGCATTATTCCAGATGTCCTGTGTTATTTGTGTATTGTATGCACTTATCTACAGTAAAAAAACAAATAGTGACAATGAGGCGTAACTATTAAATGCTCATTAGTTTCTGTTACTGGTAATTATTAATACTTATAGATGATCAATACTAGCTTTGCTATTGCCTGATAAGATTTTGTTAGTTAACATATCTGCCTGTAAGCTAACACTGGTCTCTCACCAAGAACCTGCTCTGTTCTCCACATTTTACAGCTCAATTACTCTTCTGACTGCTGGTCTGTCTACAGACTCTTAATTGTATGGCTGTGGTCCATCAGTTGTGTGAAGATCTCAGAATATCTTATCTCGGCATCCAAATGTGCACCACAATCCATTGTCTTCATACTTTTTATTCCAACATCACTTCTGGTCTGGCATTTTTTAGAAGTATAAGTACAGAAGTACAGAAGAACATTTCCATGACTAAAAACGACTCGAGATGGCTTAATAATAAACTATAACGTATAGTTTAAAGAAAATCTAGCTCCTACATTACCTTATGCACATTGACTTACTGGGTTGTCTAATCTAGAATACGCTCTTTAAAAAGCCAATGAAATGTCTCTCATTCTGAATGAATAAATGTTTTTTAATGGAAAAGGGCTTTTTTATTCACTCACAGTGCACCGTGTAACCTTTTCAAAGTCTGCCTAATTTGTTTCTCTGCAGTATGCATACAGGAATGACATCTAATACTGAAACAGCTTCTATCGATACAGAATATTTAAAAATAAATAAAAAATTCCAATCGATTTAGATGAGAACAGCAATAGTCCAAAATACTCAAGCGCAGACAAATCATTTTCAAAAGTCTGCTGTTGATCTACAAAAACAGCCCTGGAGTTTCTAAAATAGGCTAGACACTGCAGCGTTTTCAAGTGTATAATTGTATAATTTAAAGTTTTAATGTTGTCAAAGTATGAAAATACTGTATAGGCTACACCTGCTTTAGGCTATATATTGCTTTGAAGCATTTGAAAACATATGGTACATTTTAGAAATTTACTTAAATGAATTTTTTACGAAATACTCAATTCTCCTTAAAGGTATATCAATTGTTTATGTTAACAAATAGTTTGTGATTTTCAGGTGCGCTAATAGCCCTGTGGTCTGAGCATTGACACAGAGCATGCTGCATTTTAATCTTCCAATGCATGTCTGAATACCGCTTTAGGAACTGCTCGAGACCATCTCATCTCTTTTCAGTTTCTATTATTGTCTACTGTCCTATCACTAAAAAGGCAAAGACGCCATAAATAAATCTTAAAAATAAATGTATAAAAAAATAGCTTAGCCCATACTGTCATACATAATTATATCTATTTTGTCCTCTGTAACTCAAAGAAATTACACAGTTGTTGACAAGATTAGTTCTTTTATTTTGTTAGTGTTGTTTAAAGCCCTGGTCAGATCACACGACTTTTATTGTGTTACGAAAGTCACTATCTCAGATTATGTAATTTGTCTTGTCATGGGTAAAATGTGCCAGACTACTCGTTGCTTCACGAGCAGTCATCCCGTGTGGTCTACGACGAACACTATTTACCAAAGCAGTAACAAGTGATGCTATAACAATATGTCTTATCTTAGTTTCACTTTTGAAAAATCTTATTTCAATCTTAATAAACACTGATGCTTGCTGACAACTGGGCTACATTATTTAAGGTACAACATTGATAGGATCAAACTTATGTTTCCTTTTTAGTAAAATACTTTCTTCGAAATCTAAATGTAGGTTATATTTTCCTGTCAGGATTGCGTATTAAACACTCCCTCACAAGTGAGACTAAGACAATGAAAGCATATCAGCACAGAGGAAAAATCAGATGCTCAAGACATAATCTTTAAAATAATGACATATTAAAAAATAAGCAAATATTGACAGATGTTTGTGATACAACAATCACAGATAAGCATTAATTAAATCCTTTTTTTCTTCAGAGCGAAACAAATCATCACCGCACAAACAGAAATATAATTTGTATATTTTTCTTGGAAAAAATATCTTTTTGAAACAATATTTGTATCTTAATTTGAAAGTTTTTTTTGTTGGTCCTAGATAATTACTAGATAAACAAGAACAAATAACATTTGAGGTGAAGTGCTTCAAAACAAGGTCAGCATATGCTTCAGCTCCAAAACACGAACTGTTTTTTTTAAATAAAATAATAGCTAATCTAGTCTAAATAAAATAAAAGTGAAATATTCACAGTTTCAGAGAAGCCTATATCAAACTGTTTTCACAGTTATTGACAAAATCATCCATTGCAGTTTCAATTTAAATCCCAGATTACCTCAGAAGAAGGAACTGGATGAGAGAACTCAGAATTTTGTTGTGAGAGTGGAGATGTCTGCATATTTGTGCCAGGCTGTCGATTAAAATTGCTTAATACACCTTCAAATTTTAGAAAAAGTAGTTAAAGTTTGCATAACCAATGATTAATCTTATCCACCTGCGACCCACCCATAAATATGGAGCCTATTTTTGATTACCTGACTCGCAGATTTGATTACCAGACCCCCTGTGATTTTATTTAGGCTACCCGTAATTATATAGCTAAAATGAAAGACAAACATTACTAATAGGATAGCCTATTCATTGCAAACCGCTTTTGATTATATTACACACTTTAATGATCTAACGTGCTATATTATTTATTTATTTATGTAATTTCATTAATTGCAGGCCCCTGGGCTGCATTTGTATAAAGTGGCAAAGCTCAAAATGGCATTAACACCTTTAGACTGACTGCATTATTGGTTGGCTAAAGTAGTAACAGTGTTCTCTCTGCAACATTCAGGTTTGAGGTGGGGAAAGGGGGCAGCAGCATTTCCACTGTCGGGCCAGTGCAAGCCAAAGCTCAAAGTTCAAATTGGCTTGTGAATGAAGTGAAAGTTCAAAATGGCTTAAAACTTTTGGTAACACTATTTTGATTGTCCCTATTGCACATTTTGTTGACTAAAAGTTGCATTGCATCTACATGCCAATTACTTCTCATATGAGTATTAGTAGCCTGTCTGCTTAATATCTGCTGCTACTGCTCCTTCAACTGGTCTTTCCCGTATTTATTTTTTTACAATATTATTATTATTATTAGGTTATTATCTGTAGCAGCCCCTGTAAGCAATTCAGTGTTTTCGGGTTGTTGTTTTTTCAGGTAAAGCTCAACAATGTGACCCACTAAAGCTGCATCATTAATGGCCAAATATTTGGATTGAGATTTTGTGGGTGGGGGGGTGGGGGGGGGGGGTGGGGGTAGGGGGTCTTAAGTCTTTAACATAAAGACACAAAATCCCCATTTACATAGTTTTTACCAACACATAAGCCTACTTAGTTTACGAAAATGTAGGCTCATATGTTTCTATGCACAGCAAATTCTAGAATGAACTATGAGTTAATTAAAATATGTATTTCAGGCTCTAAGCACATTAAACTTACTCAGAAGTCAGAATTTGGTCATACAAATAATCTAAGCTAAAGCACACAATAATAATAATAATAATAATAATTATAATAATAATAATAATAATAATAATGTGATCAATTGTTTGTTCTAGAATAAGCTTGAAGGTTTAAAATAAGGCCTACTTGAAAAAAGTTTTTCTATGCTTAAAAACATTACAGTGAAAGATTGTTTTGATTATTGAAAACCTCCCAGGTAGATTTTACATTTTTTTTGTGCAAATTGATGATGGAGTTATGAAATATTGTTTGCATTCACCAAAATTTTTTTTGACAAAAAAACAGAACCTAACAGTGAATAGAGTGCCATTTGCTGAGCCGGAGACACAGCAGCAGAGAATTCACTTGGTCCTAAATCCTTCGTAAGACAGTTACTTTCAAATACGCAAAAAATGAAAAAAGTTGGAAAGAGAGAGGGGAGGCAGGATTGCCCGGGAGTCTGTCCTCTAACATGAGAAAGTCTGATACTCTATTGCAAAACATGTCATCTCCCTAATATTTAGGGTAAAACTATGGGCCATCCTCAGCAAAAATTACCCCTAAAAAAGATGCTATGTGCATTTAACTGAGCAGTAGCCATTTGCCTAGTTCTTTTTCATTTATTTATCATTCATTTATTTTGTGCACCTCTGTGCATCATTGCAAAACGTGTGAAAACTAGTGAATTGACAAGACTATCTTTACCTGACTCGTCCCCCAACATGAGTTATTCAATAAACAGCCTGTTCCTGACATCCTTTCAGACAACTTCACCTACCTTTAAAGGTAGAAGTTTGCGTGGTGCACTAATAGCCCATGGTCTGAGCACTGACACAAAGCACACTGCACTTAAGCTTCCTATGCATGTTCGAGCCCCACTTCAAGAACTGCTGGAATCCATCTCGTCTCTCTTACAAAGTTCTCTTCTTGTCTACTGTCCTATCTCTAAAAAGGCAAAGACGCCAAAATACCATGTTTCATTCCTGGTGTTGGTTTTATTTTGGATGAGTGATGTGTGACCTGATATGTTTTTAAGCATTATTTGCAATTTCTCTGTAACAAATAGGTTGATTTGCACACGCAGACTGTTGGAGACATTTGTTTTGCAGTTACTTCAAAAGTTTTACTTTCAGCACAATTGGGCCTATCGCAACAAAGTAGGCATATTTATTTATTTATTTTTCATTAACTGCAGGCCCTTGGACTATAGATCATATGGATATCATAGGTGATTGTCTTCTGACCAAGTGCATCTTAAAAGACATGAATGACACCTCTAATTGAGATTGTGAAAGGCAAACGCCTGCGCGCTGCTTCTGCTCTCCCTACGCAGTGCGCACAACTTTGCACATGCGGTGTGAAAGAGGCATAAAGCTTTTTGAAGATTTACGGTGTTCTCTTTGCAATGTTTAGGCTTGAAGTAGGGGGAATGCTGTTGAATTCACATTCATTAATAAGTCTAAATAAATACATCTATTATATGCCCATATAAGCAAACAAAGAAAATTTAAATGAAAAGGTAGCCCATATGAAAAAGCTTATTTATTGGCTGTCTTAGTTTTATGATAAAAAAACTGTACATCTCTAGATTTAGCTTTTTTATTTATGTTTGTTTGTACTTTCATTTTAGTTGTCTTTTATTAATTTTGTTTTAATTTCTGAATTGAATCCTCGTTGCACTCAAGTTTACAATGATAATAAAGCTTAACATGTTTTTAATGATTTATGAAGGAGTCATAATGCTTTGTTTCGTTATTTCATCTTCATTTACAAGTAGCAGGGTATTTACGTCTACTGTACATTTCTGTTCGTTCACATCCCGTTCCTTTGTGACCGCTGGCAGCATAGTCGCAAACTCCTGTTACGCCTGAAAACATGTTCTCAATCCCTTAGTCCTGCCACGCCGTTATGTGCGGCAGTAATTATGCAAACCAGAGATCTAGGTTTGCAACCCATGGCAAGCTAATCTCCCTGGGCGCGGACAGAAGAGCAAATTTGATGAAAGGTTGCAAAAAAGGATGGTGGATAAGCAGCCCCTAACAAGTTACAAAGAAATTCAAGCTGTCCTTCAAGCTCTGGGAGCATCAGCGTCAGCGAGAGCTATTCGTTGACATTTAAATCAAATGAAACGCTGTGGCAAGAGACCCAGGAGGACCCTACTGCTGACACAGAGACATAACGCAAGACTACAATTTGCAAAAAATTTACTTTAGTAAGCCAAAATCCTTCTGGGAAAACATCTTGTGGACAGTTGAGACCAACATAGAGCTTTTTGGTATAGCAAAAAACTGAAAACAGAATGAGGCCTACAAAGAAAAGAACACAGTACCTACAGTCAAATGAGGAGGTTCAAAGATGCTTTAGGGTTGTTTTGCTGCCTCTGGCACTGGGTGCCTTGACTGTGTGCAAGGGATTATTTAAGAATTACCAACGGATTTTGGGTTGCAGGGTAGGGTCCAGTGTCAGAAAGCTGGGTTTGTGTCTGAGATCTTAGTTCATCCAGCAGGACAATGACCCCAAACCTACTTCAAAAGCACACAGAAATGGATGGCAAAAAGCGCTGGAGAGTTCTAAAGTGCCCAGCAATGCGTTCAGATCTAAATCCCATTGAACACCTGTGGAGAGATTTTAAAATTGCTGTTGGGAAAAGGCGCCCTTCCAATATGAGAACTGGAGCAGTTGTGGTCCAAAATTCCAGGTGGGAGGTGCAAGCTTATTGATGGTTGTAGGAAGCAATTTTGGCCATGACTGTATATGATTTAAAGGAATTAAAAATTTTAATTCAGCACCTTTAATGAATGTCTCAAAAATTACAACATATAATGGGGACACAACTTTAAAATCTTATAAAACATGCATGCATAATTTGTAAATACATTGATGTTAGATATAGAGTACTGTTTTTGCCATACATTTGACAGAGTAATAATAAAAGCTAAATTGAACAGCATAATTGTGGTAAATGCATTTTATTATTAATTCCTCATTACATTTGAAAATGGTCCATTTTTAACCTAATAGAAGTTATAATTGTGGACATATTTTACCCCATGTCTCAAGGATCTGTGAAATTACTTAAAAAATATTAGATCTTACGTGCTGATGTCTTGACATTCTGGGAACCGTGTGTCATTGTAGAATGTTCCATTGAAGAAAAAAAATGCAGACTTGTAATGATCCTTAAAAAAAAGACAAAAAATACAAACTTACTTTTTTTTTGTCAACTTAAACTAGAATTTAACATAAAAAATGCAAATAAAGCAATGTTTCAATATAACAACTTAAATGGAACAAAAGATTTACTTCCTAATAAAATGTCACCAAAATCTACAGCAAAGGTTTAAATTGCTGAAATACAAGCAACTGCATATTTCCACCATGGAGTTAGCCAACAAAATACAATAAACATTAACTTACTAACTTTGTTCTGATTTCGAACAGTTTTATAACTAATGTAAATGTAATTATGTGATATAATCCATAATTAGGATCTTCAGCTATTTATGGAAAAAAAAAATGGGTTATGACACCCAAGTTAAATTTCACCACATCCCAAAGGCGCTCTATTGGATTGAGATCTGATGACTGTAGAGGCCATTTGAGTACAGTGAGTTCATTTGTCATGTTCAAGAAACCAGTCTGAGATGATTCACGCTGGGTAGAAGATGGATACACTGTGGTCATAAAGGGATGGACATGGTCAGCAACAATACTCAGGTAGGCTGCGGCATTGACACAATGCTCAATTGGTGCTAATGGGTGTAAACTGTGCCAAGAAAATATCCACCACACCATTACACCACCACCACCACCAGCCTGAACTGTTGGTACTAGGCAGGATGGATATATGCCTCTATGCCTATGCAAAAATAGAGACTTATCAGACCAGGCAACGTTTTTCCAATCTTCTATTGCCCAATTTTGGTGAGCGAATTGTAGCCTCAGTTTCCTGTTCTTAGCTGACAGGAGTGGCACCCGATGTGGTCTTCTGCTGCTGTAGCCCATCCGCCTCAAGGTTCAACGTGTTGTGTGTTCAGAGATGCTCTACTGCATACCTCGGATTTAACGAGTGGTTACTTAAGTTACTGTTGCCTTTCTATCAGCTCAGACCAGCCTGGCCATTCTCCTCTGACCTCTGGCATTAAACAAGGCATTTGCGCCAACAGAACTGCTGCTCACTGGATATTTTCTCTTTTTCGGACCATTCTCTGTAAACCTTAGATTTGGTCGTGCATGATCACAGTAGATCAGCAGTTTCTGAAATACTCAGACCAGTCCATCTGGCTCCAACAACCATGCCACATTCAAAGTCACTTAAATCACCTTTTTTCCCCATTCTGATGCTCGGTTTGAACTGCAGCAGATCACCTTGACCATGTCTACATGCCTAAATGCATTGAGTTGCTGCCATGTGATTGGCTGACTAGAAATTTGTGTTAACGAGCAATTGGACAGGTGTACCTAATAAAGTGGCCAGCTGCTAAGGCACACTAGATTCTTTATCATTTGAGAATGTAAATAAACTATTACCTCAGTGAAATCATATTAGCAGCCAATGACTATCAAAGTACAACATTGTTCACAGTCACTTAAACAGTGCTCATGTTGTCTTATGTGCATGCCATTTCAGACCGAATATTCAAAGTAGCGTAATAAACAATATGGAGACCATGTCACAAGTTGTCACTGTTCAAAAATGAATTAATGTGGGAATATAAAACCAACCAAAGCCTCAATTCAACGGCATATACTGCATTCAAGCAATACTCTACTTCACACTTGAAGTACTTTGTGATATCATAACTTTGCTTTGTTTGCAGTAGTGACATATAGCGTTGATTTTGTCAACTTCACCATTTGTCTTCATCTACAAATTTAAACGGAAAATGTCCGTTGCCCAAAATGCTCTCATTGCTTGAGAAGTGTGAGGATGACATTTCCCAAGCCAATACTAATCAACCACCCAACCTCTTGTGACCTGTAGATTACCAGTATATGTATTTAGAGCCAGTGAACAACAGTTTCAAAATATTAAAAAAACTAAAAAACAGCTAGACCGCGATTTAATGTGTGATAAAATGTTAATAATGCATTAAGTTGCCAATATTGATATATATCCTTCTCTCTCTCTCTCTCCATATATATATATATATATATATATATATATATATATATATATATATATATATATATATATATATATATATATATATATATATATATATATATATATATATATATATATATATATATATATATATATATATATATATATATATATATATACATATACACACACACACACACACACACACACATATACATACACAGGCAGTGCAGAATTATTAGGTAAATGAGTATTTTGACCACATCATCCTCTTTATGCATGTTGTCTTACTCCAAGCTGTATAGGCTCGAAAGCCTACTACCAATTAAGCATATTAGGTGATGTGCATCTCTGTAATGAGAAGGGGTGTGGTCTAATGACATCAACACCCTATATCAGGTGTGCATAATTATTAGGCAACTTCCTTTCCTTTGGCAAAATGGGTCAAAAGAAGGACTTAACAGGCTCTGAAAAGTCAAAAATAATGAGATATCTTGCAGAGGGATGCAGCACTCTTAAAATTGCCAAGCTTCTGAAGCGTAATCATCCAACAATCAAGCATTTCATTCAAAATAGTCAACAAGGTCGCAAGCGTGTGGAAAAACCAAACCAAAAACCAAGGCGCAAAATAACTGCCCATGAACTGAGAAAAGTCAAGCGTGCAGCTGCCAAGATGCCACTTGCCACCAGTTTTGCCATATTTCAGAGCTGCAACATCACTGGAGTGCCCAAAAGCACAAGAAGTGCAATACTCAGAGACATGGCCAAAGTAAGAAAGGCTGAAAAACGACCACCACTGAACAAGACACACAAGCTGAAACGTCAAGACTGGGCCAAGAAATATCTCAAGACTGATTTTTCTAAGGTTTTATGGACTGATGAAATGAGAGTGAGTCTTGATGGGCCAGATGGATGGGCCCGTGGCTGGATCGGTAAAAGGCAGAGAGCTCCAGTCCAACTCAGACGCCAGCAAGGTGGAGGTGGAGTACTGGTTTGGGCTGGTATCATCAAAGATGAGCTTGTGGAGCCTTTTCGGGTTGAGGATGGAGTCAAGCTCAACTCCCAGTCCTACTGCCAGTTCCTGGAAGACACCTTCAAGCAGTGGTACAGGAAGAAGTCTGCATCCTTCAAGAAAAACATGATTTTCATGCAGGACAATCACACGCATCCAAGTACTCTACAGCGTGGCTGGCAAGAAAGGGTCTAAAAGAAGAAAAACTAATGACATGGCGTCCTTGTTCACCTGATCTGAACCCCATAGAGAACCTGTGGTCCATCATCAAATGTGAGATTTACAAGGAGGGAAAACAGTACACCTCTCTGAACAGTGTCTGGGAGGCTGTGGTTGCTGCTGCACGCAATGTTGATGGTGAACAGATCAAAACACTGACAGAATCCATGGATGGCAGGCTTTTGAGTGTCCTTGCAAAGAAAGGTGGCTATATTGGTCACTGATTTGTTTTTGTTTTGTTTTTGAATGTCAGAAATGTATATTTGTGAATGTTGAGATGTTATATTGTTTCACTGGTGAAAATAAATAATTGAAATGGGTATATATTTGTTTTCTGTTCAGTTGCCTAATAATTATGCACAGTAATTGTCACCTGCACACACAGATATCCTCCTAAAATAGCTAAAACTAAAAACAAACTAAAAACTACTTCCAAAAATATTCAGCTTTGATAATAATGAGTTTTTTGGGTTCATTGAGAACATTGTTGTTTAATAAAACAATTAATCCTCAAAAATACAACTTGCCTAATATTTCTGCACTCCCTGTATATAAATATAAATATAAATATAGCAGTCCCAGCAACATCTGTCCCCAGTGAAAAGTGTTCTCTACAACAGGGTACATACAGAGACAGAGATCAAGCCTCTTACAGACAGAGATCAAGCCTCTCACCTGAGAATGTGGACATTATGGTGTTTTTGAAGAAGAACTTAAAACTTAATTGAATATTCCAAATGTCCTTAGAGAGGACAAGCCCGTTTATCTTTCACTAGTCTACACTGCAGTTATTTATTTAATTTTAGTTTACTTAGTTAAGATGGCTGCACTAAAAAGAACTATTTATAGATATATACTAGACTAGTCTATATTGGAGGTATTGATTTAATTTTTGATGTTTACTCAGGTATCCTGACTGTACTAAAAATGTGATGGCAAAGTTAATAAAGAAAAAGTTTAGTTGTTCTTGTTATTAAGTGAATCTACTGTTTGACATCAACCCTAACCCCACAGCAAACAAAAAACCGAACTGAACCGTGGTTAAAAAAACGTGAACCGAACCGAATCGTACCTTTGGTGTATCGTTACACCCCTAATAATAATTATAGTTCATTTTGAAATTAAAATAGTTTGTTAAAAGCTACATTTCAGCTGGAGGATAATGATGTTATGAGGTGAATGCCGGCGGAAACAGTAGATCACAATCACATTGGGGCACAAGTGATACAATTGAAAATTTTAAGATAACCTCTTAAGGCCCAAGGTGTTTTTTGTTTACATGCATTTTTTATTTCTCTTTGCTATTTGGGCTTATTGGAACCTAATTAAAATAAAACCTAAGTATCATCTTTAGATATGATGTACTTTTAGAGAATAATTATGTCCATATATGTGAACGCGTGGTCTGAATTTACATAAAACCCTTTTTCCTAACTGTTTTTTAATGCATATATAACATATAATTTTTTTAACATGTTTTGACTATCATAGAGTAAAAACAAATTTTTTTCCCATTTTGGACAGTTAAAAATAGTGTTTGGGACATTTCATATGCTGCAATACAGTTGTAGGATGACACTGTATGTCTGTAACAAAATATGAAACATTCAAAGTGTTTTAAATAGCCACTTAAGAGCTAAAATGTGCTGTCCACGTATGTGGACACTCAAGCCCTGGGAAGTTATAACAATCTATTGTTAGCACCTTGTTCTTTCACTCTGCATAGATGTGGTTTGTGGATTAAATGAAAAACGAGTTGAAAGATGGAAAGAAGACAGAGTTAAAGCTGAAGCCCCCCTAAAATTGGCCTAGTCATGCACAATCGCCCATGGTCTGGTTGTTTTTCTTTGCTTAATATTGTATAAATGATATCTCAACATTTATATAAAAATGGAAACATAACTAGAGTCTGTTTAAGCCTGTTTAAATTAGGTTTATGTGGAGTATTTTGACTGATAGCCTGTGAGTGCCTGTGTCCATTTCTAACCTTGCTGATGAACTGTGGTACCATGTCTGGAGTGTTGCTGAACTCTCCAAACACCTGTAGATCACTGACACAGCAGATGACATCCCGAAGATCACTCAGCTTCTGAGAGCCCAACACATGCAGAGTCTGAAATGCTCTCACAAGCCTAAACTATTAGAAAAAATAAAATTAAACAAAACAAACAAACAAACAAACAAATAAATTACATTCAGTAAATGCAGAAACTTACTAAAATTGTATCATTGACATTAGGCCTGCATGATTAATAGAATTTAAACTGAAATCGTGGTTTGAAAAGGTGCAATTTTTAAATTGCAAAAGCTGCGATTATTTCAATTATTATTATGGCGAGGGAGGCGAACGATTTAACTAACGTTACTTAAAAACCAGATAACTGTTACAGCAGAACTTACGAGACCCTATTCTCTCCCTCACTGTGGACCTAGACCTGCTTGCGTGAGGTAACGTTTCCTCTCTTCTCTTGGCTGTTACAGTATTCTTGTGAATTCACACACGCATGCATACGCATGCATACACACACACACACACGAGCAGGTTACTCTGCAACGTGAGTTTTCTCCACCACGTCTATCACGGATCAGCTCTGATAATCGCGCATTATAGACCACAGCCGTTCATTTGTATCCGTGTCACTCAACGGTAAACAACGCCAGGGCGACGATGATCGTTAGAGCCAATCGCAGCCCTTTCTGTTGAGTGTGAGAACACAATGACCGATCACAGGTGTTTGAAAACTCACTTGACAACGCTCAAAAAACAAGCGGGACAATATTTACATTTATTCATTTGATATAAATGCTCATGTTGTTCTATGCCTGTACTTGAGTTTTGTTTGACACATTCAAAGGGTGTTTTCTTTGAGCAGGTCAAATTAAATCTACAGTTCATATATCTGACTGCTTGTATTAAAGGACAAACATTGTATTACAAATATACTATAAATGTATTTACACATTTTAATACAAGAATTGTTGTGCTGTGAAATAAAACACAGCACACACACTATGGCCAATTTAGCTTTTTCAATTCTCCTATATCACGTGTTTGGACTGTAGGGGAAACCGGAGCACCCGGAGGAAACCCACGCCAACACGGGAAGAACATGCAAACTCCCAATGCCATGAAATCAATATGAGAAATGTGAACAACACAATTTTATTGCAAAGGTTTTAAATATCTATATATACAATTTTATATATAATTAATTCAATTGAATTTAAAATACTGTAGTTATTTTCTTAATTTGTCATGACAACTTTATTGGAAAAAATGGTATTAAATAAACATTAGCATAGTGCAGCGTACTTTGTGGTTGTGCTTGGTCTTTCTTTGGTGCTGTTAAAAACCGTATCAAACCTGTAGCTCTTTTATGAAATTATAGTAAATCACAATTTTGATCAGATTAATCGCAATTCATTTTTTTCTCCAAATCGTGCAGTCCTAATTGACATTAACATTTATGAAATTTAACGTGCTTATATGGTACTTACCCGCTGAAACAGAATGGGATACATAATATTAAAGGTCAATATGACTTCTCCCTCAGGGATCAGGTCTCTGAGATTGTCAGGCCTCTTGCCCACAGATAACATCTCCTTCATGAAAAAAAAAACAGATTAAGAATGTAAATGTATTATTCATATGGTGTCTGTTGACAATTACTCACATTGAACATACCATTTCATTGGCATAGACTTCATGTCTGTCAACCATGTCTCTGGTCAGAGTTTCTTTATAGTCTTGTCTTCTTTTGCGTAATCTGACGAAGCAGCATAATTAAAACTTCAATAAATTTAAACAAGTTGTATTAAAATAATTTAGTGCTGGAAGACGAAACTTTAACATACTTCAGTGTGGATAGATGAGACTCTGATGGTATACTGTCCGGGTCTTCATGTTTACTTCTCAGAGAATCAATACTGACAAGACAGTATGTATTTATATATGTAACTTAAGTATGCATGTTTGTGTGTAAGCACGTACGCTATATAACAGAGATAAAATCAACTCTATTTTACCTGCAGATGTTTTTGAGTTCCTCCAGTATCGCTGGCTCAATCCCCATCTCCTCGATTAATTCCACATCCTCTATCTCTGGGGCTGTGTCACTGTATGAATACATCTCCGGATTTAACACATCCACCCATACATTTCGAAATGTGCCGATATGAAACTCCTTAGAGTTTACGTCCACGAATTCGTAAACAGGTACGTTTTCACATGGCATCTCTTTGCGTATCTCCGCCATAATTCTTCTTCTTCTTACTTTTTTTTGGCGAATTGCATTCTTTGTGCATATCGCCACCTACTGTGCTAGTTATGGGGCACTTCACACTCCAGCACAGAAGGCGGCAGTAATGCCAATATCT
This sequence comes from Danio kyathit, assembly GCA_903798195.1. Lineage (NCBI taxonomy): Eukaryota > Metazoa > Chordata > Actinopteri > Cypriniformes > Danionidae > Danio > Danio kyathit. The sequence continues at coordinate 36,834,824 of LR812519.1, forward strand.
ATTTATAGAAAAAGAAGAAGAAGAAGACACCCCCGCCGCAAAGCTGCTATAAGGAAACAAGGTATTTACAAGATGCACTTTTCAAACGACCTGTAAAGACGTGTTTCGAGATTCAGCACAAATGTATGCGTCTTAGTCACGCGTTTGAAGTATTGAATACAGAAACTTGCTACTCAAATGTTGTAGTGAATTATTCTTTCTAATCCAACGTTACAGAGTGCGTCATTCAGTGATTTGATTTTACAATATTCATCCCTAACAAAAGGCATCTATGGAAAATTTATTTAATCCGTGTCAGCATCCCAGCACCCCCCAACCACCCTAATTTGGAATCGCGAAATTATGAAAGATTTATAACAGCTTTTTAAATAAAAATTGCACGAAGTTTATACTTAACCATCTAAACAAGTATTGATGTGAAACACATCTCTTCTGTATGCGCGCAATGATCAACCTCACGGAGCAAGAAATACAAGGGTGCAATTCTGTTTTGACGTTTAACAGTCATGTGCATAGCAACACTCTTTGCAACCCCTCAACCTGCCCAACACTACCCAGAACACCTCAGCAACAAGTCTGCAAATCAACCAGAAGACTTTAGCATAAAGTGAGTTTGAAAAAAATATTTAAAAGTCTAAAACAACAATTTCCATTAAATTACCTTGTGGTAAATGGTTTTGTCCATTTGTGGACAAAACAGAGTTGATTGTGTCTTCTAATAGTGTCTCTGGTGTGCGATCATTGGCTTCTCAGCGTTACTCATAATCAAGAAAAAAAAAACTGTCTCAGGACCCCAAATGTGTCCTAAAAGGGGGACAGAATGATACAAATATAAATAGGGATCACACAACAGCCATAGTCAGACTGATGTCAGAACTAAAGGTAGTCACATTTGGAACATACCTTGTTAACAATTCATTTCATGGCCCAATCTCTTCCTCCACCATCCTATCAGGTGCCAGCTGCAGCCGTCTTGTTTTCTATGCCCCATCATGGGCACTGGAAGTGTTTCCTCTGACAGAATCTATTCGAAAAACAAAAGATTGACGAGTGTGTCTGTGGGTGCACAGAAAAGTCATTTGGTTGAATCATACACGTGGATACATGTTCTTAATTAGTTTTTCGTTTGCAATTGTGAAAAATGTTACACATTTACAGGGATCTGCGAAAATGGATTTTTGTAAATACCGCATTCATATAATCACCAATACAAAAGTAAAAAAAAGAAAAGAAAACTATTTTACTCTTTTACTTTTATGTTATTCATTAGTTATGTGCACCCTACTGACAGGTTAAAGTTGCCTGTCTTCACTGAATTCACAGAGATTAAGCTGATTTGTTTGGTACAGTTTAAATTAACATTAACATGAATAAAATTAATAATTGGGAATACTTTAAGTGACACTATGATTAGGGATGCAACGATTAACCCGTTTCACTATTAACCGCGCTTTAATTCGTCACGGTTAATTAATCGAAGGCTTCTCAACACCGCGTTTCTGCACAGAACAAAACTGCAGCAACCAAACAAAGGTATGCCAACTGTGCGCTAGTTTGTACACCAAGACTAATAACCACGCACACTGGATTAACTATGAATAAGGCTATTAACTAAGGCAAGTTCGTGTAAATTGGTTATTTCCAATGGAGGGACGCGCACGCGACGCAACGCCCACACGCTTTTCAGCCGCGCCTAGTTGAGATGACAGGCAGATGTGTGACTACGAGAACTGCAAACGGCTGAAGTTTGGGGAAGAAGCAATGAAAAGTACACAGGTTTGCAAACCCATTTAATGGTACAAATAATGGTGCTGATGAGCGCATGTTAATACGAGAGAATGTTAATCCGCCAGCCGAGATCAATCGAGTGATTTCGGAGAGTGCTGGAAAACTCGGAGTGGATCAACTGTTTAATGGCCCGAATCTCCATGCGTTGCATTCACTGCGTGTTCAGCGCAAATGAACGCTAAATATAAATTCTAACACAGTATAGTCTATGCAATATTGACTATATAATAGGGACTTTGGTATAGTATATACCTGTAAAAACAATAGTGCAAAATGTATATTTCTAACTGCAATGCTTCATTTTTGCTTGACGCAAACCACACATTTATGTCAATGTAATAGTTGGACTTTTTATAGCAGATAACTCACATCTAAGCACATTCAAGGCAGCATGATAATGAGAAATGTAATACATTGTTAGTATTTTTGTCATTAGAGTCATCATTAATATTTTATAAATATTAGACATTCATTTTGGAATTATTGCACAAATATCAATGTCATAATAGAATTACTTAGTTTATGTTTTTTGTTAGTCCCGATTGATGTTCTTTTCAAATACATAAATCTGTTAATATTTAATATTCAGTGGTGCTCATTCATTTTTGCTGGGTGCTCCTACATTTTTTCTGGTGCCACCAGTGCTACCAAGTAAAAAAGTTTATTTCGAGCCCTGCATTAGACAAATACAATTTTTTTTATTCTCATTTTTATTTACTTACTCATTGTTCTGTCATTTATTTACAGCGTAAAATTTGTTTAAAGTTTTATTTGTTTTATTTTTAAGCACAAAGAGAAAAATTGCACTATTGTTTGTTTTTAATATTATTATTATGTGCTTTATTATTTGGTTACTGAGCAGCAATAAACAACACTTAAAGATATAAGGAGATTTCATGTGATTTTCTAAACTAGTCGTGTTTTGAAATTAATAAATGCATAATAATTGTGATAACCGTGAAATCGTGATTATTTCTCAGACTATAATCGTACAACCAAAATCTATAATCGTTGCATCCCTAACTATGATATCACTTACCTTGAAAAAAGGGTGGCAAGAAAAAAAGTGGAGGAGTCAGTAGAGGATGATCTAAAATCTAAAAAAAGAGAAATATAATAAAATAATATATTACTTAATGTTAACACCACATTCCTTAGCAAATCAGAGTATCTGAAATAAAATGTAAAATGAATCCACACGATAAGATCAGTCAAAAATTTACTTTCATATAAAAATGCTCAGCTGAATGACTTTAAGAAAAACCTTTGGACTCATTTTTAGCTGCTGTCTGAAAAAAGCAAGAGAGAAAAAACAAAACATGACTTATGAGTCTCGTATCATGCCTGTACAAATTAAAATATATTAATTTTAGGGCTTAAATGCGCTCATTTAGGGATGCGTTAAGGTGTAAGGAATGGGTCAACAGTGTAAATACAAATAAAAAATTATGTTAATTTAAAATGCAATTTATGGCTGTAATGTAAAGCTGAATTTTTAGCATCATTACCCAAAGCTTCAGTGTTACACAATACTTCATAAGTCTTTTTAAGATGTTGATTTAGTGCTCGAAGCTGCTCAAGAAACATTTCTGATTATTGTCAGTTAAAAACAGATGTGATGACATATACTGTTGTGTAAACTTTTTTCCCCAGAATTGATTATTGAATAGATTCCAAAACTTAAATGCTTGTGTACACTACAGCAGTCAGTGAGATATTTTAATAAATGCATATTTATCTTCAACAAGGATGCATTAAACCAGGGATTCTCAACCCCTAGTGGGCCTCAGCGATCCTGCAGGTGGGCCTCGAGATAAAATTATTAGCTTAAAATGAACTCTCAATATTATACTATCATTTTTGGATTTCATTAATTAATTATTAATATGCTATATTAAAATGATAGAAGTATTTCACTTCTGTTCTGTGATTGATTACTTCAAACTCGGTGCAAAAACAGCCTCATGATTGCGTCTGCAAATAGTACACGTAAGTCTGTTCATTCACAAACTAAGCATGAAGTGAAAGTCTCTCTTTGTGTGTTTTAGTGTGAACTATATAATATATCCGCAGAGTTGTCCAAATTAATGTCCTGTTAGTGTTTTAATAAAGGACGCGCATCCATAAAGGAGGATCCAGCGAGGTGGAGGCTCAATAGGTTATTTTCAATCACATGGTTCTGGTGAAGTGCGAAATTCAGATGGAGGGCAGTACGTAAAACTGAATGGGAGACATAGAGGAAAGTCTGTATTTTTGCGATATATATACCATATTTCAAAGGAGATATAAATAGAAAATGACCACATATGTTGGGCATGATCCTTATATCATGAAGAGGGCTGAGCTTTCTACTGAACTAAAATATATTTGCCTGTCATCGAGGCGGTATATACTGTATAAGCTATAGTACATGAAAAAATAATACAGTAAATACCATAGTGTTTGGAAGCTAACTATAGATAACTACTTAAATTAAACTGTTGTGGTAATTATATTGTTGCTGTGTTACAACACTACTGTTGTAATAAACAAATTATTCAATAGGCTTCAGTAATTATACACCATCACAATACACCACAGTGTACACTAACTTTACAGTATTTATTACAGTTTATCAGTTTACTATGCTACAGTATTTGGAAGCATTCATTAACAAAGAGTTGTACACCTTATACACTTTACTATATGATTCAAAATCATGTTTATTATAAATTACTATAGTTTTTTCCCCATGCGGATATCTTCCAGCCATCACTAAATAACAAACAAAAGCATACAGAACGTGGACGCATGTCTACATTTGTAAAGTGCTCCACAATAATAACCGTCTAGTTTTGTCGCAAGGGTTGCATTTCTTTTTGTGTTCAGTCAATAAACCTACCATCAACAACTTTTAACATTCACAGCTGCTGCGCATATAGATGTTAACGTTACTGTTGTTTGTTCCACCAAAACGCCAGTAACTTTAAAGACTTGGATTATTGCAAAACAAGACAGAGATTTCATTACAGCGATTACATGGCAGGGTAAGTTATTTATATTCTCCTAGATATTGTATAAGTGTGGTGGTGTTTGTATCTGATTTTTATATAACACATCAACATATTTATACACATATCTAGGCCTGTATATAATCTTTATTAGTGCTGTCAAATGAATTATTGCGTTCAAAAAAAGTTTGTACACATGGGTGTATTGAATAAATGTTGATTACATGCCACCTTTTCTTCTGTTTTCAGCCAGTTTCTTGAACTTTCCCCCTGTTCGGCATTTTATATTTTGGCCAATTTAAACAATTATAAACAACATAAAACAGAAACATTTTGATGTTCTGATAGTGATGTAGATGAACCACTTCCCGCCCTTCATCTAATGAATAGAGTGTAAAATAAACTTGCAAACTGTATGAGCTTCAGACGTGCTCTGGTGGAGCTGTTCACTGTTCCTATCAGCAATCTCCCAATAATATCCAGCTGCAAACTCAGATCGACAAACTCAGATCGACGCTTTTTAACAGATGTAGGATGTTTTGCTGTATTTACATTTGTCTGTATATTTTTGAATAGTAGATATTTAATAGTAGATATTCAGTTAGTCTAGTTTAAAGCAGAAGCTGGTCTTTTGCAATCTCCCTATAACCTCTGTATGTTTAAAAAAAAAAAAAAAAAAAAAAAAAAAAATATATATATATATATATATATATATATATATATATATATATATATATATATATATATACATACATACATACATACATACATACACACACACACACACACACACACACACACACACACACACACACACACACACACACACACACACACAAACACACACACACACACACACATATATATATATATATATATATATATATATATATATATATATATATATATATATATATATATATATATATATATATATAGCTGAGTAGTTGCTGATGCAGTGAGAATATTAGAGATTCTCACTGCGTCAGCAACTACACAGATACTGTCTTTAAATCCAGAAACATGCAGAATAACATCAGTGTTTTATGTGCATCTTTGACTCGAACACTGGCTCCTTCACAAGGGTGACACACAAAAAAGGGACAGAAGAAATTTAACTCAGGTTTTACAGGAAAATACTGGCAGCTGGGTTGCCAGCCATACACTGTGATTTATACTGATTTATACATATACTGTAGTTTATATTAACAGCATATTCATGGTAAAATCCATTTTACACTGTTTGTCATTGATAACATAATGGTATGATTAAAAGGTATGTCCTCGAGGACGCGAGAACACGCCGGGTAAATCGTCAAACAAAACAGTGTTCTCTATAACATCATTAACATCATGCTGGCTATGTTGTTTCACTATCTTAACAAACTAAATTATTATCTCTAAAATGAAAACATGATATAAACCACTGACTTTTTAAATTTTGATTTTAACAGCTTAAACGGACAGTAAATGTTAAGGCACAGTGTAGGCCTGCATATTTATATGACCGTCATCTTCACATATGCATATTTATAACAAAGTGAAGTCTAACTGTACGTTCAGACCGAAAGCGGCAAGAGCGTCAAAGTAGCCTGATGTCATTCATTTTCAATGAGAGCCGGTGGCGAGGAGCAGCGCCGCGCGTCTTCACCGGTGTGGGTGTCGAGGAGAGTTGAAATCAAGTCAACTTTATGGTAATGACGCGGATTGGCGGCAAGCAATCGGAATGTAGAAGTCCACCGCTTGAGTGGAGTCCAGAGAACACAGTCCTGTGAACTTTGGTTTTGACCACAGTTGTTCCTAATCCCAAGGGTTTGATTATTGCGGTCGTCGGATTTCCAATCATTTGCAATGTTTTCTTACAGGAACATACATTAAAAAGTTACTGGCGAGTTACTAATATGCATTAATGTTATATATATTTTTTTTCTTTAAAGTAGCGGGAATCTCATGCGACAACACAAAACAGTATTGCTGCTTCAGCATATTTCAGATATATGGACACATATTGGATAAGTGGAGCAAAGCCACACCACATGCAACTTGATCTTCCGTAGTTAAATGAATTTGATAATAAGTCCAGAATGACGAAAGAGGGCAGGAGCTAAAGAGTTCCTTCAGTCTACTGTCACTCTTCAGCTCAATAAGCTGTTTCTGCATATCAATTGATAGCTCGTTTGCTGTGCACACAAACGGATCTCGAACCCACGCAAAAGAGCGATAATCCTCTATAAAGTACGTCGCAAATTGTTTTCTCATTGCTGACGATTGCTCAGACGCTGATTGAAATCGGGAGGAGATATCGTGTGACGTGCCTGCATCAGTGATAAAGTCTGCAAGGCTGGGGAACATGTCGCAGTTCCCTCGACTGATGCGGCCGTGCCAGAGGTCTAGTTTTTGTGTGAAGGCGTGCACTTTGTCTGCAAGGAGTAAAATATGAGTTTTGCGGCCTTGCAAAGACAAGTTGAGGCCGTTCGAACGGTCAAATATATCAACCAAATAGGACAGAGACGCAAGCCACATGATGTTGATTTCTGTCAAAAACCACTTTACCTCTTCTCGCAGCTCATACAACCGCTGTAACACCCGCCCCCTGGAGAGCCAGCGAACATCAGTGTGCAGAACAGCTGTTCATGCCCTGACCCCATCTCCTGGCAGAAGACCCCAAACAAGCGAGTGTTTAGCGGCCATGATTTGATGAGATTTATCATTTTTACGGATTGGTTCAGCATGGAGTCAAAAAGAACCGGCATTTTTTTAGCAGCTAGTGCTTCGCGATGAACCATGCAATGTGTCCATTTCACAAGTGCAGCAACTTGCTGAACGCGATCTGCTAGGCCACGCTCACGCCCCGTCATTGCCCGCGCACCATCCGTGCATAGGCCAACGCATCGGTCCCAAGCTAAATAATTTTCACGGATAAAAATATTAAGGACATTGAAAATGGCTTCTCCTGTAGTGTGCGACTCAAGAGGCCGGCAAAACAGGACATCCTCCTCAATCGCCTTGTCACGTAGATATCTGACATAGGTTCAGGAGCTGTGCATGCCCAGCAATATCAGTTGATTCGTCTATCTGCCGCGCGTAGTTGGGACTCTTTTTTACAATCTCTATCAATTGCTCTCTGATATCATTGGACATGTCTACAATTTTCCTAGCGACTGTGTCATTAGACAGCGGTACTGTGCCGAGTTTGGTTGCTGCACTAAACTGAATACTTAAACTTTATATTTAAAAAGGGGCATAATGCAAATCCAATTTTTTTTCAAAAGTAACTAACTAGTATTCAGAGTAGTTTTTTAAAAGAGTAATTTGTATAATATTAGTATTATTTACTAAAAAATTTTTATTTTAGCAGTGTAATTGTATTTTAACTTGAGTCCAAATATTCTGTTCTCTTTCCATCTGTGAGAGAACATCAACAAATAAAATAAAAACAATTCACAAGCATATTTAGAGCAGGTTTATTATATTATTAATATGATTAATTAATTATATTATTATTATCAATGATGGTTTTTATTTGTATAAATCGATAGAAACTTACACAAAATTTAGCAAATACGTTTGTTATAAGCTTTCCATTGAAAAACAACTAGCTGCAATGTCTGCTCGAGGGTTGTAGCTTTAAACTGATGTACAATATGTCAAGATTACTCATGTCCATCTTGATGTAATCTATTGTTTAACATTGACATGTGGAAAAACAGCGCCCCAGGACGCCCGTGTCGGGGGCGATGGGTAAAGGAATGATGTGCGCGCCGACTTCACTTTCACTTCCGAGTGCGGCTCATGGCTGCAGTTACTCTGAGAAAAAAACACACACATGAAAATCATTCTTTCAGCGCGGCTATTAAACGATCGCTCTGTACAACAAACTGAACGTTATTTACAACTTTATTACCTGTTATTCACAGCCTATGCAGGTTCTGTTCACTAAAGCAGGCGTCATTGGCATGCACGCGCGCATTCTCTGTAATAAACAAACAGCTCGTGGTCAGCTGAAGTGTGATTTCGCGGCCGCGAATACATCATTACATTTAGACAGAAATGACATTTCTGAGTGAATTATACCTTATAAATACAGTATGTGACACTTTTAATGCCATTTGAAGGTGTCCATGTTGCTGTGAAGACTTGTGCAACCGCCTTTAAGCTTCTCTCCTGACCTTGAAAATATAATTGACTGAATCGTAGAAAAGCTGAGCTTAAAAAAGCTTAAGATTGTGTGTAGGGTCGAATCGAGATCGTGATCTTTTTTCGATTAACCGTGCAGCCCTACTCTAAAGTTAAGAATGTCATGGATGGTATTGCTCCTGTTAAAGTCAGGAATAGGACTGAGAGACAAAAAGCACCTTAGAGAAAATCAACAGCAGTACAGATGTTAGCACATGTGGAGGAAGACAAAACTAGTAGTCCATTATAACATCTATAAAGACAGTCTTCTTGCTTTTAATGTGGAACTAAACACCGCTAGGCAGACTTTCTTTTCAAACCTTATAAACAGCAAGTTAAATAACACTCACACTCTCTCTCAACAGTAGAGAGACTCATAAACCTATCAGTAGGATTCCCAGTGAACTACTATCTAAAAGCAAATGAAATGAGTTTGCTAATTTCTTTACTGATACGCTCAATTTTATCAGAAAGGCAATCAGCTCATCCAATCAGCAAAGTTGTGCCGATGTCAGACAGTCTCAACCAGACCTTAAGAAATCAGACATTATGTCTGATTTCAAGGCAATTGATGGTAAAATCTTAGAAGAGATCTTACAGATTATAAAACATCAACCTGCGGTCTTGACACTCATTCTTTAAAATTATGTTTGACTGTTTAGAAATGGAGCTCCTAAAAGTTGTAAATGCTTAGCCCCACAAGGTTCAATTCTGGCACCTCTCTGTGGTGATTTAAAGATTCTTAGCTATAAGCACTAGCCTATCTGTTTGTGGCTTCAGTGCAGAATGGCAACAAGAGACAATGGTGCCTTCTGTGCTGAAAAGCCTTTCAGAATGGGAACTGGTTAAGGAGAATAAAAAAAAACGATTTATTGCAATACTCGTTATTTTACTTCAAAGCCAAGAAAGGTACACAAGTTCCTAGTGTATTGTATAATAAAAAAAAATTACACTGAAATCTCACAGCTGCTGGTAGCCCACATACAACATAAATTCCTACATTTTTTAAATAAACATGCATGTGAAGTTAATAAACATAAATTGACTATTTCATATAAACATATTTGTGCTTCAGTAAATATAGTATACATAAACTATCTTTATTAAACTTAACACTGCCTTTGTTATTTTTATGTGTTTTTCGGAGACACATTTTCATGTGTCTTTCGGAACCAGTTGGCTTTGTTTGCTGCAAGGATTCAGCGAGGGATTGTTGTTTTTTGGAGGACTTTATTACCTTCTCTGCTATCCTGCCTTCAGATAGTGATGGCGCCGCAGATGTGCAGTCATGTTGCAAGTATTTCCGTTCGATTAGTCTATACGTGTAACCGAAATGTCCACACACCAGCGCTTCCTTGTACTGTAGCCTCACTTCACCGCCGCTCGTCATGTTAAAGTGTGGAATGATGGTTGAGCGCCCCCTAACTTTAGAGCATAGTGATTGAATATTTACTTGCGGGTGCAGAATTATTAGGCAAGTTGTATTTTTGAGGATTATTTTTATTATTGAACAACAACCATGTTCTCAATGAACCCAAAAAACTCATTAATATCAAAGCTGAATATTTTTGGAAGTTTGTTTTTAGTTTTAGCTATTTTAGGAGGATATCTGTGTGCGCAGGTGACTATTACTGTGCATAATTATTAGGCAACTTAACAAAAAACAAATATATACCCATTTCGATTATTTATTTTCACCAGTGAAACCAATATAACATCTCAACATTCACAAATATACATTTCTGACATTCAAAAACAAAACAAAAACAAATCAGTGACCAATATAGCCACCTTTCTTTGCAAGGACACTCAAAAGCCTGCCATCCATGGATTCTGTCAGTGTTTTGATCTGTTCACCATCAGCATTGCGTGCAGCAGCAACCACAGCCTCCCAGACACTGTTCAGAGAGGTGTACTGTTTTCCCTCCTTGTAAATCTCACATTTGATGATGGACCACAGGTTCTCGATGGGGTTCAGATCAGGTGAACTAGGAGGCAATGTCAATTGTTTTTCTTCTTTTAGACCCTTCCTTGCCAGCCACGCTGTGGAGTACTTGGACGCGTGTGATGGAGCATTGTCCTGCATGAAAATCATGTTTTTCTTGAAGGATGCAGGCTTCTTCCTGTACCACTGCTTGAAGGTGTCTTCCAGAAACTGGCAGTAGGACTGGAAGTTGAGCTTGACTCCATCCTCAACCCAAAAAGGCCCCACAAGCTCATCTTTGATGATACCAGTCCAAACCAGTACTCCACCTCCACCTTGCTGGCATCTGAGTCGGACTGGAGCTCTCTGCCCTTTACCGATCCAGCCACGGGCCCATCAAGACTCACTCTCATTTCATCAGTCCATAAAACCTTAGAAAAATCAGTCTTTAGATATTTCTTGGCCCAGTCTTGACATTTCAGCTTGTGTGTCTTGTTCAGTGGTGGTCGTTTTTCAGCCCTTCTTACCTTTGCCATGTCTCTGAGTATTGCACACCTTGTGCTTTTGGGCTCTCCAGTGATGTTGCAGCTCTGAAATATGGCAAAACTGGTGCCAAGTGGCATCTTGGCAGTTGCACGCTTGACTTTTCTCAGTTCATGGTTCAGTTCTCAGTTTATTTTGCGCCTTGGTTTTTCCACACGCTTCTTGCGACCCTGTTGACTATTTTGAATGAAACGCTTGATTGTTCAGTGATTACGCTTCAGAAGCTTGGCAGTTTTAAGAGTGCTGCATCCCTCTGCAAGATATCTTACTGTTTTTGACTTTTCAGAGACTGTCAAGTCCTTTTGACCCATTTTGCCAAAGGAAAGGAAGTTGCCTAATAATTATGCACACCTTATATAGGGTGTTGATGTCATTAGACCACACCTCTTCTCATTACAGAGATGCACATCACCTAATATGTTTAATTGGTAGTAGGCTTTTTATGCAGCTTGGAGTAAGACAACATGCATAAAGAGGATGATGTGGTCAAAATCTTCATTTGCCTAATAATTCTGCACTCCCTGTATGTGTGTGTGTGTGTGTGTGTGTGTGTGTGTGTGTGTGTGTGTATATATATATATATATATATATATATATATATATATATATATATATATATATATTAACTTACTTTTGTTAGTTTAACATTCAAGTATTTTGATAATGTCCAATTTGATGCTATTAAAAAAGTGGCATAACATTTTCATTTTATTAATTAAGAATGTTAATAGAAGGCTTCAAATTTAAGCATAAAAACAAAGCAGACCACAATTGTTGCTTTGTCTTTTTTTGCTAACTCTCAGTAAGAATAAAATGACAATATTAATAGTGCAACATTGATTTCAAGTTTATTAGCTTTTTTAAAAAAATAAGGTATTTTTTGGCAACACTGCAATAAAGGTCACTTGGTTAATGGTTGTTAAAGTATTTACCAACATTAACTGCATACGAACAATGTTTGTACAGTGTAGTAAAGTTCGTTTGTATGAGGGGAAGAAGACAGGGTCTGCGATATCAGGTAAGTACAATCTTTTATTTTCAAAATAATAGCCACCACAACACTGTAGCTGTGCGCATGTGTGTGTGCTCTCCTCTCTCTCTCCTGGCTGCTCCTTCTCTCCTTAAGAAGGGTGTCTGTCCGGCCCAATCACTAGAATAAACAGGTCTTATTTATTATTTCTGATTGGCCTGCTGATTAGCTGCCGGGCTCCGAGCATGCTCTCCCCCCTCATTGGGTGTTCGATCATGCTTACCTCTCCACATACCCCCACCGCCCGCCTCAGGCCGGGGAGCCTGTAAAATATTCTGTAAAATAAAGGGGAGAGCAAAGTCAGGAGCGTGCAATAGCGGCCCCCCGCAAAGTGTAGATTTTACTTTTGAGAAAGCCTGTTGGCACTGCTCCGACCATTGGACGGTATCTGGTCCCTCATTTTTAGTGAGATCAGTCAATGAGCTGACGAGAGCCGAATAATTAGGAACAAAACGCCTATAAGATCCTGCCAGTCCCAAAAACTCTCTCACCTCCTTTTTGGTCTTAGGTCTCGGACAGGTTGCATTAGCTGCAGTCTTATCAATTTGGGGCTGCACCTGGCCGTGACCTAAGTGGAAGCCCAGATACCTTACCTCCACTCGCCCAATTGCGCACTTTATTGGGTTGGCCGTGAGCCCGGCCCGCTTCAGCGCTGACAGTACCGCCCTCAGGTGTTGCATATGCCGCTGCCAATCATTACTGAAAATGATGATGTCATCTAAATAAGCAGCGGCATATGCAGAGTGAGGGCCGAGTATTTTGTCCATCAGACGCTGAAATGTAGCCGGTGCCCCGAACAGCCCGAACGGAAGCGTCACAAATTGGTGCAATCCAAATGGCGTTGTGAAGGCTGTTCTTTCGCGGGATATTGGAGATAAGGGGATCCAATAGCCCTTTGTCAAATCCAACGTCGAGTAATATCGAGCAGCACCTAACCGGTCGAGCAACTCGTCAATACGCGGCATTGGATATGCGTCAAATTTTCTATAATCCACACAGAACTGGACCGAACCATCAGTTTTGGGTACCAAGACGATTGGGCTGGCCCAGTCGCTGTGGGATACTTCTACTACCCCCATTTTCAACATATTACTCAATTCTTCCTGAATCCCTTTTTTCTTGTGTCCAGGTAGGCGATACGGCCGGGTCCTAACGACCACACCCGGTTCGGTCTCGATATGTTGCTGGATCAAGTTAGTACGACCGGCCAGGGGTGAGAAAACATCAGAATACTCACGTTGAAGGTGCCGGATATCGATGAGCTGGCTCGCTGAGAGATGGTCACCGCCGGTGACCAGAGTGCCTGGCCGCTGTCGGCCCGTGCTCTCTGGTCCCAGGTCATCCTCGTTCTTAATAAGCTTAGCCAGCATCACCTCCTCCGGCTCCCCCCACTGCTTCAGCAGATTAATGTGGTAAATCTGATGTGAATCAGCCCAGTCCGAACGCATTACCTCATAATCAAGATCGCTGACTCGTCGTGTGACCACAAACGGCCCTTGCCACTTGGCAAGTAATTTAGAGCTGGAAGTGGGTAGCAGTACAAGCACTTTATCTCCCTGTGAAAATTTGCGTAGTTTAGTGCCCCTGTCATAACGCCGGCGTTGGTCATCCTGAGCCTTAAGCAAATGCTCCGTAGAGAGCCGCCCCAGTGTGTGGAGTTTTGCTCTAAGGTCCAGAATATATTGAATATCATTTTTACTGTTTGAAGGCTCGTCCTTCCAAGCCTCTCTAACGACATCTAAAACCCCACGGGGCTGTCTGCTGTAGAGAAGCTCGAAGGGGGAAAACCCTGTGGAGGCTTGGGGAACCTCCCGCACAGCGAATAACAAGGGCTCTAACCACTTATCCCAATTTTTCGCGTCCTCGTGAACGAATTTACAGATCATGGACTTAAGCGTGCGATTAAACCTTTCCACCAGTCCGTCTGTTTGTGGGTGATAGACGCTGGTGCGAATTGATTTAACGCCCAATAATCCGTAAAGCTCGCGCATGGTGCGTGACATGAACGCGGTGCCTTGATCAATGAGAATCTCCTTGGGGATTCCAACTCGGGAGATTATACAAAACAGAGCTTCCGCAAAGCTCTTTGCTGAGATGTTACGGAGCGCTACTGCTTCCGGGTATCGGGTTGCATAATCCACTAGAACTAATGCAAACCGGTGCCCGCGTGCGGATCGCTCTAATGGCCCGTTGAGATCCATACCAATTCTTTTGAAGGGGTTCTCCATAACTGGCAATGGGCGCAATGGCGCTTTTGGGGTGGCCGGTGGATTTACCAGCTGACATTCACGACACGCAGCGCACCATCTGCTGACGTCACCGTGAATGCCCGGCCAAAAGAATCGGGCCATGAGACGATTAAGTGTGGCCGCCTGACCTAAATGTCCGGCCATAGGATTAGAATGAGCCGCATTTCCCGACGGCTCTTTGGTACTAATAATTGGGTTGTATCTTCTTTTGTTTGAGCGTCTTGGGTCACTCGATACACCCTGTCATTAATGATTGCAAAATAGGGATAGGAGAGGGGCCGATCAGACTGGAGGTTTTGCCCATCTATGACCTGCACTCTTTCGAGTGCATGTCTCAGCGTGTCATCACATGACTGCTCCAGGGGAAAGTCTTTACACCGGGAAACTCCCAGCCCTTCCCCTGAGTCAGCCCGTGACGTCACTGCTTGGAATTCCCCCAGCTGAGCGACTCGCCCCCTCTCCAGCAATTTCTTTTTCCAAGAAACACCCGCACATAAGACCCCTAATAATCTATTAAATCCAGGCCAATTGGTTCCCAGAATTAGCGGGTGTTTGAGGTGCGGGTTAACCGCTACCTCTACGCTATGCTTTTTACCCCTGAATTGAATATCTATAACCGTTAGTGGGCAGTGAATTACATCCCCGTGCACACACCTTACCTTTACCGTGCGGCTTGTATCCAATGATATAAAGCTTGATATGTACCCCCTTTTATACTCACAGGTTTCCGGTATAGCCCGTCGCGACCGGGGGCGACGATTGGCATGGCTGGGACGCAAATCAACGCACTCACCTCCTTCGCGGAGCAGATTTTTAGTGCGTTATTCTCGTCCCCGCGATGCCAATGCATCGGCCCAGACCTTCTCACTATACCCCCGGGGCCAGCAAGACCAACCGATTGAACCGGAGAGAGACCTGGTGCTGTCTGGGAAGCAGCCAGGGGTGGAAACTCCGCCCCTCCATCCTGATAGGCTCTCCCTTCCAGCGGGACTGGCTGCGGATCCGCCTCAGTGCACCGCTGTCTGGGTGCTGGCGTGGGCGGCCTCCATATTCTGGGCCTGGGAACAGGACGAGAGAGAGAAAGAGGGGGAGAGGAGAGAGAGGTTATTTTGCCGACCCTGCACTTCGCCACCAGGTGATCCTCCACCAGCTCATCTCCAGATCCTTGGGCCGTTGGCACTGGACCCACTCCGATGTTCGGGAGGGGAGGCGGGTGATGAACTGCTCCAGCACCACGGCATCCATTATCTGGGCGACGGTCCGGCCATCCTGTAGTAGCCATCTGCGGCAGGCATCACAGAGCTGCTGGGCGAAGGCAAAGGGCCAGACGCTTTCAGTCAAAACCAGCGACCGGAAGCACTGACGCTGCTCCTCTGGGTTGTGGCCGGCCTGCTGGAGAATAGCTCGCTTCAGGTGAGGGTACTCCAGGAGATTCTGGGCCGGTAGCTGCTGTGCTGCGATCTGGGCTTCGCCCGAGAGCAGCGGGATGACTCGTACCGGCCACTCGGCCCGCGGCCAGCCACACGCCTCCGCCATCTTCTCGAAGAGATCGAGGAACACTTCAGGGTCATCCTCTGACGCCATTTCCTGTAAGGCGATGGGAGGGTGGGTGGCAGATGTCGGAGCGGGCCGGATCTCCTGGGACAGCAGACTCCAAATTTGCTCGCGGTCCTCCCGCTGGGCCTCCATGAGGACTTGGAAACGTTGTTCCTGGGTGTTCTTCAGTTCCACCAGCGCGTCCTGTTGTTGTTGTTTGTGGAGGACCGCGAGGGCCTGGATGGCTTCCGCAAATGGCAGTCTTGACGGAGTGGTCATTCTGGCAGCAAAGTTTCTTCCTTCCGGGTTTCGGCACCACTGTAGTAAAGTTCGTTTGTATGAGGGGAAGAAGAAGACAGGGTCGGCAATATCAGGTAAGTACAATCTTTTATTTTCAAAATAATAGCCACCACAACACTGTAGCTGTGCGCGTGTGTGTGTGCTCTCCTCTCTCTCTTCTGGCTGCTCCTTCTCTCCTTAAGAAGGGTGTCTCTCCGGCCCAATCACTAGAATAAACAGGTGTTATTTATTATTTCTGATTGGCCTGCTGATTAGCCCCCGGGCTCCGAGCATGCTCTCCCCCCTCATTGGGTGTTCGATCATGCTTACCTCTCCACATACATTATTATTAATAATAGTTAAACATTTACTAATTCATGGGCTGTAATATGCTGTAAGTTCACAACAATTAATTGGATTTTTATTCACTAACGCTAAAAAATGTATACATTTTGTAATGTTTTCATTGTTTGTTATTTTTAGTAAATACATTCTTACATTAACAATAAGATGCTTATTGTAAAGCTCTATTTTTTTTAAAGTAGAATGTTTAAGCAATATAAAAATAGTACAAATGCCTTAATACTGTTTTTGAAATGGCTAAGCAAACAAAGACAGTTACAAAAGGCTATTTTCATTTTGTTTGTTTGAATGACCTATTGCAAGATGAAGCCTATGGCCAAAACACTGCACTCATGTCCAGTCATTTAGGGGTGTTGCCTTTAGAATGTTGCTTCTGATGTCTGTAGTGATGCACACAAGATTCTCCTCCACTAACTTCCAGTTTATGAGAGCATTCTTTAATCCTTGCACCAAAGCTTCACCAGTCTGATCCTCAGGGAAAAACCCAGTTAGTAGGCAGCAACATTTCATCTCCAAATCATCAGTAATGAAATGGATGGTCTTGCTCATGTATGGTTCCATTGCTCTGCTGGTCCATAAATCTGAAGTTGCTGCAAAGTTTTGTACATCTCGCAATTCCTTCTCAACTGTTTCACGACATTTGTTGTACAGAGCACGAGTTGAAATGTGAAAAATAATACCAAGAGGGCATGCAATAGCACTTATCAAGGGTTTTGATGAGCTTTTTAAACCCGTCTTTTGGAACAGTGGTTATGGGAGCCATATCTTTAGCCAGGTAAATGTGATTGTGTCCTTTATTTCTTTGTGTCTGGGGGAGGTTGATGGGTACAGTGTTGCATTGAATGATGTTGCTTGAATTGACATTTGCCTTTTCTGGCTGCAGGTACTTTGTGATTTGAGCGGCTTTATTTTTTCGTACCATTTTATACTGTTGTAAATGATTACATTTTAGGTGATTATACAAATTTGTGGTGTTCCCTTTGGTGCAGAAACAATTGTGGAACATTACTTACAGTATATGGTTTGCTGAGCATCATCATTTGATTTGAAACTGAAGTAAGCCCATACTTCGGAATAAGCGCCTTTTTAGGTACTAAAGTGTACTCCCCATCTGACATCCATAGATGTCATTCTTCACTTGGGGAACAGTCACAAAGGTGTTGCCATGACACAGCAATATCTAGTGTTCACCATCAATTGGTGTCCTTAGAAACTAAAAGAACAACCTCAGTGACTGGTCTGTGGAAGAATCTTTGTTCGCCTTTTCTTTACTATTTTTACTTCAACCTTTCTTACTTTGTCATCCTGACTTGGGTAGGTATTAGTTATGAGCCCAACTGGCCAATTGTTTCTCATCTCTTGAGAGAAGTACCACATCGCCGTTCTGCAGGTTTGGACTAGCTGTGCACCACTTACGAGGTCCTTGAAGTCCACTCACATACTCATTCTTCCATCTTCTCCAGAAGACATTGGCTAAGTACTAAACACAATGCCACTGTGCTCTGCACAGCTCATGCTCTTTAATTTGGCCTGGTGGTACTCCAATTTTCTGTGTGAGCAATGTTGCTGGTGTTAATTGGTTGTTCTGGATCACTCCAGTAAAGGGACAACTCCAATCATGCGCTCCCAGGATCCTGCCATATGCGATGCATGTGGAGGATTAAACTGCCAGTGACATTGGTTACCTGATAGGTAAGCTTGGATGTCTGTGTTGTGGCAACCATGCTTGTCAATTTGTAACTCTTTGCAGGCTCTCATAAAATTGGCTCCACAATCAGACCTTGAGATCTTGGCGGGCCCACTGATGGCAAAGAAACGTCGAAGAGAATTGATAAAACATGAGGCACTCATAGACATATGGACAGTCCGAATTATCGCAACCCTCGTCTGCCTGAGCTGCTCTTCTTCTCTATGGTGGCTGCGAAGGTGTCATCCATGACAGACTCTTGAACCAGGCTTGAACGACTTGGCTATATGTTGCAACCGTGCTACAGTCTTCAACAGGGAGCTCCAACTGGAAAGTCTCTGGAACCTTGCACTTCCAAGGCTGTCTTGTGACAAGTTAGTAACACAGGTAACACATTCAGGACGAAGTTCTACAAACTTTTTGAGGACTGACAAGATTGTAGGGCCTTTCTACAAGTTCATCTTGTCTTGGACACAGGAAGAATGGGGTCCTGTAAACCAAAAGGATGAAGTCAGCTGTTCAGAGCGGAGACCTCGGCTCGCAGCATCAGCTGAATTAAGATGAGTAGGTACAAAATTCCACTGATGTGGCTGAGTTGACTGTCCAATGCGTTGTATGCGGTTGTGAATGTAGACATTGAAACGCCTTGTTTTATTGAAGATGTATCCTAGCACTATCTTGGAATCAGTGTTAGAACCTTACATCATCTAGTTTTGTGTCCAGCTGTTCTTGACGCGTCTCTGCGAGTACAGCTGCACATGACTCGCATCGAGGGATAGAGACATCTGGCTTTGGAGCACGTTTTGTTTTGCCAAAGAGAAATCCCACATCACTACGACCATCTTTATTAGTGATTTTCATATCAGCTGCTGTTCCTACAGCTTTGGTGGAAGCATCACAAAAGACAATTATCTCCTTCTTGTGTGTTGTAGACAATGAAGTAGATATGTGCATTGGGATTTCTAACCCTTGGAGATGTTTGAGAGAATCCTTCCATTTCTGCCATCGTTCCTGTTTTTCTTTAGGGAAAACAACATTCCAATCATCTGCATCTTCAGAGATATCTCTAAGAATGGAGCGTCCCTCAACGCTTACAGATACTATAAATCCAAGAGGATCATATAAGTTATTTTTGGTGAAAAGCACTCCTCGCTTAGTGTAAGGTTTGTCACTGATGGATACTTGAAATACGAACATATCTGTTGATATCTGTTGATATGTCCCAGCACAATCTTAAACTTCACTGACTTACTGGCAAGTTCACACCAAGATCCAGTCCTTGCAGATTAGTTGCCAGATCCTTGTTTGGGAAGGCTGCCATGACAGTGGAGCTGTCGGATGAGATTTTGTGTAGACAGAGATTGGAGCTGGCCACCACTCTGTGCAGTACATCAATAGCCTAAGCTTCTGAACTGAATGATTTCAATCCGTCATCCACATAGAAATGTCACTCAACAAAGAGCCTGGCATCTCTTCCATATCTCAGCTTTCCTTCAATAGCTGTTCTCATCAGCCCATATACAGCTATGCATGGGGAGGTGCAGTTGCTAAAACATGCGGTAGCTGCCACCCCATGCGGTATTCCACAACCTGTCCATCAATGTTGTGGACTTAAAACCACAAGAATCGCAAGTTATTTCGATGTTCCTTTTTGACCAGGAAACTATGAAACATTTGCTCAGTGTCTGCCATCACAGCATAAGTGTCAGATCTGAAGTGGAGTATGACACCTATCAGGCTGTTATTCAGATCTGGACCTTTGAGGTGAACTTGATTTAGAGATATATTGTCGTATTGAGCACTTGAGTCAAAGACTATCCTTAACTGTGGGTGAATAATGGTCTTTCATGTTTGGCTCCTTTTTCAGGGTATGGCGAAGTGACAAAAGATGACTGAATGCTTGGCTCTTGTTGTTAAGCATGTGTTCCCAGGGACAACGAAATGGGAGTGGAGCCACCCAACTGTTTGTGTCGTCCTTGGTAAATTCATTGTCCGTAATATCTAAGAAAGCCTCATCTTCTCCAGATAATGCAAGTATATTGTCTTCACTGGTTTGTTTGAAGATATGTTCTCCGATGCCATGGGATCGTTTCGTGCTCCTTAAAAAGTGTCTGGTATCTTCAGTTGCAAACTTTAGCACTGATTTTGTTTTTGCAAGGTGTGAGAAAGCTGGACTTGTCATTCTCAAGCACACTAGTTTTGAAAGTGTTCACAATGGGTTTGGGTGCTCCATCAAAACACTCATCTCCTACAGTCACTCATACCAGATCGAGGAGTTGTGCATTTGGAACATTATGGGGTAGGGTTGTGACGATGAGGAAATTTCCCCACCGGTTAATCGACATGTGACAACACAGGTAATACCGGTATCACCGTGGGGGTCGGAGATTTCCTCTTTTCCTCTTTTTTCTGCTTTTAAATATCTTATAAATGGTGCGTATTATAATTTCTCTTTCAGTTTTTCGGGAAATGGCAATTCGGCGTCAAACTACAAAAAATCACTGTTATTAAACACAGAACATTTATCAACATAAAGAAAAAAACAACAATGATACAGGCTGAAAAAACTGTGGAAATTGGAACCAAACAAATAAGATAAAGATAAATAATTAAATAGCACAGCGTTTAAATAAGATTAAACAAATGAACAAGAAACAAATATTTAAAAAAACTTCCAAATGACATTAGGCTACAAAAACATGTCGGCAGTCTTTAAAAAAAAAAAATAAATAAACAAAAACACTGCATTTTTTTATTAACAGTGCAGTCTACATGGTCTTTGCCAGGAAACCCAACATGTTGACCATCTCTGATGGGATCTTGGGGCTTACTATGTTCCCCATCGTGCTGAACACTCTCTCGGATGCGCAGCTTGTTGCGCATAAGCAAAGATACTTTTTGGTTATCTTTACCAACAGGGTGAACCTACGTTGGTTGTCTTTTGTTGTCCTACCTGACTTCAATGTCTTAATGTATTAATTAACCTAATGTATTATATATTAATAGCTTAGTCCTTATAAACAGTCCGTTTATAAAATATATTATTAACGAATCTATAGGCTACTGAAGAATAAACCGAATATGAAATATGATTCTTGCATAATGATCACAGCTAAACAAGCTCAATTTATGTATAAACTATAAATAAAAAAATTAAAGAAATTTTAAGTAATGGAACATTGGAACATCTGATGAGTGCCTCATCAGAGCTGAACATCACTGTGCGGTCACCGCGCGCGTCACTTTACAGCTTCTGTAAAGATCAGACAGCCTACAGATCACACAATCTCAATAAACACTTCATGTAAATGTATAAATATTTTGATAAGTATTGTTAATGGAATATTTATAAAGATATGATCTTGCTTTTCGTTATATTGATGCCGCCTTTAAGCTCTCACGCGCGCCTCTCTCTCTCTCTCTCTCTCTCTCTCTCTCACACACACACCAGTGGCAGTTGACGGGTCCTATAGCCTACACACTACACAGCATACAGTGGCAAGATGACAAGGGCTCCACCAGTTTTATTTTTTGATTTGCGTGTTGTTCCTTTTTTAAAATGCCTTTTATTTTTAAAATCTCTCAAGTCAATATTGGCTATCGGGTAACATAATCTCCCTCAGAGATATACGTGGTGCACAGTAGCTATGACTATTGGCCAACACCTCCCTATAAGTTTAAACATTGCATAGATAGACTATAGGCCTACAGCTCTGGTGTGTTATGAATTGCGTGTTTTAAATCTATTTAGTTTTTATTGTAAAATATACATTAGATTAGATTAGATTAGATTCAACTTTATTGTCATTACACATGTACAAGTACAAGGAAACGAAATGCAGTTTAGGTCTAACCAGGAGTGCAATAGCAGCAAGTGCAGGATACAGGTATAAGTTATAAAGTGCAGTTATAGAAAAACTATGGTGATATTTACAAATGGATGTACTATGAACATTATATACAGGTTGTGTTAGCTATGAACAGAGATTTACAATAGATGGATAGATGTACAGGTTGCTATTAATAATCAGAAGTGTGCAGATATATAAACATAATTACAAATGTATATGGGTATGTACAGTTCAAATAAATGAATCAGTGCAATGAATATGTGCAATTTTTAAATGTGCAAATGTTAAATAGTGCAGTGATTATGAGGGGTCTGAGTTATGAGGAGAGTGGGGGTGTATCAGGGGGGCAAAGAGTCAGTGGGGGGCAGAGTTATAACTCATAACTCAGCACATATAATTATAACTCAGCACACAGTTAAATAGTATTTTTGAATGGCTTGCCTATTGACAGCGTATATAACCATTAAGCTTAAGTAGGCTAAGCATATTTTCATTAATATTAAAACACATTAATACAAACTAGCCACCCTTTATTTTTTTCGTTTTCATATATTTTTTATCAAACGAAAAATACAATAAATTGTTTATTTTGTTTTTCATTTTATTATAATTAATATAATTATTAGGCTACACAACTTCTACATCACATTAGCTCTGATTTTATAGTTTTTACAGATATCCTACAGATAGACTTTTTGGCTCAAAGACATTTAGGCCTATGCCTGTTTTATTTTTAGTGCTGTATTTTGACAGATTTCGCAAAGGCTTCAGCTATTCTAACTGTCAGCTGTACCAGCCTCAGTTTTGCGACTTGACTTGTGTGACGTCTATATATCGATGGATGAGAGCGAGAGAGAGATGAGATCAGATGCATGTCACCGCATGTCACAGTTACTTTGCTGCAATTTTTTTAATATAGGCTCATCTAAATTCATTTTTCATTCGATTAAAAGCCGAAATATTGCCAGACAGACAAAGCAACTTTCGGTTTTGGAAGAGGGAGACTTCAGTGAATACGCAAACACACAAGATACACTTGTGTCAGCGATTTCATTATTGATTTTTTAACATTAAGCTTATTAAAATTAAAATAATAAAGTGCAAAAAAGAACAGCTGAACTTCGGAAAAAGTGATTTTTCACATAAGCTTTTGCTTTGCGTTTTGACACTAAATCGTCTGCCATTCTCTTTCAGTAAATTCGACTCATCTCGTTCTCCTCACATGATAAATTAAATATGAAGCATTGTAGCTACGTTCAGATTTTAACTACAGCCTAGTGCATACTATCGTCTTAAGTAAATTATTTGGAATTATATTTTCCATTTAATTTAAATAAATATTGAATAAAAAAAGGAATACTTAAAAAAATGTGGGCACAGTGCAAAAGTGATGTCACAGGTGTTGCGTCTTAAAACCGTTAACACCATCAACACCGCCTATCATGGCAAGACTATTATGGGGTCCATTTCTCTAGCTTCTCAACAATAGAATTTATCCCCTTTAATGTGTCAAGGAACCCAAGACCAGGTAGACTGCCCTCGTCTTTCACTGCTTGCACCTCAAGTAGCAGATCTGCAAGCTCTTGCAGCTGATTGAAATCATTATTAGAAATCTTTGCGGAACTCTCCAGACGTTTGATTAAAGATGCTTTCAATCACCTCCGGAGAGCCATGTTTTTTCTGTAAGCGCTGCTACAACTCTTTAAAACCTGCTTCAGGATCATATGCATGAGCTGCTTAATCTATTCTTAGATTATGTCTTAAAGACTCGTCTTCTAGCCCTTTGGTCAGCAAATCAAGCTCTTCATTAGCCTTTAAATTCAGACCATCGATAGCATTCATAAATGGCATTTTCAACGACATGTAATTCTCTAGCTTGTTGTCAAAGGTTGTGAAGCTGCTAGTGAGAAGCTCACGATGAGCAAGAAATACTGCAAGATCAGATACCTCACTAGAACGAGGTGCTGGTGTACTTGGGGAGAAAATTAAACAAGAAGAACGAATAACATTTGAGGTGAAGTGCTTCAAAACAAGGTATGCATTTGCTTCAGTGCCAAAACACAAACTGGTTTGTTAAATAAAATAATAATATAAACAAAATTAAAGTGAAATATTCTCAGTTTTATAGTAGTCTATAATTAACTGTTTAAAGACAAAATCATTCATTGCGCCGGTCAGTATGAATTTAATTAGTTTAATCAAGTAATTTGAATGAGCTTGGACAGGCCTACAAACTACAGTATTTGCAGCTCAATTAAAGGGCTATCTACAATCAATCGATCATCCAGTAATCGTTAGCATCCCTAGTCCAAAGACAGGTGTTGGATATTAAAACCAAAACACTGGCCAATTTAGCGTTGGAGATTTCATGGATAAATTTGACCAGCCTGGTTGCTAATCTTCAATGATTGCACATTCCACCAGTAAGAGCAGAGTGTAAAGGTTTAATTAGCACAGTAATGGGCCGATCACAACGAATGCGCTTTTTGCATTGAGAGGCCTTTTTTGAATGATTTACTGATGGCCGTGAGCTTTTTGCATGCTGCTTATGCGCCCTGTGCACCTTTCATTTTAACCACCTGCTGCGTCTTGCATTTTTCATTTGCAGTTGGAAAAAATTCGATGCTGAGCTAAAAAAGCATGTTACGTCAGTCATGTTTTTTTCATTCTCTAATCAAATGAGAGCAGAGGTGGAATTTCCATTGAGGTGACAGCAGTGTGTGTTGTCAAGACTACTACAGAGACTTTTGAAGATGAAGGAGAGACTTCTGGTAGCTGTTTTGAGTTATCCGGTGCTGTATGACTTCACAAATCTTGAATTTCACAATATTATTACATGTTAAAATTATACCAATATCAACAGCGACACTCTCACACAATATGTAGCTGATTCAGTTGTTGCTTAGCGACATAAATTGTTGCTAAAAAATAAATTATCATTAAAAAAGGAGTGTGGTGCACCTCACGTTTTTAGAATGGAAAAGCACGTTCTGTATGATCGACCCTTAATAGCGCAGTTTTGCTTAAAAGGCATCGATGATGAAAATCAACTTTTGGAAGCTATTTGGACTGAACTGTGTGTAGGTATAGTGATAGAAACACAATAAGTCTCTAAATTCCCTGACGTTAAAATAAGATCCAAATCCTTGCAATTTTGTGGCCCACTGTAACGTGATGTAAAATTGTGGTTTTTCACACCCACCGAATTGATTATTGATATTAACGTGTACCCTGTCACATTTGCAGAGCAAAAATGGTGCAAAGTTAAACGTGTGTGTGAACTTTGTAACAATGTTGTGTGTGACTCATCATTGCAGAAAGGCTTGAATTAACTCCACAACAAATACATCAAATAACCATTGGGAAAGTTCTTCCTGTAGTAAGGTAGATCTGTTTCATTCTTGTCTGTCACTGTTCTGTTTATCTACATGAGACACAGCAGGAGAAGGCTACACACATCAGAGCAATAGTGAAAGATCTCTATGGCTGACACACATGTGAGAACGGTGGGTGGGAAGAACCAGCTCATTTGCATTAAAGGCTCAGGCAACAAAAACAGCTATAGTGTCCTAACAGCTCAAATTTCCCATATTCAGAAAGGTATAATAAATAATTTGATAGGTATTTTGAGCGAAAACTTTACAGACACATTCTGGAGACACAAAAGGCTTATCTTAAAACTTGAAATACGGGTAAAATAGGTGCCCTTTAAAATATTGCAATGCACACAACATTATGAGTGACATATCAGAGTTCAAAACAAGACAAATTGTTGGTGCGTGTCTTGCAGTCACATCTGTGACCAAGACAGGCAAGACAAATCTTTGTGATGCATCAAGAACCACGGTATCCAGGCTAATGTCAGCATACCACCAAAAGAGATGAACCACATCCAACAGGAGTAACTGTGGACCCCAGGATAACAATGCACCAATACACACAGCAAGACTGGTGTAAGAATAGTTTGATAAACATGAAAGTGAAATTGGAACATCTCCCATGGCCTGCAAACTACAGCACCTTTATTTGGATAAACTAATTTGGCCATATTGTGTGAATGGGAGTGTGTGTGGGTGTTTTCCATCACTGACAGTTGTAAAATGTTTCTTGATGGATTTTAATATTAACTTTTAAAAACATTAGTTTGGATAGTGTCAGGCTTTAGGCTCATTCGGTGTGCCCGAGAAAGTAAACCGACAGTAGAAAACACTCGCTCAGTGCTAAAAAAAACCACTGGGGATGCTGTAGATTTTGAGGCCGACCTTGTCCAATCAAGGGAGGGATCTAGCACTGATTATAATACAGCAGCCAACAAAGGTGGTTATCAGAATAGAATCTGTTAAAACCAGTAGAGACGTTATCAGTCATTGTCTCCGCAAACACACAAATAGGTAGGGAGAGTGTGTCAGGCAGACTGCACAAAAGCTGCTTAATTTACATAACAGTTGGAGGAATTTTGCCTACGTTTCCGAGCTCTTTCTGTATAGCATTAATATTAGATCTGTCTGGCGACAACACCAGAGTCAGTCCTTTGAGCAGAAGTACATCACTGAGGATGTTTACATTTTTTACACAATTTTAATACTATTAAGACAATACTCGAATTAAGAGTCTACCATGTAAATAGCTATTTTTGATTACCTTAATCTGACTGAAGTCATATTTGAACTAAACCGAAATCGAATTAAGACATATGGAGTATGCCTATTTTAGTCGCAATATTGAAGTGCAGTACAGTCACAGAAACAACTTTATCAAACTATTACCATCACAAAGGACTTTTCGCCACATTTTGAGACAGGATAGTTTACACACACACACACACACACACACACACACACACACACACACACACACACACACACACACACACACACACACACACACACACACACACACACACACCACACACACACACACACACACACACACAGCTGTTTGACACTATTCTCTGCATCTACCAAGTCAGTGAAGGACCATAGACACCCTCATTGTGAAATATCAAATTCCATTAAAACAACATTCTTTATTACTTCGTACTCTCATCCAGTGCATCAGTTTGTCATGGGGGCATGAATGAAATGTTCCTGAATGAAAGTGAAACTTCCTAACTGCAGTTAAAATCAGAAAATCAAAAATGAATCGCTGGAAATTACATACAACTTTGGAGAGCGTGCTGACACAATGACATTAATCGATCTATGTGCTATGACATGTAAAATTCAAAAACACTCTAAATGCAACTCATGTAACCACCTTAATCATATTATTGTTTTATTCAGATTAAGGTAAATAATTAGATTTTTCACTCATGGTCACCTTACTGTTTTCGGGAAGAGAACTATTCTGAATTTGTGCCTGTGATTTTGTCTGCATGTCATGAGGGCTCTGTAGTCTATAGCCTAACAGAATATAACAACCCTAGCCTATCTATTAATCTAGCTATTAATTTATCATGTTATGTGTCTAGCTCACCTTTTGTTGCAACATGTTTACGTGGCACATTGACGTGCTTTCTGGCAATATGCCGCTTTAGATTCTAAAACGAATCTTTGCTAACTTTCACCATCTTCCCGCACTCCCTCTCACTTTCTTGTCCCTACTCATTTCTAACCTTTATTTTTATTTTACACTTGTGTTTAAGGCTCACAATTTTGTTAAAACAATATTTGAACTCCATAGCTAACTGCTAATGGGGTATATGCACAGCTAGTGTTTTTCAGCCAATGACAAAAATTCCGGTGAAAGCTTAATGAGATTTGATAAGGTTCCTTTTACAGCATACTGTATGTCTCAAACTCAGTTCCTGGAGGGCCACAGCTCTGTACAGTTTTGCTCCAACCCTAATCAAACACAGCTAATCCAACTAATCAAGGTGTTTAAGACTATTAGACACTACTAGATCAGCTGTGTTTGGTTAGGATTGGAGCAAAACTGTGGAGAGCTGTGGCCCTCCAGGAATTGAGTTTGAGACCTATGTTTTACAGCATTGATGTTGTAATGTCATTAAAATACATTCAGTTAAACAGACTTAAGCATTCATTTAGGTGTTTGAGTGCAAAATGAGATAAAAAGATGTGTAACTGCTAGCGCCATCAATACCAGCAGGCTAGGGCAGTAACGCCATTACAAATACTTGGGTAAAATAACTTGCCATATTTTAAAGACATGGTGGGGGAAATGGAATTTAATGGAGTGCTTCTTGTCCAGTCTGAGAGCCACTTCATATTGTATATCTGTCAGCCAGTGAAGATCACTGATTTTAAAGAATTTAGATCTTAAATGTGGCAATTTTATAATGGAAAGAGTTCACCTGAAGTGCTGGGGCTGGCTGGCTGAAAAATAAAAGTCTGTGTGCATATACCCCATTGCACACACAGGGCCGGATTAAGAACACATTGCGCCCTGGGGCTATAGCAAATCCAAGGGCCCCCCTTTAAATTTTTTATCTATCTATCTATCGATCGATCAATCGATCGATCGATAAATTGTTGTTGTTGTTATTATTATTGTTATTATTATTCATTTACTAATTAATATTATTATTATCTAATTTTACACCATTTAATTTATATTTGATTATTATTGTATATTATTTCTATTTTATTAAAATAGGCCTGCAAGTATACACAACTAAGTAATGACATAATTTGAACTTTAAAGTTCAAACAGGCTGCAAAAATCAACAAAACAAAAAAACATTTGCAATACTTCCTAAACTAGTGTTTTATAATAAATACTTTGAATAAGGGTTTAACCTTTAAAAAGTTTCTTTAGAACTTTAGCTGACTATAAATCACTAATGATATGATATCTTTAATATCCATGCTTGTAATATCCAAAATAGTTTATTGTGGTCTAGCATCCTTATTTTATTTATTTATTTATTCATTTATTTATTTATATATTTTTTGCATCAAATATAATGTCTGATGAAAGTCAGCGCCATTATTTTATTGCTCCATATTATTACTGTCGTTTTCTCTCAGGATGTCCATATTATTAGGACGTTTTCTCTCGAGTTCTCTCAGGATGGTGCCGCGGATGGCTGCCTCGGTGTGGAGCTCTCCAGTGTTTGTACTATTTCTGTTAGTCTGTCCTGTTTTATGTTTATCAAACACGATCAGTTATACCAGGGACGAGCTGCTGAACATTCGACAGTGCACACCAACTAATCACCAACTGGATTTTGATTTCTCTGGCGTTTTGCTGAACATTGTCATCGGCGGAGCAGCTGCACTGTGGAAGCGATACAAGACCCGCATGCGCGGGAAGAGAGCCGGCGCGCTCGTCAGGCTGAGACAGCGCGGCTTCAGAACGGCGCTGCCTAGCATCCATCTAGCGAATCTCTGCTCTCTTCCCAACAAAATGGATGAACTACTTCTACTCTCACGCAAAAACAAGAACTTTAACAACTCTGCTGCGCTGTGTTTCACAGAAACCTGGCTGAACGAAGCCATTCCGGACAGCGCATTACACCTACCGGACTTTCAGCTGTACAGAGCAGATCGCGATACGGAGTCAATGGGAAAAACGCTCAGTGGTGGGACATGCTTTTACATCAACAGGAGGTGGTGTACGGATGTAACTGTGTTAAAGAAGATGTGCTGTCCTGATGTGGAAGTGCTTTTCATTAACTGTAAGCCGTTTTATGCACCGTGGGAGTTTTCCTCGTTCATTCTCATTGGTGTTTACATTCCACCGCAAGCACACGTAAGTACCGCACTGCAACAGCTGTCTGATCTGATCACAGAGACTGAACAACGACACCCGGACTCTGTTTTTATCATTCTATGTGACTTTAATCAGGCAAAACTCACACATGAGCTGCCTAAATTCAAACAGCACATTACATGCCCCACCAGAGACAATAACATTTTAGACCATTGCTATAAAGGATGGATATCGCTCCGTCACCAGAGCAGCTCTAGGACTCTCCGACCACTGCCTGGTTCATCTTATACCAACTTACAGGCAAAAACTTAAAACTACTAAGCCAGTATTAAGGACTGTTAAGAGATGGACCAACGACACAGAGCAGGTCTTGCAAGCCTGTTTTGAATGCACTGATTGGAGTGTTTTTGAAGCTGCAGCCACCGACCTAGATGAGCTCACAGAGACTGAAATATCATACATCAGTTTCTGTGAGGAGTTTTGCATCCCTACCAGCACCTACTTATCATTTAACAATGATAAACCATGGTTTACACCAAAACTTAGACAGCTTCATCATGCAAAAGAGGATGCCTACAGGAGTGGGGACAGGATTTTGTACAATCAGGTCAGGAACACACTGACAAAGGAGATTGGTGTGGCTAAGAAGAGCTATGCCAAAAAGCTGCAAAACCAGTTTTCTGCCAACGACCCTGCATCAGTGTGGAAAGGCCTGAAAGACATCACTAATTATAAAACACCATCTCCCAGTATCGACAGCAACAAACATCTTGCAAACGGGCTGAATACGTTCTACTGCAGATTTGACACCTCTACTGCAGATTTGACACCTAGATGAGCTCACAGAGACTGTAATATCATACATCAGTTTCTGTGAGAAGTTTTGCATCCCTACCAGCACCTACTTATCATTTAACAATGATAAACCATGGTTTACACCAAAACTTAGACAGCTTCATCATGCATCACTAATTATAAAACACCATCTCCCAGTATCGACAACAACAAACATCTTGCAAACGGGCTGAATACGTTCTACTGCAGATTTGACACCTCTGACCAGACACCTCACACCCGCCCAGGCCATCTCACTACACAGCCATCAACACCTCCAGCCATCTCCCTCTCCCCCCCTGCACTTCAGATCAGTGAGGATAATGGGCGTCAGATCCTCAGTAAACAGCCATCAACACCTCCAGCCATCTCCCTCTCCACCCAGGCACTTCAGATCAGTGAGGATAATGTGCGTCAGATCTTCAGAAAACAAAAGAGACGAAAAGCACCCGGTCCAGACGGTGTTTCCCCAGCCTGTCTGAGAACCTGCGCCGACCAGCTGGCTCCTATTTTCACACAGATCTTCAAAAGATCACTGGAACAGCGCAAAGTTCCATCCTGCTTCAAATGCTCCACCATCATCCCAATACCAAAGAAACCAAAGATCACAGGACTCAATGACTACAGACCTGTCGCCTTAACATCTGTGGCCATGAAGTCATTCGAAAGACTGGTGCTAGCTTATCTGAAGGACATCACTGGACCTTTGCTGGACCCCCTGCAGTTTGCCTATAGAGCAAACCGGTCTGTGGATGATGCAGTCAACATGGGACTGCATTATACCCTACAACATCTGGACAAACCAGGGAACTACGCAAGGATACTGTTTTTGGACTTCAGTTCTGCCTTTAACACCATCGTCCCATCACTGCTCGAGAACAAACTGACCCAGCTGTCTGTTCCTAGCTCTGTCTGTCAATGGATCACCAGCTTTCTGACAGATAGACAACAGCTAGTCAGAATGGGCAAAATCACATCCGACAGCCGCACCATCAGCACTGGTGCCCCCCAGGGATGTGTTCTCTCCCCACTGCTCTTCTGCCTGTACAGCAACGACTGCACCGCAAAAGACCCCTCCATTAATCTCTTGAAGTTTGCGAATGACATAACTGTTATCGGCCTCATCCGGAACGGCGACGAGTCTGCATACAGCCAGGAGGTGGAGCGACTGGCTTTATGGTGCAGATACAACAACCCGGAGCTGAACACGCTCAAAACAGTGGAAATGATAGTGGACTTTAGGAGAAACCCCCCTGCACTCCCCCCACTCACCATCATGAACAGCACTGTGGCTGCAGTAGAGTCATTCAGGTTCCTGGGCACCACCATCTCTCAGGATCTGAAGTGGGACATTCACATAGACTCTATTGTGAAGAAAGCCCAGCAGAGAATGTACTTCCCTCGTCAGCTGAGGAAGTTCAACCTGCCACAGGAGCTGCTCGTACAGTTTTACTCAGCTGTCATCCAATCCATCCTCTGCACTTTAATCACCGTCTGGTTCAGCTCAGCTGCCAAAACTGACCTCCGTAGACTACAGCGAATAGTCCGGACTGCTGAATGAATCACTGGCACTGCCCTTCCTACACTTCAAGAACTGTACTCTTCCAGAGTGAGTAAAAGGGCTCACAAAATCACTCTGGACAACTCACACCCAGCACACTATCTGTTCGAACTGTTGCCATCTGGTCGGCGCTACAGAGCACCAAGCACAAAAACAGCCAGACACAGGAAAAGTTTCCCTACTGTGCAATAAATGTGCAATACTTTCTCATACGCACTTGTACACAGCACCTTATAACAATATACAATGCAATACTTTCTCACACGCATTTGTACACAGCACCTTACAACCTGTATATTTATAACAAATCTGTACATACAATTCAACATCCAGATCTTTTTGACTAACTGCATCTCTGTTTAATGTTTATCGCCTTCTTCTTTTCTTATATTTAATTTTGTGTTGTCACTTGTCACTTTATGTACACTGGAAGCTTCTGTTGCCAAAACAAATTCCTTGTGTGTGTGAAGCACACTTGACAATAAAACTGATTCTGATTCTGATTCATAAAAGGGGCAAAGTAAACATTCACGAGAAAAGAGTTTGCTTTCTAGCTGGTTCAGTTAGACTTACTGTAAAGCATAACCCAGTGTATTTACTTGAGATAGATAGTCCACAACGATAGATATTTTGATAACTGCTCGTTTAGGCTATTTGATTCGTTCGCACACTGTCTCGGTTGTATTGTGTGATGGAAGGATTGTGCGGGCGCGTGCCGGTTTGAGTCCAGCTGTAACCGTCGCACGGCCGAGAAAGCACTTTAGTTATGAGTCCATTCAGCATGATTCCGCCTATCACAGCTTCTGTTACTACATGTACAAGTGTATCAAGATGAAGACTATTTTAATTTTATTTTTTGTTCCACTACAAGCTTGGTTAGCCTACCTTTGACTGGACGGTTTTCGCGGTAGTGCCGTAATAAGGGACTGTCCTGGGAAAATTGGGACATCTGACCACCCTTATGGGTGACTAAAAGAGGGCTATTCGATATTCTGATTGGGCTACAGTCACTCGAGCCCCAGTTTAGCACCAGTGTCTTTGTTTTTGAACAGCAGCGAACCGAAAGGAATACTTCACCTTATCGATGAGAGAAAGCATAACACAAAGAGGTGTTTCCCGCGTCATAGCGCAAATTAATTCTTAATTAATTCAGCCAATCAAGGGACCCCTTCTTTCGTAGGCCCTGGGGCTTCAGCCCCACCTAGCCCTTACGTTAATCCGGCCATACAAGATCTTGAACTAATGTGGCAAAACTACCACTAAAGGCCATTTAGGGTTGAGCGAGCGGTGCTGAGTGGATGAATGAGTGGAGCGGAATCTTCAGTGAGGCGCAGTAGTGGACCAATCAAAAAAACTCAAAAGCGGGACTAGTGTTGCACGCTTCTGTTTACGGGACAGCAAGTAGACATGACAACAGCAAAAACGTTTTCAGACACAAATATGCTTTGTGTTCTGCCTAACAGTCATTGCACGCCTGGACTGACTATATTTGTTGTGGGAGCACGTGAACGGAACCAAACATATTGGCTTATCTAAATTGGATTTTCATTATTCAGTTTATAACTGAAATATTGGCAGACTATCGATTGTAACTTTCGTTTTTGGGATGAGAGCATTTATCACTGCAAAAATGGTACTTTGTTTGAAGGTCAGTTCAACAATAAGTTTACAAACCTGAGTTTAATCGAACTTTCCATCTGGAAGTTCTTTATAACGATTCAGCACAAGCGATGTGTCTTGATCCATCCATTATTGTCATATTTTCCATCACACAACAATATGGCTGAACGATTGCAGAAAGACCAAACATTTTCAAATTATTAATCGCATTTAAAAAGTATTTATGTGTTAACCTTTTCAGATTAATCACGTGTCAGATTTAAGTTTCATTAATCATGTCTCCAAGCATTTGGCACTGTTATAAACACCATTGCAAATACAATGTGAATATTCATAAATAGCACTCTAAAATAGGGCTGGATGATTATATTTGATTGCAATAAAATTTGTCAATAACAATGATAAGATCTGGACATGTTTACTGTATATTGATCTAATATTACACAGCAGAAATGTGCAACAACAGAAAT
Source organism: Danio kyathit (assembly GCA_903798195.1). NCBI lineage: Eukaryota > Metazoa > Chordata > Actinopteri > Cypriniformes > Danionidae > Danio > Danio kyathit. Next base: position 36,869,399 of record LR812519.1, read on the forward strand.
CTATAATAGTGTTCATAATAGAGATGTGCTGAATTTTTGTCTGTGAAAATAGGTAATGCTACCTTACTAGATTTAGTGCCTTTAGTGCCACCTTAGTGTAGTGTGCTTATTTCACTTTCCCACTGACATTTAACTGCGCAGAGCTTTTTACCAGATGCAGAAAGCATAGTATGTGTAGTGGTCAAAGTTCAAAATGGCTCTGTGTATCACAGTTCACAGCTGCATGATAACATGTTGTCACTGTGGTTACAGTGCATCAAGATAGTGCATAGGACAGTGCATTAATAGCGCTTCACTTTTTTGACATTTTTTATGTTACAGCCTTATTCCAAAATTCATTCAATTCATTAATTTCCTCAAAATTCTACACACAATACCCCATAATGACAATGTGAAAAAAATATTTTTTTTAAACTGTTGCAAATTTATTAAAAATAAAAAACCTAAAAAATCACATGTACATAAGTATTCACAGCCTTTGCTCAATAATTTGTTGATGCACCTTTGGCAGCGATTACAGCCTCAAGTATTTTTGAATATGATGCCACAAGCTTGGCACACCGTTATTTGGGAATTTTTGCCCTTTCCTCTTTGCAGTACCTCTCAAGCTCAATCAGGTTGGATGGGAAGCGACAGTATACAGCCATTTTCAGATCTCTCCAGAGATGTTTAATAGGATTTAGATCTGGGCTCTGGCTTGGCCACTTAAGGGCATTCATCGAGTTGTTGTGAAGCCACTCCCTTGATATTTTGGTGGTGTGCTTTGGTGACCTGCTGGAAGATAAACCGTCGCCCCAGTCTGAGGTCAAGAGCACTCTAAAGCAGGTTTTTATTCAGGATGTCTCTGTACATTGCTGCATTCATTGTTCCCTCTATCCTGACAAGTCTTCCAGTTTCTGCTGCTGAAAAACATCCCCACAGCAGGATGCTGCCACCACCATGCTTCACTGTAGGGACGGTATTAGCCTGGTGATGAGCGATGCCTAGTTTTCTCCAAACGTAATGCCTGGCATTCACTCCATCAGGCCAGAGAATTTTGTTTCTTATTGTCTGAGAGTCCTTCAGATGCCTTTTGGCTAAATCCAGGTGGGCTGCTATGTGCCCTTTACTAAGGATTGGCTTCCGTCTGGCCACTCTACCATACAGGCCTGATTGGTGGATTGCTGCACAGATGGTTGTCCTTCTGTAAGGTTCCCTTCTCTCCACAGAAGAATGCTGGAGCTCAGACAGAGTGACCATCGGGTAGTGGATCACCTCCCTGACTAAGGTCCTTCTCCCCCGATCACTCAGCTTAGATGGCCGGCCACCTCTAGGAAGAGTCCTAATATTAATAATATTAATAGTAATTCCTTACATTTTTATAGCGCTTTTTCTAGACACTTAAAGCGCTTTACACATTGGGGGGGAATCTCCTCATCCACCACCAGTGTGTAGCATCCACCTGGATGACGCGACGGCAGCCATATTGCGCCAGACTGCACACCACACACCAGCTGATTGGTAGAGAGGAGACAGAGTGATGAGGCCAGTTATGATATGGGGATGGTTAGGAGGCCATGATGGACAGAGGCCAGTGGGCAAATTTGGCCAGGATGCCGGGGTTAAACCCCTACTCTTTTTCGAAGGACATCCTGGGATTTTTTTACGACCACAGAGAGTTAGGACCTTAGTTTAACGTCTCATCCGAAATACGATGCTCACTGAGCATTATAGATTCCCCTTCACTATACTGGAGCGTTAGGACCCATACAGACCACAGGTTGAGCGCCCCCTGCTGGCCTTACTTACACCACTTCTGGCAGCAACCTAGCTTTCCCATGTGGTCTCCCATCCAGGTACTGACTGGGCGCACCCCTGCTTAGCTTTAGTGGGCAACAATGTGACAGTTGCAAAGAGCTAGCTGCCGGCACCAGGAAGAGTCCTGGTGGTTCCAAACATCTTGCCCTTACGGATGATGGAGGCCACTGTGCTCACTGGAGCTTTCAGAGCAGCAGACATTTTTCTGTAACCTTCCCCAGCCTTGTGCCTCAAGACAATCTTGTCTCAGAGGTCTACAGACAATTCTAGGGATGCACTGATACCGTTTTTTTGGAACCGATTCAATCTTGATACCAAAATTCTGAGTATCGACCGATTCGTATCCGATCCCGATACCGTGTTGTTTTTTTATTATTATTTATTTTTTTTATTAACATAATACAGTTTCTATAGTTCTGCTGATAAATAATATATCTTCTTTAGCAAAAATAACACACCTATAGGCCTACTGTATATGACAGATGGCACAATCTAACTAAACATGATGCTTGCTGTAAACTATAGGCTACATTATTTGAGCATTCATTATGACATTGAAATGATCTTTTGTGGTCCAGCTTATGTCTTTTTTAATATTAAGATTTTTCTTCGAAATCTGTAATAGGCTATCCTAATCGTTGGTAAAATAACGAGCCTTTTTGTAAAGCCTGATATTTTCCTGCAGGTTTGAAGCAGACTAAACTAAACTGTCTGAGGCGAGTTTTACTTAATAAACATTCCCTTCCCTAAACTCGCCCCGAGTAAGACGAATAAACTGAAAGCATGTCTGAAAAATTCAAACTTTTAGAGTTGTAGGTTTCGGAGCTAGTAGTGGTAGTGTTTCACAGTGTGAAAACACATCTTCAGATAAATAATTAAGTAATTTAAGTAGTCATGTATTTACTGTGTGATGTGTTTAATACCAAAAGTAATGAAAATGTTTGATTTGTCCCAAAAAAGGTGGAGTATCTTTTTTGACATGGCGCAGGATTTCAAAGCTGGTGATCTGATTTTTGCTAAGATGAAGGGTTATCCACACTGGCCTGCAAGGGTGAGCAAACTACTAAATTACTGTTAATATTATTATGACTTGTTTATTTGTTTAGTAAAATGAAGAATGATGTTAAGTGCATTATTTATTGTTTATGTGTCCCACTGTTTAACCCTTTAGGGCAAGGATGGGCAAACTCGATCCTAGTTGGTTTTGACCAAAGGATCCAAAATCAAACACACCTGAACAAACTAATCAGTGTCTTCAAGTTCAATAGAAAGCTACAGGCAGGTCTGTTTGATTAGTGTTGGAGCAAAACTATGCAGGACACCGGCCCTCCAGGATCAAGTTTGCCTATCTCTGCTCTAGGGCAATGGTTCTCATTTCTGGTCATCGTGACTCCTCCGCCCTGCATATTTTGTATGTCTCTTTTATTTGACATACAAGGATCTGTTCATGGATCTCTCTGTTAATGAGCTGATGATCTGAATCAGGTCTGTTAAGGAATACATAGGGCTCTATTTTAACGGTCTAGGCGCAAAGTCCAAAGCGCAGGCGCAAAAGAATTAAGGGGCGTGTCCGAATCCACTTTTGCTATTTTTTTGCTATTTTTCGCTCTGCACCGCAGTGCATCGTCTAACAGGGTTGTGCTTATTCTCTTAGTGAGTTATAGGTGTGTTTTGAGAATAAACCAATCAGAGTCTCATCTCCCATTGCCTTTAAGAGTCAGTTGCATCACTACATGGTGCATTTGCTATTTACATGGTGGACTTTGTAAGTGGAAAAACTGAACACTTCAAAACAGTTAAAAAAACAGTTAAACAGCATCACACCTCTTTTTTAGACCAGAACGCCTATGAGCGCACATACTGTATAAGCGCAAAAGCATTTGCGATTTAAACAGCATAGTACAAAACGTCAAAATGACACTTCCATCGAGCTGAAACTAGCAAAAAACATTTGCGTCACGCCTTGCATTTGTAGTATAAATGGTGTAGTATAAAAAGTAGTGCATTTTATTAATTAGTGCACTTTTTTTTTTTTAAATATATATATATATTAGAATATTCAAAAAGATATACAAATTGGGATCATACAAAGAAAATAAAACATAAAAAACAACAATGAAAAACAACAATACCGTCAGGTATATGGAACAAAATTAATGCCAAATGTATTGAATTAAAAAGCTTGTTGAATAGCACAAACTGAACAAAATAATACACCGAATTAACAAGTTCTTGCATTTTAATGAATTGAATTCCAGGGTTTGTATTTTTAGGTCCTGAAATTTAACATAGCTGTTTATTTAAGCTGTGAATATTTCAACAAAAAATATTTCAAATACGTTTTCATACTTGTAAATTCAATAATTCATATTCAATTTCCAGGTTTCACTTACAATATATTCAATACCCTTTAAAAATACGATGTATAATATTCAAAAGGTAATTTTCAGTTTATTTTATTTCAGTTCATATATTCGCTTCCATAAATTCAGTGGTTCAAATTCGACTGTTAAAATTCGACATTCGTCCGGGAACAGCAGGAAAAGCAATAGATTGCAGATTGAAGATCGCCAGCTGCTTTTTCACCAGCAGGTGGAGATGGTATCATTTAAGATTTTTAGCCCAGTAAATAGGCGAGAATAAAGCTAATAAAGGCACAAAAGTAGCATTTAATATAATATCAATGTCTTGGACATTATAAGTAGTAAAATAAGTATTAGTAAAATAAGTAAATGATGTTTTGGTCATTTATATTTGCCCTTATGTAACAGAAGCCAGCTGGTGATCGCCTAAACCTCACTCCTCGGATCCAGCGACAGACGTTGTTCCGCAATCTTTAGTCTACTCAGAGCATTTGTCTCCCGTGCCGGTATCGCCGGCTCGCGCCCTGCTTGGACCGGTGGAGTTACATGCACATAAACATTGCCAGGGCTAAGAACAATTAAGAACAAATATATTAGTTACAAAACCAGAGATTTTATTAGAATGTCACACAAAACAGTTGGAACTGTTAGACAGAGTGTTCATGTATTTAAGCTTGGGTATGGATGGGACGTATAATTTAAAATAATTTAGCATAACGTGTGAATGCATTAAAGGAGCGTCTTCAGTTATTCCTACAGAACCGTCTAATATAGCCCTATGGCATAACCATTAAGGGGTTATTAGAAGTGTTTGCTCTGTTTAAACGCAGCTTTTTTCAGGCTTGGGATAGGCTATATTTTCATTATTTAAATTTTTTCTTATTGTTGTTATTATTATTATTATTATTATTACTATTATTGGACATTTATTTAGGATATTGCGCTTAAAGTCATTTGTGATTCTAAATTAATATTTCTATTTATCCTTAGCTATCACTCTGCCTGCCTTTCTCTTCTTTTTTCTAATTTTTGGGATTCTGCCACGGTTACCCGTTTGCAAAATGTTTTATAGTTTGTACAGATTATATTGTTTTATTGTTGTGTAGGCAAGAAAAAAATGTATTAACGGCACAAAAGTAGCAATAATATCAATGTCTCAGCCAATTATAAGTATTAAAATGAGGAGCCTTGTGTGGTTTGATAATAGGCTATTATAAATGACTTTAATTTGTTTTCGGTATTAAATAAGGAAACCCTTATTTGGACAGTTTTTTTGTAGTCTAAATAACTTTTCAGCAACCGTTTGTATTTTATCACCGTTTTTTTTTTTATTTATTTTTAAATATTAGCAATGTTGATCTTTTCTGCAGTTATTAAACATCTAAACTTAATTAAACTGGTTTAAATTCAATATAGTTGTTACTTCAGCTGATTTCATAAGATTAATGTCTAGAATGCGTGGTTTGACATGCGTGGTTGAGTGCAAGCAGCTGCAAAGCAGCTCAGTGTTCATCATGGGGTTATTACTGAGCTATAATCGCCATCTACTGGAGAGAATGCATTTGCTAATTTATTCCATCAACTGTTTTCTGCAATTGTGTTTTATGATTTCACAATGTCAAACCATTATGCTTTTATTTTATATTTTGAGATTATCATATTTAAATAAACAATTGCTCAGGGTAGCTAATATTTCTTTTTTCTTGTTTAAAAAAAAATCATTATGAAAATCTGCATTTTTGCTTTCTATGACAAAGTTAATGGTTTAGGATTCTGGATGCATTTTTGCGCTAAATGAGTGTTGGATACTCAAAATATAAGCTCACACTAGTTAAATCAATTAATATTATCAAAAATGACAGATATTCATTTTTGTATATTCTTTATACAATTATACAAGCATTTCATTTTCCAATCTCAGAAACGGAAGGTGTTATTCATATAGGCCCAAGCATGAAATATGTCCTGATTAATATAATAATGGAAACACTCGTATTCTCATGCTTGGCCAAATGTCATGACTCACTTTCACTTTTTACATTCATAATTATGCACAAGCCCAGATATCATCTGAAACTTCGGAAGAATTCCCATCATATATTGGCAGCCATCCAGCATCTCTCAACCAGTATTTGACGTGGGGCGCTGGCTCTGACCAGCCACCGGAGCTCGTGGCCACTCGTTTGCGTTTGCCCCATGCAAGCCACACAGGTATAAAAACGCAATCATTTAATTCATTTATCAATTCATTAATGTTCATTCCGCTTACTCTATATTTAAGAGGTCGCCGATCATTTTAAATAATAAAGTTTTTTTAAAAAGCAACCATTCTTATTTCATTCATAAAAAAAGGCGTAAAACGGCGTGCAGCAAGCATTGGCTACTACATAACAATAAAAACAATTAATCTGGACAAACTTAAGACATTTTGCAAACGTTTAACCCTGAAGAACCCCAAAAATTAGAAAAATGAAGAGAAAGGCAGGCAGAGTAATAAAAAGAAATACTGATTTAGAACAACGGATGACTTAAGCACAATAGCCTAAATAAATGTAATAATATTAATAATAATAATAATTTTAATAACGAAAATATATATTTTCATTATTTAAATTATTATTATTATTAATATAATTATCAGAAAGAAAAATGGTTGCTTTTAAAAAAAAACTTGTCAAACCACGCATTCTAGACATTAATCTTATGAAATCAGCTGAAGCTACAACAATATTGAATTTAAACCAGGTTAATTAAGTTTAGATGTTTAATAACTGCAAAAAAGATCAACATTGCTAATATTTAAAAATAAATAAATAAACAAACGGTGATAAAATACAAATGGTTGCTGAAAAGTTATTAGACTACAAAAAAACTGTCCAAATAAGGGTTTCCTTATTTAATACCGAAAACAAAGTCATTTATAATAGCTTATTATCAAACCACACAAGGCTCCTCATTTTAATACTTATAATTGGCTGAGACATTGATATTATTGCTACTTTTGTGCCGTTAATACATTTTTTTCTCGCCTACACAACAATAAAACAATATAATCTGTACAAACTATAAAACATTTTGCAAACGGTTAACCGTGGCAGAACCCCAAAAATTAGTAAAAAGAAGAGAAAGGCAGGCAGAATGATAGCTAAGGATAAATAGAAATATTAAATTAGAATCACAAATGACTTTAAGCGCAATATCCTAAATAAATGTCCAATAATAATAATAATAATAATAATAACAACAATAAGAAAAAATTTAAATAATGAAAATATAGCCTATCCCAATCCTGAAAAAAGCTGCATTTAAACAGAGCAAATACTTCTAATAACCCCTTAATGGTTATGTCATAGGGCTATATTAGACGGTTCTGTGGGAATAACTGAAGACGCTCCTTTAATGCATTCACACGTTATGCTAAATTATTTTAAATTATACGTCCCATCCATACCCAAGCTTAAATACATGAACACTCTGTCTAACAGTTCCAACTGTTTTGTGTGACATTCTAATAAAATCTCTGGTTTTGTAACTAATATCTTTGTTCTTAATTGTTCTTAGCCCTGGCAATGTTTGTCTATTTTGTATTATTATAATATTATCTCTCCCGTTTCTCTTACGTTTATATTCTTTAGCAGTCTATGGAACAACGAGTTAATAAAGATAGAGAATATTAGTTAGGAGGATAGGGGGGCAGAGTGAGACCCGGAATTGAGAACCACTGCTCTAGAGTCTGAGGGTGTTTTGGGAACCTGGAGAAGTTCTGGGATGCCCTGGCATTTGTGCTTTTATTCAGTTGCTTATAAACAAATAAATGACTAAAGTGTCATACCAAAGTAAACATCACAAACCAGGATACAATAATATGTTAGCAAGTTTTTTAGAAAAAAAAAAAAATTTAATCCAGACCTTTGAGAACCATGTGATCACATGGGAATTCACACTAAATATTCCAAATACACACATTCCACGTGTGCATTTCACATGTGGTTCCCGTGTTTCACATGTAATTTTAACATGTTTTCACATGAAATTGAATGTGTAATTTCACATGTACATTTCATTGCCAGCCGTCCACAGGATAATGTGGGTCATCATCACGAGCAGTATGGTTTCCAGATGGTGATGTTGTCCACATGTAGTCACATTGACTTCACATGTGGTCAATAAACTTCACATGTTGTCCACATGTTGTGTAATAACACTTGAAATTCATGTGATTTTTCTGTAAGGGATGAAAAATGAGTATTTTAACCTGCTTTTATGGATTATGTGCTAAAACATGTAGTTTGCAGACCCCAAGGGTTAATGTATGTTTCTGTTATATTTCAGATTGATGAGATTCCAGATGGTGCTGTCAAACCATCAAATATAAAATTTCCCATCTTCTTTTTTGGCACTCATGAAACGTAAGTTGAAATTAAATTTTTTTTTTTTTTTTGTGAAGTTTGAAATGGAAGGATAATTTGAGATGATCAATCGAGTTATGAATTGTTTGTTCTGGTTGTTTTGTATTATATGTATTTTGTTTGACATTTCAGAGCATTCCTGGGTCCTAAAGACATATTCCCCTATTTGACCAATAAAGACAGATATGGCAAACCTAACAAAAGGAAGGGTTTCAATGAAGGCTTGTGGGAAATTGAAAACAATCCTAAAGTGGAGCTTAGTGGACACAAGGTGCTTTTCTCTCACTGTTTACGATAAAAATTTGATATGAGGATTTGATACTGTTTTTACTGTATACATACAGCAAACTGTGGTGTGAAAATGTGTTTGCCCCTAACTGATTTTTTATTTTTTGCGTGTTTGTCACACTTTAATATTTCAGACCATCAAACAAATTTAAATATTAATACAAGATAACACAAATAAACACATCATGCAGTTTTTAAATTAAGGGTTTTTATTATTAAGGGAAAACTAAATGTGAGTGTTCATGACTCCATCATGAGAAAGACTGGGCAAAAATGGTTTGTATGGCAAAAACACTGCCGAGGAAAAAGAACATAAAGGCTTGTCTCAGTTTTGCCAAAAAATGTCTTGTGATCCCCAACACCTTTGGGAAAATACTGCTGAACATTATGGAAGGTGTCCATTATGTCCCATTATGTGTGGCATAAAAGTAACACCTCATTTCAGAAAAAGAACATCATAGCAACAGTAAAATGTGGTGTTGACTATCTGTGATAAATGGAATCATGCATTTAGCTGCATTGTATCAAAATATCTAACACACACAAAAAGTTTTTTTTTAACTATTATTATTATTATTATTATTATTATTATTATTATTAATTTGCTAATTAATGCTATTATCTAATTTTCCTCTAGGCCTATTTGATTTACATTTGATTACTATAAATATTTTCTATTTTACTAAAGTAGGCATACAAGCATACAAAATTAATCACATAACATGAACTTCAAATTTTAAATAGGCTGCCAAACCAGCAAAAAAAAAAAAAACACAAACACATTTGCAAAACCTCCTAAATGAGTGCTTTGCAATACTTTTAAAAAGGGTTATCTTTAAAAAGTTTACTTTAAACTTTAGCTGAGAAAAAATCCCTAAAATATCTTTAAAACCCATGCTTCTGATTTCCCATTGAGTCAATTAATTACAGAAGCTAAGCATGTTTTCTTTTTCCTCAGATATATTGTCTGATGAAAACCAGCACCAATATTTCATTGCTCTGGATTATTACTGTCATTTTTTATAAAAAGGGAATTTCATTAATTTATAAGATTGCTTTCTAACTGGTTCAGTTAGACTTAAACCAAGTATTTTCTTAAGATAGATACTCTGCAACGATGAACCTTTTGATAATTGCTGTGTATTTGATTTGGTCGCACACTGTCTCAGTTATATTATTTGAGGGAAGGATTACATGGGCGTGCGGCCAAGACAACGCTTCAGTTGTGAGTCCATTATACAGCATGATTCTGTCTATCCTGGCTTCTTTACAGCATGTCAATAACGGATACTGCTTGAATTTATTTTTTTGTTCTACGATGTGCTTGGTTAGCCTACCTTTGACTGCACCGTTCTCGTGGTAGAGCTTAAATAAGGAACTGCCCTGGGAAATAAGGGACTTTCCTGGGAAAAAAACAGGACATCTGGTCACCCTTACTAGAGACTAAACAGGGCTATTCAAAACTCTGATTGAGCTACAGCCACTCTGAGCCAAATTATAGAAGTGTCACTGTTTTTGAACAGCAGCGAGCGGAAAGAAATTCTTTACATTATTGGCATGCGAAAGCATAGTGCAAAGAGGCTTTAACCTCAACTGTTGGAATTAACTTAAGTCTGTACCAAATAATTGATTCAAGATAATTAAAAAATATCATAATTAATATTTTTATTTTGCCTGATTGGGATATATTTAGGAGGAAGATGGGGTATTTTTATTTTTTAAATGCAGAATATAATGGGATGGTCACTTAGACAGTCAGAAATTACACTAGATTTAACAACTCTTTATGGATTAGTGACCAATATCCAGTCAAGCAAAGTGGAGGAATTTAGATTAACTCTAGTGGTTTCATTAATTGAGTAAGATTATTACTACTAAACAAATACTTATCATTGGAGGATTTATTTTTATTTTTCATTCTCTCCACCCAAATAGTTCTCAAAAGGCAGTTTAAGAAATTTAATTTTGACAGTTTACAATTTAGGACAACTGGTGGGAGTTAAAACACATTTATTGAAGAACATTAAACTTAGGGTAACTAATAAAGTATTTTTACACAAAGCAATTCTTTCATTTCAGGGATAGCTTTGTTGGTATTTTGTTCTTTGTTTTTAAATTAATTAGCTACTTGGGGCAACGCAGTGGCGCAGTAGGTAGTGCTGTTGCCTCACAGCAAGAAGGTCGCTGGTTTGAGCCTCAGCTGGGTCAGTTGGCGTTTCTGTGTGGAGTTTGCATGTTCTCCCTGCGTTCGCGTGGGTTTCCTCGGGGTGCTCCGGTTTCCCCCATAGACATGCGGTACAGGTGAATTGTGTAGGCTAAATTGTCCGTAGTGTAGAGTGTGAATGTGTAAGTTGATAAGTTGGCGGTTCATTCCGCTGTGGCGACCTCGGATTAATAAAGGGACTAAGCCAAAAAGAAAATGAATGAATTAATGAATGAATAATTAGCTACTTGAAGTTTACTTGATGGATATCCAATTCTGTTTCATGAATTCTGATGTGAAAACTGATGAGAATACCATAAAAATTCGTTTTACTTTTATTCAAAATGGAATAATCCACAGTGATGCCACATGTGTAGGAAGCACAGGTCCCTGAGTGTCCAAGTGTACTGTCTGCAGACATCATGACTGGGGGAAAAACTTTTCAAATTATCCATATATGCAAAAGAGTAGGCATTATAAAGCAACATACCGGGGAGCACACTCTGAATTGCCCACTAACATTTAAATAAGACTGACTGGAGGGGATATATAGTGAGTGTAATCAGTGTGAATGATCTTCAGCTCTGTGTGTGCGCGTGCGTGCATGTGTCTGCCAGTCTAGATCATTAACAGCTGTAGATGGTAATCAGAGTTGCACAACCTGTTGAGAGGATTTGATACTGCATTTACTTGTGTTGTATTGCAAAACGGTTAACAGTTTATTCCAAATGCATTATTGCTTTTTCAGGTAATAAAGGCTGGAGAAGTTTCAGTTAAAGATTTGAGTAGCAATGAAGAGGGGGATGATGAGAAGAGGACAAAGTCAGCTCAAGTATGTCTACATTCATCTTTGTATTCATCACAAAAAAAAACTAATTTTTCTGATTCTTCACATGTAGACAGGGATTTATTAATGACATAAACTTGCATAATAATCTTCTGCATATTGAGCCCATGTGTTTGAACCCTTGCAGATTGCTCACAGTGAGGGGCTGGAGGAGGAGGACATTGAAAAGCAAGATGTTGGTGACATGGACGTTTCTGATCAGAGACTTGTTAAAGATGAAGTATGTACTTTTATGGTGTGGTGTGGTGCAGATGTTTGGTGGATTGATTTATGTTTAAAAGATGAAGTATACTTTTATGGTGTGGATTAGGCGCAGATGTTTGGTGGGTTGATTCATGTGCAAAAGAGAATTATTGCAACAATGGAAATGGGGAAGAATACAATCTTTTTTGAGATGTTAAGGAGAGAAGACTGCTTTGAATAAAAAAAGATGGCTGGTATGAGTACAAGACAAGAGCCACAACAGCATGAGGACATTTATGTGCATTATCTGGATTAGCTAGTCATGAATTCTTTGATTCTGTTTTTCAGGTGTACTAGAACATTCTTTCATGTTTGGTGGTTTGAAAAACATTTTTTTTTTTACATTATTACAAAACCTTTTTCCGGAGCCTGGCACAAACGGCTCAGATTGTTCTGGATTTGATAAAGGCCGCCTTCAGAAAAACTAAATATATTGCGATTTGTTAGCTGACATATTGCTTTTTGATTTGTAGATAAATCAGCACATATAATTACATCAAGTTATTTTTTAATTAGAAATAATATGGTTGACTGTCATTAATTGTAGCAGAATTGAAATGACAATAAACTGATCTGCTTGTCGGTAGAGCTTACAATTTAATTGTATATTAATTCAAAGATCAAGTAATTTTTCTGACCCGGAAAAATGATAAATTTGACTAAGTCAACAGATTAGTACAACCCACAGCTTTATCTGTGAGTTAAAGTAACACTCTTCTGTTTGTGAAAAGAAGCAATCCACATGGACACAAACATTTAGTAATGATCATGAAAATGTACAGACATTTATATCTAAATGGATGTACTATACATCTATTTACAAAATGCATGTTCTGGAGAGATTGAGCGAGTTAGTTAGGGAGACAGTCTGCATGGCTGATCTTCTAGCAGTTTAAAGCACAGCTGAATTATCAGCTGAAGACATGTCTGTTGTTATATCAAAATAAATAAAATAGCTTGTTTTGGTGTGAGTTTGGCCTTGCTTATAACTTCTAGGTGAATTTGATGGTTCCTGACGAGCTTGTTCAAGAAATGGCAGCTAATGTTTAGAGAGTCCGTTGATTCGAAGCATGTTTGCCAACTGGGAAACTTGTGTCCCTGTTGGGGGAGGGCTTCCTCGCAGTTGGGACCCATGGATGTGTCTTTTAGAATGGAACTTGGAATTGGCCCTTGAGGGTGTGTCTGTCATCTTATAGATACTGGGAGGTTACCACCTTAAGCGCTCTGATAACCTTCCCAAGGGAAACTTTATGATCCTTTGAGTTTACGTTTCATTTGTATCAATAAACATGTTTGCTGAATTAGATTCACTTTTGCTTAAACTGTCACATAGCATCTACCATGTGAGATACAATCATGTGACATCAGCAATTCAGAAATTGACAGATGCTTAATTAAACACTAAATAACTTTTGTATTACATAAAATCAAGATAATTGAATACTTGAAGTTTTAGATATTATATTCTGTAAAGGCATGGTATTCTAACTACTCCACTATGAATATGAACAAACACACACATTACATACATTAGAATATAGTTTCTAGCTACATCTTTATGTCACCATGGTGTGCTATTTGCTACTCTCGGGGTAGAGGGGAGAGAGCACAAACACACTTCGGCATGGTTTGAGGCAACCGTACCTAGTGTGAGTACACCCTCACACTGCGTTTCAGTACTGCCATGCCTCTCCCTCAAGCAGCCACTGAGAGAGACTGCTTGCTGAATATGAGTCAGAGAAAGACAAGGGATTTCTTGTCAAATATTAAAACCACAGCAGTTTTAATTGTCACGATCCCTTAGAAGCACTAGATGGGAATGTGTCATGGACCCTTTTCACATGACTGTTATGACGCATTTAACAGTCTTCATAAATCCTTGAAAGTTTTTAATATTTAATATTTTTTTAAAATGTATGAACATTTAAATGCATTTATGAATGTATTATTTCATCTTTGCGTCAAATTACAAAAGGCGAATTACCGCTTATGTGAGGTGTTTCTAATGCAGCATCTATGGGGCTGAGAGTAAATTTGATGTCATTCTCTCTTCTGACTGCGGTTATCAGTCTCGCACAATTTTTTTCCTTTTTCTGAAAGTCTTGATAACACCAGTTTTTCTTTTATTATTTCCGCAAATAGGATTGTAAAAAAAAAATATTTGCTGTACTCTCCCATTCACTGCGCTGTTTACACAGCCATGATGGCTTCTGCCACTGATAAACCAGGAAATGTGAAAAGGGTCCACTACAGCACAAGCCATGCTGGATATTTAGATTCTCATTGATCTCTATTGATCAATGTGTTCATTTTTCTATTATGTTATTAAAACATAGTCATCAGCAATAAACTGTAAGTGCTCGCACTATAAATAATAAAGAAAATCACGTCTGGAACTGTTTTTTTTTTGCTGCAGCTCGTTGATACCCTGTCAGTTACGGATGTTGTGAATTTGATGTTTGAGAAATTTTGGGTATTTTCAGCAGATAAGCAGAATCCTTTAATGAGAACTCGCTGTCGCTGTGGCATTCATCTAAACATCTCTGTACTACTGCAGCTAGTACTCAGTTAAATAAACAATTTAGTGGGCAGTGCTTATTAGTAGAAACAGAAACTGCCGTTACAGGTTTAGTACACAAATCTTGTTTTTTGGGCTTTGCCTGAAAGTATTACCCAACCATTTGTTAGAAAAAAGACATAGCTGTGCCTGGAACTGACAATATGCATTACTTTGGAGACATGATACCTGTATTTCACTCAAAGGCAGTCCGACCTGGTGTGCCTAGCACTTATAATTTGCATTACTTTGGATAAATGTCAGAATGCATCTTACAATGTAAAAACATAATTTATATATTTAAAAAAAAATTGTAATCTTTCACGGATAAACTCATTAATTTATATTATCCGTTCTGGATCTGACCCCTCTGCAGCTGTGCTCGCTTTTTGAGTTGCGCTTCACTGCTGGAGACAGAATGTTATGGAATGCATATTGTCAGCTTCTCAGACACACAAAGAGCATTTATAAAGGTATATGCACATTGGTCCATTTTATTCTGAGTGTTTGTGAGATGTTTTTCAAAAGATATTACTATAAAACAGTCAGCTTTTCTGTTGTGCTTTTCATTGGTTTACATTGTGCGCTCCCGCTTTTGTCCACAAAAATAGCCAGCCTAGGGACTTGAGTTATACTCCCTCACTCCATCAGTGCACATTCTCCTGCAGTTTTCGTGAGAGTTGGGATGTCTGTTGACTTACAATCTTGTTTTAATCTACCAGGTTTCTTATGGTTCTTATATCTGCAGCTAAGATCTTTACTTAAGGCATATGGGGTTCCTTGGGACAGGCCTTCATCCTCTCACCCAGTGGTCTACTGGCTTGAACCCTTTAGGGGGAAAACTATCAAGGTTTCTCTTATTTATGGTAACCTTATAAAAGAGAAATGTGGAAGTCTTGGTATTACTGTGATCTGGTACAGAGTGCATGGAGCGCATAATCACAGCTTTGATTGGGATTTAATTTGGCAAAATATCTCAGCTTCATCTAAAAAAAAACCCTGCTTACCAGTTGATAAACTACTATGTAGTTCATAGAATTTATTATACATCTCTAAAACGTTTTAGAATTAAACTTATTTTTTCAACTACAACTTTCTTGATTGTCTCCCAATCTACAATTTTTGGGTTAACGTCTACACCATCTTGTCGAAACAACCATTGATCATGAACCTTGCCTTGTCCTACTGAATGATCATTTTTCAATAACCCTGACTTTGAACCAAAAACTAACTTTTTTTTTCACAAGATTAACAGCTGCAAAGAAAACAATCATCAGTTCCTGGTTCCATCCTAACCTCCTGTCAATACAGCAGTGGTTATACTATTTTGTATTGTTCGATTAGAGCAATCGACTGCCTTATTTAACAGAGCAAAGATTTCAACAATTCTTTATTGGAACCAAATACTTGATAGTTTGATCTCCATTATTAAAACCTGAGTGATTTAATAAGATGATGTAGGAGAAATTATTAAGATGTATTTTAAGATATAAGTGACAAAAAATATTTTTTTCTGTTTGATCTGTTTTACAATAACTTTATTAGACGCTCTTTTCATTTAATGTATGTACTTCTCTGACATTATACAATGTTTCCCCTAGGTTTACAGGTTTGAGGGGGATTGGGGGTGCGGCGGGGCGTGGCTGTTCAGACTGACACTGACACAAGGAGTCATGGTGTTAATTTGTTTCTTTTAATGACAGCAGTAAAAAACTGAACAATTATTTGAACTGTACAACAGCACAAGCTAAATATTAACATATATTTTTATATCATTTTTATCCATAAAGTGTGCAGCTTTAGTCACTGCAATGTATCTTAATGGGCTTTTGGAATTTTAAGTACGCTACTAGTACATTGATATTAGTATACTTAATAAAATATACTTTTATGCTTGACCTTTACTTAAGTCTACTTCTTTTTCCTAAGGGTGTATTTACTGACTTACCAAGATCAATCTTGTACAGCTAGGGGGAGTATTGCTGCTCTGACACCCAAGTTGGGTCAAAGCTAGGGATGCTCCGATCAGGATTTTTGCAGCCAATACAGAGTACTGATTCCTTGTCATGGTGATCAGCTGATACTGAGTACTGATTGTAATGCTTCACGCTTTATAATGGATTAAGCACATTTTCTCTCTAAGTATGAACCTTAAGAGAAGATCTTTCCTTACCTAAGAGAATAAATCAAGGATGCTGCATATAATACCTCAAACACATCTCTTATAACCATTTAGGTGTGAATGTGTCATGGCGAGAAGCAGCTTTACAGAAAATATATCATCCATTCATTTTACTCTGGCTTAGTCCCTTATGTATCAGGGGTTGCCACAGCGGAATGAATTGCCACAGAAAATTATACAACACAGATATAAAAATTGTTATCAAAAATTACAATGCAATTTGGAAACATTGAAAATGATGAAAGAAGAATTCAACATGTCTCAATCAAGAAAAATTTTGGAGCTCACATTTGATGCATAAGTTAAAATGCACACCTATAAATCGAATACTTCTTTACTGAAAGGACATAGGCCTATAAACTACTGTTTATAGCAATGAGTGTATTACAGGAATGTATATGAAGAGTTTCGTTGCAAAACGAGATATATTCATTTTGAGAAATGTTGGTTATTTGACATTATTATGTAAGACATGAAGAGTCAAGTTCTTTCACAATTGTTTTTCATTAAACTATTACTTGAGCTCAGTGAAGGCCAGGAACATATGTTCTTTAAATCCAGGATATTTTTTATTCAATTTTATGTCCATAAATAGTTCATAAATAAGTCAAAAACCATGCCGAAATGCAACATATTTATCTTAACATTGTCAAATATCTTAAATTGGTTAAAAAAACAATAGATCATACATATATGGAATAATATATACAGTACATAGATTAAATAATAATAAGATTCTGAGTTAGTTTTTTTTTTTGCAAAACGCTAAATATCCACCTTAGGCTATGTTCTACTACTGTAATACCATTAAGAAAAGCTAGTGAATCAATGTTTTGTTTGATGAGTAAGATTAACCGATCACACCAGTTGCGTTTCCGGGCACAGCTTATGCAAGGAAGCAGGAGCGTGCACACGTTTTAAACAGTCGCACGTAGGGATGCAACAATACAGTTAGCTTACGGTTCAATACATACCTCGGTTTTTTAACACTGTTTTCAGTTCGGTTCGGTTCTGATGGCTTAACACATAAGTGTTTTTTTTATTGTTATTCTATGCTTAGGCAATAGGAACAGTAAAAATGAAATAAAAATGATTTATTGCAATACTCCTTTATTTTACTTCAAAGCCAAGAAAGGTACACTAGTTCCTAGTGTATTGTATAATAAAAAAAAATTAACACTGAAATCTTACCGCTGTGGGTAGCCTATGTACAAACTGGGGAACACATAAATTCCTACTTTTTTAAAATAAACATATATGTGAAGTTAATGAACATAAATTGACCATTTCAAATAAACACATTTGTACTTCAGTAAATATAAATAAACCATCTTAATTAAACTTAACACTGCCTTTGTTATTTTTATATGTCTTTCGGAACCAGTTGGATATGTTTGCTGGAAGGATTCAGTGAGGGATTGTTGTTTTATGGAGGCCTACGTGACTGACAGCTCGCCTACAGTATAAACAATTAAATAGTAAACGTTTTTTTAGTTAGCCTATTGAATCCTCTTTTTTAAAAATGTGTTTTTGTTTTGATATTATCATTAAATCAATAAGCAAACTCGGACCACTTCACCGGCGGTGACTCTGCTCCCAGGGGATGCTGAGCTTGCTCGTGCTGATCCTGAATGTTCTATATAACCAGGGCCGGCGCGTCAATAGAGGTGACCCAGGCGGCCGCATAGGGCGGCAGAATAGGCGGCGTCTGCGACAATCTCCCCACTGCCCGGTCCTCGCTGTCTTTCGTGCAATCACACCCGTCTCTCGCTTTCGCTTTCAGTTTGAGGGCGGCATGATCATCTTTTACCTAGAGCTCCAGTTCAGTTTGCTCCGGCCCTGTCTATAACCGTTATATTGCACTTTATAAAAAAACTGGTCTGATGGATATCGCGTTTTGTGAAAAAATACATTTTGTAGTAGGCCTAAAATGTACATTCTTCAATGTTATTAATGGCAGCAATTCACACACAGATTAAGGTACATCTGAACAGGGATTTCCAATAATGAAATCCAAATGTCAAAAAATGGCGTTTATCGCGTTTTGCAACCAAACTCTTCATATTATTAAATATTAATGTTAAAAAATAAATAAAGTTTTATTTATCTAATAATTCCAGCCAGCTTTTAGTGAACTTGCAATATTGTCAAAACAGAACTTTCAGTTGTTATATGTAAAAAGGCCTAAATACATGCAAGACCATTCAAATATTTAGCTCGTCTCCAACTATTGACAGCAGATCTTTCAATGAGAGTGTTGTAAACAAATAAATGTTGGATAGAAGAGAACCCAGTCCAGGAGACTCGAAACAAGCAGAATTCTTTTATTGGGACGTGTTGGTTAAATCTGCAGTCATACAACGTCTTCAAGATGTCCATGTGTCTGCAGGAACCTATTAGAGGTCTGCACTCTGCTAGTTTTATCACAAGTCTGCTTTGAAAACAAAGATGTCCTGTCTATATTGTATTCTTAGGAGGAGGGGAGATGTCTAAACAAAGCATGCAAATTAGGTATTGGGTTGACCAGCATATAGGTGTTAGAAAACCTGCCACACAAGTTAATCAGCAAAGGGGTTTCTTTGGCCTGAAAGTATCACCCTAAGACAAAGGCAGAGTCATTGAAAACCTGCCTGTTGCGTTTGCATTACTGGCTCAGCCAGTAGTCAGAAAGACAAAGGTTAAAAGTCTCTCATAGCTGGTCTGTAAATGAAATTATATAATTTAAAACCAAAGAATATAACTTTTCAGTTAAATGTAGATTATTGTTCATTTGAAACTAGATTATCTGAATTTATAATCCCACAAGAGGGAGGAAGGGATTTGCACTCGCGATATCTTTACTGCTCTATTCATTTAACCTAACAAATGTCATGCTTAGAACATCACTGTGCCTCTCGCGATCTGTTCTCTTGCTCATTCACTCTCGTCGCCATGATTTCCGAGTATTTGAACTAATTTTTGGGGATCACAGGGCCGGTATAAATTTTTGGAAGACTCGTGGAGCTTCCAGGAGAGGTCATAAGGTTGGATGAGATGCTAGATAGTGGCGAATGCGTCACAGCAGCTCAAAACACTGGAGATTGGCTGCACTTGCAACCAAAAGAGCATCACTCGCGCGAGTTGCGCCAATAAACTAAACTGAGGTCCCAACGCATCTGTATATATTTTAGCTTCTGTGACTCTCACGCATCAATCACTCAGGACTCCACACATCATTTACTTTTGTTGTGGCTGCTGTAGGCTATGCATAATATATGGGAACACACGTGCGTCTTCGGTCCTGTAAGATGTGGCGCGCACACTCTCATTCCCATACAGCAGAGAGTGGCTATGTAGAACTGTGTGCGATTCAGAGAGCAGAAATTTGTAATCGCGACCATGTAGACACTGAAATCACATGCCGTTGTGTAAATAAGAAATTACATATGGCTATTTAGCTTGTTTATTAAAAGAAGTTTTGATCTGGTGCTATATATAAAATACAATTAACTTGACTTCAAGGCGGGCGACGAAAGCCGTTGAGAGGGTGGGATGCCCCCCTAATATAATGGTAGGGGAAACACTGTTATGTATATAGTTTTTCCTATTTATATACTTATATACTTAGAGGTTTCTGTATGTGTGTATGTATGTATGTATGTATGTATGTATTTATGTATGTATATGTCTGTGTATGTGAGTGTGTTTGTGTGTGCATATATATAATTTGTAATTTTTTATTTGTTTCATATTGTTATCAACCATGCTATACACATTGAACTAAAAATACTGAGAATACTGTTATATACATTGTTGATAACCATGTTTACTAAAAACACAAAGTTTAAGTAAAAAAAAAAAACTAAACCAAGTATCTCCTTTGAGTGGACTTTGAGATTTGTAACTTTTTAGATATTTTTTATGCCCAAACAAACACTGTACATAGGAACTTCAGCATAGGAACTTCAGGGAGCTGTGAAGTTCAAAATTCATGATGTGTTGAGGAAAGAATTTAATGATTTCCAAAATCCCAAACATAAACCAGAATCTTCAATCCATAGTTTTCGAAAAAACTAAATTTTCAGTGCATTTTCTGTGGTGAATAGTGGAGTAGTATATACTGTATAGAATGAGTATATCTATGAAGTATAGAATGTGGCTTTGAATGTAGCATAATATGCCTTAAAATGGGTCATGCCTTTATTTGTTTGTTTGTTTGTTTGTTTCCAGGACCCATCACAGAAAGATTCGACAAATGTCTCTGCCAAAGCAAAAAGAGGAAGGAAAAGAAAGGTAAAAACATTTGTACTTTGCTGGTGGTGCTTGTGATTAGGTCACATGACCATGACATAACTTTGAGAATTAAAATATTTGATTTGGTTTTAACAGAGTGATGCTGAACAAGACTCTGATACAGAAAATTCAAGCCCAACTGCAGGCGGTCCTGGTTTAGATTTCTTATCAGCAGGTGATTGCCATTTGAAACCCTTTGAATTTTGTTTTTATGTCTAGTGAAGCAGCATATCAGTATTTATGGATGTGGTGTGTCTTTGTTTTAAATTAGGTACATCAGTTATGTTACTGAAGCGCAGAGGAAGGAAATCTAAAACAGAGAAGTCAATAATACTACAACAACAGGCTTCAAAGGAATCACCAAGGTCAGATGATTATTAATGAATGTATATGTAAATAATCCTACTGATCTGTTATGTTACGAATATTCCATTCCAATGTTCATTGGCTGGTTGTAAGTCAAATAATAGAGCATTGTAGGAATAACCCAGACAAATGATTCACCTTGGGTTCCATTGATATTTTCCTAAAGTTTTATAAGAAGGTGTTCAATTAATTAGTAAATTAATGCCTGTGGTAAACAAAATTAGATGATACTTTAACATAATTTTCTACAACATAAACTTTACAGACTTGCACCTTAAATATTTGTCTAGTGAAATGTTATAAAATTACACATTACACATATTCACATATACATATTTATCCATTTAATTAGCAGGGTCCTCATGAGTTGTGGAATTCCTGGAATATCATGTCAGATTTAAACAGCATGATGAAGTGAACCAATGCCCTTGATAAAATCCCCCGAAACCAACAGAGGGGGCGGTGTCGGAAAATAGGTTAATATCTACTGGGGATGAAATCAGGTTACTGTAGAAAAATAAACAACCGTTCCATAGTTTAAGGAAAGATATCCATAAGCTGAGCTCATTGCAACTGGGTTTGGAAGAAGAATGGTGTCTTCTAGACTGTGAACTGTAGTGGAGAGCTGAAGGAGGTCCATAATAAAGGGTGACCTTGGGGGAACACATGGCAAAATTTAAATGTTCGAGAATGGAGTGGAGTTCATATTTTGTGCATTTTTTTTCTCGAGAAATATTAGGGATGGAGATATGATGCTGTCGATTTTCTTTTTAGGGAGGGATGCTCAGAATTTTTTCGAATCTAGGTTAATGCTCAGAAATTCGAAGGAAGTATTTGCCTTCCGTCCACACTACACCTGAGTTTTTGAGTCCCGAAAATGGTGCGTTTTGGAAACGCTGGAGAGTCTTTTTTCATTCTAAAACGCTGCTGCTCTGTCTCAGTGTAGATGGGGGAAAACGGAGACATCTGAAAATGGAGGGCGTGGCTGCAGACATTCGCCTATCCGATTGGGGCTTTTTCCTCAATATTAAGTAGCCTTCACACAGTTCAGTCCTGCATCCTCTCCGTGTAAGTTCAGAATTCGCAAGTTTGATATGGAAAACAAACTCCAGAGTGTGTACTTTTTTAAAGTCATTCACATCACCCTGACTATGCTGTTTCACTATCTTGACAATAAAATGAAAACATGATGCGAGGAACTGCCTATTTTCATTTTGATATTAGCAACTTAACAGACATCAAAAATGTTGAGGCGTCGTGTAGCTGCATGATATGGCCATCATCTTCAAGCATATTTATAACAAGACAGAGCCTATAACATCACTGCCTCCTATCATTTTCATTGAAAATACGAAACTTTCATTGAATATCCATTTTAATGATCAATTAATGGCCATTATAAAAGTATAACGTGCAATTAGTTTATACAATAGAGAAAATAAAGGCAAACTATCAATCAGATGTGCAGAATCGGTGTCCGCGGTTACATTAATTAAGATATTAACCTAACTTATCTTTGCGCTCAGCCAAAGCACGTTACCTGAGAACAAGCAATAGATTCAAACGACTAAAGTCGGGAATATGTAGTCAGATATAGACAGCAAGATGAATTAAATATCACGTTTAACAAATATAGTGAGATTAGATCCAGCGGTAGATCCGTGATGAACAGTCCGACATGCACAGTTCTCGTGTGGGTGTGTGCTTAAAGCACGCTGCAGTGCATGCCAGAGAGTGTGTGTGTGGTCACGTGATGTGCGTTTTCACCGTTTTAATGTAGACAGAGAGCTGTTCAGAAACGCTGGGTAAAACGCTAGTGTGGACGCGGATCGTTTTCATTCGAAAACACCATTTTAAAACTAAAACATACTAGTGTAAACGGGGCCTGTGAACTCGCTGCAATCTACCGGACGCCCTGCCATGCGAGGTGTAATGGTTATCAGGATAGTGATGAGTTCAATGTTGGCACCTTAAAAGGATCTGGTTTCTTGCTGCATTTGAAACTTTGGAGGTGCCAGGGCTAGAGCATTTGGTGGCGTGGACCGGGTGAAGGGTGGACGTGTAGTGGAAAGGGGTGGGTGGAATGATGGGGAGAGTCTGTGCTAGTGTGTGCAGGAGGGATTGAAGGAGACAGAAAGTAAGAAGGATTGTTTTAATGGGGATTTGGCTCGGGGGGGGGGGGAGTGTTGATCTGGGGGTATAGAGCAAGATGCAGAGAGTTGGGGAGAAAGGGTAAGAGCTTTAGCTTAGGGAAGGACTGGAGGAATGGAAATGTTAGGATGAAAGTGGGTAGCTGAAGCAGAAAGGATGTTGGGACTGGTTAAAGAAAGGGGGGCTGGAGGCCAAGAAAAAGGGGTGGGATATAGTTGGGAGGGGAAATGAAGAGAACTGTTAATGTCCTGATTGATGTACTATTGGTGGATGTTGGGTGACGTAGCTTGTGGGAACCGGGTTTCCTGGAAGTGTGGTCTTGAGGGGTGTGATTCTGTTTGTTTTTCTTTTTGCCTTGCAATAGTTGAGAATGAGAAGGTTGTGGATACGGAGTGTGAAGGGAGCTGGATTTCCTAGTGGTTGCTCTTGCAGGTGGGGCCATGAAGGGTGAGAGTCTGATGTGTCGTTGGAATACAGTTTTAGGAGTTCCGGTTTGTTGAGGGTGCACGGAGCGTGGATGCTGAGGTCTGAAAGGTGTTTCTGAAGTTCCTTTACTGTGATTATTTAGGTTGGGTGAATGGAGGAATTGGCTATGGCGTATGATGAGGTAGGTGAAATGATTTGTTGTCTTTATGTGGAAGGAGAAGTGGATCCGTGGTGGTGAAGCCTAGCAAAAGTAGAGCGGGTGATTCGGCGGCCTCTTGCTGAGGCCTCAGGCTCCGGTTGGGAGCCTCGCAGAGCTGGATGTTGATGAGCTGCTGTGGGCGTTGTTGTTGTTGTTGTTGTTGTTGTTCATGATGGATGGATGGGTTGCTTTGCTTGTTTGACGAGTTGCTATTGTAAGCGTTTTCGAGTGACGATGCTTTTTGAAGACGAAGATAACTAAGGTAAGAAAATCTGGTTATTTATAGTGTGTTTGGATTCATCTGATTGGTAAATAATGTGATAGCTAATACCAGACCAGCCATGGTCAATCATAAGCACATGATCCTCTCGAAATTTGTTTAGAAATAAACATCACCCATTCAAAATATAGTCAGTTATATAGACCTAAGCTTTCGTTTTGTTGTTCAAGCATAAAACATGATGAAAAGCCATTTAAACAAGCGCTGTGTGGAGCAGCAAGCAGTCATTATGAAAGGTTCAGTCATTGTCTTGGTATCCTAAGTAATGTAAAAAATGAGAGGATATTTCTGTTTTTAGCACTCATTTTTTCCTGATTTTTATTTAGATGACAAAAAAATAGCGCTAGTCTGCTTTACTGAGGTGAAGTTGGTTTTATATTCTCACATTCATTCATTTTTGAACAATGACAACCTGTGACAGTCTTTATATTGCTTACCACGCTACTTTAAATAATCAGTCTGAAATAGCATGTAAATATGGCTTTGTTGCAAAGTGCAGCTTTCGGGAAACTATTACGTTTTTTGTCGCTTATGTTGGACAAAGTGGGTGACGCAGTGGCGCAGCCGGTAGTGCTCTCACCTCACAGCAAGAAGGTCGCTGGTTCGAGCCTCGGCTGGGTCAGTTGGCTTTTGTGTGGAGTTTGCATGTTCTCCCTGCGTTTGCGTGGGTTTCCTCCGGGTGCTCCGGTTTCCCCCACAGTCCAAGGACATGCGGTACAGGTGAGGTACACAACTGAAAACATGCTAGATATAATACAGTTTTTTCAAAAGGTTTTTCTGTTTGGATTTGTAGTATTATAGCGTACTATAAAATTTTCTAAATTACATGATCTAGTGTTATAAAGTTATTTATGATCATCTATTTGGTGTGTGTTTGTTCAGGAGGCGTGGCTTTGAACATCAGGGAGGGACTTTCAATTCTATTTGTGCTAAAGTTAGCATTATCCCAGGTCTCCTACTGCACCTTCATGTAAGGGAAACTGTTAAGAGTTTCAGGAGTTCAGGTTTATATGTAGATCTATATATCATTGCACTGGAGCAGGGATGGGCAAACTTGATCCTGGAGGGCCGGTGTCCCTGCAGACTTTTGCTCCAACAATAATCAAACACACCTGCCTGCAGCTTTCTAGTGATCTTGAAGACACTGATTAGTGTGTTCAGGTGTGTTTGACTAGTGTTGGAGCAAAAGTCTGCAGGGACACTGGCCCTCCAGGATCAAGTTTGCCCATCCCTGAGAGTCACAGCTGCTATATAAATGCATCAGGTTTAAGAAATAAATGTATCATAGTCTACCTGATAAATGTACTGTTAAATATTTCAGAGCAGTGTATCTCAAATGTCATATTGTCCCCAAAGCAAAAAATATAAAATATTTAAAATATTAGGCTAATGATATAGGCTATCTTTCTAATAAACTTCTATATTTAAAATGTAACTTAATTAAGTTTTACCCTGTCAATTATGCAGACATTTGTTTGAAGATATAGAAAATTTTTCATGCAGTTTTTTTCCGAGTTCCGATTACAAAGCAGTGCAGGACTGGATGGAAGGAAAGAATATGGTTGCTGTTGGTTTCACTCTTTGCCTATATTAGGCTACATGATTGACTATAGGCCTACTGGAATTAGCAAACAATGAGCTGTTTTGCACGATTTGATCAATAACATCATTGTATTAGCCAAATATTTTACAGAATATTTAAACACATTTAACCTGTTCTTTAGTGTTTTTAGAAAATAACTAAAATCCTTTTCAGATTGCCCACCCTTTGTAAAATGAAAATTCAAAATGGCTTTGAAATTATTTAATTTATTAGTATTATATATGCATAATTAGGGCTGGGCAATTTGGCCTAAAATCTAAATCTCAATTAATTGAACATTTTAACATAATTGAGATTAATGATCAAAATTATTTTAAATTACATTTTTTTGCTTCATAGTTCACTGACAAGTTTTGTAAAGCAAATATGCTCACATATTACAAGTCAGAGATTTTTGAATGAAGGGTGCATTACTTGATTTTAAAATAATTAAAGGAAACACAAACTATTTACTATCTATGATTATTTATTGAACATCAATGTTGAACAACTGAAAATTAAACCACATTGCCTAAAATGAACAGTCACTTTTTTTTTTTTTTTTTATATATATATACTGTATTAAAAGTAGAAAATAAGCAGTATGTCTTCTAAATAAAATAACTCTTGCACATCCTGTAATAATATTTTAAACACTGCATTTCTTGCATCTTCTGTAAACAAATATTTTAATGTAAATAATAATTTTAATGTAATGGAAAATATGCCATCTCAAGGCATTTCTGGCACAGAGCAATCTAGTGCAAAGTAAGGCTCAAGAATGGGTCCATCGTCCTACTTGACCAGAGATCAGATGTGGCCGCAAAGTAGCGGCAGAAGTATAAATCAGCCTCAGACTTTAAAGGCTGATTTATACTTCTGCGTCGAGTGATCGCCGTGACCCACGCCGCTTGTCTTGCTCATAGCCATGCATTTATACTTCAGTGTGCTGTTTGTGTTGCTCTGCAATAACACTTCTTAATCGCTAGCTGGCAGCTGGTTTTTATGTTTACGGGACTCACACTTGTAAACATTCAGTTCAAGAGGCTCGCTGCTGTCTCGTGGCTCTCCGTGCCGCCCACGAATGACAACGCTACCAAATCGACCAAAAACAGAGCTTGCGCTATACATCATCGCAATGTGTAGTTACATGTTTGAGAGGTGTGGGAGTATGCACCTGCGCGAAGGCTGCGCCAAACCATACGCATGCGCTCAACACAGAAGTATAAATCAGCCTTAACAGAGTGGGGTCACACACGGTAGGGAACATAATCAAAAAAATCGACCTGGGAAAATTAGATTGATTATGAATGTCGATTATGATTATTTTTCGATTAATCACCCAGCCCGTATCACACCCAGGCGAAGTTCGGTTGGGTGGCCCTGGCCTGGTTGGAAGAGGTGGTCGGGTTTTGTTGTGGTACTCTAGTAAGGGGGTCGCACACCGGACAGTTGGAAGTATCGCACACTGGATGCGCTTTTAAATGCAACTGCTATAAAAAATGCTATAAATGCATATTAAACCTAATTTTTTACATAAAGAATTTACATGGAGAGTCATTCAGGAGTCCCTATGCTAATGCGATAGAGGCCTTTGGTTTCTACTTGTAAGCTGAAATAGAGGTCTGCATTCCCGCAGTCAAACAATAGACATGCCTTCCTTTCAGAAGCATATCTAGCTTTAGGGCGCATGGTCTAACAAGGTTGTGGTTTTTCTCTTTGATTGGTTTAATGCATGCCATGCTCAAAACACACCCATAACTCATTAGAGTCTCATCTTCCATTCCCTTTAAGAGTCATTTGGTATTTACATGGCAAAGTTAGAGTTATATTCAAACAGTTATATTCAAACACACTTCCTATTGCCCCATATGGTGATACATCTCCAAAACCTGTCAGATGGACAAATCTAAACAGGTTTTTATTAAATCAAATATAAATATGCATGTAATAAATAGTACTACTACTACTAATAATATTATACTAATGCAAATAGTCATGAATAAACTGAAAAAAGGCCCCCCCTCTCCCGAGGTGAAGAAGGCATGGAGGTAGTGGTTTATATATATATATATATATATATATATATATATATATATATATATATATATATATATATATATATATATATATATATATATATATATATATATATATATATATATATATATATATATATAATGTAGAAAAATTTTATTTTTTCTAATATTTTAATCCTTAATTTTTTTTCAAATGTAAAGATATTTGTGTATTGCTGTACATCCTGTGTGTATTAAGGAACACGCTCTGCACTGGACTTTAGATCAGCTTTTAGTTGGTCGATGGTGTGGTCTATTTCAGTTCCTCAAAATAGCAATGCACCAACAATGCGCCTTAACACACCTCCTTTTCAGACCAGTCCACAAAGTGGTGCAAATGGATTTGCCATTTAAACAATGTGATGCAAAATATGAAAATTAGATGAACACTGGTCTGAAAATAGATGAAAAAAAATCACACCATACATATCTTGCGCCTTATTGCGCCGGTTGTATGACAGGGCCCTTAAGCTGGAACTTCACCCTGCTCTGCACCAGCCTCCCCTGACCCAGAGGTAGCCTGTACTCAGCACTGTATACATGCACTATAAGAGTAGTTGATTTTTAGATTTAATTTATATTCACTTTAAAACTCTAAAACTCTTCATTGAGATGGTGGGCACGCTGTACACCCTTGCACAATATATGCTTTCTGAATTAAAATAATATATTTTTAAAGCAACTTTCTTTTAAATCATATTTATAAATAAAATATAGACAGGTTGTTTGACGTGGTGTTTTCTTTTTAAACTTCTGATGAAGTATTTTAGGATATAGCTAATTTTGACAAATTAGCTACAACTTTTTACTGCCTTCTCCCTTATTTATTGCTGCTATGTGCACATTGCAAACGCATATGCAAAAAAAAATAAGACTGAAATTAAGACACATGATATACACTGAAACTTAGCTGTTAAAATTTTAAACTGTTTAAAAAAAACATAATAGTAATTTGAAGGAGAGCAGTGAACATTGAAACTTTACACACATTCTGGAGACACCAAAGACTTATTTTACATCTTGTAAAAGGGATAAAATAGGAGCCCTTAAAAAAGTACTAAAAGAATAACTTTAGCATATTAACTGCAAAATGTGTGCAAAAATAGAGCACTTTAAGAACATAATGTAAGTGTACTTGTATACAATTGAACTATTTTAGTGCACTTTTTGTGCGGTAGTAATTAGTGTAATATTGTAGCTGTACTTTAGTAGCGCATTGGGAAATTCAATTTTAATTATTATTACAGTACTTATATATTTTTTAAAAGTTTAATTTCATTTATACTTATGATAACTATGTAAAAGTGTACTACTAACAAGTGTAAACTAACTATTTTATAGCATTCAAATGATACTTTTAAGAAATACACAACACTTTTAAAGTAGTACACATTATTTATATATACAAAAACTATACTTTTAAAGTTGTACTTAATTACTAAAGTAAAAGTATACTTTTAATTAGTATATTCATAGTGTATATTTTGTTTTAACTTTATTTAGTATAAAAAATAAGGTTGTACATAAATGTATTTTAGTATATTTTTTGTACTCAAGTACACTTTTTCACTTTGGTCTTAATACGACGTGCATCTGTTCAATACAGCATGAGCTGCAAGTGAAGGCTGCGCAGAGCTTGAGTCACCTGACATTAAGGGAGTGGTGTGAGCAGCCAGAAACATTTGAATACTTAAGCCTAAAAGCTTCTCAACACCGCGTTTCAGTTGCACGGAACGAAACTGCTGCAACTAAACAAAGTTGTGCCGCCTTTGCGCTAGTTTAAAGTTACGAGCTTATATCACATATCACGTCTTTTCCTCGCGCAAGTTCTTTATTTCCAATTTAAGAATATGTCAATATGCGTGCGCAAGCAGAGCGATGTGCTCGCGCCTTTCAGACGCACCAAATAGAAAACATCTCACGCTGTAGCCGTGATAGTTGTGCTTGGCTTTCAGTGCAATGTAAACAAAAGATATGCTAGAATAATTATTACAAATCATTAAAATGATTATGTATGAATGCAGATAATAACAACCGTTCATTTAAATACTTAGCTAATATAAAGCTTAAATTTACATTAGATGTTATAACCGTGAAACCATAATTATTCTTCAGAGTATATAATCGTACAACCAAAATTTATAATTGTTGCGTTCATAATTGTTATGCAGTTCAAAACATAACATACAGTATGAATGTGTCTGAATGTAGAAGAAGCTGGCTGTCTGGTGCAGTCACAACAACGTGGAGCTGAACACACTCACAACAGTGGAGATGATAGTGGACTTTAGGAGAAACCCCCCTGCTCTCCCCCCACTGTGCATCATGGACAGCATTGTGGCGTCATTCAGGTTCCTGGGTACCACCATCTCTCAGGACCTGAAGTGGGACCCTCACATTGACTCCATTGTCAAAAAAGCTCAACAAATTCTTTACTTTCTTCATGCGTTGAGGAAGTTCAACCTCCCAATGGAGCTGCTGGAACAGTTCTACACCTCCATCATTGAATCAGTCCTCTGCACTTCAATAACTGTCTGGTTTAGCTCAGCTATCAAATCCAACCTCCAAAGACTACGTCGAATAGTTTGGACTGCTGAGCGAATCATTGGTACAACCCTCCCTACTCTCCAAGAACTGTACTTATCCAGAGCGAGCAGAAGGGCTGCCAAAATCACTCTGGACCCCTCACACCCAGCACACTGCCTCTTTGAACTTTTACCTTCTGGTCGACGCTATAGAGCACTGAGCACCAGAACAGCCCGACACAGAAACAGTTTCTTCCCTCAGTCAATCTATCTCATGAACACTTGATAATAATTGTGGAACCAACATCACTACTTGCTATACACTTTTTATACACATATACACTTATTTAACAACACACTTTACATGCCAATTTGCACATAACAGCATATAATGTTGTATATAGTAATATACCTGTACATACACTTGTCAATTTGTATATTTGCATTCACTACTTTTTAGTCCTGTCTCTGCAATTCTGTTGCACTGTAGAGGCTCTGTCACGAAAACAAATTCCTCGTATGTTTGAACATACCTGGCAATAAAGCTCTTTCTGATTCTGATTCTGATTAAGCAATGCACTGCTTTTGTTGTGCTTTGAAATACAACATTTGAACGTTTGTAAAAAAAAAAGTCTATTGTACAATGCACTGATATTATATAGTTTCAAAATACAATATATTAACATTTTAATGTAGAAAAATACAACGTGGGTGTCTTAAGGAGCAAAAATACAACATATGGGCTTTTATATGCTGTTGTGTTACACTCATATTGCAAGTCATATCTATTCGGCCCCTCATTTGGAATGCTTTTCATGAACTGGCCCCCATGACAAACTATAGCCCTGCCTTAGAGCAAAACAGACGAAAAAATGGGATAATGCAAGTTTGCGTACTCCTTGTTGGAGAAAACCGAGTTTAAACAGTGGCTGAAGCCTGTCGCTAAAAACAACAGCATCATTTATTCTTTCAAGGTTTGTTTCTTCCGAGCTTATCTACGTTCTGTTGAACGGTTGTGCTCTATTTGTTTATTTAACTACAACTGTTTATTAACAACTGTTCATTAAGTTAAAGGTTTGATACTGATTAGAACTTGAAGTGGCGATAAGGTCTTAAAATATTCTGAGAAGATCTTTAAAAAGTCTTAAAAAGGTATTGAAATTTCCTTTAGGATTCCTGCATATACTCTGTATATAGTACATTAAAAATCATATGCAAGCTGAGTAGTATGTCCGAATTCATAGTATTCAAAAAACAGGATGCGAGAAGTACCCAGATGACCTACTACTTCTGGCGATCTCATGTCGCCAATGAGAAAGCGAAGTGACACAACTGACATGGGTAGGTTATGTGGTCATAAAAAAAAAACATATGTAGTACGTCCGAGCTCCATTCATACTAGCATTGATACTATACAGTATAGTTCAAACTTTTCTAACAGCCGTGAAGTAAATTTTAATTCATATGTAGTACCTACTCAAGTAGTAGGCGATTTCAGATGCAGCTAATAAAGAGACTCTGCTAAAGTCCACCATGCAGTGCCGTGTCTTTACATTGTTGTATTTACATTGCTAAGCAACACAGAACAATGGCGAATGGTGGTGCTGGTGGGGTTAAGGTTTTGTTTGCGTTTGTTTAAATGAGGCAGTAAACACATGAAAACTGATAAATATAGTTTCAATGCATAATTTATATATTAATAAATGAGTATTTAAAAGCACATACAGGGGTTGGACAATGAAACTGAAACATTTTCCAGTTTAATGTTAGAGGTTTCATGACTAAATTTGACCAGCCTGGTGGCCAGTCTTCATTGATAACACATTCCACCAATAAGAGCAGTGTGTGAAGGTTTAATTAGCAGAATAATATCACATTTCTACTTTCAATATTGCAATAACAACATTATAGGTGACATATCAGAGTTCAAAAGAGGACAAATTGTTGGTGGGCATCTCGTTGGCGCATCTGTGACCACGATAGTAAGTCTTTGTGATGTACCAAGAGCCATGCTATCCAGGGTAATTTCAGCATACCACCAAGAAGGTTGAACCACATCCAACAGGATTCAATTCAATTTATCTTTATTTCTATAGCGTTTTTACAATGTAGATTGTGTCAAAGATTATAGTAAATGTCAGTCCAGTTTTCAGTGTTGAAGTTCAGTTTAGTTCAGTTCAGTGTGGTTTAATATTCACTGCTGAGAGTTCAAACACTGAAGAGCAAATCCATCAAAGCACAGCTCCACAGGTCCCGGACCCTGCAAGCCAGTGGCGAGGAAAAAACTTCACCAATTGGCGAAAGTGAAGAATTAAAAAACGTTGAGAGAAATTGGGCACGACCATTTCTCCTATGGCCGAATGTCTTGTGCAGAGCTGCAGTCTAGGCACCGGAGGCTGGAGAGTGCTGGACGTCCATCGTGGAGAAGCTGCAGGTGGGAGATGACACAGGCTGGTGTACAGGCTGTCCCTTTAGGATCAATGCGAGGACTCGTCTGTCACTGGGATCTTACAAGGATCAGTCTCATGCTCTTGACTCCTCCATAACCACCACAGCAGCTGGTGGTATATAAAAAATACATAAGTCATTTTAACGTGATCAATTGATTTTTCATCTGGTTTTTTCTTCTTCATCTGAACACATTTGACTCTGTCATAACCGCAATATTTACACTCCTCCTTAAAATGTATAGCAGATGTGGTATGGGCTGCTTTTCGCTGTACTTCGTGACAAAAAAAAAAAAAAAAAAAAAAATTTATTGAATGTTGTTCTCTATCTATGACTGAACTAGAAGGCATTTAGACTTGTCCCTCACGCCTCATTTCTGTTGTCTGTTACTATTAAGGTAAGTGGACTGTATGCACGCGAGCGATACACTTATTTAAATATGTCTTATGATAATACTGTAGGCACATTTATACATACAGTTTTAAAACTTTTATAACAACCATGAAGCTAAACAAAATGTATTTCCCACGTAAAAACTATTCAAAAAGCTCGTAGATCTATACAGATGTGTTTTTGTGTATTTATTTGTTTATATTATACAGTACTGTATAGCATGAATTATACAGTAATGTAATAAACCAAGAGAGATTTTTGTCATGGACCATATTTCTAAAAATAAGCTTGAAAAGTTGTCTGTAGCAGGGTGGTGCTGACGTCACAGGAGAGCGCCCCGAAGGCACTGTAGTCCATTTATAGCCTAATAATAGCTTTTCAGTTCTTGCATTTGCATTGAAGATCTAAACGTGCTTAAAGTTGTATTTTTGTGTGAGGATTATCTGACTGGACAAAACGTGTAAGTGTAATGACCTGTGTTTGAAAACAGAGCTTATTATTTGCAAATTTCGAAAAGCCTATGGGAAAATCCTATAGGGATTTTATCGAGGGAACCAGTTATATTCTAGTAGCCGATTAGCCTACAAAGTGACATCATAGTTCCTCCACTCTATGGTGCCAGCGACAAAAATTTTGGGCCGTTCATGAACATTTTCATGTTCATGAACATTTTGAGTTTCATGCGAATTGCACCGCAGGATTTGCATTGACTTAACATGTAAATCACTCGCTCTTGACACTTTATCCGTGTTTGGTGTAAACGCACCATAATGCTGTGTTCACACCAGATGCAGCATGCAAATTAACTTCATTCACACGTGAAATTCACTTCACAACAGACGCAGATTCACGTCATGGGCTGGGCTTTAGTCTGCCCAGTGACTCTAGCACAGATTTGTTCGGTGCTGTGTCTGAGTGCACAAGATCTTTTCAGAGGAGCACCCAGCTCTGTGAGTTCTTCAACTCCTCCAGAAACTGTACCTGGATGATGGCAGCTTTCAGCTTTATGTAGTGTGAATGTCCGCTAAAGTTTAGATTGTCTAACTCAAAACATCAAACGTACAAAATGCTCAATTCGAACCGCAGGATGTCTAATCGCATCTTTGCATTGACTTAGCATGTAAATCACTTGACGCTTCATCCGCATTTGATGTGAACGCGATAAGGCATTTCGGTAATGAGAAAAATCAATCAAAATAAAAAAAAATGCTGTAAATTTAAAATGAAATATTTCAAATCTCAAGTAACTGTTTATGAATTAATCCATTTAAAAAATAATAATAATAAAGTGAATTTGCTTTTTTAACAGAGTTGATTTTGCAGACTGTTGCGATAAATTAATGTTGACTAATGCTCCAGATTTTGTTTGTAATATCTGAAAGAAAAGGTTCATTTAAACATTGAACATGTTTAAAAATTTTCAAACTAGGTTTTGATGAAAATCAGCCATATGATAGCACTTGATGTGGGTGTTTGTAAGACTGTCATGAAACCATTATAATCATGATATGTCATGAATATGAGTGAGATTTTGTAGATGCTCATGAAAATCATGATGCCATTAAAGAATCTGTATCAGTTACAGTTTAAGCAAGAACTTTATCCAGCTTAGGCTTGGGAGGTAATGCGGTATACCACGGGATCTAAAAATAGCAACGGTATCAATTTCAATACCGTTATACCATCATAAAAAAAACACTTATATAGGAGTAGGGATGCTCACAATAACCGATTAACCCAGTTAAATGATTAAAAAATATTATTTTATATAATTTTAAAGTTTGGCTGCATAAGGGACCAATCATTGCGCTGAGAAGGGCATTTTTTGAATGGTTTACTAACAGCTGCAAGTGTTTTGCGCACTGCTTATGCGCCCTGCGCGCCTCACCTTATGGTGTTGCGCGCTGTGAGCTCTCGGTTGAAATAAAACTCAACCCTGAGCGGAAAAGCACCTTACATCAGTCGCGTCTTATTCATTCTTCAATCAAATAAAAGCAGAGCAGGGTTTCTGTTAAGGTGCCTGCAGTATGTGTTGTCAGGACGATGGGTAACTTTTAATGATGGAGGAGAGACTTGTGGTCACAGTTTCACGTTATCCAAAGCTGTATTACTTTACAAATCATGAATATCACAATGTTATTATATATTACAATTAAAACAACATGGACAGCAACACTTGTGCACATAAGACCAGCTGATTCAGTCATTTATAGTGACATAAAAAAGAGCACCGCGCTTATTTTTTTCATGTCAACAAAAGGCAGTGCGGTGCGCCTCACATTTTTGGAACGGAAAAGCGTGATCTACCCCTTATGTACAACACATATTTGTTAACTTGCGGGATGGTATCATGTGCAACCACACGTGCCTACAGACGTATTTTGTCAAAGAAGTAAAATGAAAGGAGGATGTTTCTGGTCACAGTTTGACAGAGGAGTTGACACAAACCAGGGCTGATGCTGATGGTCTCTGTGCTGCCTGGAGCCACGTCATAAACTTAACAAACAGGCTATTGATGATTTAGTGTAATACCAACAAATCAACCTTTTTTTCCATTTGGAAAATTTGTTATTTATAGTTCTTGTATAATATAATTTTTTTAAATAGCCTACATAATCTACGAATTAAACAAATCCAATGTTTTTCTTCAATTTTCATAAATCATTCTTTGACAAAATACGTCTGTAGGCACGTGTGGTTGCACGTGTTACCATCCTGCAAGTTAACAAATATGTGTTGCACATCAGGGGCCGATCACGCTTTTCCGTTCCAAAAATGTGAGGCGCACCGCACTGCCTTTTGTTGACAAGAAAAAAATAAGCGCGGTGCTCTTTTTTATGTCACTATAAACGACTGAATCAGCTGGTCTATTGTGCGTGAGTGTTGCTGCCCATGTTGTTTTAATATACTGTATAATAACATTGTGATATTCATGATTTGTAAAGTAATACAGCTCTGGATAACTTGAAACTGCGACCACAAGTCTCTCCTCCATCATTAAAAGTTATCTGTCGTCCTGACAACACAAATACTGCAGGCACCTTAACAGAAACCCTGCTCTGCTTTCATTTGATTGAGGAATGAATAAGACGCGACTGTCGTAAGGTGCTTTTCCGCTCAGGGTTGAGTTTTATTTCAACCGTGAGCTCACAGCGCGCAACAGCATAAGTTGAGGCGCGCAGGGCGCATAAGCAGCACGCAAAACACTTGCAGCCGTTAGTAAACCCTTAAAAAAAATCTTCTCAACGCAATGATCGGCCCCTTATGCAGCCAAACTTTAAAATTACATGAAATAATATTTTTAATCGTTTAACTGATACCATGACCGGTTACAAACGCACCCTTTCGGTTAACAGTTAATCGGTTATTTTGAGCATCCCTAGGCACAAGCCAACAGTTTGGTGATGCTGTTTGAGCCTTGCATCATAATTTTTTTTTATGCACGGTAATACCGTATACCGCGGTAAAACAGGGAGGAGGTTTGACGGTATCAAAATTTTGGATTCCAGCTGTCACATATCTCGTGTTTAGCTACAGCCATTCTCCGCTTTTTTTGTGCCACAGTAAATTCATGCATAGCAGCTTATTAAACACTCCCTACTCTTGACTTCTGTTATTTAACAACAACATTTTGGGTACATTTTCTGTACATGTTTGTTGTTGTTTTTATGGGTGCTTTTTCGTTATAATATCACATTGTCAGAACATATATATATATATATTTATATTGTATTTGTTATTCTTTAGATCTAATTATTTCTCTTCTTTTTTCTTTTAACCTGAGTTTAAATATCAAAACTAAACATGAGTTATGCTTTTTGTGTGTCCAGGTTAGGTAAAGATGGAAAGAGAGATGAAAGAAAAGGTGACAAAAGAAAGGGTAAGGCAATGAATAGCAAAATGCTATGCAGTCCATAAATCACCTTATTATCTAATTATTATTGTTGTTGTTGTTGTTGTTGTTGCTGTTATTGTACTTTTTCCCTCCTAACAAAAAGAAGTTTCTGCAGAATCCACACTGCAGAAGTTGCACGGGGAGATTAAGACATCATTGAAGATTGGTAATCTAGTAAGTCAAAGATTTTATTTTTCTTTCAATTCCTTTGTCATTTTTAAACCTTATGTCTGTAATTCAATCAGATGACTCCTGTAAAGAGCTATATAGTTTGCTGAAGTTATAAATGAATGTATTAACCTTGTTGATTTATTTATGTTATGTGTGTAAATTTACACTCTTTTAATTTTTAGGATGTAAGGAAATGTGTACATGCATTGGATGAGTTAAGCTCACTACATGTTACCACTCAACATCTTCAGAGACATTGTGAACTCATAGCAACTCTGAAAAAGGTATTGTTTAAGACATTTTGGGCAAGGTTTGACCATTAATATGTTTGTCCATTGCTATTGCACATCACAAAACAAACAACAAAAAACAATGAACATGAATTAGAGCTTTGTAAAATGTTTTTACAGATCTGCAGGTTCAAATCCAGCCAGGATGTGATGGACAAAGCTATTATGCTGTATAATAAGTTTAAAAGCATGTTTTTAATGGGAGAAGGAGAATCAGTGCTAAGTCAGGTGCTCAATAAAAGTCTGACTGAACAGAAACTATTTGAAGAAGCCAAGAGGGGAGTCCTAAAAAACACAGAACAAACCAAAGAGCAGAAAGGTAAAGAATGCATTTCCACATGCTTCATTTTGTATTTAAAAAAAGACATTTTACAGCTTTAATTTTCAATTTACATGTATAAATTAAACTTTATTAATTTAATGTAATATTAATCATAGTGTATTGCTGCTAGATACTTGGAGAATATGCAATGTTGTTGAGTGTTGTGAAAACAATAATTCTTACTATATAACTTAAAAAAAAAAAATCTATTTTATCAGCTATTATTTTTTTTTCATAAAAGTAAGAGTTAATTAAAAAAAAACTATATATATATATATATATATATATATATATATATATATATATATATATATATATATATATATATATATATATATATATATATATATAACCAGTGGCGTAGAGGACGGGCCCGCAGGGCACGCACCGCGGGGGGGCCCCGCGTGATAAGAGGCCCCCGCGGGATATTTTTGTGTCAAAACGTCACGGAGAAGTGATATCAGCCATTGGCGGCAAACTGCGAAGAAATGACTGGGGCCTCTTTCTAGGTGTCGCGCGCACTCGCTCTCACGTGCACTCTCTCTCCCTGCCTTCACGCGCGCTCTCTCTGTAACGGCGCTGTGCGCATTAGTTCCCCGCATTCAGAAGTTAACCCCCAAATTGACACAGGTAAAAAAAAGATTCACTTGAGTCATGTTCATGTTGTGAAACACTATCAAAATGTCCACTGTTGATTATATTAGACTTTTGTTTTCAATAGCGATTTTAAACCTTTTAATATAGGAAGTCCTCGGCTCTGCATATTATTAATCAGAAATTGAGTGTACATAGTTTTATGTTAGGAAATGCAGTCTTGAATTTACAAACAGTCGGCAAGTACCGGAGAACAGATGCAACACATTGATCAAATTTAGTTTTCAGTCACGTTGAAAGTAATATTCAGCTCGCTTAGTTTTGCCTTCATTCATTTTAGATGTCAGTACTGACATACGAGTCTTTAACACATGATTTTTTACAACAGGTTTTTTTAACATAATAGTTTAACTAACTAATTTCTAATAACTACCTTTTTTATCTTTCCCATGGTGACAGTGCATAATATTTTACTAGTTATTTTGCAAGATAGTTGTATTTAAATTAAAGTGTAATTTAAAGACTTAACTAGGTTATGTTAACTAGGAAAGTTAGAATAATTAGTCAAGCTATAGTATAACTGGTTTGTTGTGTAGACAATCAAAAATATACAGTAAATATTTCTTAAGAAGGCTAATAATACTGACCTAAAATTGTATTTTAAAAAATAAAAAAAAACTGCTTTTATTTAAGAAATAAACTATAAGAAAGAAAAATTATTTATTATTATTACTTCTTTTTTTTTTTACAGGAAATACTGTGAAAATGTCCTTGGTTTGTTAAAGATCACTTGGAAAACATTATTTTAAATTAATGGGAGGGCAAAAAAAATGACTTCAAAGTTTACAGGTGTAAAAATGTACCTTCATGTGCTAGAATGTTAGAAATGTGTTATCCACTACAATACAAAGTTACTTGTCAAATAAATTAACTATAAATTATCTTGTTTATATATATAAATTAATTATCTTGTTTATGAAGACTGCAGTCATGCATGAAAAAAATGACGTTTGTGATAGTTCCAACATCCCCCCACCCCCCCCAGGGGCCCAGGGGGCCCCGTCAATAAATCTTGCAGGGGGGCCCCCGCATTTTGCGCTACGCCACTGTATATAACGGGGAGTCTGAGACAATGTTAGAATCCATATGCAGAAGTTTATTAAGGGGCTTAGGCAGAGACATCAGGCAAATAGTCAGCAACAGGAAAGCAGTCCAATCCAATCGACAAAAACTGGGGCAAATCTAGAAAACGTAGTGATAATGCAGGCAGGAGGAGTTCAGTACAACAACAATCAGTCCAAAACAGATCAAATGGGCAAAGACAGAGAACGTACGTGATCAAGGCAGGCAGGGTCATACACAGGATAGCAGTCATGGAATCACTTGGAACAAACGCTTGGTAAGGCAGGTAAACTAGCAATACTTCGCAAAGAAGCATGGCCTGAGCTCTCACTGAAATACAGCACAAACAGGAAGTAACCATAGAGGGAGCGGAGCTGAGTCAGTAGTCGGGCAAGGGCTCCCTCTGCTGGCGTGGCGTTACAATATATATATATATTTATATGTATATATATATGTGTATATATATATATATATATATATATATATATATATATATATATATATATATATATATATATATATATATATATATATATATATATTGGTGGTGGGCCGTTATCGGCGTTAACACGAGTGTCTTATCACGCGATAAAAAAATATATAGCCATTAATCTATTCTCAAAGTTAGGTTGGGAGCTGGGTCTATTTTACGCAAGCTATGATGACTTTTACCTTGATATATTAGCGCAGATGTATACCTGACCGGTGAGCCGTCTGACAAAAGAGTGCCCTTCTGAATCAAATCAGCAGGATGCCTGACTCTAACTGTACATTCACACCGAAAGCGGCAAGAGCATCAAAGTAGCCGGAAGTCATTCATTTTCAATGGGAGCAGGCAGCGATAAGCTTCGAGGAGAGTTGAAACCAAGTCAACTTTATGGTATTGAGCTATGACGCGGTTCGGCGGCAAGCAATCAGAATGTCGAAGTCCACCGCTTGAGAGGAGTCCGAGAACACAGTCACTGTGAACTTTGGTTCCGACTACAGTTGTTCCCAAGGGTTTAATTATTGCGGTCGCTGGATTTCCAATTATTTGCAATGTTTTCTTACTGGAACATAAATTTAAAAAGTTACTGGCGAGTTACTGATGTGCATCAATGTTATATATATATTTTTTTCTTTAAAAAAAGCGTGAATTTAATGCGACAATACAAAACAGTATTGCTGCTTCAGAATATTTCAGGCATATGGACACATAGTGGAGCAAAGCCACACCACATGCAACTAGATCTTCCGTACTTAGGTGAATTTGATAATAGGTGTGCAACACCTTCACGCTAGAAAGCATGTTTTATGCGGGAGTGTAACTGATATGATATGCAGCAACAGCTCCTTTAAATACGAGATCAATGTGTAGTGAATTTTGACGCTCTCGCCGCCGGAGCTCAAGGCAGACAGCATTGTCACCAGGGCGGCCAGAGCGACCTTTGACGCTCTCCCTGCTTTCGGTGTGAACACACAGTAACTGCAGTTCGGCAGATTCACTTTAACTCACGAACATTTCATTCATACCCTTGTGACAAACTGGGGTATTAGACGCAATAAGGAGTAAAGGACTGGTGAGAGTGTTATGGAATTTATTAACGCACGACAAATGGAAAGAAAAAAAAACTTCCGCATTTCGCGGTGTGTGTTTGTGTGCGGTCCTTTACTGACAGCCGCGTGTGGATCTTGTCGGAAAATATGGTGAAAGGTCATAAAGACCACAGTGTTTACTTCAATAATGCCACTAATATATGTATACTCCACATGTCTTAATTCCATTTCTGTTTAGTTCAGTTATGACTTTAGTCGGATTAAGATAATCAAAAATCGCTGTTTTGAGCCTATGTAGGCCTACAGTTCAAAATTCATGTTTAACTGAATAAACAGTTAGTAAACATTGAACATAATTTATTTTCATTACCAATTATCATAGTAGAACAGTTTCTCAAGCAGTTTGTGATGCATTTTGGAAACCGCAGATGAGCCCCTGGTCTAATACGCCACCTGGCTTGAGAAACCCGTTCTCAAAGACTTATTATTTGAGTAGCACACATATACTGAATGGCTTCGCCAGAATTCAAATGAGCCATTTTAATCTAGATTAATTCCAAGATTAATCTAGATTAAAAAAATTATCTATGCCCAACTATTATATATATATATACATACATGCATACATACATACATACATACATACATACATACATACATATACAGTTGAAGTCTTATAGAATTATTAGCCCCCCTGAATTATTAGCCCCCCTGTTTATTTTTCCCCCCAATTTCTGTTTAACAGAGAGAATATTTTTTCAACACATTTCTGAACATAATAGTTTTAATAACTCATTTCTAATAACTGATTTATTTTGTCTTTGCCATGATGACAGTAAATAATATTTTACTAGATATTTTTCAAGACACTTCTATACAGCTTAAAGTGACATTTAAACACTTAACTAGTTTAATTAGGTTAACTAGGTAGGTTAGAGTAATTAGCCAAGTTGTTGTATAATGATGGTTTTTTCTGTAGACAATCGAAAAAATATATAGCCTAAAGGGGCTAATAATTTTGACCTTAAAATGGCTTTTAAAAATTAAAAACTGCTTTTATTCTAACTGACA
The DNA here is from genome assembly GCA_903798195.1 of Danio kyathit. NCBI lineage: Eukaryota > Metazoa > Chordata > Actinopteri > Cypriniformes > Danionidae > Danio > Danio kyathit. Next base: position 36,912,009 of record LR812519.1, read on the forward strand.
TAAAACAAGAAAGATTATTATCAGACATACTGTAAAAATTTCCTTGCTCTGTTAAACATCATTTGGGAAATATTTAAAAAAGAAAATAAAAATCAAAGGGGGGCTAATAATTCTGACTTCAGTCTCTTTGTGTTCCTTTATGATTTTTTTTTTGCTATCTAGAATTATTGTTTTGTTTTATTGAATGCTGACTGTTTTTAAGAATTTATATGTCAATTATTTGCATTTTAAAAAGCTTACATTGTGTGTTTACAGATACTAAGATTTTGAATGAAGACTTCAACTGCGAAGAGGATGCTGAGACAGAGAAGGACAAATTAGGAGGAAATATCTTACTTGGAAAACAAGTAATTAGAAATTCATAATAATAAGCCCAAAGTTGTTCATCTGATTTGCCCCAGCAGTCTGACAATTTTTTTTTTCTAAAATCTTATTTTTAGCGTGACTAATCCTGCAGAAGAGTCTGTCTGAAAATGATGTTTGTTCACTGAAGCCACCAATTTCAGTTGCCCAGTGGAAGATCATCATATTATAAGCATCTTTTTAGTGTTAGATTTACTGTTTACTGCCTCCAAGTCAATTTTTTAACAGTGCATTTATCTACTTAGTGAAAATGTGTCAAAGTTTAGCATTTAGTTTTTGCTTTATATCTAAAGGTGTGTTTATTTTAATAGTGGATCCTTGCTTGTGTTTCATTAGACTGCTTTAATAAAAACCTGTTTAATCTTAGTAAAGTAGTGTTTGTCTAAGGACCCCTTTTCTTTTGATCCTCTGGTACACGTTGGCATTTAGCAACCTTTTTCTTTCCTTCAGCTTTGTTGACAAAACCCCTGTGAACAGTACAGAATATTAAATAATTTAACATTTGAGAGTATACATTCCCCAAATTCAAAAATAAAAGGGATAATGAAATAATTTTCACAGATTTATAAAAAATGTATTAAAGCTGCAAGCATCACAGAAAGGACACTCACACCCAAGGCATAGAATGGCAGAGGACAGGGGGAAATAATTAGGGACGCATTGATACCAGTAATAAAATACTTGTACTCGTATCGTACATGAAAGGCTGATACCACGCACCAAAACCACTCAACAGTAATTCACTACATGGATGTGATTTGTTGTCCTACCTGACTTCAATGTCTTAATGTATTTACCTCCTAGGGCCCGAGTGTCCACATATGTGGACAGCACATTTTTAGCTCTTAAGTGGCTATTTAGAATACTTTGAATGTTTTATATTTTGTTACAGACATACAGTGTCATCAACTGTTTGGCAGCATATGAAATGTCCCAAACCCTATTTTTAACTGTCCAAAATGTTTTTACTCTCTAATAGTCAATGCAAGTTAAAAAAAAAAATCTATTTTAAATATGCATTAAAGAAAATTCGGGATAAAGTGTTTTATGTAAATTCGGACCACAAGTCCACATATATGGACATCATTTTTCTTTAAAAGTACATCATATCAAAAGATAATTCTTAGATTTTTTATTCTAATTAGGTTAGAGGTTAAGTAGTCTAATGTATTATATATTAATAGCTTAGTCCTTATGAACAATCCATTTATAAAATACATTATTAACAAATCGGTAACACTTTACAATAAGGGTGCATAAGTTAACGTTAGTTAATGCATTAGTTAACATGAACTAACAATGAATAAAGCATCTATTAAGCATTACTTAACCTTTGTTAATGCTAACTAAACATTTATTCATGTGTTAGCTAATGCATTAGTAAACATGATCTAACAGTAAACAATGACTTTGTTCAGCATTACTTAATCTTTGTTAATGGTAATTTACACAGTCTAATGCATCTCTTTACATGAACAGCTTAATTAGTTAATGTTTACTTACTCATATGCTAACACATTTGTTAATGGATTAGATAACTTAATTTAATAATGGACAACACATTTATAAAGCAATACTGAATCCTTGTTAATGAAAACTTACAATGTTAGTTAACACGTTAGTTAACATGAACAAAAGAATCAGGTTCAGATATACACAAACTTTGTTCATGTTAACTTCTCATATACTACTGCATAATTGGTAGAGCTTATGATAAGTTCATAGTTCCTGATCAATGCCAGGGACAAAGGAGGACTCTGTTGGAGTGCACATCGAAACCTCAGCTTCAACTGTTATTCATGTTTGTTAACTATTTACTAACATGATTTATCATTAACAAAGCATTTGTTAATTGAATTGAAACACTTATTGTAAAGTGTACACTATTCCAACATTACCTAATGCTTTACTAACGTTAATTAACTATTTACTAACATGATTTATCATCAACAAAGCATTTGTTAATAGAATTGAGACACTTATTGTAGTGTACACTATTCCAACATTACCTAATGCTTTACTAACGTTAATTAACTATTTACTAACATGATTTATCATTAACAAAGCATTTGTTAATAGAATTGAAACACTTATTGTAGTGTACACTATTCCAACATTACCTAATGCTTTACTAACGTTAATTAACTATTTACTAACATGATTTATCATCAACAAAGCATTTGTTAATAGAATTGAGACACTTATTGTAGTGTACACTATTCCAACATTACCTAATGCTTTACTAACGTTAATTAACTATTTACTAACATGATTTATCATCAACAAAGCATTTGTTAATAGAATTGAGACACTTATTGTAAAGTGTACAAAACACTTACAAAATTGTAAAAAACACATATGTGAGAATGCTGTTTGTGGACTACAGCTCAGCATTCAACACTATAGTGCCTGCCAAGCTGGTGGTGAAGTTCCAGGCTCTGGGCCTACACAGATAACTGTGCAACTGGATCCTGGACTTCCTGTCAAGCAGACGCCAAGTGGTCAGAATGAACAACATCACCTCATCCACACTGATCCTCAACACTGGTGCTCCACAGGGCTGTGTTCTCAGCCCACTCCTGTACTCCCTGTACACACATGACTGTACATCCAATCACAGCTCCAATGTCATCGTTAAATTTGCTGATGACACAACGGTGGTGGGCCTAATCACCGATAATGATGAGACGGCCTACAGAGAGGAGGTGCACGCTCTGACGCAGTGGTGTCAGGAAAACCACCTCTTACTCAACATCAGCAAAACCATGGAGCTGGTGGTGGATTTCAGGAGAGAGAAGAAAGAACACACTCCATCCCCATCAGCGGGACACCAGTGGAGAGAGTCAGCACTTTCAAGTTTCTTGGAGTACACATCGCTGAGGATCTGACATGGACTGCCCACACAGATGCAATGCTGAGGAAGGCACAACAACGCCTCTTCTTCCTCAGGCGTCTCAGGAGGTTTGGAATGAGCCCCCACATCTTCCGCTCGTTCTACACCTGCACTGTGAAGAGCATCCTGACTGGCTGCATCACCACCTGGTACGGAAACAGCACAAGCAGCAATCGCAAAGGTCTACATAGGATTGTGCGAACTGCTGGACGCATAGGAGGTGAGCTTCCCTCCCTCCAGGACATCTATACCAGGAGGTGCATGAGGAAAGCCAAGAGAATCATCAGCGACTCCAGCCACCCAAGCCATAGACTTTTCTCTCTGCTACCCTCAGGCAGACGGTTCTGCAGCATCCGGTCACGCACCAGCCGACTGAAGGAAAGTTTCTTCCCTCACACTATCAGGCTGATGAACACTTAACACACCCCACACAAACTCTTCCATACCCCGCACTGCACACCATCAAGATGTAGCATGCACTGCACTTTAACAAATCCATACTTAAATCAATACTGCCTACAACTATGTGTACACCTATCCATCGTACGTATCGCTGTCAACATTGCCAATTTTACATTGTCTTGTTTTTTTGTGAGTATGTTGTTGTATATTGCACTGTCTGTATTTTGCACTGTCTGTATTTTGCAATGTCGTTGTATTTGCACTATCTGTATTTTGCACTGTCTGGAGCCAGCACCTAAGCTTTTCACTCATCATAGCACACGTGCTGCTGATGATGTGACAATAAAAGTGATTTTTGATTTAAAGTGTACGCTATTCCAACATTACCTAATGCTTTACTAACGTTAATTAACTATTTACAAACATGATTTATCATTAACAAAGCATTTGTTAATAGAATTGAGACCCTTATTGTAAAGTGTACACTATTTCAACATTACCTAATGCTTTACTAACATTTATTAACACTTTACTAACATTACTTACCACTAAACCAACAATAACTAATATTACTAACATCTGTGGGTTATTAAAACAGTGATTATTGATTTTCCTGGACCCCAAAATCACTCAAAGCCATGTTTCACTTAGACTTTCAAGACCTTTATTACAGTGCATAGTTGTGTCAAATATAAAAACATAACAATATTTTTAGTTTTATGATAATTAATCTCTGCAAAACTGGAAAAGTGGTTATTGCCAAAATTGCCAAGATTCATCATGGTACTTCCAGGATGCAAATGTTGATCAATAAGTGGGATAAGGTGATAGCAGGACCTGTGATGAACAAGCTTAAGAATGTTTTTTTTTTTTTTTTCAAATTGTTTTGTTAAACCCATAGCTGTCCAAAGACCCATTTTCTTCTGTGCCAAGTCTTCCATGTGTATACTGCAAAATGAGCATGCAATAAAAAAACAAAGATAAATACACAATATAAAAAAGTTAAAGACAAATAAGGTATTCAACAAATCAACAATTATTTGATGCTTTATGCACACAATTACATTTTAATATTTCTGTAATATGTCATGTATTTAAGTTATAGAGTTATATATTATTCATCTTTTTTTTGTGGTGGAAGTTGCTTTCATCAAAAAACAAAATAAAATTATATATATATATATATATATATATATATATATATATATATATATATATATATATATATATATATATATATATATATTGTTTTTTATATATATATATATATATATATATATATATATATATATATATATATATATATATAGAGAGAGAGAGAGAGAGAGTCAGAATTATTAGCCCCCCTGAATTATTAGCACCATGTTTATTTTTTCCCCCCAATTTCTGTTTAACGGAGAGAAGATTTTTTAACACATTAAAAAATATATAGTGTAAAGGGGCTAATAATACTGACCTTAAAATGGTTTAAAACAATTAAAAGCTGCTTTTATTCTAGCTGAAATAAAACAAAAAAGACTTTCTAAAGAAGAAAAACATATTATCAGACATACTGTGAAAATTTCTTTGCTCTGTTAAACATCATTTGGGAAATATTTAAAAAATAAGAAAAAATTCAAATGGGGGCTAATAATTCTGACTTCAACTGTATATACATACAGCTTCATTTTGTGCTAGCAGTGACTGCACTTCATTTTTACTTTAGGCATTTTTTTCTGAAGCCATCAGTTTTAACTTCTTTCTCTTTTTTTGGTTTGATGTCCTTCAATCACTGACAACAACTTTTGCTTTAATGGCTGGCCAATGTCAACTTTAAAAATAAGTAAACAGCCAGGCCTATTAGTATTTCAAATGTATTGTTATTGTTAACCTTTCCTGCTTTGTCTCTTTGTTGTGTTAGAGATAGCAGGGGAGATTCATTTATTACTCCAGGGCCGAAGAATATTAGTTTCGGGGTTAACTCCCTTCTCTTTTCGTTGCAGCCGGTGAGTGAACAAGGACACATGTAACGTGGTCCAATCCTTTATTTTTTCTCCGTGTGGTACAACAAAATCAGTCACCAAAGAGGGAACATCATTGAAAACAGTCTCACTACGAAAAACCGCTTCTCTTTTCTGTCTCTCCCTCTCCGCTCCACACACACCTCAAAACTGCAGCCCCGCCCCTTAAAGGACCTGCACATTTTTCAACACTACCCCCACTCTGGATGGTCAGTAGTAACTTATGCCAATCCAGCATAACATATACAACATAACATATATATATATATATATATATATATATATATATATATATATATATATATATATATATATATATATATATATATATATATATATTTATTTATTTATTTATTTATTTATTTATTTATTTTTTTTTTTTTTTTTTTTTTACACTTTAGCCTAAATGGCTATATGATATGAACACTATAACATTACATGAACTCAGTCAGGTTAGGTCACCACCCAATCACCAAATCTGTCTGGTGCTTTTGTCCTTCGACCCAATCTTGTATAGCACTGGAGGGGGAATTTGGTCAAACCACCCCCACTGTCTAAAGTATCATTAGGGGAAGAAGACTCCCCATCAGAATAGGCAGGAGAAAACGAGGTTTCCTCAGGATTTGTGTCTCCATCTAGAGTTTGGGTGCTATCAGGCGTTTCGCTTTCCTCCATGCTAGAAAACAGGCTGGACAACTCCATTTCTGCCGAATGCATGCTGATGACAGGTAGGGGCACTTCCACAGGTTTCCATGCCGTGGCCAGCTTTATTGCCCAAACATTGTCCAATGGCTCACGACTGCAATAGGGCTTTAACTGATCATGATGGACCACTTTTGTCTGCTTTTTGGTCCCTTTTGGATGCGATAGACAAGGTCATCTAACTGTCCCAGAATAAAAAAACGACCCTCGTACGATGGAAGAAATTTCCGGACCTTGTTTTTGACTCTCCGTGTTCCTTTAATGAGATACCACACAGCATCCCCAATCTCAAACTTTGTGCGACAGCAAGTTTTGTCCTACTGTCTCTTTGCTCGGACCACCGACTCACCAAGCACATCTCTGGCTATTTGATGTGCTAGCTCCAACCTTTGTCGGAGGGTTTGTACATACTCAGGAGCGGTGTTAGTTGCAACAGAGTAGGGAGGTAAACCAGCTACTAGATCAACTGGGTCACTCAGCTCCCGGCCAAACATCATATAATTAGGAGTGAAGTGAGTAGCGCTGTGTCTGGTTGCTCTGTAAGCCATGACAGTATAAGGAATCATAAGATCCCAGTCCCAGTGGCAACGTCCTGCAGTCGTAGCCAAGATTTTCTTCAGGGTTGAGTTGAACCTTTCCACCTGACCATCTGACTGTGGTCGGAATGGAGTTGTGCGTGTCTTCTCAATGCCAAAGAGCAAACACATCCTCTTAAATACTTCAGACTCAAAGTTTCGACCCTGGTCGCTATGCAATGCCTGTGGAGCCCCATAACGACACACCCAATTTGAAGCAAGCACCTCCGCTACAGTTTCTGCCTTATCGTTTGCTATGGGAAAGGCCTCCACCCATTTTGTAAAATAGTCCTGTATCACCAGCACATAAGACATCCGTCGCTCGGTTTCGTTCAGTGGCCCCATAATATCCAGAGCAATACGCTCCATAGGGGCTCCTACTCTGACATTTCCCATTGGAGCCTGTGGAGTCTTCCAAGGCCTGGCAGTCGATGCACAGCTTATGCATGTTTGACACCATAGAGCAACATCTTCCCTCATTCGATACCAGTAGTATCGCGTCTGGAGCCGTGTCACTGTACGCTCAACACCAAAATGTCCACCAATTGGTCCATCGTGCATGTGTTCTATGACTGTACACTGTTAGACATTTCACAGGGTTTTTACAGTAACTTACTGGCAACACTGTTGCCAGTAAGTTACTGTATTTGAGATTTACAGTATACAACCGTGAATGAGTTTACAGCATGTTACCGTAATTATATAATGTCTGAAAACGGTTAATTACTGTAAAAAATAAGTAAACAGTTAGCTACTGTAAACCTTTTCATTTGTCCTAAAGATTATATAATATAATTTTATTAATATTATCTTAAAAAAGACACAATTACAAAATATTAACAAAATAAACACTCTTTATTTAAAACATTGGAGATGCTTAAAACATTTAAGAAAAATGTGTAAAAAAATTACATTTCAATCATCCAAATTATTATATTTTAAGAAAAAGAACTTTTAAAACAACAAAGCACATGAACATACATGTACAATACATGTGTCTGAACTGCATATTGTTGAGAAAAAAAAAATTGTACTTAGTACTACTGATATTAAACCAGACACAATTACAAAATATTCCATTCTTTAAAACATTGACAATGCTTTAAGCACTTAAGGAAAATGTGTGAAAATTACATTAAGCATTTAAATCAACAGGTTTAAAATAAATAAATTACACAAAGCACAAGAACATACATGTACAATAATAATTGTATTGTCTGAACTGCATATTGTTGAAAAAATACATATTTGTAACTATTAGCCGACTCGGAAAGATCCTAACTTTAAAATATTACTAATTCTGATGTCAAATGTTCAACAATGTCTGAATTCACATGTGCAAATGCAATTCATCTTTATTTCTTTGCACATTTACAATGTAGATCAAAGATATCAAAGCAGCTTAACATAAAAGTGGAAACTGCTTCACTCAGGTTTTCAGAGTTGAAGTTCAGTGTAATGTAAATGTCACTGCTGAAAGTTCAAACACTGAAGAGCTAATCCACCGATCCAACAAACGAATCCAGTGGCGACAGTAGAGAGGAACAAACTTCACCAATTGACGAAAGTGTAGAAAAAAAGCCCTTGAGAAAAACCAGGCTCAATTGGGCATGACCGATTGTCCTCGGGCCAAACGTCCTGTGCAAAGCCGCAGTCTAGTCACCGGAGGCTGGAGAAAGCTGGCCTCTGTCATGGAGAATCTGCAACTGTGAGTTGGTCACCAGCGGGTGCTCAGGCTGGCCCACGAGATCAATGCAGAGACTCGTCTGTCACTGGGGTCTTTCAGGAATCAGTCTCATGCTCTCCACTCCTCCATGACCACCACAGCATCTGGTCAGGATTCAGCCCGGTCCAGGATTATGGAGACCTCTGGATATGGAGAAACAGACTATCATAAGCATAGAGCAAGCTTGTTTTAAAAAACTATTTTCAGCTGATACTGAGCAACTGGCTCTGCTCATGACCAGCTTACTACCATGTTTAAAAGATGACCAACCAGAATGTCCTGTTAATTTTTTTTTCCCAACAAGGCTTTACAGAAACATTGTAGCATTTGTGATGGGGTGATTCACTGCAGGACAGATTAGACCATTTGTTTTAGGTATTCCTAATAAACTAAAGCAGACTGAATGCTGATACAGCTACTTAAGAGTGTCTCACCTAATCCAAGTTCTCAGTTAGCTGGTGAAAGAAGGATAACACTCTGTTGTTGATGGCTGTCATTCTTCTCTTCACTACTTTAGTTGTCTTCTGCTGGCTCACTCTGGTTGTTGCTGTGCATTTTATTTCATCCTCTAGATTTATTTCTACAAATAAAAATTCAGGCAACATGAAATGAGGAAAAAACACATTTAATACATAGACATGCATATATCCCAATACTAATTATTGTTTTACGAAATGTCTGACCCATGACAGACCTCAATCTGCTCAAAAGTTTATTAAACAAAGATAAAAAAAAAACTACTACAGTGCTTGATAAAAAGGGAAAAAAATCTTTAATTTAGCTAGCAACTAAACACGTGACACATTTTGTATTTAAAGTACTATTGTCATGATCACCAGCAATCTAATACACCATAGATCACTGGTAAATACACTCACATTCACATGAACTACAAATCCTGCCTCATATGGACTACAAAACCCAGTCATGCCACACACACACACTCACCTGCTCCAAGTCTCCTCTGATTAGACTTTCACAGCTGAAGCTGCTCTAGTACTGATTACATGGACTATAAAGTCAGCACACTAACACACAGAAGTTGCTAAGTCTTGTCTACTTTTAGTGACACTACAACATGTTTCCTGGTTTGTTTTCCTGTGTTTTGATCCTCGTTCATCTGTGTAATCCTGTCTGCTGCCTGTCGTCTGATCATCTGCCTGTTATCTGAGTACGACTCTGGATTGCCCTTATACATCTGTTTGCTCCTGTGTTGAACATTGCTTGCCTGACCTTTCTAATAAACCTGCATTTGGATCCTCACCCCTGTTGTCAGTGTCACACCTCTTGTTACAACTATATTGAGAAACAAATAAATGTACAGTACTTACTGTTGTATGAGTTCCAGTTTGCACAGGCAGGCTCCCAGTAATTTATATTGAAACCATAGAAAAAGCAAAAAATACAGATAAAAATGCAATGCTACAATCCCCAACTTCCACACAACTTTTTAAAATATGTTTACCTTGATTGTTTACTGCTCTTGCTTATTTTTAAGCATTAGGCTCTGCTGATCAAGATGTTCCTCCGAAATGCTGTTTCCTTCTTCAGGCAAAACCTGTAAGCTCTGCTGTACTGGCTCATATCTAAACAAAAAAAAAATTATAATGGTAAAGATTATGTTAAACCAAATGTCAGTTGTGATAAAGAAAATAAAAACGTCTTCATAAAATAAAGACTACATTTGCACCAAGAAGCCTTTACAGTCAATATTAATTTACAAAATAAATTTATTTACAAAATAAATCTGGCTGGCTGGAACCCAACAAACAAAATCCAAAACAATAATTAGCAAAAACGTGGTTATCAACATATTGTACAGATATACGTTAGTGTGAGTAATGTTAATATACATCATAGATATATGATTATACATCATAAATATCTATGGTTATACATTACGTCGCAATGTTATTTTCTCAAGCTAACGTTAGCTACTCCAAACCAGAGAAAAATGACTTCACAACAGCTAATCTATATAATAAAAAATCAATAGAAGTTAAACGCTGCTCGTTAAAATGGTTTTGAGTTCAAGTCGGTGTTAATTTGTCTCAGTTTAGCTAACGTTACCGTTTAAAGATCACTTCAGCCAATGTTGCAGAGCAAACAAATGCTAACCAAGTAATAAAGGTGCTCAAATCAACAGCGCTTTTACCTGAATCATTTGCTGGTCTTTCATTCATATTCTTCTGGGGGAAAACACTCCCCGTCGGACCGTTGTTTGTGCTAATGTGTCCTCCGAAACTGTCTGCATCACTCTTGGTTCCCTCCTAAACCAAAACCCGCTGCAATCCCGATTCCTATGTAAATAAATAAAAAAGATAAGATGAGAACAATTGCTAATAGTCATAAACAGTCTTATTTAAAGTAATAGCAGTGTTAATGTAATAAACTAAATAAATATAACAATAAATAGATGTTACATTTCTCAAATGGGTAATAACTCCAAACCAGGAACAGATCATTTTCGCCAACTTTATACATTACTTTACTTTATACGTCCACAAAACATTCTGTAAAATGAAACACTAACTAAGCTTACCATAGTAAAGTTTGTTAAATCCAGCATGTTCGTCAGGCACATTGATAAATTGTCCTCCAGAACTGCTCCAGGGTCCTTAGGCAAAATTGGCAAATCCTGTGGTGCAGATAGTCGAATCGCCACAAGGTGAAGTCGAAGCCGTTGTGGAAAATACAGTATAATACACGAATTTTTAAAAATATAGTAAATCGCTGTATATGTTGTTTGATGTCACAAAAATTCCCATAATGCAACTGTAAATCCAGTTATTTACTGTAAAAAGAGTTTGCAGTATTATACTGGGTGAAATACAGTAAATAACTGTGCAAAATACAGAAATGTCTAACAGTGTAGCCTGGTAGATACCGGGCAATACAATTTGTGGGTAAAACTGGACGTCATCCAGGCAAAAAAAACGCCTTACCAGAACACCATCTCGCATGTACAGCCGTTTCCATTTGCTCCAATATGCCTTTGTAGCTGGACTATGAGGTCCACCAGAAACCCATGCTGGCCGCTCGCCATTAACCTCCATCCAAGGTCTAATAGGCGCAATGTCTGGGTCTGTCTTTTGGGCCTCCTGAAGTTCCTCCAGGGACCACCCACAGAAAGTTCCGATTTCATCGGCTTCAGTCGTATCCAGTTTTTCATAAGTTACTCCCACTTGACAAGCCATGGGTTGAGCTAGCTGCTCCACTACCCCCACTGAACTTGGCTTCTCCTTTTTGACAACAAAATCCAAGTCACATTGTATAGCCTGGTGACAGATATTGTTTATTTGAGGGGTCAAATCTTTGAGCTTGCAAGGACACGACTGTTGGCATGGGGGTCTAGAGAGGCTGTCTGCATTACTGTGAAGCCTACCAGGGCGATGGACGACTTCAAAATCATACTTGCCAAGCCTCTCCAACCACCTGGCTAGCTGGCCTTCTGGTTCCTTCATTTTGGTTAGCCATCGAAGACTGCTATGATCTGTACGTACAACAAACTGACGGCCCAAAAGGTACTGTCGTAGTTGTGATGTGAAATCCACTACTGCAAGCAGTTCTCGTCGCGTAGTACAATAATTCTGTTCTGTTTTAGACAGCCTGCGGCTCCCATATGCCAATACGCGCTCCACACCCTGCTGAACCTGGGATAACACAGCACCAATGCCGACATTGCTAGCATCAGTGTCTAGAATCATTTTTCCCTCATCCAATGGGTAGCCCAGGACTGGTGTGGTGGTTAACAATTCTTTGAACTTATCAAAAGCTTCTTGGCATTCTGAAGTCCATTGAAACCGAGTGTATTTCCTAGTCAAGGCATGGAGGGGCTCAGCTATTGTGGCAAAGTCTTTCACGAATCGTCGATAATATGATGCCAACCCAACGAATTGACGAACTTCTCTGATGGATTTAGGTATGGGCCAATCCTGCACTTTTCGTTTTTTAGAGGGGTCGGTGGTCACCCCTTGTTCAGAGACAATGTGGCCCAGATATGCTACTTGTCGGCGGAACAGGCAACACTTTGATGGCTTCAGCTTCAAGTTAGCATCACGCAGCCTATCAAAAATTTGACTTAGACGCTGCAGCATCTCTGGAACATCACGACCCAGCACTATTATATCATCCAGATACACCAGGCATGTCTCCCACTGCAAACCAGCTAATACCCTCTCCATAAGCCTTTGGAAAGTTGCAGGGGCTTTACATAATCCAAAAGGCATTACATTCCATTCAAACAGCCCCTTTCTGGTGCAAAAGGCAGCAGCTCGGCGGGCTCGTGGCGTCAATTCCACCTGCCAGTACCCGGAGGCCAGGTCCAGTGTGCTGAACCATCGAGCAGTGGAGAGGGTGTCCAGTGTGTCCTGTATCCGCGGCAATGGGTAAGCGTCCTTGATGGTGCAATCATTTAAAGCCCGATAATCTACACAAAGACGGTAAGTGCCATCTTTTTTATGCACCATTACTATAGGGGAGGCCCAGCTACTATTGCTGGGACGGGTCAACCCAGCCTCTAGACCTTGCTTTACTTGTTGGTCAGCATCTTGTTGCTTTTCTTGAGCCATTCGACGTGGGGGTTGCTTTACGGCCATTCCCGGCCGAGTCATGATATTATGCTGCACCAGATTAGTGCGGCCCAAATCGGCAGGTCCAGTTGGGAACACACTTCCATAATTGCGGAGTAGTTGAACTAGCTGAGACTGTTCATCTTGGCTAAGATCAGCCACACTCTAATTATACAACTCCTGCAAGTGCTGCGGAACAGTATCTCTCCCTGATGACTGAGCACTGGCTGGCCTGCTAACAGACTCTAAAGCTTTAGCAGGTTGAAGGAAACCTGCTATAGATCCTCTTTTGATGGTTACAGCCGTGCTTCCTGGATTGAATATGCGCAGCGGTATGCTCATGGAGGGCTAAGCTTCCACCAGCACGCCAGCTACCAGCACTTTATATTTTTCTACAAAACCCCTAATGGGGCTCAACATCACATCCCCTTTAGGGTGGTTCTTGGAATTAATGTTGCCCCTGACTACATACTCCAAACCTGCCTCAACCACCACTGTTCTGGCCACCCTCACTGCCTGTGTCTTTGGTATGTCCATAGCCTGACAGTATGGCACTTCCTCACCGAAGAGTATGATGCAATTATTGCCGAAATCAAGACTTGCTTGAGCCTGGGTGAGGAATGGATGACCCAAAAGTGCCTCCCCGTTTGCAATGTCTGCCACCAAGAAGTGCACATTCACTTGTCGGTTGTTTATCTGAACTGGAATGTGACTCTCACCTATCACTAAAACATCTCCCACTATTGTCTTTACGGCTGATGGCTGGAGTGGGGTCCGGAAATCCGGACGGATGGCATTGTACAGTTGCAAGGGCAACACACTCTTCCGTGCCACACTCTCCAATACCGCACAGACATTTAACCCCTGGATAGTTATTTGAATACTCATTTCTTGACTATAATTTTTCAAATGAATCACAGTGGGTTCTGAGCTTTTGTGGGCAGCCACTGGAGATGGGCCCCTGGTTGTTTTCCTAGGTGAGGGGCAATTCCTTTTCAAATGCCCAACACCTGTGCAGTTATGACAGCGAATTTCCTCCCATTTAATGTCTTTAGAGCCTCTCCGTGGGGCTGGCACATGCTGACGCTCAGATGCGGCTGCTTTAAAGTTGGTCGTGGAAGTAGCTTTTACCATAACCGCTTCGTCCACTTCCCTTACCACAGCTGTGCGGGGCTTATGATAGGACAGTCCATGTACTCCTGTTTGTGTGAGGCTAGTGACATGCTCTGCGGCCCGCTTAGTGGATTCATAACAACGAGCAATGTCATAAGCCTGGGCGAGGGTGTGTGGACCTTTCAGTCCGATCACTAAAGGCTACTGATACCCTCTCATATATATCACCCCTTAGTACATGTAGTGATTCCCCTGGCTTGCGGACACGCTGTCTCAACTCAATAGCAACTGCAGCAGCATGCTCCGAAGAAGTGCCATATGCGACCTCAATTTCCTCAACTAGGCGACTGTAGTCCCACTGAGCTGATCGTGGATTCCTATGGACTATTGCTCCTGCTGCGCCCATTAAACAAAACTTTAATTGGATGGCCATAGTCTCTTTAGTCCAGTGATTTGCTTTTGCACAGCTCTCGAACCGATAGAGAAACTCCCTCCATGGGGTGGTACCATCATACTGTATTGACCAGGACACAAAGTGGGGACTCTTTCCCGTGGTCCATAGTCATCATCACTCTCAGAATACTGATACTGTGCAGTACGTGGCCGTTGTGCCCATGACTCATGTGGTTCACATATGGGGGAAGAGAATCCTAATGGCTCGGTGGTATTATCACGCTGCTGGAATACACTAACATATTCTTTGTTCTGGAATGCACTACAACCAAGAGCGTCAGGCTGTGGATTGGCCGCAGGAGTGCTATAGACAAAATCCCCTGCATAAGCAGAAGCGAATGGATTCGTACATGGGGTTGTCACGGTAGCTGTTAGTGGATCTGCGGGCATACAGCCACCATCATAGGTGTATGAACCTGGTTCATCACATTCCACATGAATGCCATAGCTTCTTTCAGCATCAGCTTTAAATGGATTATTGTCAGATAACTGAAACTCCTTATTGGGTATATGACACGCTGCCCATGCATTTGTATGCATCCGTTTACCGCAACAAAAATGGTCATTGCATCCTTCACTTTCATTCCTTAAGTGCAAACAGTTAGTTCTGATTCCAGTGTCTTTCACCACAAACATTGGACGGATAGAATGACTGATCCTATTGCCGAATAAACAATGCTTACTTCAAGTTGCTTACTTTTTTTTGCGTTGTGTAGAAAACGGCGTTTATATGCTTTTAGCTTAATTCCCAGTGATTTTCACAGCGTGCTCACCCGTGCTGCAACCGTCATAAAGTCTGTCACTTCGTGGTAGCTAGTGTTAACCTTTCTTGCTTTGTCTCTTTGTTGTGTTAGAGATATCAGGGGAGATTCATTTATTACTCCAGGGCAGAAGAATATTAGTTTCGGGGTTAACTCCCCTCTCTATTCGTTGCAGCCGGTGAGTGAACAAGGACACATGTAATTTGGTCCAATCCTTTATTTTTTCTCCGTGTGGTACAACAAAATCAGTCACCAAAGAGAGAACATCATTGAAAACAGTCTCACTACGAAAAACCGCTCCTCTTTTCTGTCTCTCCCTCTCCGCTCCACACACACCTCAAAACTGCAGCCCCGCCCCTTAAAGGACCTGCACATTTTACAACATTATGTTTAAATCAATTATTAATCTTTATTGTGCATACAACAAATGGTTAATATATTCACGTTCAACATGCACAAAGTAACATAAATATGTCTAACTGTTTGCAATTAATTTGTATAATTAGTTGTTATAAAATATTAAATCCATTGCTTACCTGCTGTTGCACTGAATTCTATTACTTCCGCTTCTGTATTGGGCTGTGTAGCCGTAGCCCGCGTACGAGCATGGGGTTTTCAAAGGTGAAAGGATTCCGGAAGTAAAATTCGCGATCATTATTTCAAATTTTTACCGCTAAATATTTAATTCCATAAGACGCATTTTTCATGAACTGTTTAGCGATGTGGTAGTATATAAGTCGCTATTGTCGTTGCGAATTTGCAATACTTTGGCAAACGAAACTTTTGTAGTCCATTACAAAAACTACACTACCCACAATTCTTCAACACTCTGGCAGGTAACGAAAGGTTGTGCTTGATGATAGCAAGCGGTAAAATGGAGAAAAATAATTTGAGCTCTTGCCATCAAGCGGGCAAAACAATGAATTTAAAGAAAAGTCTGGTAAGTAACTTTAATCGAACCTTTTTACCAACTGGTAACACTTTACAATATTGTTGAACTTAATATCAGGTCATACTTATAGTTTGCTAACATGAACAAACAATAAACAATACATTTATTAAAGTATTTATTGATTAACAAATAATTTATGAAAATACAGTTGATCATTGATTGTTAATGTTAATCAGCACAACTTTTAATAATATGTTTTAATATTTTACATTAGTAAAATGTAAGACTTTAATAATACATTAGTAAATGGTTGATAAATGATGTTCACTGTTTGTTCATGTTTGTAAATGCATTACCTAACATGAACTATGATTCCTGTAACGTTACTGTATAGTTACAGTCTCTTTGGCATTAAATACACAGGTATACATTACAGTACGCAACATTTGTGATACATAAGTGGTTACTTAAATGTGCCCACTAAGCTAACAAGTGTACTTTTTTTGTAATCTACCGTTTATTTTAGTTACTGAACCATGGAAGGTGGTGAAGTGCTACAAAGCAGTCCTGGAGATTTTTGACTGAGGAAGCAACATGACAGATGCGTTCCGAAAGTATGGTGTGGACCGAAACACGATTATGCAGAGTGCAGCTATTGCTGAACTGGCCATTGCAGCTCTAGAGAACTATACAGAAATTCAAAACAAACGGGGAGAGAAATTATCAAGCATTTACGCAAAAATGTCAAGATGATATTATGGCAGATGAGAGCATTGCACACAAAATACAAGCCATGAAAAATGAGGGGTAATTGCTTCTAAGAAAATAGTTGACAGTTTTAAAGAAAAAAAATGTGGTTTTATATGTATGTATGTATGTATGTATTTATATACACTTTTTTATTGAATACTCTATTTTAATTTAATTTTTTGTAATTATTATGTTACTTATTTGTTTCTTTTTTTATATTATTGCACAGTATATGTTATGTACTGTAATAAAGGTCTTGAAAGTCTAAGTGAAACATGGCTTTGAGTGATTTTGGGGTCCAGGAAAATCAATAATCACTGTTTTAATAACCCACAGATGTTAGTAACATTAGTTATTGTTGGTTTAGTGGTAAGTAATGTTAGTAAAGTGTTAATAAATGTTAGTAAAGCATTAGGTAATGTAAATGCTTTGTTAATGATAAATCATGTTAGTAAATAGTTAACAAACATGAAT
The DNA here is from genome assembly GCA_903798195.1 of Danio kyathit. NCBI lineage: Eukaryota > Metazoa > Chordata > Actinopteri > Cypriniformes > Danionidae > Danio > Danio kyathit. Next base: position 36,929,684 of record LR812519.1, read on the forward strand.
AACAGTTGAAGCTGAGGTTTCGATGTGCACTCCAACAGAGTCCTCCTTTGTCCCTGGCATTGATCAGGAACTATGAACTTATCATAAGCTCTACCAATTATGCAGTAGTATATGAGTAGTTAACATGAACAAAGTTTGTGTATATCTGAACCTGATTCTTTTGTTCATGTTAACTAACGTGTTAACTAACATTGTAAGTTTTCATTAACAAGGATTCAGTATTGCTTTATAAATGTGTTGTCCATTATTAGATCAAGTTATCTAATCTATTAACAAATGTGTTAGCATATGAGTAAGTAAACATTAACTAATTAAGCTGTTCATGTAAAGAGATGCATTAGACTGTGTAAATTACCATTAACAAAGATTAAGTAATGCTGAACAAAGTCATTGTTTACTGTTAGATCATGTTTACTAATGCATTAGCTAACACATGAATAAATGTTTAGTTAGCATTAACAAAGGTTAAGTAATGCTTAATAGATGCGTTATTCATTGTTAGTTCATGTTAACTAATGCATTAACTAACGTTAACTAATGCACCCTTATTGTAAAGTGTTACCACTTAGGGACTAATAAAGATTAAGATAAAAACTTAATTTCAATGTATTTTTGTTGGTCAGTTATCTACAAAATAAACAATAATAACAAATAACGTTTGAGGTAAAGTGCTTCAAAACAAGTCCGCTGTATGCCTCTGGGCCTCAACACAACTGGTTTGTTAAATAAATAAATAAATAATATAGCCTAAATAAAACTAAAGTGAAATATTCACCATTTCAGAGAACAGGAAAATATCAGAAAAGTGCTGAAATGCTGGTTATTTTATATATTTTATTATGTTTTTTACAAATTTCAGAGGAAATATCTAAATATTAGAGGAAAAATAAACCTGACAACAGATCCTATCAATGTCATAGCGAATGCTCTTAAATAATGTAGCCCTGTTGTAAGCATCACGTTTTTATAGAGATTGTGTCTGTCCAGGGCCGGAGCAAGCTCAACTGGCACTCTAGGCAAACAACGAGAATGCCGCCCTCAAACCGAAAGTTATGCTGTTTTCAATCCGAAAAATCCGGCGGAGGGTGGGGAGAAGGGCGGCGGGGATGGGTGTTGAGATGATGCTGGGTTTGTTGTGGATGAAAGCGAAGGGGGGGAGACGCGCCATGGACGCCGCCTTGACTGCTCAGCTGCCTAGGTCGCCTCTATGGATGCGCTGGCCCTGTGTCTGTCATATACAAGCTTCATATAACAGAAGCTTTAAAGAGCGCGTGCGGTGACTACAGTGATGCTCAGCTCTGACGAGATGCAGTTTAAAGTAGTTTTGTTTTTTTACATATAGATTTTCATTGCTTTAAATTATTTTAATGTTTTTGTATTTACAGTTTGTATATAAAACGAACGCTTAGCATATTGTTCGCAGTGATCGTTATAATAGGATCATGTGCATTGCATATGATTATTCAGTTTACATTACATTCTTTGGTCGCAGCGCTGTATTTTATTTATTGCATTTAGTCATTAAACAATTATATTTTGAAAAAAAATTATTGTAATTTAAAAACAAGCTTGCAATTCTTACCGGTGGTTGTAATATTTCAAGCTTGTTTTCAGACAATTCTAGTAAATGGTGGCACTGTAGACGAATGGCTTCCCGATAGTTTTACACCACCTAAAAATATTTTTTATTTATTTATTCATTTATGTATTGACCCTGCTAATCCAGCAAGAATATTTTTTCTATGGTTGCATCTGAATTTTAGTTTCTGTGATAGGCCTATTGTATCTTTCTCAATTAATTAAATAAATGTTGTTCTTTAAACAGCTTAAACTTTGTGATTTAAACCTGTGTTTTGACCTTAATAGTAAATTTTGTTATTATGCACATCTGAAATAAAATGCATTTTTATATATATATATATATATATATATATATATATATATATATATATTATATATATATATATATATATATATATATATATATATTTATTTATTTATATTTATATACATATTTATATATATTTATATATGTATATATGTTTATATATATATATTTATATATATACATATTTATTCATATATATATTTATTTATTTATATTTATTTATATATATATATACATATTTATATATATATATATATATATATATATATATATATATATATATATATATATATATATATATATATATATATATATATATATATACTTATTTTTATTTATGTGTATGTATATATATATATATATATTTATATATATATATATATGTTTATAAATATATATATATATATATATATATATATATATATATATATATATATATATATATATATATATATATATATATATATATATATATATATATATATATATATATATATATGGTGTCTCAGACTTCTTCATAGACCTGTGACAGGCTGCCCCAATGCTGACATCACCAGTCAACCTGTCTTTATTTGATACTGGTGCAAAAATTCACAAAGTGTTAATATGAATATGTAGATCCATACGGTAGACCAGATAACTTTATAGCGTTAGCTAGTTAGTGACATTGTGCAGCATTTCCATTCCGCTAGCTTAATTACCTTCATATTTCATTATGTATGATGTATGATGTATTATATAACGTATAAAACACGAATTACTACTTACTACTTTCAATAACAAACCGCTGGCGCATATGAAATAGCGATGAGCGGAAGTGTTCTACCCAGGGATCCGGTTTGGTCACGTGACGTTCGACATATACCCTATTCATAGGCTTGAAAATTATATTAGTAAGGAACATGAGTACAGGAACTGCATTGGCCTGGCTCAGGTCTTATCTATCTGAACGTTATCAATTTGTATCAGTTAATGAAGAGGCATCATACACAGTACACTGTGGGGTACCACAAGGCTCTGTTATTGATTCCTTACTTTTCACACTATATATGCTACCGCTAGGCAATATCATTAACATGGAGTTAGTTTCCACTGTTATGCCTATGATACACAACTTTGTATCACCTCTCAACCTAATAATTTGTAGGAATTTACAAAATTACTGGTATTAAAAATTGGATGACTAAAAACATCTTATTACTAAATTCAGATAAAGCTGAGGTCTGGTCCAAAAAAAACTGACAAGCAAAAACCTAGAACACTGTCTAACCCTTGATGGATTCACAATTCAGTCCTCATCTTAAGTTAAAAATTTGAGGGAGATTTTTGATAGCAACTTATCGATTGAAGGCCAGATTTCAAGCATCTGTAAAATTGCATTTTTTTCTTTTTAAAAATGTTGCCAAACTGTAACATGCTATCAATGTCTAATGTGGAAAAGCTTATTCATGCTTTCATGATGTCTCGGTTAGAGTATTGTAATGCTTTACTAGGTGGTTGCCCTCTTGGTCTACTTAAACTTCAGCTAGTTCAAAATCCAGCTGCTAGAGTGCTTTCTAGAACAAAGAAATATGATCATATTACTCCAGTTCTTTCATCATTGAATTGGCTCCCTATTAAATATTGTATAAATTTAAAAAAATTATTGACAACCGACAAAGCCCTGAATGGCTTAGCTCCTCAGTAGTTCCTGGTGTATTACAGCCCCTCACGTCCACTACGCTCAATTACGCAACCCGAGCCGGGAACACTTACTAGAAGACATAATTTGCACAGCATCTATGCTTATGTTAAGTCTGTTTTTCATCATCCTGAGGTCTTCATAACCCTGGACCAGGCTGTATCCTGAGCAGATGCGGTGGTGGTTGTGTGATAAAATCAACAAAGATTATCCTCAGTTGTGGGCTGCAATTAGATTTCATTATCAGTTAGGTTATCGGTTAGCCCAGCTTTATGGTGAAGTATTCATAACCGTTCTTAAAATGTTTTTATTAATCATAAACCCCAAAATGGAAGCATAAGACGTCACCATTTTAACCTATACCTATACTGAATGCTATTAAATAACTCGAACACCACCTGATCCACAAATGTGCAATTTATAATTCACGTACACAAAACAGAGCATGTGTGAATACACATGCTGTTTTGTGTACGTGAATACAAAGACAACTCAGTTTTTACAAAATGCTGCACACTTATTTAAATCAGATTTTGTCAGACACAAGTGTAGCAATGCACGATTGTATTTCTCAAATCGGTAGGTAAATGTGCACATGTGAAATAACAATGTTGCGGCTTTGCTATGTAAAGTTATTTGTATTTGATTCCTGAAAAGCTTAAAAACTGCAAAAAGAAAGTCTTAAAATTCAAACGAACCTGGCAGTATAGACTCAAACAAAAAGTCAATTGACACCTGCACACGCCACCTAATCCGCAAATGCAAAACTTCCTTTTCGCACACATAAATTAAGATGCATGAATGTTAAGAAATATATTTGTTTTCACGCACATGTTTATGTATGCGCAAATCTTAAATTCACAGACTCAGGTTGAAAGTCATTCATATGTGGATGTAAAAATGCATATACAACATTTATGGAGTGTGTGGATGACAGAGCGTGCATTCACAAATAATATTGAGACTATTTTTTTATCCATAATTTTATAGCATTTCATTTCTGCATTGACATTTAATATCTCTTGATCAAATATATTAAGAGCAGCATCTATGCTAATTTTCTTTGGTCTCTATTTTCACTTGGGAATGCCCATCTTGGGGCCTCTAGAGATTGTGCAGCACCATTGATGGGATCCAAGACCTATGAAGAGATGATGTCAACCATTGAGGAGTTCGAGGACAACACATACGAAGAGATGATGCCAACCACTGAGGACTTTGAGGACCACACAACACATACACTTAATACACAAATACACTTCATTAAACATGTACATGAGACATCATCTATTTGCTATAAAACTGTAGGTTAACTATGTTCATATATAATAACTTATATTTGATTGTAATGAAATAATGTGCACCTTTTGTAAAGCTACTTTGATGCAATAAATACTGTAAAAAAGCACTATACAAATAAACTTGAATTGAAAACTTGAATTTAATAATTTATGTTTAGATTTCCATGTACTGAACACGTATTATTTGATTATGCACACTGTATGCCCAGATATTTTTTAGGGCACCATTAATTCAACACATGACTTTCAAAACATAACATTTTCTTTAAAATATATATATTGTTTTATTTCAGATTGACATACAAATTTACAAGAAAAATGCAGCATTTAACTTGCACAGGAAAATGTAGATAATGGACATACACAAGACATGCACATTACTAAAAGAACAAAAAAATGAGAATGAAACAAACAATGTGAGCTTAAAGGCTACCTATATTCTACAAAGATTATTACATAGACATAAGCAATCCATCCACACATTGCACACTGTATTTATTACATGAAACATGAGCCTTATTGAATAAAATTGTTACAACATTAAAACAGTATTATTAAGCACAATTTGGCTCCAATTACAAAATTGAAATTACTCACTCTTTCAAAAATTCCCACTTAAGAATCAACTTATGACAAAATAATCAAGACTTTAAAACAAAAAAACAAACATGTGGTTATTACTAAATATAATTAAGGCTTTATTTAATCTTTGATAGTGTGTGGCCTATAAGACCATTTTAAACCCATGGGGAAAAATACACATTGGAACATTGGAATTAATTACAAAATGTAGTTTCTGAATTAGGTAAATGTACATGAAAAACAATGGAGGCAAAGTAGGGTCATAATACATGTTATTTTAAATGAAGTCAAATGAACTTTTACTTTAATCATCATAGATTTATATATGGGAATATGATTACTACTCTTTTCCAAAATGAAGCACATAATTTTGTTTTAATAAACTCACAGCAAGACCAGTATTCAAAATTGTGGAACATTTGTAAGCTATTTAGCTAAAATATTTAGTCATTAAACAGAGGGATTTTTTAAAGCCTAGTTCACACTACATGACTTTAAACATTGGCATAGGCTGTGCCTTTCACACTACATGACTTTTTGATTTTGTGTCTTTAAATCTGTGGTGCTCGCACTACGAAACGCTACGAAAATGATCCACCAGAGAGGGCTCACACACTACATAATTTGACAACAACTCCTTACCCAACAGCTCAGTCAAGTACGGAAGTCCTAAGAGGCCATGCATTAAAATATTTTTTCTCTCTTGTTTTGTCGTGATCACGACTTAATTATCTTGTGATCTCTACATAACAAAAAAAGTTGTTTTTTCGTGATCACGACTTATTTTTCTCGTGATCTCGACATAACAAAAACTTATGTCGTGATCACGACTTATTTTTTGCGTTAAGTTATTTATTTATATATTTATTATTATTATTATTATTAGTAGTAGTAGTAGTAGTAGTATTAATATCTGGCAAATGTCAGGACACCGGCCTTGCGAACAGGGAGAATAACTGCAGACGCGCATTCGTGCAACACATTAAAGGCGTTCAGAACAGCCATAATATGAGAGCAAATGCTCGTGCTCCTGATTAATGTACATTCATGATTATGTTTATGTATATGATCATTATTTACAATAATTTGCATCAACTGTTACCATTTTAAAGCAACTCTATGGCGCATTTTTAAAGTTGTAAATAATTTGCGGAAAGGATCAATGGAAGTGCAGGATCTTCATAATTTAATTCATGCATGCAGCAACTTATTTTGCGCCATATAGAGTTGCCTTAAAATGGTAACAGTTGAGGGAATATTATTGTAAATAATGGTATATAATCAAATACGTAAATATAATCATAAATGTACATTAATCATGAGCACAAGCATTTGCTCTCATTTTATGGCTGTTCTGAACGCCTTTAATGTGTTGCACAAATGCGTGTCTGCAGTTGGGCTATTCCCTTTCTGTTCGCAGGGCCGGTGTAGACTCTCATTTGCCAGACATTTGCCAGATATTAATAATAATAATAATAATAATAATAATAATAATAATTAATGCATAAATAAATAAAAGCAAAAAAAAAAAAAAGTCGTGATCACGACATAACTTTTTGTTATGTCGAGGTCACGAGAAAATTAAGTCGTTATCACGACATAACAACTTTATTAAGTCGTGATCATGACATGACATAACTCGTTTTCTCGAGATCTCGACATAACAAAAAGTTAAGTCGTGATCACGACATAACAAGAGAGAAAAAATATTTTAATGCATGGCCTCTTAGGACTTCCGTAGACAAGCTACCAAACCACAGCCAATAAAATATTGAGGGAGGAGCCGGCAGAAAATCCTAAACACTATTGGCTGCTTGTGTGCTGATGACATCACTGACAGCGTTTCAAACTTCTATGAAAGCTTTCAAGGGAGCATTTAAAAACAATATCAGTCAGCTGATGCATCAGCAGATCAATCACTCATCTGCAAGGTTCAAGTGAATAGATGTGGCTTTAACACTAGGACTACCGAGGCAGTCAGAAAGTTTTTAATTTTTGTAATTTAATAACTCTTTGAAATAAAACTGACACACCTATAATACCCTGACTTGTCCTAAATATCTGTGTATGTTTTTCAAACATTGTTATTTTTTGTTATTTTTATTGTTTATACCTTTAATGACCATATCAGACTGCATGCCTGTCTGCTACTTTTCGCCTTGACTTTAAATATGTGTGCCTCTTTTGCCTAGGTTACTTCCTGCTTATATAAATATAACTTTCTTATAGCAATAACAAAAATTTACTTCAGATATATCTTTCAAAACAGCATATTCTATGCCGCGAAATAACTCCTGTTTATGAAAGTAAAAAATGAAAGTGAGGCCCAGACCTTTACGGGTGTTCTACACCTATATCTTAACTACATATTTATAGGCTGTATTACCAAAAAGATCATATTTTTAGGGTGATGGTGTCATAAAATTTGATGACAGACATTCAAAGCTTAATTTTAAAATCTCAATAGAAGCTTTGAATGTAAATATGATGTCATGTATGAGAACAGTCAGAATTAATGCTTTGGTAATTCTAATAGTTATAGAACTCTAGTTCCACAGTTATTATCTAGCCTAATCTCGTGTCTATGTTAACACAGTGAATCGAGTGCATTGATGCCCATTCTGGCCAATCACAGACATTTCTGCTTATGCTGATATGCTCTCTCATTGGCTGCAGCTCGTCATTACATCTGACCGCACGTGGGGTTGAGTCGGCTGACTGGTCTGGAATATTTAGCATGCTTGATATTGGATTTCAGTCAGCTGTGTTGGCGATGCGTTAGCAAGCATTTTTGATGCGTTGTTTAGTAATTCACACATAAAGACTGCTGAGCACCCCCAGATTTTTTCCAAATCACAGCCTGATCTATCGGCAAGCTTGTTAACTTCAAAATCAGGCTCAAATCAGGCTTAAAATCCTGTAGTGTGAAATAGGCTTAAGGGACTGAAAACGGAAAATGGGTCCCACTGTTTTCATGTTTGTTGCAACTGTAAAACTCTTTTACTGCCCCTGAACTAAATGAGAGCATCCCAATGTAAACCATCAGTGACAAATTCTTTCTTAGCATGGCTACACTATAATACTCACCACTGTTAATTGATGAGCGTAAATTTATTATTATTTTTATTGCCACAGCTGACTAATTGATGAGGGTTTTGCTGCAATGCCTGACCAAGATAGTTGCAGGAAGATACCTCGATGATCCCAGCCTGAAGCAGCATTACCTCAGACATGGGTTCATTTTACTGACATTTAGGCCAAGCCCTAATTTTCATCGAGGCCGCTTGCGAGTTACAAAAATGAGGACCCTGCGAATTGCAATCAGTCTGCCTTTAAGAGTGTTCATCGCAAGGATTGTAAGCTGGGCTTTGTTTTCCAGTGGCAACACAGCCAACAGCCACCAACACCATGCAGGACCATTGGGGTTTCCCTAAGAAAATAAAGACCAGAGTCAAATGTAAATTTATTAGATTTCTCACTTATAAAAAGAGCAAATAATAAAAATATTAAATATGTCAGAATAAACTGTTGTAAAATTTGCAAAAATCAGACTGGAGATTATGAAAACTTCAATACATGTGGAAGTGATTTGATGCAATCATTCACCTGTGGGTCAGGGTCTTTGACAGGTAGTGGTCCAAAATGGCTGATGATTTGATTCTTCATATCATCTTTGAGGGAGGTGAACCAGGCCATGGCCTGATCATACACAGAGTCATGCAACTTCAGGAGCTCAGTCAACTCCTCTCCTTCAACCTGAACACACATGCACAAACAGTATATTGTGTCTCGCTCTCCTTGTGTAAGGCGTCAATGGTTATCTTTTGGACAACTGTCAAATAAGCCATCTTCCCCATGATTGTGTAGCCTATATAACTAGACTGAGAGACCATTTAAAGAGCTTTGTAGGTGTTTTGAGTTAATAAGCTGATTATGACCAGCGCTCATATACAGTTGAAGTCAGAATTATTAGTCCTCCTGAATTATTAACCACACTGTTTATTTTTTTGCCCAAATTTCTTTTTAACGAAGAGCAGATTTTTTCAACATTTCTAAACATAATAGTTTTAATAACTCATTTCTAATTACTGATTTATTTTATCTTTGCCATGATGACAGTAAATAATATTTTACTAGATATTTTTCAAGACACTTCTATACAGCTTAAAGTGACATTAAAAGGCTTAAATAGATAAATTAGGTTAACTAGGCAGGTTAGGGTAATTAGGCAAGTTATTGTATAACGATGGTTTGTTCTTTAGACTATCAAAAATAAATATAGCTTAAAGAGACTAATAATTTTGACCTTAATGTTTTTTTTTTTAAATTAAAACTGCTTTTATTCTAGCCGAAATAAAACAAATAAGGCTTTCTCCAGAAGAAAAAAATATTATTAGACATACTGTGAAAATTTCCTTGCTCTGTTAAACATCATATAAGCAATATTTAAAAAAGAAAAAATTATTCAAAGGAGGGCTAATAATTCTGACTTCAACTGTAAATATAAATAAATCAAGCATATCTTGTGCTAACAAACTGCAAAAATATATTAATACCTTTTTATCCTCCAAATATTCAATCTTGGCTGTGTGGTATCCATCTCTCTGCCCATGACTGAGAACTTTAAAACGAGCAATGCCTATGGTGTCCACCACTGAGCGTCCATCAGGAAAAAACTTGACATCTCTCACTGCCAGCATACAGCCGTGGTCTGCAAACCTGTTAATTACACACACCATGCATTTTACTCTATGCCATGTTAAAATTAAGCACTTCATTGTGTACACATTTTTCAACAAGCACAAAAATGTATACACAAAAAAACAAATCACAAACATAGTTATTTCTAAACCAAACAAATAACATGCCTTGTACTTTCCTTAACAGGAAGGTGGTCATTTTGCTTTTTGTGAAAAGTGTGTACAATGAACAAAATAATCTTCTCAAGTCATTTACCTGACTGCCACTAAACTTGGTCAACATTATGCAGAGGCACTGAATATCATGAGCATCATGCATGATGTATCAGTAGTCAGTAGATCAGTAGTGCTTCTTTTTGACCAATCGCCACAAAACCAGTGTTGTAAGAATCTCTGGACTGCCTAGATCAATAATTATCAAAAAAAGTTTAACTTTCAATTTTGGATAGCTGTAACAGGCTGATTTACAAAAGGGGTGAGTCTACAGTACGTGCACCTACATTCCTGTAAACACATGATGAAAACTCAAAACTTCACAAAATGATGTGGACAGGTGACATATAACTTCAGCATGCAAAATTTCATGGAGACTGGACAATAGGTGGCACTATGACAGTTGGAAATGTTTTAACAACATGATAAACGAAAAGCATTAAATGTACTTCATTTACACACTTTTTCACAAATACACTTGATCTACATATCATATGATAGGGCTGCTCATACTGAACACTTTGACACTAAAACCACTGCTGTCACTCAAACTGTTCATTTAATATTCTTCAATATGTGAAAAGGCTACTTTAGCAAACTACTCCCTGTTGTTTTGGTCAAACACCGCAAAACCAGTGTTGTAATAATCTCTGGACTTAGTAGATCAATAATTATTGAAAAAAGTTCATTTACAAAGGAGTGTGTCTTTATGGTCCTACATGCCTGTAAACATGTAAAAAAAAAACTCAAAACTTCATAAAATTGGTTGTATCCAGGTGACAAATGATAATGTCAATAATAAGCATGCACAATTTTGTGGAAATAACACAATAGGTGGTGCTATAACAGTAGAAAAGGTCTCAAAAGTTTCATTGTGTCTTTATGCTTATTTCAGTGGTTAAATTACCATTTAAGCGGTTAGATGGCAGCACAATACCACTTATTGCTGCCGTCTGTGCTTTTCAGTGCAAAGTGACATAAAACTACAGAAACAAATGCTCATTTTTGACAACTTTTCATAAATACTCTTGATCTACATATCATATGGTAGATCTGCTCTTTCTGGGCACGTTTTCTAAAAGACATCTGCTGTCAATCAAACAGTTTATTAAGTAATTTATATTACATTACTAATCTTGCAAATTAGTTATACTGTTTTTTTTTTGTTTTTGAGTTTACATCAGCATAACCAGTATTTTACAAATCTCTGGACTGCCTAGACGAATAATAATAAAAAATGTTGCACTAGCAGTTCTTTCATAATCATTTGAAAAAAATACCTTGGTGTAAGCCTGTAAATCCTACAAGAAATCTCAAAACCTCACAGTTATTCAAGCACATGTGAAATATTCTAAACAAATATGCAAAATTTAAAGGAGTTTGAAGTTTACAACCATTAGAATCGTTAATCAAGAGTCATTTCGTTTAAATTTATCATAGCCACTAGATGGTAGCAAAAGACTACTGATTGGTTACTGATAGATCTTTTTATGGTAAAAACACTATTGCATTTAAAATTAGACCCAGTGACATTGTCAACTTTCATTTAGTTCAAATATCTGGCACATAGTGTGTATAAGAATGACTATTGTTGATATAATAGTTTAACCATAGATTTCTTTGTATGTGTGTGTCCATTGTGGATGTGCTTTGTCACAGATAAATTTTGGTTTGTCAAAGACTTTGTAAGACCAAGATACATACTGAACCTAGAATTTTGTATAGTTATACCAATACACAAAACGAATTGAAAAAAAAAAAGAAAAACATGAAATTATATCCACATTAAAAATTTCAACATTATTTCAAGTACCATAACAGCACAGTACAGTATCTCAACATATGTTTATGGAATAAGTGCAAGTTTGCCTAGAATACATTTGTGAATAACTACATACCACCTCTAGTGCATTTGTGAGACCTCAAACTCTTCTAGCATCAAGATGTACACAAATCCACACACAGGTTTTGATTATTATGTTGTTCAAGGGAGACGAAATAAAGAAACTGTGTTCCTTGGGAAGTTATTGTAGGGTATTAATTGCTTTGTCTATTGCACATCTAGAAAGTCCTAGGAGTGTCATATGTTTTGATTGTAACTTGTAATCTTGGCAGGACCTATCTGTACAAATTTCAAAATAGCAGTAGATACAAATATGCAAGTAGGCATTTTTTTTAAAACTATTACAAATAAAACAGCTGCTATCTAAAGTGCATCCCAGGATCTAATGAAAAAGGAGTTAGACTTGTGATCGGAAGGTCGCAGGTTTACCACGACTGGCAGGGATTGTGGGGGGTTGGGGTTCTCAGAGCTCTCACCACCCTCAATACCAAGGCTGAGGCGAGTCCCTTTAGCAAGGCACACTCCAACTGCTCCCCGGGCAGTGCAGCAATGGCTACCCACTGGTGTTCACGGCTCTGTATGTGCACTTAGATGGGTTAAAAACAGGTTTTCGAAGTCAAATAATCCCACCACTCTATAGACAAATAACCATGTTTGTAAGCATTCAGGATGCGCGCGCAGGGATGAGGCAGAAAAAAACGAGAGCGCTAGCATTTACAGTGAGGGAATGACATCCGATGCGGTACAGAGTTTGTTGTTGTCTTAGAAATAAGATATATTGATTACATATTATACATATTATTTAAATAATGCTTTCAGCATATTATAACAGCTTGTCACCCAGTGATAAGCACAGTGATTCGGCAAAATTAATGTTAAAGTGAGTGGCGTTTGTCTGACAGGTCCATTTGCGATAGCACCCTCCCAAGGGATATTGGATAAGACGAAATGACCAAGCATCCAGCACGGAATATACAATCTCATTGAAGCTCCAAGGGATTTTACAAGAGAGAAGTCAAAGTCTTTGTCTTTGGATGCCAACAATTGTGTTCTGTGTGGTCATGTGCAAGACAATGTTCCATGATTACCAGATTCAAAACTATGTAGTGCTAAAAACTGAGGTTCTGCCTAGCCAAAGACAAGGAAAAAAAGACGGAGCTAACGTTATACAAGGCCAGGGTAATCATCATTAGGCAAAACAACTGCATTTTGACAGCGAACTACACCTGTACGGCAGGGTATGTGAACTTACACATAAAGGTAGAGTTGGTTTTATATTCGCACATTCGGACTTTCTCCTTAATAATATCATTTCATAAAAGTATTATTTGCAAACTCTAAATAGCAAAATCATATTAGCAGCCAATGACTATCAAAGTACAACATTGTTCACAGTCAAATAAACAGTGTTAATGTTGTTTTCAAGTCACACTTGCAGGTTATTTCAGACCGAATATTGAAAGTGCTGTGGTAAACAATATAGGGGGAGTGTGTCACAAGTTGTCACTAAATGAATGTGCGAATATAAAACCAACTTTAATGACTTACACTTTCACGTTTCATTCTTAGCATTCAGTGTCCACTGTTTAATTGACCATATTTAACTGTTTTTGCTGAAATCATTGCTGTAATCAAAAACGAGTAATGTGTATGATTCAGCATAGCATGAACTTACCTGATATAACATGAGAACTGCAGAGTTGAGCATTTCTAATTAGGTTGTCACTTCATTCAGCTCCCTTTTAGCCAAAGACGTCTGCAGTTGGCATTAAAGCAGTGTGGTGTATGGTAAAAGTTTTCTATTTCTGGACTTTGGCATCCTACCGCACAACACGACATGTTTGCTATTGTAACCGGTCTTTTTTTGCAACTGGGGACCTGTGTGAAGTCATGTGTGACGTAGGTTGGTAATTCATCTATGTCTCTATGTTTTTTGTCAATGTCAATGGGCAAGTTTGGGGTTCTGTTGCACTCTTATTAAAAACAAACGAAAAAATAAATATTCTGTTCAGACAGTATATAAATATAGTCATAACCAATAAACCATTTTAACCTTTTGTCAAATTTGGTTCACAAACTATAACAAATAAAACTTTCTTTAAGGCAGACGAGGAGGTAATACTAATAGTAATTACTAATAGTAATTACTATTAGTAATCTAGAAGAGGATTAGTCAACTATCATTTTATTAGTCACAGATTTTTTTTGAATGGACAGTCAAAATGGACATTATTCAAGTAAATAATGCTACTGTGATGGACATAAAATTTATGGCTTGTCTATGTGGAAACAGTACATCAGACAGGAGGCACCTATCATTTCAAGATTTTCTGATTTCAAGATCATTCATCAACCTCAAATTTCTAATTTATATGTCCACTTAATCTATTAAAACTTTACAAATGTGCAATGTTAACGTGTGTGCAGCTAAAGTTTAGCACTGTGTTCCCTGCATGACAGTTAGATACGCCACTGATATAGAGCTGAACTCCTGTCGGACAACATCTATGTCTGTTTCTCTTATTATTAGATCAACACGTACATTTAATGTATTTTAGAAAAAAATATATATTCACAATCAAATCAGAAAAACAGCAAATGCCTCAAATATTTTTTTTTTTAAAGTTTGGTCTTCTAAAAAACATCAGGTCATTGACCCAAAAGCACTTAATGTAAATTAAATAATAACAGACAGTAATCCTAATGCACTATGTCTTACTGAAACCTGGCTTAAACCAAGGTTAAACCTTAAACCTTAGACCTTTTTAGTTTAAATGAAGTCACTCCTTCTAGATATGTTTATAATCATGAGATTTATCGGACTGGTCTTGGTGGTGGGTTGCATTAATCTGTAGTAATATTCTGAATGTTAATCATGTTTAACTCCTTTGAAGTATTGGTGCTTAATTTTGTGCTTTCGGATATTCCGAAAAAATCTACAAATTTTACATGTTGTCATCTATGTTATTTCTCTCTTTAATTACTGTGTATAGACCCACAGGACCCTATATCATTTTTCTAAAAGAGTTTGCTTATTTTATTTCTGACTTACTGGTTAATACTTATAAAATACTAATAATGGGAAATTTCAATATCCACATGGATGACACTAATGATACATTTAGACTCGTATTTACAAATTTATTACAATAATTTGGGATAAAGTGAATGAATTTCTTCACATGCAAGATTTATTATGTCAGAGATAAAATAAGCACCATCGATCTGTCCACTACAGCATCTTCCCAAATAGAGCACTGTAGATTGTTAATGGATAAATGTCAGACTTTCTCAGCAGTAGGCGGGGAAAAATGGTCTAAACTGGTAAATTCCTCCGAATCAACAACATCCATGTTAGATCCTATCCTGACCAAATTATTAAAACAAATGTTTTCAGAGGTTGCTGAACCTGTTCTTAATATTTGAATTCATCCCTACTTTTAGGATGTGTCTAAAACTTTTAAACTAGCCGTCATTTAGCCTCTTATTAAACAGCTTGATCACAAAGAACTAGTAAACTACATTTCAAGCCTTAATACAAAAATTTGTATCTACTCAACTATGTTTCTTCCTACAGAAAAACTATATTTTGTTATACATACAGTTGAAGTCAGAATTATTAGCCTACCTGAATTATTAGCCCCCCTGTTTATTTTTTCCCCAATTACTGTTTAACGGAGAGAAGATTTTTCCAACATATTTCTAAACATAATAGTTTTAATAACTTATATCTAATAACGGATTTATTTTATCTTTGCCATGATGACAGTAAATAATATTTTTCAATACGCTTCTATACAGCTTAAAGTGACATTTAAAGGCTTAACTAGATTAATTGTATAAAGGCAAGTTATTGTATAATGATGGTTTGTTCTGTAGACTATCAAAAAAATATATAGCTTAAAGGGGCTAATAATTTTGTACTTAAAACGGTTTTTAAAAAAAATTTAAAAACTGCTTTTATTCTAGCCAAAATAAAACAAATAAGACTCTCCAGAAGAAAAAATATTATCAGACATACTGTGAAAATTCCCTTGCTCTGTTAAACATCATTTAGGAAATATTAAAAAAAGAAAAAAAACATTCTTTAACTGTAAGTGATGTTGTTTTATTTTGAATTAATCACAAATATTAAAATCAATATTTTGGTATTGATATTAGTATAGACTTGAGCCTCATGCAGGGCACTAAATAATGTAGTGATAGTTTCATTGGTTTGACTCGAATATTAAAATTAACATTAGTTTTAATATTCATATTGAGATTTTGGTCACTCCTCTCTTAAGGTGCCTGTAAATAATAGGGTTGGGTACCGAAACCCCTTTGTAACCGGTATGCACTCGACCGAATCAGCATATGAATTTCAGTGCCTAATTCCAGTGCCACTGGAGCTGCGACAAGAACGTAAAGAAGGTTGCACACCAGAAGCGCTGCTCACACACTGGCGCTGCAAGTTGGCGGCTGTCCAGCCATGACTCAGGACACTGTTCATATTTCTGCCATGCCACAGAGCGCCATCTGAATAGTTTCATTTAAAATAACATGCGAACACGCGCGTCTGGTGTGTGATAATTTTAACTGTCATGTGCGTGCCGTGCCGCAGCTCTGCGCGGCGCATCCGGTGTGTGACGCCCTTAAAAAAGCATCAAGGGGTGCATCAAAGGCACACATAAGTACGCGTTGTGTCACACCATCTCTTAATATTTAATTCTAAACCACTTTGAGGGATACGGATGTCAGCGATGTCAGGCATTTGTTCTTTTTGTCGGCGCATGCGGTGAGCGACTTCCTTTATCAACAAGCATTATCCCATTCATCTAATTTGCTTAAACTAAGCATTCTAAAATA
The DNA here is from genome assembly GCA_903798195.1 of Danio kyathit. Lineage (NCBI taxonomy): Eukaryota > Metazoa > Chordata > Actinopteri > Cypriniformes > Danionidae > Danio > Danio kyathit. Next base: position 36,946,740 of record LR812519.1, read on the forward strand.
TGGCTATATTTTACAAGCAAGGATTCTGACACCAACATGCATCAGATGCTTTACAAAAGTTGCACGTGAGGGGGAAACACGTCAATCTTATGAAATGTGAGGGCTCATGGAATCAACTTAAAGGTGAGGGATGGACTGTCTTTGACAGCTTGTGACATCATCTGGGACTTTCAGTGAGTACGTTTACATGGACATAGGGATGCAACGATTAACCAGTTTCACTATTAACCGCGCTTTAATTTGTCACGGGTCGTAAAGGCTTTTCAACACCGCGTTTCTGCACAGAACAAAACTGCAGCAACCAAACAAAGATATGCCAACTGTGCGCTAGTTTGTACACCATGACTAATAACCACGCACACTGGATTAACTATGAATAAGGCTATTAACTAAGGCAAGCTCGTGTAAATTGGTTATTTCCAATAGAGGGACGCGCACGCGACGCAACGCGCTCACGCTTTTCAGCCGCACCTAGTTGAGATGACAGGGAGATGTGTGGCTGCGAGAACTACAATCGGCTGAAGTTTGGGGAAGAAGCAATGAAAAGTACACAGGTTTGCAAACCCATTTAAAGTTACAAATAATGGCGCAGATGAGCGCATGTTAATGCAAGAGAATGTTAATCCACCAGCTGAGTGATTTCGGAGAGTGCTGGAAAACTCGGAGTGGATCAGCTGTTTTATGGCCCGAAATTTCAATGCGTTGCATTCCCTGCGTGTTCAGCGCAAATGGACGCTAAATGTTAAATCTAACACAGTATAGTCAAAGACTATACAATAGGGACTTTGGTATAGTATATACCTATAAAAACAATAGTGCAAAATGTATATTTCTAACTGCAATGCTTCATTTTTGCTCGACGCAAACGATACATTTATTTCAATGTAACAGTTGGACTTTTTATAGCAGATAACTCACATTTAAGCCCATTCAAGGCAGTATAGTCATGAGAAATGTAATACATTGTTAGTATTATTGTCATCCCAGTCATCATTAATATTTTATAAATATTAGACATTAATTTTGGAATTATTGCACAAATATCAATAAGTCATAATAGAATTAGTTAGTTTCTGTTTTTTGTTAGTCCTGATTGATGTTCTTTTCAAATACAATAAATCTGGTAATATACAATATGCAGTGGTGCTCATTCATTTTTGGTGGGTGCTCCTAAATGTTTTTCTGGAAAGCGGGATTGAAAATATGCTGCTTTTCACATGCAACATTTTGATTGGATGGCCCTGTGAGGTGGTCACTGGAAGGTGTCACCCATAGTTTGACCAGTATTTCCACAGTCACAGTCTACAGTTAAACTGTTTTTATATTTAAAAGTCTTAAATATTTCCCTATGCATAATTCACTTTCCAAACCACTTCTACTTTCCCACGATATTGTGCTGAGAATATAAAGACCAAACATTACTATGTAATGTTGATCTTTACCTAAGCATTCATATATAAACATTATTAAGCAAAGTTTCATACAGTGGGGAATTTCAAACTGTGCATATTAAATATATACATGATTATTTTAATCTAAATGTGTATGGAGCAACATATTCCATTTTGTGCCTACTTTATGGGATGTAAATTTGTAATCCGCAGTCCCTGTGTGTCTTTCTGTCTCTGAGATAATGTAGATTAGAAGGAAAATGTTGATTGTGTCAAGAAACCTTTCTGCAAATTGTGACCTCCTAGCACCTTTATTTTTCCAAAAGAACAATGTCAAGAACAAAGATTATTCACTGTCTCCGTTGCCACTCTTAACTGATAAGCTTAAAGAAAAGGGGCAGGGCTTGATCAGCCTTCACCTGCCGAAGGGTTCCACTTATGATCTCTCATTACCCACAACCATCTAGAGCTAGTCTCAGCTGTTGCTGCTGTCCTTCCAGTATCCAGACCAATCCTCTGTAAAAAATAGCAAAGAGATGCAGCTGGAAAACCAAAGCAGCCCACCTCAATAGGAAACAGAGCTGCATACCATGCTTTAATAAAAGCTTCATCTATTAAGTTTTGGTACTTTGATTTTTTTAATCCATAAGAGATGGTTAGCCTGTCCTCCCAGAGCCAAATCGGGCCAAAGTGAAGTCACTGCTATTTCCTCTGGGAAGACGAGTATCATTTTGAGATCAAATTGCATCTCCCAGCCAGATGCTTGGCACAAAATAGAGGCCAAAGTTCTTAATTTTTGCTTGATTTTGGAAGCCTACCTCCTTGCTTTACAAAGCTAACTACTCTGTGGGGTAATGTCTTCTGTTCATTAGCTTTAACCCTCTGTAAATCCGTGCATCTTGATAAGAACCCTATTATGTTTCCATCTATAGCGCACTTTTCCTCGAGCTCTGGGACATACTGTCAGAATGTAGTTTAGGGTGCACATGGCTGCTCCAGACTGAAGACAGGATGGATCTTTATCTTTGCCCTAGATCTTAGTTATTTGAGGTTGGCAATAGGTCAGCTACTGAACACAAAAAGAAAGCCATTTTGCTCAAATTAGTCATCCCGATTTCCTTCCAGGACAGCGAACATTCAAGTGTCTGGTCCCACTGCACCCACTCCCCTTGGGAGGTGAGCACTACTCCTTTAACACATCAATCTTCTTCTACAGTCTCTATAACCCTCTGCACAACAAGTGTCATTTTGGCTTTAACATTGGCCTTGCTCCTGCTTTTGGCTTTATAGTTTCCTAGTCCCAGACGTTCTTGACGGACCACACCAACAATATCCTGTATGTCCAGTAAGCTTCCACTACCTTTAAAACCTCCTGTGGTTTCCATTTCCTGCTACACTGATTGTCTTGTAAAAATGACAAACCTATTTATCCTTAGACAGAAGCAGTGTACTAACTGCTCTTGCCTTGGTGGCTTTAAATTCTTCTACCACTAATTAAACTGGTAAATGGATTTTTGAGGTCCTGCTGTACAATTTGACTGAGCTGAAAGTTGTAACCTTTCCATTGCTTCTATGCAAGTCATAGAATAGACCATGACTTGGCCATTGATTATGGCCATTGTAGTCTAGGAATGATGCCATACAGATAGCACCACACCTTAAACCTCCTGAGAAACTGACTGTTGTCATTAACCTTAAGCCATATAGCCAATTTAGCTATAGTCTCTTTAACATTAATGCTATCCTTCAGAGTGCAACTATAGTATTTCCTAAAGCACCTAATTCTCTGGTCTTCAATAGTAGGAATTTTGGTTCCTTGAATACTGAATGCGTTTTTTGATAGCTTTCCTTTTAAGATACACAGGCTCCTGGATTTTCCTGGTTTAAATTACAGCCTTGCCCATGTAGCCATCTTCTCCAATGCATTTAAGACATGCTGAGTTCAAAGGAATGAATGACTCGTCACAGTAATATCGTCCATAAAGGATAGCAGGCAGGTAATATTGTACCATCATCTCCATTTGGCCCTTTTCAGTTTTCTTCCTGTTTTGAGTAATAGGTTCATAGGAGCCACAAATAAAGCCAATGATAGCATACATCCTGCCATGACACCATTCTCAAACCTCTGCCACTTAGTAGTAAAATTCCCTACCGTGAACCTCCTTTTCAGCCTATCCTTGTGACGCATCACAAGCTTGATTACTTATGAAGGTACATGGTAATGCTCCAATGCATTGTGGAAAAGATGGAAGGTTATAATGGTAAATAGGGTAGGCTTTTTTTGCCTCCTTGATGGGCTGGTCAATCACCGATGAATGCTCAAGGCATCCTGAGTACCCTGGGATGCCACCCCTTTGGACACTTGTTTCGACATATTCATTAATCACCAAATAAGTTGTTAGCCTATTAGCAATGATAGACCAGAATATTTTCCCTTCAACATCCAACAAAAAGATCTCCCGGAACTGGTCGAAACCTGCTTAATTCAAATGCTTTGGAACAAAACAGCCCTCTGCAATCTACAGCCAGGGTTCCTGATTCTTCCTCCAAATAGTCAGCAGAAGCTTTGCTAACCTCTTCAGCACTGGGCAGTTCTTATAGATGTTATAGAAAGATCTTATAGAAAGACTTTACTCTGGTGGTGCTTCTCTTTTTGCTTTTTCCAAATTCATTTTTGCATTGCTGAAGCAATCTCTTTCTCAGTTAGCGTAGCTGAGTCAGGGTTTCCTTCCTTTCATCATTTGCCTCCCACCATCTTCTCTCAAGTGACCTCAGTTTCTTTTGCAGCTCAGCAATCTAATGTTGTCTTCTACATGGACCCACTGTTGAGTTTGACCTTCTTCCCCTCCTTCTGTCCAAAGGTATCAAGGCAAGCCTGATATACAGCTTGTGTCATGACCTTAACTGCATACTAAACTACATACTAAAACACAATATATTCATCCAAGAAACTGTAAACCCAGAGTAGAAATATACTCTGGAATAATAACCAACATGATTTCACCTACTGACAAAGAAAACCACAGTGGATTGTTACATTAACCAACTCCCTTCATGCTTGAACTCTTTGAGTTCAGGACATTGCCGCAAGAACTTTGCATAGGATGTTGAAATACACATACTAAAACACAATTTTGTTTAACTGTGTATTGGGATAAGACAACAAGCTCCACAAAATGAAATGGTGGTAAGTGATGGGTGTACACCTGGGTAGGGTTGCACCAGCTGTTCGTAAGTTCTTGCTTAAACTGGAACATAAAATCCACACTAGAGGCTTAGTAACTACTAGCTAGTTTGTAACAAATTTTGTTCTTACTTTGGTTGCACCCCATGTTCTTAAGGCAAAACATAGTACATTCGTAAGCTCTCCTTAAAGTAATGTGTAGTCGCATGGAATGATGTAATACCCAATAAGAAGCATTTAAAATGCTGACCACTTTAAAATACTGCATTTATTTTTGCTACTTCAAGAAAACCACAACATACCATGAACACAACTGTTCACTGAATATTAAAGGAAAAAATATTTTTATAAATTTTTTATAGTACTTAACTTTACAGTCAGTTACTAAGAACAGATGACTCAATACAAGAAGCTCAATACTCAAGCTGTGAATGCACCGAAAAATACACATTAAATTATGAAAACGAACTTTTTTTTATAAGATTTGGTTTTTGGCATTTTTGCCTTTAAATGCTTAAAGCTCACCATCACCAGACTGATCACTGAGTGAAACTTTAATATAAGCTTATTTTGATAAGCTTATATTATATGAACTTAAAATTGATTCAAGGCCTCTTACCCTTTCAGTTCATCTGCAATACACATGCCAAACTGTTTGGTCCCTGTTTCCAATGATCTGCGAATCATAAGCCTGTATCGAGGCTCAAACACATGTAGTGGACAGGGAATGGTAGGAAATGCCATGGTGCAAACAAAGATGGGAACTTCCTGGTTTAAGCTGAAACAAAAAGAAAATATGAATACAATAGAAATATAAACAACAAACAGTTCAGAACAAGAAAACAAACAACCACTCAGATAACAAAACGCATTTGAAAAGAGGGTGTAGAAATGTCAGAACAAAGTTCCAGAAAGGGTTAGGAAAACAAACAAAAAAATAACTAAATTTGGTAACACTTTACAATAACTGCACACTATGAATCACTTATGCAGCAAATAGTTAATGAATCATTTGTAAAGCATTAACAGACAGTTTATAACTACAGCTACAAATGCTGTATTCTTGACTTATACGCACATATATAATGTGCTTAACCCTCAGGGGTCTGAGGTGATTTTGGGGCCCCTAAGATGTTTTGACGCCCTGACATTTGTGCTTATTTCAGCTACTTATTACATAGGACTGGCAAACATATATATTTTTTTGTATTCAGCACAAATTATATGTGGTTAGTTGGTTTTGGAGAAAAAAAATGTAGCTGAAATAAGGTCCAAATAAACCACACTGAATGGGCCTTAACAAGACTTTTGAGTAACCAGTCTTCTAGTCTAGAATATTTACTTCACAATTATGTAAAACCTATTTTGTTCTCTCATTCAGAGAAAACCTTACAATGATGTCCACATTGCTAAGTTTGTTTTGGTGATCTCAGCTCTATGCATGAGTGACAATTGTCATGAATAATTCACACCTTGAGAGACAAAAGACACTCCCCCACTCCCCCATCAAGGGCACTGTAAAGCAATGTCCAGCTGCAAAAGCTAGCCCAAACTAAGGACGTACTCACACTATGCTATCCGAAACATGCCCAGGCCCGTTTCCTGGATCGTTTGAGAAGTGCTAGTGCTCTGAACCGGGCTCAAGCACGGTTCACTTGGCCGGCCCTGGCCCGGTTGGAAGAGGTGGGCCTGATCGCGGTTCACTTGGGCTCAGGCGTGGTATGCTTGCAGTGTGAGTGCAAGCGTGCCTAAGCCCAAAACTGAAAGCGAGACGTAACTTTTAAGGGACTGTATCATATGGATAAATTAATCATTCGTACTGTTCAATGAACGCAAACTGTCATAATTTATTAAAGACGCAAACCCCTCACTGCACGACAGCTGCACCTTCAGCAAACCTCCTAATTCCTGCAGCACGAGGACTTTATGAGCGTCAAAAGTGGCTGATCTGTTCTGCAAAATATTTGACTGCGTGTCACCGCATATCAAACGACTTAAACGATATAACTAAAGAAATCTCCACTGTGCTGAGCGAGAGCGCTTCTCTTCCTAAAGTGAACAGCGCGTCATTGATGACGTAAGCGTGCCCAGGCCCAAATGTAATGTGAGTGCGGGCCGTCGGGGGAGACGGGAGGGGGGACAAGCATGCTTTGGCCCGGTTCAACTCAACTGTACATAGTGTGAGTACGCCCTAAAAGCTTGTACTACTTGCTGTATGACCATGTAAACACTCTGGAAAACAATATACAGTGCTCAGCATATACGAGTACACTCCTCACAAATCTATCTTTTAAATTCATATTTTTAATAGGAAGCTATACAATTATATTTGAGAATATACATTAGATTAGTCAGTACTGAAGCCAAAGCTGGAGCTTATCTAACAAAATATTTTAAGATAACGGTCCAAAAACTAGTACACCCAAATGTATATGTCATAGAAAAATATTAAATAGAAATAAAAAAAGGAAAAATCAAGAGAAGCAAAAAAATGTAAAAATTATTGTAATTTTGTAGGTTGTAATTTCTTTGCAATATTTAGCTTGACTTTAATTGTATTATCTTTCAATTTCTAAATATGTTTGGTGACAAAAAAAATATTTTAATAAATATATCTGTTTAATGAATCTGTTTTGTTTAAATGCACCAAAATACATTGCCTATATTCACTGAGAATACATAAAAATATAAATTTTCAAAATAGGGTGTAGTCAATTATGCTGAGCACTGTATGTGCACTCATAAAGCATGCACAAAAATATAAATTTGAAATGACGTATACAAACGTTTGCAAAACCGTTATAATACAAACTTTCTTGTGCATTAATCCAGCATTTAATATTAATTTATTATATATAGCGTGCTGTATTTGTTTGTGGGCATGCACTTTCTAGACAGTGTGCTGTTTTTGTTTGTGGGCAGCTACTGTCATTGTCATAATGGCGGACACAGGAAGAGCCGGCGTGATGCGCACTCTGCTGGGAGAATTCTATGGATTACTTAGCGAGACAACATTTGTCTTCAAAATGAGTTGTAAAGTTCACCTTCCAAGCTTTTTGCAGGTATGTTTCTCATGTATTCAAAGAGCGCGTGTGTCACGTGGATGAATAACAAAGCCTTGTGGGCGTGGACGCACTAAAAATAATGACCTCAGACTAAGAAAACTAGACATAGTGTTGGCTTCATACTGATTATTTTATCAAACAATATTTTTTCAACATGCACTCACTGCATTTGGAAGTAGACACTTCAAGCTTTCTATAGATACGTCTCATGTCTCTGTGTTTTGTTTTTGCAGAGTTTCAGTGCATTTTAGTGACGAGTTTCTAAAAACAGTTTGTGGAGAGAGAAAAATAAATGGCTACACTGTTTATTTTCCTTATTTTGCAAAAGCTCACACTTTTGTTGCTATTGTGAGTGTACACAAAAAAAGTAGACACCTAACAGATTCGATTGATGTATTGCTCTTATTTGTACGATCAAAACTGAAAGTGTAATTTAAGTTCATTTTGGCGTTATTAGGAGAAGACGCCTCAAAACGCATATACGCAGTCTTCGACCCCTGAGGGTTAATAATTGAATTTTCATACTTTCTTAATTTTTTTTTTCATTACTGAATTGAGTATTTCATTATTTACAAAGCAGTTACAGTGCATTTGGAAAGTATTCATAGGGCTTAACTTTTTTCCACATTTTTTTTATGTTACAGCCTTTGTTTAATACTTTGTTGATGCACCTTTAGCAGCAATTACAGCCTCATGTCACAAGCTTGGCACACTTGTCTTTGGGAATTTTTGCCTATTCCTCTTTGCAGTACCTCACAAGCTCTATCAGGTTGGATGGGAAGCGACGGTGTACAGCCATTTACACATCTCTCCAGAGATGTTCAATAGGAAGCCTTGTGAAGCCACTCCATTGATATTTTAGTGGTGTGCTTTGGGTCATTGTCCTGCTGGAAGATTAACCATCGCCCCAGTTTGAGGTCAAGAGTGCTCTGAAGCAAGTTTTCATTCAGGATGGTTTTCATTCAGGTCTTTTTTACCTTGCTGCATTCATCTTTCCCTGCATTCATCCTGACTAGTCTTCTAGTTCCTGCTGCTGAAAAAAAATCCCCACAACATGATGCTGCCACCACCATGCTTTAATGTAAGGAGGGTTTTAGCTTGGTGATAAGTGGTGCCTGGTTTTCTCCAAACGTAATGCCTGGTACTCACTCCAAAGAATTAAATTTTAGTCTCATCAGACAAGAGAATTATGTTTCTTATGGAGCTCAGACAGAGTGACCATCGGGTTATTGATCACCTTCCTGACTAAGGCCATTCTCCTCGGATCACTCAGCTTAGATGGCCGGCCAGCTCTAGGAAGAGTCCTGGTGGTTCCAAACATCTTCCACTTACTGATGATGGAGGCTACTGTGCTCATTAGAACTTTCAGAGCAGCAGACATTTTTCTGTAACCTTCCCCAGCCTTGTGCCTCGAGACAATCCTGTCTCGGCGGTCTAAAGACAATTCCTTTGTCTTCATGCTTGGTTTGTGTTTTAACATGCATGGTCAACCCTGGGACCTTATATAGACAAGTGTATGCTTTTTCAAATCATGTTCAATCAACTGAATTTACCACAGGTGAACTCCAATTAAGCTGCTGAAACATCTTAAGAATGATCAGTGGAAACAGAAAGTACCTGAACTCAATTTAGAGCTTTACGGCAAAGGCTATAAATACTTATGTAGATATGTTTTTTTTTTTTTTTGAATAAATTTGCAACAATTTCAAAAAATCTTTATTTAACATTGTCATTATGGGGTATTGTGCAGAATTTTGAGGAAATAAATGAATTTAATCTATTTTGGAATAAGGCTGTAACAAACAATGTGGAAAAAGTTAAGCGCTATGAATACTTTCCGGATGCACTGTATTTAAGGGTAGCTGGTGGTTTATAAGATCATTAAGAACATGTAAGTAAATGATTAATAAACTATTCAAATCAACATATATTATTATTATTATCATCATCATCATCATCATCATAATGATACTGGACTTCAGTTTTCAAAATATGTTTATTTTATGGAACTCGATAAAAATGCTTGCAAATAGGCATGGATTCCCCCACATCTATATCTTGCATCAAAACGTTTGTTTGTGATAGTACATCGGAGAATAACTTAAAACTCAGACAACAATCTAATTAATTCTTGTTGTTGACTAGCATCTAGATGTTTAAGGTCAAATAACAACTTTTTAATGGTCTAAGAATTCCTTAATCTACCCTGCAACGCGTAATCATCGGGCGACTTTAATTCACTCATCTGCATGTCAGTCACAAAATGTGAATTGTGCTCAGGAATGCCACAGGACTTACCTGCATTGTTGTGTAACTGTCTCGATAATAATATGGTTAAAATCATAATATGGTATAAAGGTTAACATGACAAACTTGTGATTTTTTTGGTCTGGTGTTAAAATAGTGTAGTTATCATTACCGCCACTGTGTATCACCTTATATGGCCCAGCGTACTTGGCTTGGAAGGGCGATTCTAATACAGGGAGGAGCGCTACAAATTGGTCACCCACACTAAACTGTTGATGTTCAGTGCGACAATCAAACAGCCATTAATTCTTTTTTTTTTAAGAACTATCGAGCTGCTCTTTAGCCAGTTCCCAGGCCAACAAAAGCAGTTGACAAAAACCCAAAACATAGTCTGACAATTTTCCAGGCGGCTATAAAATGGTCCACTGATCGTGCAAGACAGCCAGCAAACCATGGACAAAACGTGCAAAAACTAGTTTGTTTGGACTATAATTAATACTTTGTCGAGTTACTTCCCTGGCTGGAAGTCCCTCCACCCAATCTCTACCCATCTCTACGCAATTAACCTGGAGCAAAGATTTTAAAGTGGTAAGAAAGCTCTCCAATGTACCTTGGATTTGTGCATGATACACGGTGGCCAAATTGTGTATGATCCCCAGTTGACGAAAGACTTTAGCAAACAAAACTCAAAGTAAAATTACTTTCCTGATTGAATTGACCCTTCGCTAAGCCCCGCCCTCCTTAGTTACTGTTGCTACGCCTGTCAAGCTTTTGTGCCTGGCAAGTCTATTACAATGTGTATGCGCTGGTGTCAGACAATCCCAGGGATATAATTAGTCATTTTTGGCGAACAAGTGAGATATCCGAGAAAGCCAGACAAAAAAGGACTGCAGTATGCATTACAGGGGTATATTCACGACATAATAGGCAACCGATTAGAAAATAATTTAATCAAAATTGAAGCTAGGTTAGCCTAGCCGCTTCATACGCTAACCATCCAACAGCTTAGTTCATGCACAGCAGGAAAGGTGAAGACCATCCAACAGCTTAGTTCATGCACAGCAGGAGAGGTGAAATTTAAAAATAATCTAATAATAACAGATTAAACCGTGATTTCTCTTTTTTTAGCCAAAAAGCCTGATAGACTATAGCTGTGCAACGAAATATAGCGTTACTAACCCACGAGGAAATACGCATGGACAGTGCTTCTACATAATTCATTCACAGAAAGAACAGCCAGAAAGGGGAAATTGATGGATTTGTACCAAATATTAGCATCATTGACCCATAACAATGTACAGTAAGTTAACGTTACCTATAACTGTCAGTATGTTTTGTGTGCTCTTTATAAATTACTGAAAAACAGCTGCGGGTAACGTTAAAGTATATTGATCGCAAGTGCTCAGTTTGTGATCACATCTCCGTTTTGTTCTGTTGATGTGTAATTTTAAATATTCGTAGCTTGAAACAGATAGAGATATGATTGCTATTAGTTTGACTTCTATGGCGAGGGCTTAAACGGAGCAGTGCTCATAATATCGAGCGAAAAAAAAAAAAGAAAAAGACAGCTGTGAAACATAACCTGCTTTGTATTTTTGTAGGAAACACAGTTCGTTTTAGGGTAACGTAAGAGGTGTGTGAGTTATTGCCGTCGGTCTATCACTGAATGTGTCAGGAATATCAGAACAAAACCAACTTAACTCCACTCCTTTAGCACCCTTTACAGAGCTTGATCCACACTGGCATTTCTCCCCTTGGGTTTTAGGTTTTGAAAAGGGAAAAAATTCAACTACCCTGTCCAAACTTTTAGGATACCGGGTGTCAGATTTGCACAATCCATATGCACAACGCTTTGGCCTGTTTCCCTCGCTCGAAAGCTTGACAGAGCCCCTGCGCGTAGCTACGGTTGCTAAGCCACGATTGGTGCGTGGTGGTTTTTGGGTGTGGCTTAGCGAAGGGTCAATTGACTGATTTCAGGTAAACCAAAAATTGAAATTAACTGAGTGAGGGCTTTTACAATAGACTTCGTCTTAATAGAACGCAAAGAAAATGCGGCCGGATAGTGAGTGACCTGGCACATCACCGGAAGCAGGTACTCAGTCAAGGGAGCGAGTGGCCCAACACATAGGGTTGTGATGGTCACCATGACAACCGTGTCACCGTGGTGGTCAGTTGCCACTGCGGTTGTCCATGCCACTGGGGTGGTAGTACGTGACGTCACACACTAAAACACAAATTTTCCTTATGTTGCCAAGTATTACATTTCTGTTAGAATATAATGTTAAACCAAATGTTACATCGCCAATGTGGGAACATTTTGGATTAGTGGCAAACGAGAACGGTGAACCAATAATTTGGATGAAGCTATTTGCAGGGTTTATTTAAAAAAAATTGTTAAATGGGCAAACACGTCGAATCTCCAGAGCCATCACCGGTCATGTCACCCAGCCACGTATCAACTCAGGTCTTCTGAACACAAACGCCCAGCTTGTCAGCCAGGTATCGCAGAGGCCTTTTTAAAAAATGGCCAGATACAAAAGAGAAATTGATAGATGGAAGACATTGACGAGTTGAGAACGCGCCATGCCGGTCCGCAGTGTAGAAAAAACCTGCTTTCAGAAAAATGCTGGTGGCGGAACAATGAAGTAAAATACCCCCTCTTGGCCACGGTTGCGAAAAAGTATCTGTGCATTTGCACTACAAGCACACCGTCTGAACATGTATTGAGTGCTGCTGGAAACACTGTAACCCCAATTAGGTCTTCGCTTAAATTGAACAAAGTTAGCATCTTAGTTTTTCTGGCAAAGAATTTAAAATATGAATAGAAAACAAAAGGTGGAAAGTTATACGCTTTTTTTTCAACATCTGACTTATATTGTTACTAGTAGGCTAATATTTTTTGTTCTTCTTATTATTAGTTACTATTTATATTATTACTGATTAGTAAAGTGTCATTTAGGCTATGTGTGAAGTTCTTAAAAATGTAACGTTTAATTATAATTAAACTGTTTCAAGCAGTTAAAGTTATTTAATATTTAACTACATACTTTTTTAAGCTGTATTTTGTTGTTTCATTAACACAAGTTCAAAAACAAACACGTGCGTGTGTACGAATATTTTAGCATAATTCTTTGGTCTTTGTTATTCTTAATTTTTACATAAAATGTAAATTAACTTAGGTAGGCAACTTGGGTACATACAGAGGCGTAATTTGTTGGTGGTAGGCTACAGGGGGAACATTGTGCCAGTGAATATTGTCCTAAGCACTTAGAAGGAGGAGAGAAGTTATTCATTTATTATTAACATTAGTTGTTAATTAAATGTTTATAAACACCAACTGCCTTCAAATGATAAACGGCGTCACTGTGTCGTGTCTGCAATCTTTTCTCATTGAAGAACAGATAATCCATGTTATCGCAGTCTCCCCAGCCCCCCCCAGTTTCCGCTTTTGTTTCTTCTCGCTACAATAAAGTATCGCTATAGCAGGCCCGGTGTCGCAGGATGTCATAACTGAGGGGGCATTTTAATCCCATAGAGGCGCACTTGACATGGTGACTGATTTTGGTCCCTCTTGTTCCTTTCATTTAGGCTATATATTCATTTATTTATTACATTGCATTACTTATTATAATAATAATAATAATATGCACAGTTTCGCTATTACTGATTTTATCACTGAAGGTTATGCAACGATACCATTTACATTAACGCAGACAGATCATGGCTTAAGTGCCAAGCGAGTGCTTTAAATTCTATTTTATTCTCCTTATTTCCTTCCATTTTATTTCAAATAACATACGTTTTAGGTAAGACGTCAAACTATGCCCACACATGCAAGCTAACCCACGATCGTATAACCAAGTTAAATGTTACAATTTAATGTCATTTAAAAAAATAATAGCTAAATGTGTTACTTAGTTACATTTTTATCTATTTATTTAGTCTGTTTTAATAACGTGTTTCCAGGTTACAATTTAATTTTAGAGCCATAAACTTACAAATCAAAATAAAATCGATATGCTAACTGTATTTTAGCCGTTAAAATTGGCCTACAGTATATTTTCTAGTGTTTAATTTTGCATGGGGAAATAGCAGTATAGTCTATATTGCATTTTTTTTTTTTTTTTTAAGATTATCATTCAGCCTACCTGCAGTGCATGTGAGAGATTAATCTGAGGCAAATGCACTTACTCACGCACTATCTACCTTTTTCATTTATAACCCTGTTAACTTGACTTAATAGTTACTTTTAATAATATTAATAATAATGAATATAATAAATTATAATATGAATTATAGTGTAGACTACTGTGGGACTGTGCAGTGTTCAACTAAACATTTTTTATTAAGCTACTCTAATATTAATCCCTAACTGAAAAACTAATGCGAAAATGACTGGCAGTTAATTTAATGGCAAATTTCGTTTGCGTTATTTCCCTTTAGACTTGTATTTAAATAACTAGTTAACCAAAACATGAAATTAATTAGGCTGCTCGCCTAATTCATCCTGTCATCCAATAGTCCAGTTTTCTCCCATGTGAGTTTAGAGTGCGCCTCTGCCGTCGTGTGCGCATTTATATGGGCCCACCCTGACCTGACACGGGGACCAGATCTCTGGAGATCTCTTGCTTTATTTCACAATTTTCAGAATTTAATTGCTTTTTCATATTATAAAATATCTAAATTTGAGTTCTGAAGGTTGGAATGACAGGAGTGTTAGTAATTGATGACAGAAAGAATCTTCACTTTTGAGTAAACTTCTATCAAGGATTATTTTACAGCATAATTGACCACTACCGCAACACCGGCGGTTGTTGGTGATTTACCACCGTGGTAGTGAAAAATTGTCACCGTCACAGAGCTACCAACACAGTCAATAATGATATAATGCTTTACAAATTATTCATTAATTATTTCATAATGCTTAATAAATGATTCATAGTGTGCAAATTAAAGTGTTACCAAAATTTTACTTTGCAATAAAAGACAGCTTACTTTGACAGTTCTTTCATCTCTTCTTCATGAACTTTTCGCCTTTCTGTTAGCTCATCACTCAGGTACTGCTGCAAAAGTTCTTCTATTAGAAGAGTTTTGCAGTATGCTTTAGTGGCCAGATACTGCAGAAAAGAAAGATATGTTCATGTTGGACAATTCAACAACTTCATGAAACAGCATAAGGATTAATATGCATTCAACTCAGCATGAGGTCTGGAATCAGAAAGAGAAAAACGTTTTAAGGCATTATGGTTTGACATCAGTTCCCTAGTATATAGTATTCCCATTGCTCTTGGCCCTAATGATGACTCTGAATGTAAAAAAGTAAAACAAAAAAGAAAAACCTAATTGGTATTATAATTTCTCAAATTCGTTAAAAAAGTCTTAAAAATAATTTTCTATAACTTTGTAAAGTCTTGTCAGACTATATATACAGTTGAAGTCAGAATTAGTAGCCCCTGTTTATTTTTTTCCCCAATTTCTGTTTAACGGAAAGAAGATTTTTTTCAACATTTCTAAACATAATAGTTTTAATAACTCATTTCTAATAACTGAATTATTTTATCTTTGCCATGATGACAGTAAATAATATTTAACTAGATATTTTTTAGGACATTTCTATACAGCTTAAAGTGACATTTAAAGGCTTAACTAGGTTAATTAAGTTAAGTAAGCAGGTAAGGGTAATTAGGCAAGTCATTGTATAATGATGGTGTGTTCTGTAGACTAATCGAAAAAAATATACAGCTCAAAAGGGCTAATAATTTTGACCTTAAAATGGTTAAGATAATGGATAAGACTTTCTCCAGAAGAAAAAATATTATCAGACATACTGTAAAAATTTCCTTGCTCTGTTAAACATCATTTAGAAAATATTTAAAAAAGAAAAAAAATTCAAAGTGGGGCTAATAATTCTGACTTCAACTGTGTGTCTGTGTGTGTGTATATATATATATATTAGGGGTGTAACGGTTCGCAAAAATCACGGTTCGGTTCGATACGACACAGTGGTGTCATGGTTCGGTATGTTTTCGATACAGCAAAAAAAAAAAAAAAAAAAAGCCAGAGGATTTCTCTGATTGAAATCTTTTTATTGTATGAAAACTAACATAATAAAAGCATGATCTTTTTTTTTTTTTACTTTGAACTACGGATGTCAGTTTCTACAAAATCCTGTGATCAATGATCATTTAAATTAACGATCAATTAATCTATTAATAGCTCATTCTTATAAAAGATCCGTTTAAGTCTAGGCAACCAGCCTAGAGTGTTGAGGCTACTGAAAAATGAGCCGAATATGCAATGCATTATGATCCTTGCTTAATCGTCACAACGAAAAAATCCCAAACTAGGCTACAGGCTGAGTAACCTATACATCAGAGGTGAATGCGGCACACGCTTCTGTTACAGCTTCCGTGAAGAACGAAAGCGAAAGCAACTAAACACTGTTATGCCATAAAATTATTTCATTTTTAACAATCAATTAAATTACACAGCGGTTTTATATCAAAAGTTGATAATAATATAAAATATACTACATTTTAATGGTAAAATAATGATTTAAACGACGGCTGTTATTTCTTTCAGCATTCAAACATTAAATAACTAATGCAGCAAGTGAAATAAAAACGAATATGAAACAACACATAGCAGGATTTAAAGCATATAAAGGACTATTATATTTAGCAAAATGCTGCTCTTTTTATCTTTGTATTTTTTTTCATTTTATTTTTGTTATTTTTAATATTTTTTTGTCTTCATAATTAAAGCTATTGACAAATTCCTGCTTGACATTTTAGAAAATATTTTGCGTAGCTACCCAGTATATATTAAAGATCACCGAGAACAAAAAAACAAACACAAAAACATGTTACATGGCCCCATAAATGTCCAACTTATATTTAACTGAATCGTATAAATGATGAAAATTGCTCGTTCATTTTTAATAAAACATTTGTTATTTTTTAAGTAAAAACAATATCGACATTTAAGAATCATTTTATTAATTCACTCATTCCTTTGACTTGTTTATTGGCGCATATATAGGCTATAATTTAAATCAAACAACAGTAAATTGGACCTCTACAATGCCACTAAGCTTTCAAACAAAAGTCCAAAAAATTAAAGAAAGATTGGACTTTATCCGGTGACGGCCGACACTGAGCTCAGTAAATGTTTTTTGATAAGTTATTAATAATCTGTTCAATAATTCGTTAAAGCCAAAATGAATGGTAAATTAATATAGGCTATTTAAAAAAAAATATAGCCTATATAATAAATATAGGCCTAACATACTTTTAAATAAAATAAAATAGGCTATTTTCTGAAAAATGCGCCTGTCTGTGTTTATCATTCCATCGAATTAATTTGATCGCAACACCTGTTATTCCAGAACAGAACATTTGACTGGTTTCAGTTCTTTTCATTTTCTTTTTTCTGTAGTTTCATTTTTACAAATAATTTTATTTAATTTGTTTGTTAATTCAATTTTGTTATTTAGCCTATTTTTTATGCAACAAAGTTGCAAATTAATGTGCTACGAGATGTGGCTGTGTATGGTAGTGCCAGCGCGCGTGAACTGCTGCTGAGAGAGAGAGAGAGAGAGAGCGCAATAGAAACAATTAAATTTTCGCATGCTGATTTATGTTAAATTGCGAATACATGACTATAATCGCATTGCAATTTTAAAAATTATTGTATTTTTTCCTTTAGGAGGGAAAGTCTATTTCAATTCATGCTAAAGACACGTGGTGCTGAAGTCCGAAAGTGCCAGTGATGTGAACAGCTGAAGCTGTCAAATTATTTTTAGTTTAGCCTATTTATTATTAATGATGATGATTAAAAATAATAATGCTTTTTATTTTATTCAATAATGTAATTAAAACATGTAATATATCTACATTAATGCGAAAAAAGCTAAATATCATCTTTAAAGTCGTCATATGTCTCAGCTCTCTGCAATATCTTTGCCTATATCCTCCTCAATACATGATATCCTCTATTAAATCAAATAATTTGACCACAATGTTGCAGAACAGGCTTAACAAAATTCGCAGCACTGAACATGTTCCCAGACTGAAAGTGATTGATGATGAGAAAACTGAGAAACCTGTGAGAACGGAGATGTTCACCGCATATAGCCGTGAGGAGCGATTTTTTTAAATGAAAGCATATTTGTGCCGGTCTGTCAAGATTGCTTAAAACACCTTAATATTTTAGAGTAAATAGTTAAAGTTTGCATCACCAATAATTGATCTTACCCACGCGTGACCCACTTATACTTAAATATCATGCGAACTATTTTTTGATTACCTGACTCGCGGATTAACGGCAGCACATGTGGATATAACCGAGATCTGCTTGATTTGACCGTCAACTGGGTAATGGGCTTATGAAGGAATAATGAAACGAGGCTCTATTACATTTAACATTTTCTTAAAACCCGAAATTTCCACTACCGATTAAGCATTAAGGTCTACAGGGAAACCAAAGTGCTCCCAAACGCCAGACCCGCTGTTGGTTATAGGAGGATTACATTAATGTTACTAGCCCTTTAGCTGTAGTGCAGTCAGTCCGCGGCGCGTTTCCACCCTTTCGTCCGCAACAAACCCTGCATCATCTCAGCGCCCCTCGGCCTTCGCTTTTGTCCGCGACAAACCCCGCATCATCTCAACACTCAGCTCCGCCGGCTTTTTTGGATTGAAAGCGGCATAACTTTCGGTTTGAGCGCCAGTAGCTTACTCCGACACTGAGTGCAGTGTGTGCCTGACTAGAGTAGTGTTTGGAGGTGGGCGGGGAAGGCAGATGTTGCCTGTCACGTCATTTGGGGCTTATTCTCTTTTATCTTTTTTAGATATTAGTCTGAATCGTTCGGTTCGTATGCGTACCGAACCGAAAGCCTCGTACCGAACGGTTCGATACGAATACGCGTATCGTTACACCCTTAATATATATATATATATATGTATATATGTATATATGTAGGTATGTAGGTAGATAGATAGATAGATAGATAGATAGATAGATAGATAGATAGATAGATCTAGTAACTGTGCAGACTATAGGAGATATTCAAATTCACTTTTATGTTTATCAAAGCACTCTGTCATCAGTCTTGCTGTGTGTATTGGTGCATTATCTTCCTGATGCACCACCCCCAGGATACTCCAGAATGGTTTGGTAGTCCTTGGCAGTGCCCATCTAGCACAATTACTGGGCCTAGGGAATGCCATGTTATTGCAGCCCAAACCATCACTGATCCACCGGCATGCTTCACTCTGGGCATGCAACTGTCTGGGTGTTTCACTTTTTTGGGGCTTCTCCACACTGTAACCCTTTCAGATGTGGCAAAAACAGTGAATGTGGACTCGTCAGATAATAATAAATGTTTCACATTGCACATAGCCCAAGATATTTGCTCCTGGCAGCTTTGAAACCAATGTTTGGCATTGGTACGAGCTACCAACGAACAGATTTGGTGGAAACAGAAGAGTTGAGTTACACAATTCTACAGTGAGTTGGACTGCTGTGGTTTTATGTTTTTTGGATACAATCCATGTTAGTACATGGACATCCCTTTCAGACAGCTTCCTATTGCGTCCACAGTTACTCTTGTTGGATGTGGTTTGTCCTTCGTGGAGGTATGCTGACATTACCTATATTCACCTTATTCTCCGCGTACGAGCGGGCGGATGCAGCTATTTGAATCTTTTTGGCTCGAGAATTCTGGTCTCATTTACTTCCATTCATTTTCCATTCACAGTCCATTGGTCAGTCAAATAGTCAGTCGACAGCGGCCTTTGGTGGATTTACGCGAGAAGAACAGGTACGAACGGCACTCGCAAGAGAAATCTCAAAAAGCGTACACAGCGGCCTCTGGTGGATTCACAAAAACAAAAACTGCAAAAAAAACGTAGCTCCAGGGATGCATTTGGCACACTCTAGAAATGTATAAAGAGGTAAGTTTTCAGAATGAAAGAAGAAGAATCATAAAGGGTAGACAGATTGTCAAGAAGATAGTCGGAAGGTGTCCCGTATGCAAGAAATATAAGATTAAACCAGCATAACAGGCTACCACATCTTTGTCAAGTGAAACCAATGGTTTGGATTTTGCTGGACCACTCATGGTGAAGACCAGCAATTGTACCAGTGTAGCCCTCATAATACTTATTACATATATAATACACATTTATAATTTGTTTCAAATCAAAGTACAGAGAACTTCCTTTTAGCATTAAAGAGGTTCATGGCTAGGAGGGGACTTCATGTACTCCATCATGTAGCCCTTCCCCTTACCGGTGCATCGCGGTGCATTGACGATTCTTTCCATACACAGTTTTATATTTTCTTCACAGCACAGCAATTCTTGTAATAAAATGTATAAATATATTTATATTTACTATTTGTAAAACAATTTTGTCCTTTAATACAAACAGTCAGATATATAAACTGTACCTTTAAACAACACGAGCATTAGCAAATAAACAAATATAAATATCCCGCTCGCTTTCTGAGCCTTGTCTACCAAGTTCTTTCTTACACCCCTTTGATTGGTCAAGCGCTCAACAGAAAGGGCTGTGATTGGCTCTTACACGCTGGCGCTCTTCACGGATGCACTCATGGGCCACAGTGAGAGAGTGAGAGAGAGAGAAATGGAGATTACTTTCATTTTCATAATCGCCGGGAAATTCTTCTACAGGCTTCTGCTGTAAGTGTCAAGTGAAACACAGGCCAGCAAACACACACGCAGTGAAATTGTGCACAGTTTCTGTGTTTTAAAGTAGTTGGAGTGTTGTAAATACTCTCACTCACCTCCCTCGCTATAGTATGCTACGGCGACATAGCACATATGAGATAAATGACGTCAGTATATAATAACCGGTTATGATTTTTACTGAACCGATACCGAATTGTCCATGTCTGCATCGTGGTGCACCGAAGAAACAATTAATTTTGACACCCCATTATATACTGTGTGTACTTAGTCTTTGACAATCCTCTGGTGGTGTGTGCAATCAGTCAGGATGAGGAACATCTGTGTGTGAGCGGAGTGCATGTATGGAGTTGTAGTCCATTAGGTGGCGGATTTGTAGTCCATAGTGAATGTGTGTGTGTTTACCAGCGATTTCTGGCTGTAGATCGCTGGTGATCGTGACAACAATACACAAGCTTATATCTCCTCACAACCTGATAATTTGTACAAATTAACAAACTCAATAGATTGTATAGCTGATAATAAAAATTGGATGACTAATTCATAATGGTTCCAAACCATTATGATTTTCTTTATTGCACTAAAAAAATAAACACTAATGAAGATATTTTGAAAAAAAAAAAACAGCTGAAAAACTGTAGCCGTATTTGTTTTTCTATGCAAGTCAATGGTTACAGGTTTCCAGAACTCATAAAAATATCTTCTTTTGTGTTCAACAGAAGAAAGAAAATCAAACAGGTTTGGAACAAGTAAACAGTGAGAATGACAGAATTTAAAATTTTTGGTTAATTATCCCTTTGAAAAGGTAATCTTATAAAGGGCCTTAAAAATAATTACCTCTGAGAGGTTCTCCTTACAGAGGGGACAGTTAGGATTGTGGTCCAAGCAACGTTCCAAACACTTGAGGCAAAAAGTGTGTCCACAGGGTGTGGTGACAGGCTCATAAAACAGTCTGGAATAAAAGAGTGAGAGGTTTTAGACATGTACAAACTTCGATATATTTTCAAAGAGAAAATATCATTACCTCATACAAAGAGAACATTCAAAGTCAGCATTGTCCAAAAGCTGCAAAGGAACTTGCCTTTTTACCACAGCAGATGAAAACACATGATCTGTGTACAACAAAATCAAGAGAGTCAAAGCAAAAGGAAGTGTTTGTACCAGCCATAAAAATCTAAATATAAACAAAAATAACCTAAATAAAAATTATTTATTCATACTATAGGCTATATTACCCAGTATTAGCTATTCATTAAATCAAGGCTTTAAAACACATACCTTCTTTAAGCTGTTTACTTGGAGGTTCAGATTGTTTAGAATTTTCAGTCCATTTCCTTTTTAAAACTGGTGGAAAAAATTGTGAAGAGAGGCCAACACAGTTCACATTTTCAGATATTTGTAAAATTGAAGAGTTCCCATCTTTGATTTTACTGCAACTGAGAGTCAGATCCTACCAAAAAAAGAAGAAAATAAAAATATGGTTTTAGTGATGATGTTTGATGGGATTTATGATGTTTGATGGGATATATCCTTGCAAATCAAAAGTAGTCATAAATATTAAGTGTTTTCTTGTTGTTCAACTCTATTGTATCTAATCTATGCACATGCTGAAAGCATTTGTGTTTGTATACAGGGCTGCCAACTTTAGGTTTTTACTCGAAGTAAGAAATTATACCCGGCACCCAATGTCGCACTATTGCAGTATTATTGACGCAGAAAAAGTGAAGACCGGGGGAGAGGTGGAGGCAGTTTCCAGGGATGTGTGATAGTAATAAAGAGCGCGGGGGTGGGGTGTGGGGGGTCGTTGATTGCAAGTATTGTAAAGAGCAGTGTAAGTGAAGACCGTTTGGGGGTATGTGTTGATGCGTGAGAAAGTGGATGTATGGCATGAGAGCTTGAAAATACTGTCAATTGTGTGAGAGTTGGCAGCCCTGTTGTATTTGTTAAATCATGCAGTAACCTTCAAACAGCCTGCTTTGGTTCCATCTCTAGGAATAATGGTATTAAGAGAACTGAGGAGAGATGTGGGTTTAATACGAGAGGTGCGGGCTGGAAGGGGATGAAGTGATGTGGCCAGACCATCGTTCACAAAGACTGAAGAGAACATGTGGCTCAGAATCTGTGAATACACAAATAACATAAAACATCACACTTAAAATCACCCACCACTGACAATTTCATAAATATAAGAAATCAGTATATAATTAGGTCTTTAAGAAGAATCTTCATACCTTTTGCATAAACATTTGTGAGAGAGCATAAATTTAAATCCCAAAAGTTTGATTACATACTATACATACATTCATACCTTCACTAGGTTGAACTAGAGAGGCAAAGCACTGTATAAACACAGTAGAATTGTTCTCAAATGTATAATAAACAAATAATAAAATGTCACTGCAAAAATAAATAAATAAATACTGATGTCATTTATCAGAGTAGAAATAGGAGTAGAAAGATGTGTAAATCAATCATTAAATTTGTAGTCCAAAAACACTTTCTAAACCATGTGACTTCACACAGTTCTTCCACTGTTCGTTTTACACAAATATTATTGCTTTCATTGTTTACAAACTCTGCAAAAAAGGACAGATGCATAAAGTTTCAAAACAGACAATGCAACCAGAAAAAAAAAAAAAAAAAAGTGAGGAAATATGGATGGATCAAACATTTGTGTTTATCCAAGGTTTGCTAATTATGAAATAATGATAATAACATATAAATACATACATACATACACATACATATATACATATTAGGGGTGTCAATATTACATATTTTAAAAATATGTTTTGAATAGGCTGATTTCCTGAGTTTCCTGATCATCATATGCCTGATTTTCACCAGATGTTCAGAAGATGCCCATCGATAGCACCATTAAAGTTCCTGAAGGTACCAAAGTTTTAAATTGCAATGCCACCATCAATGTAGGTTCATGAGCTCTCACATCATCAAAACTCACTAAAGTATCTTGTATTTTGTACAGAGAGTGAGAATGAGGCATACTGTATACTGAAACCTATGGAGAGGGTAGAAAGTGTCCTGAAGACTGCCATAATAAAACACTGGCCACAGTGACTGATTGCCAGCTGTGTAAACCTCCTGAGGATCCTATTTTGGCAAGACACAATAAACAGAACATACTGATTTTTGATAACACTTTTTACCAATTCTCACTATTAACTAGTGGCTTATTACCTGATTATTATTATTAAGGTTAACACTTAACAATATAGGTGTATTAGTTAATGTTAGTTAATACATTAGCTAACATGAACTAATGGTGAATAATGACTATAATCTTTGTTAATGTTAACTTACTCATATTCTAATGCACATTTTTACATTAACAGCTTAATTAGTTAAATGTTTACTTACACATACAGTAATGCATTTGTTCATGGATTAGATAACATGACCTAACAAAGAACAACACGTTTATTCAGCAATACTAAATCTTACATGTAAACTGAACATATATTATTGTGTTAATTAGTAGACTAGTTTACACATTAGTTAATGCATTAGTAACTTGAACAATTAATGAACAAATGTTAGTAACATGTTAGATAATGTTGAAATAGTGTAGACTACAATAAGGTTCATAATTCAATTAACTAATGCTTTGTTTATGGTAAGTCATATTAGTAAAGAGTTAAAAAAATATAAATAACGTGCTGGTTTTTGAGTGTTAAAGTGGAAACCTCTTCTTCAACTTGCATGTTATTCATGTTTGTTAACCATTTGGTAACATGATTTATCATTAACAAAGCACTAGTTAATAGAATTATGAACCTTATTGTAGTTTTTGTTCAATAGTTGTTCAAGTTAACTAATGCATTAACTAATGATAACTAATACACCCTTATTGTTAAGTGTTACCTTATTAAGATATTGACTGTTTATTATTATGTATAAAGTACATATTCTGCAAGATCTTTTTCCACATCGCTAATGCTACCCAATACCTAAACCCAACTTCTAACCTAATAACTGTTAATAAGTAGTAAATTATGGGTTTATTAATGCAAAAGGCATAGTTAATGGTTAATTGAGTGCAAATTGTGACCAGATTTTGTAATAAATCAAGGAATTTATTCAAAAGGTAAACCCAAAGCAATGTTACGTGCAGCGCTGTCTCATTTGACTTCATTCTACAATGACTAGCTTTTTTATTTTCCATAGTGCCAAACGTGTATAGCAACTCTTGATGACAATTTATCACTATCAGTTTGCAAAAAAAAAAAAGACATCTGTCATTCTGGCAATCTCTTGTTGTGGATTTTTGGATTACCTGTCCTTCAGTTATCAGTCTCTCCACCTGTAACTCTAACCCTGCGTTCAACTGCACACTCAATTTAGAATTTTGGAGAGTAAAAAAAAGAGAAAGAGAAGTTGTAACACTGCCGGTAATTTCCTGGAATGCTGCCCTGTGAGAACGCAAAAGGAAAATTGCTGGAAATGGTGCATTCACGTTTAGAGCACACTGACGTGAGATGTCTACTCCAACTAATCAAACGCATTCACATCTGTGCTGTTTATGAAAATAAACACCTTAGAGTCTTCCAGACACATTTAGCTGCTACTTGGTAGTCAGATATCGTTTCTATGTTCCTTCTTAATGCCTATGGTGGAAAAAATACATAGATAAAATGCTTATGATAAACTGCTGTGTTGCACATGTAACTATCCACCAAAAGCTTGATCGCTTTCATGCTTACAAATACAAGAGATGCCATTTATAGTTAATTTCTGGTTAATGATGTCAGTATTTACTGGTATTATGTAATGGATGCGTGAATGGTCTTTTCCAGGAAAATTCCAGAATGTCCTCGTCTGTGTGGACAGCACATTTTTTAACTTACTGGTAAAGTCGTTCCAGAAATTTTTTGAATATTTACCAGTATCACTGTGTGAATAGGGCTAAATGCTAGTCTTATTTCAACATGCTGTTTATAGACGCTTAATAGCCTTGGTCTTAACATTGGTATTAATTTGTGCCTATTTCACATTAAAAACTCCACTTTGTTTTGCTTGGGAACTCATGTGGTCAAAATCTTTATTGGGCAGCATTCTGCTGAAGATTCTTAAGCAGTGGACTAGTACAGTCAGTTAATTTCCCACCGAACCGCGTCATAGCTCATTACAATGAAGTAGACCTGATTTTAGCTCTCCTTGATGCCCACATTGCCCAAATGCACCGCATTGCTTTCGCCTTAGCTCGCCACCAGCTCTCCATTGAAAATTAATTACTTCCAGCTACTTTGATGCTCTCGTCGTCAATCTCATGTTCACTGCCTGTTTAGTGAGGTACTTACAATATTTGGTATGCTCATTTTCACAAACTTCAAGTTGTTGTTTATTGAGTCTTAGAAATTTCTAGTCATCCTTATTTATAAAGTGCTTTATGCAATGAAAATTGTGTCAAAGAAGCTTTACAGTGATGAACAGGGAAATAGTTAAATCCAGACAACAATATTTAATTGTTGAGAAACATTTTCAAAATAATAATTACACAATTGATTTATTGATTTTGTTTGTTTGACTGTTGATTTATTGTCTGAATTGAACAATTTCACTTATTTCACTCATGTAATTATTAAAGTACAGTTAAAACACTATAATGTTGTATGCCGTTTTATATATTGTAAATGCCAGTACTCTTTAAATACTTTAGTCTTAGTAATGCAGCATAGTGAAACGTTTGTGTGTTGTGTATGATTGTGTAACAGTGGATCACATTTGTCTCTATAATGTATGATTTGCAGTTGTGTATTGTGTGTAAGAGCCAGTACATTTTAACCACCTCAGTCTTATTAATGTAGCATAGTGTTATGTTTGTGTTTTGTGTATGATTGTGTACCTCTAAAACACACTGATCCCAGTAAATGCAGAGAACTGACATGTTGTGTGTGTTGTAAAATGACGGTCCTAACAATTCAATAGGACCCTATCCCCCGGTTTGACAAACAAGGTTTAATGCTAGTCTTGGATTAAATTGCATGTTTGAGCTGTCTCAACTGAAAATAACTTGCAGTGAGATGTCTTAAAATATGGCAGTGTCATTTTTTGTCTCCAGGTGCACACCAGTAATGTATTTTTCTAAGGCCGTTTTTATAAATGTGGCTTAAATAGCCTAATTTAACTAAGGTCTAGTCCTGGCTTAAGTTAAGCCCGGTTTGTGAAACTGGGCCTATATGTCCCAAATATGTAATAGGCAGGAACATTTTTGGAGGGGCGTGGCTGTCCTTGTGTACCACCATAATATCATACAGTAGAATTATCCAATTTATTGTGTGTATAGTAAATCCAAAGTGATATCTGTGTTCTGCAGAGCAAAACAACATTTTTGATAGGTTTATCATCTCTGTAGGATACCGGGAAAGGGGAGTCCCCTTATACCACCATACAACTTGTTTGGTGATTAAAGTCCTACTATACCACTAAAACAAGTATGTGTGTGTGTGTGTGTGTGTGTGTGTGTGTATGTGTTGAATGGGTGTGTATTTGTTTGTTTATTTGTTTATTAAGTGTTTGTGTTTATGTGCTTTCTGAGTCAATGCCTCGAGCTGTAGATTTTGTTACCTTGCTAAAATTTAACCTAATACTGGTGTTATGTTATTATTGAAAATAATATAAACGAGATTGGGAAAATACCATGTCTTTTATTTGCTGGACAAATGGTTGATAAATTGTAAAGCTTTAAATTTGATTCAGTCTGTCTCAAGTGAGTCGAATCAAGTGATAGGAATCGCTCCGGTTACTAAGGTAACCCTCGTTCCCCGAGGGGGGGGGGGGGGATGCAGAAAGTAACCATCTACAGAATAAGAAGCTTCATTTTTTTAAACTATGGGAACCGTTCATAAGGTACTTGGAAGGGAGAGATGGAACAGTTGTTAGATGGGGATATTGCTAAATCCTACGACAGCTCCCATTTTCAGTAACCTTCCTTACTGGTGTGCACTACAGACGGAACAGACGGGGGAAGGGGTATGTTGGTAAGGGGTATTATTTTTGTTTATATACTGTGATTTATTTTTTTAAGTTTATGTATATTTTTGTTATCTTTTCCTTTTGTACCTTTAATCTAAGGATTGTTCTGTCAACTCAAATAATGGTTTACATATTTATACGTATAAACGGTGTATTGTGCAAGTTGACCAAGGAAAAATATTTTTACATGTAAGTGTATTATAATTACTTGTATACGATAATTATAGAATGAAATATTTTGTTTTCATTTTATTTGCATAAGTAAAATGTGGAGGATCTTTATATATTTGCAAATATTCTGTAATTGTACATATTCTCCCAAAAAAAATAAATAAATAAAAAATAAATAAATAAATATCTTAATAGGTGTCGCCCAGCCCGCAGCTCTACAGTGTCTGTTAGAGAGGCGCACGTGCTAACGCCCAAAAGGATGCACGCTTTGAGGAGCGCGCTTTCACTCCTGGGGGACACGGCTCGCCCTGGCTCAGATGAGCGAGGGAGATGGCATTCACTGTTCAGTGGGTATGTTTCAACCTCTGTTTGGGTACGGCACTTCCCTTCTGCCGATCACTGTAACAGATAAAAGAGCTGAGTACGGTCCGTATAATACGCAAAGCACGAAAGACGCAACAAATAAAGGGGCTGGGTCTGCCTCCTCCATGGGCAGCGCTTGCAGGTTACTACATAGCTGAAAGAACGCTGTAGAAACCTAGAGCACCTAGGAGGGTGGGGGTTTTAGGTAAATGTGAGAGTGGGCCGGCCAAACACGCTGGCACATTTCGCTGACCGAAAATGCCTCTAGATACCCACCCATTTGGCCGATGCGAACGCGACCAGCAGAGCTGTCTACCTGGACAGAATCTTAAGATACTGAGTCAAGTGATCGAGCAGACCTCTCCTAAGAAAGATCTCCAAGTGGGTATGAGAGGGAAACAGGAATAATTAATATCCATTCTCGCGCCTCTGGGAACTGGATGATAAGATGATACTTCCCAGTGCGCGGCCATCGCCGCATCCTTAGAGCGGGGATGATCGTAACGCCAACCCCTCAGAGCGAAGGGGACAGCCCTAGCTCCAGTCAACTGAAGGAGGACAGCATCACTCTGATCTGGCATGTTCGGGGTTTCCTTCTCGGGGAACAAGGTAACCACACAGCGAATAGACTCCACTTCAGGGCGTGGGCATGCCTCGTAGAGGGTGCTCAGCCTGAGTGACAGTGTTAACCACCTAATCGGTAGGTCACCTAAGTCTTCCGCGCTCCATCTATGAACCATACGTGAGGCATAGATCTGGGCGCGGGTGCCAAACGGTGCCTGTCCCCTGTTTCCAGGGGATGTGCCAGGGAGGGGCCATCACGAGGAGAGTAGAAAGCAGGTCCGATTGGGCCAGAGAGGAGCAATACGAGAGCTGTTCCTCGACCTCCCTGACTTTACACAGTATCTGTGTAGAGGCACGCTGTCATGGTGACCGAGTCCAGCTCCTACCCGAGAAAAGAGATCCTCTGCACAGGGGTGAGTTTGCTCTTTTCTCGGTTGACCTGAAACCCTAATAGGTGGAGGTGCTGGAGTGGAGGTGGAGTGTGCTCAGGCTCGGAAGGTAAAATGCTATGTGGGTGCAGGTCGTCAGGGGAGAGGGTAGGAGGACAAGCGCTTCAGCACGGTTCAAGGCAACTGTTCCTAGTGTGATTACACCCTCAGACTTTCTCAGCAGCAGGAGAGAAAGCACTGTCTAAACTGGCTAAATCCTCCAAACGTCCATGTTACATCCTATACCAACTAAATTATTAAAACAATTGGGTAACACTTTATAATATCTGCACATCATTAATTATTTAAGCATTATCAAATAGTATTTGTTAAGCATTAACTCTACATTAATAGATATTATTAAGTAGTTTATCATTCACAAATACGATAATACATTCACTTAGTTATATTGTTGATTTCTGCTGTGGTGACCACTTATAATAGGGAATAAGCCAAAGAAAAGTGAGTGATGCTTGAGTTACAGGTAATTTTAAAATTTAAAAAAAAAAAAAATATTGCCACTAATAATGTGTCAGGCAGGCGTCACTGTGGCACAGTGAGTAGCACATTCGCCTCACAGCAAGAAGGTCGCTGGGACAGTTGGCATTTCTGTGTGGAGTTTGCATGTTCTCCCCATGATTGCTGGGTTTCCTCCTGGTGCTCCGGTTTCCCCCACAGTCTAACGACATGTGGTATAGGTGAATTGGGTAAGCTAAATTGTCCATAGTGTATGAGTGTGTGTGTGTGTATGTGTGTGTGGATGTTTCCAAGTGATGGGTAGCAGCTGGAAGGGCATCCGCTGCGAAAAACATACGCTGGATAAGTTGGCGGTTCATTCCGCTGTCATTCTACTGCCAGATTAATAAAGGGACTAAGCCAAAAAGAAAATGAATAAGTTAATGTGTCAGGGTACATTGTCTGCATTCGCTCAAACTGATTTGCTGAAGTGAAAATATGGATTTTACGTGAGTGCTGACCTTTGATTTACTTTTGAATATTCAAATAAGCCTGCAACAAAGAATAAGATTTATCAAGGAGTGGATTACATGACCAATTTCCGAGCATCTGGAGGTAACGCGTGCATTTCTGCCATAGTCGAAAGATTCTCTAGTTTTGTAAATTGATTCCCCTGCCAGGGTTACCTACTGCAATGGTCACTGCAGAGCTAATGTTTTATCATGTGTTGTTTTAGTATGGACTACCAGAAGGTATCGTCTTGAGATTGTGGACCCCAGTTTATCTGCCGGGTCTGAAAGGCCTTTTTCTGACTCCTAAAGCCAAGTTCACACTATAGAATTTTAAGCCCGATTTGAGCCCAATTTAGAAGTTAACAAGCTCGCCGACAGATGTGATCAGGAAAAAATCTGAGGGTGCTCGGCGCTCAGCAGTCTTTATGTGTGAACTACTGAACAACGCAAGAGGCTCGCTGACCGATCACCAACACCTTGCAGATGAAAACCCAATATCTAGCATGCTGAATATTCCAGAGCAGTCGGCCGACTCAACGCCACGTGCGGTCAGATAAAGCAACGAGCTGCAGCCAATGAGAGAGCATATCAGCATGATCTGAATAGCCATTGTGCTCAGGAGCTCAACAGAAATGTCTGTGATTGGCCAGAAAGGGCATTGATGCTAGGGTTGGGCGATGTTGACCAATTTAGCATCGTACGAATTACATACAAATTACCACCTGTCAATCACTTTTTCTGCGGGACTACTGGCATGAGTAGGCAGAGTGATCCGTGTCAGTCATTTGTTTGGTGCGGTGGATGGCGGAGGGGTGTCGTGGACAAAAGTGATCGGCGCAGGGGTTGCTCGCGGACAAAAGTGAGCGGCGCTGAGGTGTCGCGGACAAATGTGAAGAGGGTTGGGGAGTCGCGGAACAAAGTGAAAGGGCGGTTAAGGAGGGAGATCGGTAAAATGAGGTGCCGGATCCGGCGTGTTCCAGCACAAATTAAGCCCTCTGGAGCTCAGACGAGTGCATGACAGTCTGTGGCTGTGTGTGTGTGTGGGTGTGGTCACGTGATGTGCGTTTTCAGTGGACGGAGGACTGTTCAGAAATGCTAGATAAAACGCCAGTGTGGACGTGGGTCATTTTCGTTCTAAAATGGCATTTTAAAAGTAAGCTGTATTAGTGTAAACAGGGCCTGAGTGTGTATTTTTCACGAGCAGGTTTGCGACGGGGGCAGGGCGATGGATCGCGATGCCGGCTCAGCATCGTGATGTCTATCGGCCATCGGCGATGGCATAGTCTATCGGCCCAACTCTAATCGATGCACTCACTTCAATCTGTGCTAACACAGACATGAGAGTAGGCTATATTAACAGTGGAAGTAGAATTCTGTAACTATTAGAATTACCATACTGGTCATTCTGACCGTTCTCATATAAGAGGTCATACTGTCACGTCGTATTTACATTCAAAGCTTCTATTGAGATATTAAAATTAAGCTTGGAATGTCTGTCATCATATTTTATGACACCCTTACTTTTTATGTTTTTAATATCAGAAAGTTATGTATATGTTAGCAGGAAGTTGCTAGGCAAAAAGGCACGCATGTTTAAAGTCACAGCAAAAAGTAGCAGAAATGCAGTCATTTTTATCAATATGGTAATTAAAGGTAGAAATGCTCAGTTCTTTACTGTTTTGTAATTAAAAAAAAATAACAATGTTAGAAAAAAAATACACAAATATTTAGGAAACGTCCGGGTGTTATAGATATGTTAGTTTTATTTCAAAGAGTAATGAAATTACAAAAATTTAAAACTCTCTGACTGCCTATGTAGTTCTAGTGTAAAAGCCACATCTATCCACTTGAACCTTGCAGATGAACAATTGATCTGTTGATGCATCATCTGCCTGACAATGTTTTTAAATCCTCCCTTGAAAGATTGAAACGCTGGCAGTGATGTAATCAGCACACAAGCTGCCAATAGTGTTCAGCTTTTTCTCACAGCCCCTCCATCAAAATTTCATTGGCTGTGGTTTGGAAGCTTGACTAAGCTGTTGGGGAACGAGTTATTGTCAGATCATGTAGTGTGTGACCCCACTCTTGTGGATCATTTACATAGCGTCACGAAGTGTGAACACCACAGCGATTAAAAGACACAAAATCAAGTCATGTAGTGTGAACCGTACAGCGATCTGCTGATGTTTAAAGGGTCACGAAACACCAAAACACATTTTTTGAGCTGTTGACAGTCATATATGTGTCCTATGCTGCTATAAACACTATTAGGACACATATAATGCACTAAAAAGTGAAAATTGGTTGTTTTTGCGTTATTTTGAGCAAATTCGTTCTCGAATTTTTGAAGCTACGTCACGGCCATGAGATACTTGCGTGTAAATCCAGAGTGGCGAGTGGCTGTCTGTACCTGCGAGTACAACATGACGTATCTGAGGGTGCGGCATTAATTCATGAGAAAGACTTTGTTCAAACCAATCAGTGTGCTCTGTTGTGTATGACGTGCAACTTCATTAATATGCATGATAGCTTCTAAGACTGTTTACCAGTTTACAGTGTTCAGACGGCAGAGAGATGCCTCGTTGTGTTGCCAAAACAAGTGAAAAAACAAGAATTTGGAGACACGGTCATCGGTGTTGCATTTATTATTGCGCTGTGTTTATTATTGTGCTGCAACGAAGGTTTTGTTTTCATTTTCCCTCTATGAGAGAGCTGCTGGAATCACGTGTGGATTATAGTGCACGCGACAGAATACGCATTAATTATTGTAAGGAACATTTTTTTTACCCGAGAGCT
Organism: Danio kyathit; assembly: GCA_903798195.1. Lineage (NCBI taxonomy): Eukaryota > Metazoa > Chordata > Actinopteri > Cypriniformes > Danionidae > Danio > Danio kyathit. Next base: position 36,979,618 of record LR812519.1, read on the forward strand.
TTTTCGCATCTGGAAATGATGAAATCCGGATTTGCCGCTCGTCTTCTTTTAAAAAAAAGACACAGTTCCAGTGTGATTGTCTGTCTACAGATTTGGTAAGTGTGTGTGAGAGCAGTGCCCTTTGTTTAACCCAGATTGCAAAGTTAGTTTGTATCGTCAGCAGAGCTCTTTCAGTTTTTAAAGACATACCTCAGTAAAAATGATTTAGTTACTCAGTTTACAGTACATTAATATCACTGCAATATTATAGTACAATATTATAGACAAAGATCCGCTGTAAATGCTGCTCTCCGAGCGTAAACATGTTAACCCAATCAAATTATTCCCATCGTGCAGGATTTATGCCGCATTTTGTGACAGGATAGTCTACACACGGATTTCTGACGCTACCTACCGAGTACCTAAGTTACAGAGAAATGCGGAGGATTTTTTTCTCCCATTCGCCGTGCGGTATCAAATATATAATTAAAACTCCACTCTCCAGCAGTTCCTCTCTTTCAATATCTCGTTTGTCACGGGCGACATGCAGGAAATATTCCTGATTAAAAAGCTAAAGTGCCAAACTGCAGTTAAAATCGACAAATTAATAATTTGGCAAATAATTCGATTACTGATGTCCGTGTAAACACAGTCACTGTCTTTCTCCCCTGCTTCTGTGTTTGTTTTGCCTGTGAAATCAGCGTGTGCCCAAATGGAAGCTCCCTTCTTTGCAAGTCCTTCCCTTTTTCCCTCCCCCGACACTCCCACACTCCCAGAGCTGGACACGCCTACTTTCCTGACTTTTTTTAAAACTAGAGGTGTGAAAACACCCTGCTGAGATTCTACAGATTCCCAGACCATTGGACAGACTGAAAGGAAGATCAAGGAAGTGGGGCGATTCCTACTAATCTTCTGCCACAACCACCAGAACTCCTGGAACCAATTCTTAGGCTGAGCCAGGTATGCACAGAATTCTTTATGAAAGCCTACTACTGAACTCAGGCCTTTCCAGTGCATACTTGGTTACCAGCATCCTCTCTTCCCCTAGTCAGAAGAACCGTCAGATGTCCCTGCAGTTGATTATTGGTTCCAGGAGAGTGAGAGGGTCTGGGACTCAACTCATCACCATCTATAATGAGCAATTCAAAGACACAAGAAAGCAGCAGATCTCTGTAGATCACAAAACTCCAGATTTCAGGGTGGGCCAAAAGGTCTGGCTATCTACGAGGCATATGCGTCTTCGGCAGCCATGTAAAAAGCTGAGTCTCCGGTACGTTGGCTCCGTCACAATTGAGGAATTAATCCAGTAACATACCATCTTCACTTTCCTCCTGAGAATGAAATTCAACTCATTTTTTATGTTTCTCTTCTAAAACCATATTACTCACCCCTCTCTGTTTCCACAGAACCTGGTCCCAGAGAAGAAGTCCTTCTCCTATCCTAGTAGAAGAAGGATCAATATATCAAGTTCAGGAAATCCTGGATTCCAGATGTCGTGGGAGTAAGACTTAATATCTGTCCCTTCAGCACATCCTAATCGACCAGCACCACAAAGCTGAGGTAGACCCCATACTATCAAGTATTTAGGCAGTTGGGAGACCACCATGGATTTTTTATTTTTTTTGGTTGGTAATGTCACAGTCAGACGTGTTCTCCACCCACTCAAACACCAAGAGCACAGTCACCTGACTTCTAATTAGTCACACACCTGAACATCATCAGTCATTATGCATACACTACAAATACCCCTCACTCAGTTCACTCAGCATCTGGTCTTGTCGCTAGCTCCAATGTTTCCCTGTCTCTGTTCCTAGTGCTGTGTTTCATGGTTCCTCATCTGGTCCTGTTTGTTGTCGTCAGTTCCTGTTTCACCATTCATCTCTGCAAAGACTATAACCTGTTTCTGTCATCATCAACGAACTTCCAGATATACATCACCTGGTCAACTGTATTTCTATCTACTGCCTATTTTAAATAGTTATCATTTCTGAGATCGGCGTCCTGAGCAGATCATGCTAAGCAGAGCAAAGACGTTGCGACAAGATGGTGACAGAGACCGCATAATAAGTCCTTAGTGGAAAAAAACTCAGTGTTTTCTTTTCGTATTTCAAACTACAGCTGATTAAATCATTACAAAACAGGTAAGTGACATTCTAAATTGATCTTTTGTATGTTGTAGTGCTGTATTTATACCATAGTAATCTGCTAGTGTTTGGTTTGCTTTGGTTTTTTGTTGTTACGTATTGTGATATCCCAATTGCAACAGAAAAATACTGGGAAATCTCTATTGACCTTATTCTTCAATGCGGAAGTGTGCTCGTTTTTGTGATTGTTTTAGAACTTCCGATTCAGTTGCCTATGGGAGAAATGACTAGGAATAATAAACGGCTAAAAACGGTCAAACTACTCGCTCTTCAAACAAGTGTTTGCATGATTATACAGACAAAATAGAATAATATAATAAGAAAACCTCAGTTTGCAACATCAAGCAACAGAACGAGCTGTTTTTAACATCTAAAAATGAATGGAAGTGAATGAGACCGGAAGTCTCGTGCCAAAATGATTCAAATGGCTGCGCCCGCTCGTACGCGGAGAATAAGGTGAATAGACTGATGGCATTTCATGAAGTTCAGCCATATAATCTTAAAATGCAAGCAAAACGACCTGTTTTGTCATCACTTTGGTTATAACGCTAGAGAATCATTCAAATACTAGTTCTAAAGTGACATGTTTTTAAACAACAGTTTCTGCTGTTTTGGCCGTTTCTTGCTGATTTTAATGAATGGCGGAAGAAAGTAATTCCTCGGACAAAAGGATTTTTGAGACTCCATGTTTAATTGTCTTTTTTACATACACGATTATGCCGTTGAACTGTTGTATAAATGCAATATCACACTCGTAGCAGTGCGATATGGCTGTATATCATCACTGGTGGGACACTAAGGTACTCAGCCTGTGGCCTCATGCCAACACACTCATGCTTCCCACCAGTGCTGATATACAAGCAAATCACACTGCAATTCATGTGATATTGCTCATATATATTTTCTATTTCAATTCATTTCATGTAACTTAGTCCAACTCCTCTGCCAAAACTTTTATTTCAGATTGTATAATCAAGGCAATTTCTGCTCTGAATGAGCTCCATGACTCCAAAATTCAACATTTCTATGCCCTTGACCATTTCACCATGTTGGTTGAAGGATACCTTTCCCATCCAAGTCAGGGATTTCTAGTACTGTCACACAAGATTTTCAGAGTTTCTCTCAATGTCACTCTTAGAGAAACAGTAGTATAGTATATTTGCAATTACTGTTGAAATTGAAATTATTGTTAAAATAAGTTTGTCAGAACTACACTTATGCCATGCTTTGTTTACGAACGCCCCCAGATTTATCATTTTTTAACAAATTACATGAACCTGTGACCGATTCTTTAAATGATTCATTAGTTTTGTTCATAAATGAATCAGCTATTTGAACTAATCGTTTGAATAAATGTCTAAAGGCTCATTCAGCATGTCAGTTACTTGCTGCCTCCTACTGGTGGATTTTAGTTTGATATTGAGATCATCATTTAAATTTGTGTAACAATTAATAGAGATGTTCAACAGAAGGCTTTTGCATAACTTTTGCGAAGCTTAAATGATCAGGACTGGCTGATCATAATCTCAGTTAATCGCTAAATGGGTATAATCGGTAAATGTAAGCCAAATCAAGCTAGGAATCAAGTCATCATAATAAAATCATCTCAAAAAAGACTAAATGTACCTTCTGAGCCTCCAGTTTTACAGCAATCCAGTCAGGTTTCAAAGCCGCACAGAATAAATACTCCTGCAGAGCCTCTTCACTGCTACCAGCATTCCTGAGTGCTGTAGCCTTAATATAGTGAGCCTGGAAAGACAAAACCGCTTAGTAAAACCAAATAACAATCTCAACACACAAAAGCATTTAAAGGGGTCAAAACATAAGTAAACCAAATTGATTTGTAAGCTTGATACATTTGTGGTCTCTGTATATGATTAAAACATTTTCATAGCTTAATAAACGACCTCTTCATAAAAAACATTTAATCAAGCTACAAAAACTGTTCAATTAGGTATGACGAACGTATACAGTTTAATGGATGACACTTGCCCACACCTTGTAAGCCACGTCAAAAGCAAATATATCCAAACTGAATCACTAATGCTGTCTATAGTTGATCCTGTATACAGATTCATTTTCAGTTTGACATGCTCTTTGCACTTGAGTTTGCTGAAAAACAGGACAAACAGGACAGTCTTTTGCTTTGATGCATCTGACAACTACAGACTTCAGAAGGATACTCAGATAATGAACAATTGAATGTCCTATTATTCACCGCTTTGGCAACATTGCTCTGTTAATGAACAGAACTTCACACAGTACATTACATTATACTACCCTACAAATATTAGATCTGACACAATCGCGTGCCAGTCAGTTATGTATTATGACCAGTTTGCCAGTGACTTATGTTCACAGTTTTTGCATATTTCTAAGCTTTTTGATTAATTATATATTATTATATATGATTAAGCTGATTTATTAATACATATCATTAATATGTTTACCTCAGGTCATTATTGCTGATTTATTAATGTTTATCTCAGGTCATCATCTCTGATTTATTAACACACATCAATCAATATGTTAAGTCCACAAACACACACACACACATTTCTAGTCTATGCTTTATGGGGCCCTGACGTATGGATCTCTCTCATGTTTTTATATCACTAAAACAACACCTGTCATTAGTTAAACTGGGTATTACAGATTTGACTCAACACTTCAACAGTTGCTGCTTGTTTTGAATGTTTTTTTTTTTGGATGTAACCCACTACCTCATCTTAAACACTACTGTGACACTAGCTGTGACCTTTAAAAAAACTGTAAAGGTGCTTGGATGTACGCTGTAAGTAGCATGAAAGACTATATTCACATGAGTGTGCATGTCTGTTTGTCAGTTTTAATGTTCTTTTTTTCAACTGATTTCAGGGTTCAAACAAGTGGGCTTCTTCTCTAAACGAGTAGTACAAAACTGATCAGCCATCCTATAATGAGTAGTGTGTAGAGTACACTCATATAAAACAATGTTCTGAAAACTGTTCCGTTTACAAAAAACACATTCTGGAACTTCTCAGTGTGGTGTGAATGGAATTTAATAAGCCATCAGACAAAAAAGGTGGGATATACAGATTATAAATTAATTCAACACTACCAGTAGAAGAATAATGGATCAATCATTCCAGACATGGCTTGCAGAAATAGATTGCATTATTCATGCATAATTCAAACACTTGTACATTTTGAGTTTTGACTTCATTCGCATGAAATTCACTTCACAATAGATGCGGATATGCATCAAACAAGGGGCATCTCCCTACCTGGTTCCAGTTTCATTGCTAAATGCTTGACATGGATTTTATTGAGAGAGTACCTGTGCATATTCAACAGTACTTCCAACTGAGCTGATCCCAGTTTGATGACCTGACCGAGACACCAACTACAGCTGCTATGTCATAATCACGCCCTTTACTAAAGCTAGCTCCAGATTCGTTAAAGGTGCAGTAGGTGATTGTCTTCATAATTTTTTTTGTTGTGCTGGTTAAAAGTCTCTTCACATTCCACATAGTGATTAAAGTAAATGATTCTGCCAAAAATGCAAAATCAAAACTTTTCTAAATCCTGAATCAATATCGGAGTTATTTTGCAGGCTGAAGGGAAATAATATTATGCAATTCAAAACCCACAATCTGAAGGATGACAAGGATGGCTGAAGTATTAATTTTAGACAGGTATATTTTAAAACTATTTTAGTCACGCAAAGCTTATGTAGATTGTGTTCTTTTTTATAATTGGGTTATATGGACGAAGGTGTTTTTCAAAATGTCTGCTGAAATATTGACTATTTTCAAGTTTATGGGGTATCTTTTACAGCATCGATATTATAGTCAGTTATGTAACAATTGTGGCTGATCAGACACATAATTATTTTGCTTTATTTAACAAATAATACACCATCAACCTCTCCTACCCAGGAAAAGACTGGATAGTCAGTGTGTAATATGACTACAAGTTATTTATGACATGAAAGGAATGCACTCAGAAATGGACACACAGAGACTTGGTCAAACTTCTATACGCTTCTTGCTTAAGACTGATACTTTTAATGTAAATTTTTATTCTCTCTTTAAGGGTACTCAGGTGTTTTGCATCAAGTCTCTTGCTCATGTATTAATATTATGGTTTTAATACTTCTCCAATCAGTAAGTACGTTTACATGGACACCAATAATTTCAATTTTAATGCGATTAAGACAATACTCTGATTAAGAGTCTACCATGTAAACAGCGATTTTTGATTAATTTAATCCAATTAAGGTCATAATCGAACTATAATCGTCATAAAGAGAAATCGAATTAAAACGTGTGAAGTATGTCAATTTTAGTCACATTATTGAAGTGCAGTACAGACATGTAAACACCTTAATCGAACTATTACCGTCATGTAGAACTTTTCACCAGGTTTTGCGACAGGATAGTACACACACACATGGCTGTTTGACAGTTTTTGCACCTACCGAGTCAGTGCAGACCACAGACACCTGCATCGTAAAATGCGGAGGTTTTTTTCTTCCATTCCGTATGCGGTATGAACTTCCATGAAAACAACACTTTTCCAGCAGTTAATAGTTGCATCCAATATCTTGTTTGTCACTGGGAGCATGCATGAAATGTTCCCGAATAAAAGTGAAAGTGCCAAACTGCAGTTAAAGTCGACAAACTAAAAATGAAACGCCCGAAATTACATGAAACTCCAGAAGAAATCCGGATAGCGTGGTGACGCAATGACATTAATCGAATTATGTGCTATAACATGTAAAACGGTATCATGAAAGGAACATTCAAAAAGCAGCTCATGTAAACAAATTAAGACAATCATATTATTGTCTTAATTAGATTAAGGCAAATAATTTGATTAATGATGTCCATGTAAACGTAGTCACCGTTTAATCCTACCATAGCTAAACAAGATCATAGATGGTTCATGTTTGATGTCCCTGCAAAGCTAATTTGGTGTACTGAACAATTGTTTACATTTTATGTTAATACGTGTGCAACATATTAACATTTTAGGAACTTAAACATTTCTGCATTGGCTTACACATAGAATGCTTATGAAAATCACCATGCTTTGGAGCAAAGACTATAAAACGTGCCTTGAGAAGTTAACTTCTCATTGGTCAACTCGGCTCTGGAGGGTAGGTACAAAACCATCCTTATAAAAGCTTGTGACCTAAGGCCACCACTCAGACCAGAGTGAACCCAGAATAGAATCCAGGAGTAGCCCAGGAGAACTCCAGGGAGCAGGCATGGACCCTGACAAAATGGGTTAACTGCATAGCTCAGACATTCCTATTTCTGATAACTTTCTTATCTTTCCATCGAGAGTATTCTCAAGGTTAGTGTGTCATGAAACCAAAAGTCAAAACGACTAGTTTTTGCTGCCTCAACTGAAAATCCAGACTCCACCCAACTCTAAGCCTCACGAGGACAAAGAACTGACTGAGTTCTTTACATCAAAAAAGGAACACAAGTAACACCTCCAGATTACCACTGAACTGATGTAAACTAAACGTAACCCTAAAAAAACCATAGAAGGGTTAAATTAATTATTTTTGGTTCGCTTGGTTTGGTCGTTTTTCCATCATTACACTGTCTCATCCTTATTTTTCTTCCTTTTCTCTTCTCTACAACTGTATGATTGTGTGTTTGTGTCAGATGTTAGCTTCTGTTAGAATAGCCAATAAAGTTTAATTTTGTATAAAAAAGGTGACTGTGCCCGTTTATAAATCTAATGTCTTAAACTTCGATCTTGTTACCCTCCTTAAACATAAATGTTTTTTTTTTTGATGGCAATAGCCGTAATTGAAGTCTCATCTGAGTAGACTATTCAATTGTTTATTTTTTTTAAAAAGGGAATTATACTTCTTAGGAAGTAGATTAATCATTTGCATGAATCGTTTTAATTATTAGCATGTCAATTGCCCAAAACTTTCAATTTGTGTCACATTCGTATGAATAGTGCTGAAGGATGTCTAATTCCATCTTTGAATTAACTTTCATGTAAATCACTTGCACTTGACACTTCATCAGTGTCTGATGTAAACATACCATTAGGCACTTTTAAATGCATCTTTTGTTAATTTAAGGTCTTTATTGTGGAATTTGCCATGTATATTTCTTCTGCCTGATCCTGATTTATTTTTCCCTTATAAGACTTATTTTTCTCTTATAAAAGATACGTTGTATCGAGTGACCCAAGATAACAAATGTAATAAACTTAAATAAACTTATCTCAAATTGTTTATTCATCAGTATTAGTTAAATTATTTGTATCTATGTCTATGACGATTAAGGTGTGTTAGTGTTGATGTGCGGCAATTATTTCTGCTAATCAATCTATGGGCAGATATGTAAAAGATTCACAAATTGATCAGCTGATAGACATGGCTTTCCAATCCCTTTTGCACCTCACAAATACCTACCCTTGGCCACAGTGGACGGAGTTGGCACATGGTGTCCCCATCCTTGATTGCTTGACTAAAATTCTTCATCTCCATACACAACTCTGCCCGCTGAGCCAGGAGTCTACCTATTGAGGGCTCTGTGAAGAAATAAAGATGTGTTACTATCAGAAACTAAATGTAACAGAACTTTAAGTCATTTTAAGGTTTAAGCTAAAATAATGTAGCTAAAATGTATTAACAAATGGTAATTAATTGAACATTTACTGCCATCCTTTGACTAAATCAAAGCAACAAATTGTTGACAAAAATTTGAGTACAATTGGTAGCTACAGCACATATTGAGCCCCTTAAACACTTTAGTTCAGGTATCCTTAATCAATTTTTATTAGTTACAGGCATCCAGGCAAATTTGCAACTGACAGACAAAAAAAGATACTATGGCCATGAATTAGGAATTTAGTTTAACCATAGTTAAACTAAAATGAGTGAAAGAATTCTTCAATACATATATAAGAATTCTTCATACACACATATATACATATATATATATATATATATATATATATATATATATATATATATATATATATATATACACACACACATGTGTGTGTATGTAAATATATATACACATATATGTGTTAGAGCTGCACGATTCTGGCTAAAATGAGAATCGCGATTTTTTTTTTATATATTTACATATACATATTTACATTACATATACATGTATATGTGTGTGTGTGTGTGTGTGTGTGTGTGTATATATATACATGTATATGTGTGTGTGTGTGTGTAAATATATATACACATATATATATGTTTGTTAGACCTGCACGATTCTGGCTAAAATGAGAAATCGCGATTTTTTTTTTTTGCTTAAAATAAAGATCACGATTTTCTCACGATTCTGTAGTTGTAAAATAGAGATTAATATGAGGAGGCTGTTATTGTTATTTCAGATGTGTGTGCTTTCGGTTTCATTTTCACTGCTAAGTGCTGTCCATACTTCCCGCGCGGCTCCCAAACGATCGCTCTGTGCCACAAACTGATTATTTACAACTTTATTACCTGTTATTCACAGCCTGCAAGTTCTGCTCACTAAAGTAGGCATCATTTCACAGCGCGCGACCACCCTATTTGTGGTAACAGCTCACATCATGCGTGTTTTTGCGGCCGTGAATACATAATTACATGAAGACAGAAATTACATTTGTGGGTGAATTATACCTTATAAATACAGTATGTGAGTCTTTCAACAACATTTGGAGGTGTCCACGTTGTTGAACATTGTACAGGCAGTGCAGAATTATTAGGCAAATGAGTATTTTGACCACATCATCCTCTTTATGCATGTTGTCTTACTCCAAGCTGTATAGGCTCGAAAGCCTACTACCAATTAAGCATATTAGGTGATGTGCATCTCTGTAATGAGAAGGGGTGTGGTCTAATGACATCAACACCCTATATCAGGTGTGCAT